>CM060909.1:0-1250000 GCA_030737875.1 Allium sativum | reverse complement strand
GTACCAAACGCGAAACTCCAGCTATATAACGAACCTTACATCCAAAAATTTGCATAGCTTGTACCACCAAATTTTCTCATTTTCTCTGCTTCTTCTACTGCTTTACGCGTGCATTTAATTAAATAACATCAATTAAGTTTCAAATAGCAGTAAATGATATAAGTTCCAAGTCATACCTTTTCAATTTTGACACATCTTTTGTCTATTGAGCTCGATGAAATATTGCAATTTAAGCTCCTTTTTAAGCCTTTTGTTTTCTTCAAGAACCTCCAATGCAAATTCCACACCACGATCACATAATGGTTCGTCAATCCAGTGGATGAATCCACAATCTCTAAGAGTTCCAGTGTTTGAACAAATAAAATATCGGCGACCAACATTTCTATTCAAATAACATGTTCTGAATATTGGTTCAATGTTGCAACGGCATAACAACCTTCGAGATTGTGCTTCTCCAACATAGCATGTTGGTAGGGGTGGCAATCTTGTAGGTGTTGTCGATCTGGTAGGCGATGCCATATCATTCTGAACACTTAATAATGCCAAATCTCTTTCTAAACTCGACTCTATTCTCTCGTAGACGCTAAATGGAGTTGGTGTCTGAGATTCGGCTGAGCAAACAATTTGAGTAGGATCGCCTGAATCGTCTGAATAGGCCGATGGACAATACCGTAGGAAGTAGTCATGATAATCGGTCGAAGGCCTTGAGTAGGAGGACATCTGTAGAAAATAAATAATCAAATGCTTTATCAATAGCTCAAGAGCATGTTGCAAGAATTTTAATTTAGTAAATTGCCATTACCACATACATAACTCACTCTGTTGAAAAAGAAGTGACAGTTTGAACTGTGTCCGCACTAAAACTTAAAATACCTTAACAGCAGTTTCAAAGAAAGCTAAATTAAAATTGGCTTTATCAATTTTCACCGCAAGTGAGATTAGTCCTTATGTAACAATACAAATATACAAGTTATATGATCATATGCCAAGCTTACTAATCATTGGAATATTGATATTGATTCTTTTTTTAAAAAAACTTTCATGTATACGATACTAATTTGCACGTGGAAGAATTTGTTAAAATCAAACCATCCACCATGACAGCTTTTCCAACAGGGAAGACCTTTATAATTATAAAATTTGGTTTCTATCCAGTGTCTACAATATGATATACAAACTAAGTATAGTGGTTTGGAAGTTTTGCAAGCAAGAATTTGTTTCGAAACATAAAAATGGTGCAACTTTTAAAATAAAACTAAGGACTGTCAGTAGTGCAACTTTTAAAACAAAACATGAATAATGTTGTAGGTACTTCAAAACTTTTAACAGTAGTACAGCTAACACACATGTGGCTGTTAAAAAATGTCTCCTAAACTTAAATTATGTGTCCACTGATATCAGTTATTAACTGATACTCATTCCTCTATGATTCTAGTGAAAAAGATCTTCACAACATCAGAGAATTCTGATAGATTGATCTTTAGCATATGCATTATGTATGCCAATTTACAAGCCCACAATAAGTTAATTGATGCCTCACGTAATCAAGTTCACAGAGTTACTTACGTCGGGGTCATGAATTCTTTATGGTAAAAATAGTCAATAACATATAGCTGCAACATAAATGGAGAGAAAATCAATGGTCAGGTCTTATTGTGCAATTCAGTCTGGCAAACTGAGTTTGCGCAACTCAGTTTGGCAAACTAAATTTAGTTTGCGCAACTGAGTTGTGCACTCGGTTTGCCAAACTGAGTTTGCGCAACTCCGCGCAAACTCAGTTTGGAAAACTGAGTTTGCGCAACTCAGTTTGCGCAAACTGAGTCTGCACAAACTCACATGGAGTTCACGGACTACCATGCAAACAATTAAAGAAGGCATTATGAGAACTATAAACATAAGTGATGGGTTGTAGCTAACACGGACTACCATGCAAAGTTTCAAATTTTGAAGTATTTTCCTTAACCAACAACATATAACTCAAGTTATCAGTATCTTCATTGATTGTCTTATGACTCCAAAGCAGATCAACATGATTCAGTAACACACCATAGAAATGAGCAATTGAAGATATTACATTGTCTAGCAAGTAAAACTAAGCTTACTTGATCAAATAGCTCTGATGCTGAAGAAAAAGGTGACCAACTTAAAATAGTAGACAAATTGGTTAAGAACTGTTTTTCATCACCGCGCAATCGTCTTGCATATACACCAACGATTGATCAAACTCATAATCCACCTACAAGAAATGCATGTATCAAAATTATTTTAACTGCAATATGGCCAAAATAAAAGGATTGTTTAGCTTACCACAGGCACTACACTACCTTCAGACCCAGTTTTTCTTAGAAAGGTATAGGATAGGAGCCTAATACTTTGAGATATCCTGAGAAATAATAAGAAGACCCGAATTTAAAGATGTAGTCTAAGAGATTTTCTAAATAACTATGAAGTCATAAATCAAAATTTAATGAATAATTATATTAAAACTTGAATGATAAGTTTGAAGTACTTAATAAAGCAAGACGCATTCTCAGAAAAATAGTATTCTGTTACAGTCCGAGACATTGAAAAGTCTTCCATTTTGTAGCACCCTTCATCAATTCTCAGTTTGATGCTTACTTTTAGTTTCAAATGGCTGTTACACAAATGCATCCCTGAGATTTATAAACATCAATTCTGAAGTATGAGGTGGTGTAAGCTGTGATACAGCTTTAGGAAAATCCATCAAAAAATTTGCAGGACCAAAATCTATTGAGCTTACTTCACGTCTTTGAATTTGGATTATTTTCCTTTGATAATACCGTATCCATGCATCATACCATTCAACCAGTTTCCTTCAAATGCATCCCCATTTTTCCACGTAAGAGTTCCTTTCTCACTCATTTTCCCACCTTTCATGTTACCAACATAAACATTCTCATTACCCAAACATATTTTCCGAGGCCTTCAATATATCCTTGAATCCAAGACCCTTCGAAAGAATCCCCATTTGGATAGTTTTGGAACCCCTAACTCATATTTGAGATTTAATTTCCAACTTCCTTTGTATGTTGAATTATAAGCTCCAATATAGGTGCCATTTCAACATATATATCCACTGACAAATTCTCCTTCATACATAGCGCCAGATGGCCAAGTAATCTTCCGATTTCCATGTCTCATTCCTCTCATCCATTCACCATCATACATGCATCCATCAAACCATACATATTTACAATTCCTTTCAGGTAAGTTACCTGAAAATGCTCCAGTATATAATTCTTTATTTGGAAGTTTAAGCTAAACTTCCTAACGACCAATAATTTCTTTGGAAGAGAACAAATTTTCCACATTTGACAATTGTAAAGACATTGTCGTGTCTGGAAAATTTGCCCCTTTGTTATCACCATCAATGATCACATTCTTGTCATGCATAACGTTCCAAAGTTGAACTATTTTCAAGGTAATTCGATTTCTGATAATAATAAGTGCAAACTTGTTTCGAGAAATCACAACAAAAAACACAATAGATACACAGTAGATCATTTTCTGCGGCAACAGAACGTCCATGCCTAGTAAACTTGCATGGAAAACAAGCTTGAACTTTTATACACGGTATTTCAATAGCCAAACAAGCTTGAACTTTTATACAATCGGAAAGCTCAAATTAACCTCCACCATCAGACCGATGACACAAGCCACAAAGTCGCTCAAGTAACCTCCTTTTTGCAAATCACCCATAGTAAACTGAACAAGCTAAGCCTCAAACACCGAAATCAAAATCGGAATAGTGACCGCAACATGAACCCCTCCCTCTCAGTCCCCTCGAGCATAATTGCGAATTCCAAATCGTAGATTCCAGAATTTTTTCCTTTTAATTGCGTATTTTTGAAGGATTGATTTAATCTAGTCAAATATGAAATCTTGTTTGTTACCAACGAATCATTCAAGGGTAACATGAACAATTTCAACCACCAGAAACAATTGAAAATAGAAAATAGGAGAATAGTTAATAAAAAAAAATCAGTTAACATAATCGAAAGCTCAAAATTTGCGGAAATTACCTGAAGCGAACGTCGAACTGGAGGAGAGCAAAGTGAAGTCGATTCTTCAAATCATGGAAATGAACCTTGAAGTCTTCTAATTTGCGATTGACATGGATTGGTAATAATTAATTTAGCGGCCGATGGAACTAAAAGCGTTGAGAGGAAGGAATATAGGGTTACAGCCTGAAAGAATAAAGCTGTTTACCTTTTTACCCTCGAAAACCTGAATTATCAACCCAAATAAGCGTTACTAATAAAAAAATTATAATTTTGTATTATTGGTAACACATTTTTAATGTTGCAACGCTTATTACTGTGACTAACTTATAACACAAATAAGTGTTGGCAATTGAAAAAAATAAGGGTTGCCAAACGACCATTATGGTGTAGTGACTCACTAAGGGAATGCCTTAACTTCGGTGGAGTATCTTAAGTGAATATAGAACAGAAAAATTACAACAAGACAGATATAAGTAATACTTGAGAATTTAAAAACATCTTTTCATTTCAGCGGAAAGTAAAACATGTTTGGCTACATCGCTAAATCGTAAACAAGTACATAATATCCATCTTGATAAAACAAAAGTACATAATCCCAATAATAACTAATAGCCATAATAGAAAAATAAGCTGGGCTTTACATCACGGTCCAAGCTCCAAAAGATAGATAAAGCAATCTGATCAGAGCCCACTAGTGCTAGGCCCACTCTGAGAACCTGAGGGTTGGGGAAAAAGATAAAAACAACGGGGTCAGACATAAGTCTGAGTGAGCCCTATAACTTTAACAATACAATCATTAAAGTAATTATGGTATGATATAAACCTGGTACGGTACGACTGGGGATAAATGACTACACTAAGCAGCCAACTAGACTTAGGATGAACTAAGATAACGGTAAAAACGCGGCTATCCACCCAAGGATAAATACTACTCTGCACCACACCAGATCTACCCACCCAAGGGTAATTCCTACACTGCACCACACCAGATCTACCCACCCAAGGGTAATTCCTACTTAAAGGTTGATCCCACAAAGTGTACTTAGTAATTCTAATAGTAGTCTCGTGTACCCCTAGCTGACTACATAGGTGCCGTCTGCCCCTATCTCCACTAGGTGTAACCACAACTTAGTAATTCTAATAGTAGTATCGTGTACCCCTAGCTGACTACATAGGTGCCATCTGCCCCTATCTCCACTAGGTGTACCCACTACTCCCCAAGCGATTGGCTCCCTAACGTAGATACCCGTGCTGGCCCCACAGTGGGGTGTATCACTCCCCAAAGTGGCAACCCAGTACAATCAACGGTGCACGGCTTATACCTACACGATGCAACAACGTCTTACCTACCAGCCCGGGTCCACACACGCATATGAAACCCGTTGGACTTGCGTTGCCACCGCTAACCTGTTTTTGGCCTCTTATAGTCAAGCCCAGTACGCGTGTCCCGTCCTCGGCATGGGTCGAGCCCAATAAGATACATATGGGTTACTGGTTGAAATGGGCCCCCACAAGCTACCCACCTAAGCTTGTCTCTTTTTCTAGTGCATCCCACTTAACCATTTTTAATAATCATGTCCACTTACATGTTTAAAGTTTGGTTAAGTCGTCTAATCATATTTCAATTGTCACTCAAGGCACCCACTAGATTTCCCCATGCCACCCAAGGCACTTACTTGATTTCCACCTGCCACCCAAGGCACTTACTTAACCCTTTAATCATGTTTAATTACATGTTCCACTTTGGTTAAGTCATCTAATCATATTTTCTATTGCCACCGATGGCAACCACTAGATTTTCCCCATGCCACCCAAGGCAATTACTTAACCTTTTAATCATGTTTAATTACATGTTCCACCTTGGTTAAGTATTCTAATCGCATTTTCTATTGCCACCCAAGGCAACCACTAGATTTTCACATGTCACCCAAGGCACTTACTTGATTTCCACATGCCACCCAAGGCACCCACTTAACCCCTCATGCCCCACTACATGCTTATCTAGTTAAGTGTTTCTTAATTGATTAAGAACGTAACCGTTGTAAAGGCCTCTCACATTAGACTATCTTTTATGGCAGCTGGATTTGCAGGTCGGGTCCGGGCAGCCTTACGCCATAACCGAGTTTAACCTCGTGTCTTTACACTTGTCACGTATGTAGTTTGTGCCTAAGACCTCTCACATTGGGCCAATCATTTGTAGCCGCTGGATTTGCCGGTCGGTTCCGGGCAGTCTTATGCTACAAAAGGGTCCAACCTCGTGTCTTAGTCGATTAATTACACCTAATTAATCACCCCCATAATTTGTATTAATTATCCCTAATTAATTACAAATTTAACGATGTACATAATTGACTCAATTATGTCCATCCACTTTATGGTATGCATAATCATACCAATTTCACACCATTCCATTAACATGAATATTAACCCCATCGTTCCCCACGTAATTCGCTAACATGACATATTTAAAAGGGAAGATTCATCACTAATACAATGGGTTCAACTTGCATAACATTAGCATCAACATGGGTTTCAAAGGTGTCAACTTGCATATATGACCTTGGCATCAAACCCAACTAGCATAAATAACCGACCTAAACTTGCATGAATCACATATGTCATATAGAGGCTAACTTGCATAAGTTACTTATGTCATACAAAGGGGTAAACTTGCATATGTATGTATGACATACAATGGGGTTAACTTGCATATGTATGCATATCATACTAAGGTTTAAACTTGCACATGTTACTTGCATATAATCAAACACCAAACTTGCATAACATGTCATATTTGAACATGCATATAATCAAACACCAAACTTGCATAACATATCATATACGAACTTGCATATAATCATACACCAAACTTGCATAACATATCATATATGAACTTGCATATAATCATACACCAAACTTGCATAACATATCATTTATGAACTTGCGTATAATCATACACCAAACTTGCATAACCATGGTGTCATAATGGATCAATGTTTATCATAGTGATTTGCATAACTAGCATCATGAACACATAGCATATGACTTGCGTAACTTGCATAACATCATGATCACTTAGCATATGACTTGCATAACATCATGAACACTTAACATATGACTTGCATAACTTGCATAACATCATGAACACTTAGCATATGACTTGCATAACTTGCATAACATCATGAACACTTAGCATATGACTTGCATAACTTGCATAACATCATGAACACTTAGCATATGGCTTGCATAGCTTGCATAATATCATAAACACTTAGCATATGACTTCATAACTTGCATAACATCATAATCACATAGCATATAACTTGCATAACTTGCATTGATCCACATTCATAGCCATGACCTCATTATATCCTATCATAATCATTTCAACAATTGGTCATTAAGGCTATATAAACTCACAACTTGTTGATTAGCACTCCTAAGAAGAAGATTAAGTTGCTAGAGTTGATTAGAAGTTGATTTGAGAAGCTATCTTCCTCTTTAATTTGATGGAGGCTCCTTCAAGTTGCATTTTGACGGCATAACGACATTGTATCTATTTTTAGTATGAATTAGGGTAGTCTTAGGGTGTATTTATAGAGTAGTTAGGTGTTTTAGGCAATTAGATTAACCCTAAATCAGATTATAGCCGACAGATCTCGTCCTAGCCACCAAAACACAGCCCAAAAGCCAAACCAGTGCACCCAGGTCACCTGGGCCCGACCAAGGAGGTCGACCCCCAGGTCGACACTAGGGTCGACACCCTAGTCGACCTGGTGGGCAGGTCGACACCCAAGTCGACCCCCAGGTCGACTCCCAGGTCAACCTGGTCTGGGCGGGAATTTTCCCGCCTAGCCCATATTCTGTATTTTTGAAATCTGTTTCCTTTTCTGATTTTTCGTGAAATTCTAAAGGCCATATCTCGGACATACGGACTCCGATTCACGAAATTTCAGACTCTATTTCGCGTATTTTTCCGAGACGAACGCAATGGCATAGCCCGTTTCCCCTGATTCAGGTTTTAAAATTTAATTCTGCCCTGATTTATATTATAACAAGTTATTCAACATGCGGGGTGTTACATTCTCCACTACTTGAAGGATTTCGTCCCCGAAATCTCTAAGTCAAGAAGAACGTATCCTACCAACCGAACAACCATCTACTCAAACCATCAAACACTGGCATCCATTGTCCTTAAAGTTTCTAATGCTGTATGAACATATGCAAAAAGTGTGTGTATATGTTCCCTGTCTAATGCAAAATCAGGCGGTCTACTGATTTAGTTGACCTCCTTAATGCAAACCATGATAGTGCCATGCATCCAATATGTATGCGAAAGAACCCTATCGACACATACTATTTCTACATGAGTGCACAATCATTCACCAAAATGCATCATCCATATGATAGCACAACCATTATACATTCATTAATATAGCTACCTACACACAATTTTATGCGATATGCAATATGAAGTGATTGAGCCGATCTAGTGCCTAGAGTGTGTGTATATGCATCCACGAGCAACCACTAGCAACCACTTGCATCCACACGCATCCATCAAACATAACATGTCTCAAACACATGTTTCAACCATAGGTTTACCCTATCTAAAGGTCAAAGGTACTAATGAGAGGACATTCTAAAGATAAGATAAGTACTAGACAAACGATAAAGGAGAAGTTAAAAGACGTACCCTCAAAAAGGAATGAGTACAATGAACGCATCTTCGCTTCTGTCTCCCAAGTAGCATTGCTCTCATCTTCTCCCCTTTGCACTTTGACTAGTCGAACCTCTTTGTTTCTCAACTTCCTAATCTCTGACCCAAGGATGCGGGTAGGAGCTCGTCGAATAGTCGCATCACGCTCTACCTCTATTTCTCTAAGCAAGCTCGGCTCTACCACCTCTGCGGTCTCATGTAGGCACTTCCTCAAATGTGACACATGGAATACATCATGTTCCCTATGCAACTGAATTATCTCTCGAAGATAAACCGAAGCTAGCCATGGAGCAGTCCTCTTGCTCTTCACGGGTATGAAATGGGCACTCTTAGTAAGTCTGTCTACCACAACCCAAATTCCCGTATTACCCTTCTTCGACCTAGGTAACCTATCAATAAAATCCATCGAGACGCCATCCCACTTCCATTGCGGAACTTCCAATGGGTGAAGCAACCCACCTGGTTTCTTTTGCTCCGCTTTCACTTGTTGGCCCACCAAGCACCTAGCGACATACCCGGCCACATCTCTCTTCATGCCGGCCCAAAAGAAAACTCGCTTCATGTCTTGGTACATCTTGTCCCCACCAGGATGAATGGTCATCTTCGAACGATGCACATCATCAAGTATAGCCTTCCTCAAACCCTCGTCTTGCGGTACACAAAGTTTACCATCTCTATGCAAGCACCCCCTATCGTCTAGGGTGTACCTACTCAAATGGCTGGACGACTCCCCCCTTATGAGCCTCTATACCAACTCAACCAACGGTGGGTCGTCCCGCTGTGCCTCGCCAATCCGCCCCAAAAGAGTAGGTCTGACCTCTAAGGATGCTAGCCAACCGGGTATAAAGTCAACGGAAGGTCTGAAATCAAACATCGAGATAAATTCCAAGCTTCGTCGTTCCACGAGCAATGGACTCAAGGACAACTTTTTTTTCCTGCTTAAGGCGTCTACCATCACGTTACCCTTTCCAGGGGTATACGCTATCTCGAAATCATAGGATGCTTAAGAACTCCATCAACCTTTGCTGTCTCAAGACTATGCGCTCGAAGAGTCTCCAACACTTCCCTAAGATATAGGGCATGCTTTTCTCTACTTCTAGAGAAAACCAGGATATTCTCCCATGCAAAATCGTCACAACTATCGATCTCTCACGTAGACCATCCTAGTCGAACTCGACATCCCCCAAGTGCATGCCCCAAAGGCCTAAACCAATATCAGACAAACACTCAAGGGATTCCTCCTTCGAATTCAAACGACCTACGTGAGATGATACTAATAAAAACGGCTAAATAATTAAGCACTTATCCAACTCTGGATGTCCTTGCCAGTCTCGCTCCAAAACCACCGTTGATCAGATAACTGGCTTTGCTTAACTATTAAGCACATACGAAAACTTATTTCGCTCATAGAAAAGACCAAGATGTCATCCACAAAGACCACTACGAAGTTATTTAGGTACTCCCTGAACACCCTACTCATCATATCAACAAAATATGCAGGGGCGTTCGTCAAACCAAATGGCATCACAAGCCACTCATAGAAACCATCCGAAGTCCTAAAGGCGGTCTTCTCTATACTATCCTCATTCACTCCCAACTGATGAAACCCCGTGGCTAAGTCCAACTGTGAAACACTGAGGCGCCAACCAACCGATCAAAAAGATCATCAATCCTTGGCAATGGGTGTCTATTCTTCTTTGTGAGCTTGTTGAGTTCTCTATAGTCTACACAAAGTCTGAGGGACCCATCTGCCTTCGTGGCAAAAACTACTAGAGCACCCCACTCCGATATACTTCGTCTTATGAACCCCTTCTCAAGCAACTCCCCTACATGCTTATGGAGTTCCCTCCTCTCACGAGGAGCCATGTGGCGCATTGGCAAAGATACTGGCCTAGCATTGTCCACCAGATATATTCGGAAGTCTATCTCCCGCTTTGGAGGTAAGCCCTTCACCTCCTCAAACACATCCGAGTACTCCCGGACCACTCTAACAGATCACAAACTCTCGACCGAAGCGTCAAGCGATTCAAAATAACTTAGCAAAACAGAATCTATGGGATTACAAGAGATCTCGAGAGTGTTACCCAAGCGGGTCATGAGCCTAACAACTCTCCTTTCGCAATCAAGAACGGCACCATTACTGGATAACCAGTCCATGCCCAAAATCAACCCATAGCCCGTGAAGCCCAAAACAAAGGCATCACACCTAAACTCAACGCTAAGTATGAAGATCTTAAAACCCAAACATATCATGGACAAATAAGTGGAGCCCCCAATTGGGTTTGAAACAACCAAGGGATCATCTACTAAACTGGTGTCCAGGTGTAGTGACTCAACTAATGATGATGAGATAAACGAATGTGATGCGCCAGAGTCGAACAAAGTTCGAACAGGATGATCGAGTGAACCCAATTTCAACTTAGACGGTCCTACCCCCATCAGGTATACCCGTCGTGAGGGAATACATCTACCCTCCAGAAGATCCTGTACTTCGTCCTTACCTCTTTGGACAACCCTGATAAGGTGTTCCATTTATCCAAGACAACTAGCCTTCCCCCTCACATTCTCCTTTCGTGGCCTTCTTACCACGATAAGGTTTCGTCCTTTATTTACCTAACAACTATTTGAACCTTCCTCTCTCGTCCATCTTAAAGGTACCCATAAGCCCTCCACCTCCTTGGACTAACTTCTTAGCCCGGCAAACGTCTTAGTCCCTTGAAGTGGTTCTTCCGTCCTTCATACGGAAGTCCTTTTTTATTTTAAAAAGACATCTATACGCAGAGGAGAAATTCAAAAAGAGAAAGAGGAAGAGATTCAAAACGGAGAATCGAAGGAAGGATATATGGCTCTTGGGGATTATGTTCTTTTCTTTCAAAAACTTTTCTCTTAAAAACATGTTTTTGAAAATAATTCTTCCAAAAATGTTTTTAGAAAAATAATTTTCTAAAAGTTTTATCTGTTCTGGTAACCTTAAGCTCTGATACCATGTGTAACAACCCACACCCGTTAAGGTCACTCACTAAGGGAATGCCTTAACTTCGGTGGAGTACCTTAAGTGAATATAGAACAGAAACATTACAACAAGACAGATATAAGTAATACTTGAGAATTTAAAAACATCTTTTCATTTCAGGGGAAAGTAAAACATGTTTGGTTACATCGCTAAATCATAAACAAGTACATAATATCCATCTTGATAAAAAAAAGTACATAATCCCACTAATAACTAATAGCCATAATAGAAAAGATAAGCTGGGCTTTACATCACGGTCCAAGCTCCAAAAGATAGATAAAGCAATTTGATCAGAGCCCACTAGTGCTAGGCCCACTCTGAGAACCTGAGGGTTGGGGAAAAAGATAAAAACAACGGGGTTAGACATAAGTTTGAGTGAGCCCTATAACTTTAACAATACAATCATTAAAGTAATTAGGGTATGATATAAACCTGGTACGGTACGACTGGGGATAAATGACTACACTAAGCAGCCAACTAGACTTTGGATGAACTAAGATAACGGTAAAGACGCGCCTATCCACCCAAGGATAAATACTACTCTGCACCACACCAAATCTACCCACCCAAGGGTAATTCCTACACTGCACCACACCAGATCTACCCAACCAAGGGTAATTCCTACTTAAAGGTTGATCCCACTAAGTGTACTTAGTAATTCTAATAGTAGTCCCGTGTACCCCTAGCTGACTACATAGGTGCCGTCTGCCCCTATCTCCACTAGGTGTACCCACAACTTAGTAATTTTAATAGTAGTCTCGTGTACCCCTAGCTGACTACATAGGTGCCGTCTGCCCCTATATCCACTAGGTGTACCCACTACTCCCCAAGCGATCGGCTCCCTAACGTAGATACCCGTGCTGGCCCCACAGTGGGGTGTATCACTCCCCAAAGTGGCAACCCAATACAATCAACAGTGCACGGCTTATACCTACACGATGCAACAACGTCTTACCTACCAGCCCGAGTCCACACACACATATGAAACCCGTTGGACTTGCGTTGCCACCGCTAACCCGTTTTTGGCCTCATATAGTCAAGCCCAGTACGCGTGTCCCGTCCTCGACATGGGTCGAGCCCAATAAGATACATATGGGTTACTGGTTGAAATGGGCCCCCACCAGCTACCCACCTAAGCTTGTCAATTTTTCTAGTGCATCCCACTTAACCCTTTTTAATAATCATGTCCACTTACATGTTTAAAGTTTGGTTAAGTCATCTAATCATATTTCAATTGCCACTCAAGGCACCCACTAGATTTCCCCATGCCACCCAAGGCACTTACTTGATTTTCACCTGCCACCCAAGGCACTTACTTAACCCTTTAATCATGTTTAATTACATGTTCCACTTTGGTTAAGTAATCTAATCATATTTTCTATTGCCACCCAAGGCAACCACTAGATTTTCCCCATGCCACCCAAGGCACTTACTTAACCCTTTAATCATGTTTAATTACATGTTCCACCTTGGTTAAGTATTCTAATCGTATTTTCTATTGCCACCCAAGGCAACAAATAGATTTTCACATGCCACCCAAGGCACTTACTTGATTTCCACATGCCACCCAAGGCACCCACTTAACCCCTCATGCCCCACTACATGCTTATCTGGTTAAATGTTTCTTAATTGATTAAGAACGTAACCGTTGTATAGACCTCTCAAATTAGACTATCTTTTATGGCAGCTGGATTTGCCGGTCGGGTCCGGGCAGCCTTACGCCATAACCGAGTCTAACCTCGTGTCTTTACACTTGTCACGTATGCAGTTTGTGCCTAAGACCTCTCACATTGGGCCAATCATTTGTAGCCGCTGGATTTGCCGGTCGGTTCCGGGCAGTCTTATGCTACAAAAGGGTCCAACCTCGTGTCTTAGTCGATTAATTACACCTAATTAATCACCCCCTAATTTGTATTAATTATCCCTAATTAATTACAAATTTAACGATGTACATAATTGACTCAATTATGTCCATCCACTTTATGGTATGCATAATCATACCAACTTCACACCATTCCATTAACATGAATATTAACCCCATCGTTCCCCACGTAATTCGCTAACATGACATATTTAAAAGGGAAGATTCATCACAAATACAATGGGTTCAACTTGCATAACATTAGCATCAACATGGGTTTCAAAGGTGTCAACTTGCATATATGACCTTGGCATCAAACCCAACTAGCATAAATAACCAACCCAAACTTGCATGAATCACATATGTCATAAAGAGGCTAACTTGCATAAGTTACTTATGTCATACAAAGGGGTAAACTTGCATATGTATGTATGACATACAAAGGGGTTAACTTGCATATGTTTGCATATCATACTAAGGTGTAAACTTGCACATGTTACTTGCATATAATCAAACACCAAACTTGCATAACATGTCATATATGAACATGCATATAATCAAACACCAAACTTGCATAACATATCATATATGAACTTGCATATAATCATACACCAAACTTGCATAACATATAATATATGAACTTGCATATAATCATACACCAAACTTGCATAACATAACATATCATATATGAACTTGCATATAATCATACACCAAACTTGCATAACCATGGTGTCATAATGGATCAATGTTTATCATAGTGATTTGCATAACTAGCATCATGAACACATAGCATATGACTTGCATAACTTGCATAACATCATGATCACTTAGCATATGACTTGCATAACTTGCATAACATCATGAACACTTAGCATATGACTTGCATAACTTGCATAACATCATGAACACTTAGCATAGGACTTGCATAACTTGCATAACATCATGAACACTTAGCATATGACTTGCATAGCTTGCATAACATCATGAACACTTAGCATATGGCTTGCATAGCTTGCATAACATCATAAACACTTAGCATATGACTTCATAACTTGCATAACATCATAATCACATAGCATATAACTTGCATAACTTGCATTGATCCACATTCATAGCCATAACCTCATTATATCCTATCATAATCATTTCAACAATTGGTCATTAAGGCTATTGAAACTCACAACTTGTTGATTAGCACTCCTAAGAAGAAGATTAAGTTGCTAGAGTTGATTAGAAGTTGATTTGAGAAGCTATCTTCCTCTTTAATTTGATGGAGGCTCCTTCAAGTTGCATTTTGACGGCATAACGACGTTGTATCTATTTTTAGTATGAATTAGGGTAGTCTTAGGGTGTATTTATAGAGTAGTTAGGTGTTTTAGGCCATTAGATTAACCCTAAATCAGATTATAGCCGTCAGATCTCGTCCTAGCCACCAAAACACAGCCCAAAAGCCAAACCAATGCACCCAGGTCACCTGGGCTTGACCAGGGAGGTCGACCCCCAGGTCGACACTAGGGTCGACACCCTAGTGGACCTGGTGGGCAGGTCGACGCCCAAGTCGACCCCCAGGTCGATTCCCAGGTCGACCTGGTCTGAGCGGGAATTTTCCCACCTAGCCCATATTCTTTATTTTTGAAATCTGTTTCATTTTCTGATTTTTCGTGAAATTCTAAAGGCCATATCTCGGACTTACGGACTCCAATTCACGAAATTTCGAACTCTATTTCGCGTATTTTTCCGAGACGAACGCAATGGCATAGCCCGTTTCCCCTGATTCAGGTTTTAAAATTTAATCTGCCCTGATTTATATTATAACAAGTTATTCAACATACGGGGTGTTACACATTGTATTTGTAATTTCTTAGGAATTAAGAAAAATTAAAGTGGACGTAGGCTTGGCTTGAGCCGAACAGCTATAAATGTAGGAAATGATAGGACCTAGGCACAGCGGATTTAAAAGTTTCAGCAAACCTAACAAGTAAATTGAATCCAAATTGAATCTAAAATAAATACCTTTCTTCTTTGAATAGCTAAATCGAATGAAAGGCTTGAACTTTAATTACGAAATCAACAAAAACCACCTTCAGATTGTTTCGAATCTTAGTACTTAAATCAAAGCACCTCTATAGGAATCCACAAGTGATGCTGTCGAGAATGACAATCGAAAACTGAGATTGGAGATTCGGTACTAGCCGATGAGTTGAGCAAGATCTAGGGTTTTGAGAAAACTCGATTTTGTTTTCAAAGTAAAAAATAAATAAATAAAGGGTGCGGCTCCTTATTCCTTTATAAAGAAAAACAATACGAGATATTTTCAACACCCTTTTTCCCGTTCTTTATTTTAAATTAAAAGAATTTGTCAAACTAATTTTGATTTCCTTTTAATTTGAATAATCTCAACATTTGCAACACTTATATGTGTGACCCAATAGGTTGTCATAACATTGGTAACAGTTTAAACATTATTTAAACTGTAAACAGTTAGCGGCATCTAGTAATACATCGCTGTTATCCAGGTTACAATAAAAATCAATGATTCGATATAACCTGTTGTGAATAGTGTCTCATTATAATTTAATCCTTTTCACCGTTGTATCCAAGATTAAACTGGAGTCATGGATCATATCATCCTCTTTATAATTTAATCTGTTTTCTTGATCGATGAGTAGACTATTTGGAACAAATCATAATTTGAGCACGACCATGCATTTCACAGTCTCACTCAATCAAGAGGCCCATGGATATCACTACGAATATAACGTAGAGTTAAATTCCATCTACATCATTCATAATTTATATTCGATTTAGGATATATCCAATAATCATCGTTATCATTACTCTATTACGAAATAATTTTAGATGATATCAAAACACAAATATCCTCGAATAAAATTATAATGATTTCAGGTCTGAGGACCATTATATCACTGTCAATATGAGAAAAACTTGTGATACTATTGATTATATTCCATGTAGTTATCTCACGGTGGGTCAGCCCAATACGCTATTCTCCGATATGTATTTATATCTTGAATTTAATACCACGTATATGAATGATCAATGAGATGTGATCATCAGTCAATCAATATACTAGTCTCAACGCTTTATTGTTGTCCTGTATAAACAATAAAACTTGACTAGGGACATTTAAGAATTATAATACTTAACATATCATATAATCTCAAGTTCAGTATTACTCAAACTATATAATCCCGTTTTATTATTCTAAGGACTTCTATTATATGAATAATTATATTACGTAGTAAATATAAAATAACAGAACATTTTATTCCAAAAAAAACATAACATCAATAATGTTATTCACATCTAAAAGATTGCCTCTAGGGCATGAACTCTAACAATAAAAACCTTGTGCATCCCTGTTCTTTATTGCTTTCCTGCATTTATTCTCTGTGATCTGTGATTGCGAGGACTTCACACTACATTTGGGTGTTAGTGCCATTTTTTGGTCTAACAATAAACAATAAACCATAAATCGTAAACCATAGGCAATAAACCATAAACCGTAAAGCATAAACAGTAAAGTATAAACATTAAACTATATAATAGAAATCATAGACCATAAACATTTAACCATAAATGAGAAATCATAGACAATTAACCATAAACTAAAAAACATAAACAATAAACCATAAACCGTAAACCATAAACAATAAAGTATAAACAGTAAACCATATAAAATAAAGCATAAACCATAAACACTAAGCCATAAATGATAAATCGAAAAAAATAAACCGTAAACCATAAACCATAAAATAAAGCAATAAACCATAAACATTAAGCCATAAACGATAAATCATAGATAATAAACCATGAACCATGACCCACAAAAATTAAACCATAAATCGTAAACCATAAACAATAAACTATAAACCATAAACAATAAACCATAAACCGTAAACCATAAACAACAAACCATAAACAGTCAACTATATAAAATAAAGCATAAACCATAAACATTAAGCCATAAATGATTAACCATAAACATTGACACGCTTTTTAGTAAAATCCGTCACAGAAGGAATTTATAGTTAATGATACACTCAAGTATTTGGAAAATCGTTAGAAGACGGGAAGTGATTTGATTAAAGTCGCATCACAAATAAAGGATGACTCAAAACTCCTAACAGATGACCTCTTTTGGACCCGAAAACCTCAATTACAGAGCACTACTCAATAAATCTTGTAGCCCTCTGAATTAGCTTGAGGTAGAGCTTTGGTTTGGCTAAAACGGACTTACGGTTTGAAAGTTACGCTTGTTTCCGTGAACATCCGCAGAACCAGAAACGTTTGGATTTTAGTATTGATTGGATATAGGGTTGGATCGGATGGCCCGGATTGGATCGGAAAGGGGACCCGATCCACGTTCTACTACACAGAAGTGCGCGCTGCTTTGGAATGAAGTCACCAGCTCGGTTCGGATGGAGATGCAGGAACCCGACCCAATGCGCTTTCTCGTTACTACCAAGAATATCACGTCGCCTTCGGATTGAAGGCACCGGTTCGGATCGGATGGAGGACCCAATCCGACTCGTTCGGGACGAAATATTCTACTACACACCCTCGAGTTTTACCTAATTTTAAGGCTTGATTTACTCCTACTTTCACGGATCGGAGCACATATGGCTTTACACGAACTACAGGAGACTTCCTCCACTTACCCACTACGTCTTAGCAACACATTGGATTCATGACACATGTCATTCATCCGGGAGACACTCTACATCTATAAATACATGAATTCAAGTACTTCTAAAGGATCTTTGGCCATTCTAACTCTCGGCCTCCATTGAAGAGAACACAAGGACACTGTGCTTCTTCCTTATGAATCTAACATGAGGATTTCGTGTATAAAACCGCTCTCTCTTCCCCACTTCTTCATTAAAATACAAGAATGTTGTATGTAAATGATTCCTACTGAATGTAGGAAGGCATTGTGTTTGTAATTTCTTAGGACTTAAGAACGTATAAACTGGACGTAGCTAGGCTTGGTTTGAGCCGAACCACTATAAGAACATCATGCGTTCCCTATTCTTTAATGCCTTTCCTGCATTTATTCTCTGTGATCTGTGATTTTTAGGACGTCACACTACATTTGGGTGTTAGCGCCATTTTTTGGTCTAACAATAAACCATAAACCGTAAACCATAGACAATAAACCATAAATTGTGAACCATAAACAATAAAGTATAAACTGTAAACTATATAATATAAAGCATAAACCATAAAGATTTAACCATAAATGATAAATCATAAACTATAAACAATAAACCGTATAACATAAACAATAAACCATAAACCGTAAACCATAAACCATGAACAGTAAAGTATAAATAGTAAACTATAGAAAATAAAGCATAAACCATAAACACTAAGCCATAAATGATAAATCGTAAACAATAAACGGTAAACCATAAACAATAAACCATAAACGGTAAACCATAAACAATAAAGTATAAACAATCAACCATAAACCATAAACAATAAAGTATAAAAAATCAACTATATAAAATAAAGCCATAAACCATAAACATTAAGCCATAAATGATAAATCATAGACAATAAACCATAAAACATGACCCATAAACATTTAACCATGAACTGTAAACCACAAACAATAAACCATAAATCGTAAACAATAAACCATAAGACACTCGAGTTTGACCTATTCTTAAGGCCTGTTTTACTCCTACTTTCACGGATCGGTCCACATATGGATTTACATGAACTAAAGAGACTTCCTCCACTTACCCACTATGTCTTAGAAACGCAATGGATTCATGACACATGTCATTCATCTGGGAGACTCTCAACATCTTTAAATACATCGATTTAGGGACTTCTAAAGGATCTTTGGCCATTCTAACTCTCGGCCTCCATTCAAAAGAACACAAAGACATTGTGCTTCTTCCATATTAATCTAACATGAGGATTTAATGTATAAAAAAACTCTCTCTTTCCCACTTCTTCATAAAAATACAAGGATGTTGTATGTAAATGATTCCTACGGATTGTAGGAAGGCATTGTATTTGTAATTTCTTGGGACTTAAGAAAATATAAAGTGGACGTAGGCTTGGTTTAAGCCAATCCACTATAAAATCCTTGTGTGTTCCCTATTCTTTACTGCTTTTCTACATTTATTCTCTGTGATCTGTGATTGTGAGGACTTCACACTGCATTTGGCTATTAGTTCCATTATTTGGTATAACAATAAATAATAAAACATAAACCGTAAACCATAGACAATAAACCATAAAACGTAAATCATAAAAAATATAGTATAAACGATAAACTATATAATATAAAGCACAAACCATAAACGTTTAACCATAAATGATAAATCATAAACAATAAACTATAAACCGTAAAACATAAACAATAAACCATTAACCATAAACCATAAACAATAAAGTATAAACACTAAACTATATAAAATCAAGCATAAACCATAAGTGATAAATCATAAACAATAAATCGTAAACCATAAACAATAAACCATAAACCGTAAAGCATAAACGATAAAGTATAAATAATAAACCATAAACAATAAAGTATAAACAATTAACTATATAAAATAAAGCGATAAACCATAAACATTAAGCCATAAATGATAAATCATAGAGAATAAACCATAAACCATGACCCATAAACATTAAACCAAAAACCGTAAACTATAAACAGTAAACCATAAACCGTAAACCATCAACAATAAACGATAAACCATAAATCATAAACCATAAATAGTAAACTATATAAAATAAAGCATAAACCATAAACATTAAGCCATAAATGATAAACCATAAATGTTGACACGGGTTTTAGTCAAAGCCGTCACATATGGAATTTATGGTTAACAATACACTCAAGTATTTGGAACATCGTCTGAAGACAGGAAGCGATTTGGTTGAAGTCGCATCAAAAACAAAGGACGGCTCGAAACTCCCAGTAGATGACCTCTTTTGGACCCGAAAACATCAATTGTGGAGCATTGCTTAGTATATCTTGTAGCCCTCTGAATTACCTTTAGTTAGAGCTTTCGTTTTCCTAAAACGGACTTACTGTAGGAAAGTTACGCTCGTTTCCGTGAATGCCTGCAGAATCTGAAATGTTTGGATTTCGGTATAGATTGGACTCCGTGTCGGATTGGATGGCCCAGATCGGATCGGAAAGGAAGACCCGATCCACCTTCAACCTTATAAAAGTGCACGCTGCTTTGGAGTGAAGTCATCGGCTCATTTCGGATGGAGATGCAGGAACCTGACCCGATCCGCTTTCTCCTTACTGCCAAGAAGGGCACGTCGCCTTCGGAATGAAGGGACCGGTTCGGGTCGGATGGAGGACCCGCTCCGACCATTCTAGGACGAAATATTATACTGCACATACTCGAGTTTGATATATTCTTGAGGCCTGTTTTACTCCTACTTTCATGGATCAGACCACGCACGGCGTTACACGAACTACAGGAGAATTCCTCCACTTACCCACTACGTCTTATCAACGCATTGGATTCATGACACATGTCATTCATCCAGGAGACTTTGTACATCTATAAATACACGGATTCAAGGACTTCTAAAGGATCTTTGGCCATTCTAACTCTCGGCCTCCATTGATGTGAACACAAGGACATTGTGCTTCTTTCATATTAAACTAACACGAGGATTTCGTGTATAAAACAACTCTCTCTTCCCTGCTTCTTCATTAAAATCAAGGATGCTGTATGTAAATTATTCCTACTTGTTGTAGGAAGGCATTTTATTTGTAATGTCTTAGGGCATAATAAAATATAGAGTGGACGTTGGCTTGGTTTGAGCCGAACCACTATAAAAACATCGTGCATTCCCTGTTCTTTACTTCTTTCCTGCATTTATTCTCTCTGATATGTGATTGTGAGGACGTTACACTGCATTTGGGTGTTAGTGTCATTTTTTGGTCTAACAATAAACAATAAACCATAAACCGTAAACCACAGACCATAAAACATAAACCATAGACAATAAAACATAAACCATAAACTATAAACAGTAATGTATAAATAGTAAACTATACAATATCAAGCATAAACCATAAACATTTGACCGTAAATTAAAAATCATAAATAATAAACCATAAACCGCAGAACATAAACAATAAACCATAAACCGTAAGCCATAAACAATAAAGTATATACAGTAAACTATATAAAATAAAGCATAAACCATAAACAATAAGCCATAAATGATAAATTATAAATAGTAAACCGTAGACCATAAACATTAAAGCAGAAACAATAAAGTATAAACAATAAATCATAAACCATAAACAATAAAGTATAAAAATTTAACTATATAAAATAAAGCCATAAACCATAAACATTAAGCCATAAATGATAAATCATAGAAAATAAAACATAAACCATGACCCATAAACATTAAACCAAAAACCGTAAACTATAAACAATAAACCATAAACCGTAAACCATCAACAATAAACGATAAACCGTTAATCATAAACAATAAACCATAAATATTAAACTATATAAAATAAAGCATAAACCGCAAACATTAAGCCATAGATGATAAACCATAAAGTTTGAAATGTATTTTAGTCAAATCCATCACATATGGAATTTATGGTTAACAATACACTCAATTATTTGGAACATCGTCAGAAGACAGGAAGCGATTCGATTGAAGTCGCATCACAAACAAAGGACGGCTCGAAACTCCTAAAAGATGACCTCTTTTGGAACCAAATACATCAATTACGTAGCTTTGCTAGTGAGTCTTGTTGCCATCTGAATTAGCTTCAGGTAGAGCTATCGTTTGGCTAAAACGGACTTACGGTTTGAAAGTTGAGCTCGTTTCCGTGAACGCCTGCCGAACCGGAAACATTTGTTTTTCAGCATTGATTGGACTCCGAGTCAGATCGGATGGCCCAGATTGGATCGAAAAAGAGAACCCGATCCACCTTCTGCCGCACAGAACTGCACGCTGCTTTGGAATGAAGTCACCGGCTCGTTTCAGATGGAGATGTAGGAACTCGACCCGATCCGCTTTCTCCTTACTACTAAGAAGAGCACTTCACAATTGGATTCAAGGCACTGGTTCGGATCGGATGGAGGACCTGATCCGACCCGTCTAGGATGAAATATTCTACTGCTCACACTCGAGTTTGTCCTATAGTTAAGGCATGTTTAACTCCTTCGTTCACGTATCGAACCACACATGGCTTTACATGAACTACAGAAGACTTCCTCCATACGTCTTAGCAACGCATTGGATTTGTGACACATGTCATTCATCCGGGAGACTCTCTACATCTATAAAAACACGGATTCAGGGACTTCTAAAGGATCTTAAGCCATTCTAACTCTCGGCCTCCATTGAAGAGAACACAAGGACATTGTGCTTCTTCCATATTAATCTAACACGAGGCTTCGTGTATGTTAGATCAAAATTTGGACCTAACACCCAAATTGTTCTGAATCTTATAGAATTTTAACTGAAGAATGTAGAAAAAGAAAATAACACACAGAATTTATAGTGGTTCGGCGTTAACGAGCCTACGTCCACTTTATATGTTATTGATTATACTTTGAATGCTGGTACAATCAATGATTTCTCTCTAGCTCACTTTTACAATTGTGATCTCTCTCAGTAATCTAGCAATAAAACTAATAAGAAATGATAGTATGACAATAATGGCGGAATCAGTCCTCAATATTGCCAAAAGATCCCAAAAAATGCCAAGCTCCGGGCTATTTATAGCTGATTTTGTCAAGCGGTCGTGGTAACACGTGGCACGAATCCCGAAAACATCGGATCGCATCGCAGCCGATGAAGAAATAGTCAAATTAGCCGTTGTGGACAGGTGTCGCGATCCCCTTGAAAATTGGATCGAGCAAATGGGGTGAGTCAGTCAAAATGACGGTTGGGGACACGTGTCGCTGGATCCGTGCGTCTCGGATCGCAGAAGACTAGCTCGTACTTGAACGGGTCAGAGGCTTCGCTATGCATCGGGGGATCGGATCAGTCTATATTGGGCAGTAATGTATGTACGGATCGACTCGCATAGGGGAGTCGTTTCACTGATGAAATGGGGGCGATCCGTTGAGGTGCGATCCGATGAGGTGCGATCCGATAAGGGGCGAGTCGATGGTGCGATCCGTTCCTTCATGTACTTAGGGGATGTAATTTCATACTTTCTTCTTGTGAATGAACCTGGGTGGCTTGGTCAAAAAGCTAGCTAACATTTTGCCCCCTCGAAGTATGTTTTAACGATGACGGAACATGCTTCGAAGCTATAGCATCGTCTTTTCACAACGAGTCGCAAATCAAAGGCTGTATCTATCCGAAATGTCGAACCGTATCCAAAAAGGTATGTCACCTGATCAGTATAAATACTAGGATGTTCCGTCGATTATTTCTTTGTTCGTCGGATCCATCCATGGAGTTTTTAGAGGCGTCATTATAAGATTGTTAGGCGAACTTTTATTAATTTTCTCCAAACATTTCCTGAAACTTCAATTTTCGATAATGGCTTGTTGGTTCGAATCGCTATGGTTCTTCACGGTCCATGATATGTGGCGTTCGTCTCGCTCCGACCTTCATGTGGGCTTCAGATATGATAGGCCAACTACGAGCCGATCCACGTATCGGCCTTCTCTTTTCCTATTGGGCTTGGGTCCGCGGCCTGCTAGCCCCCCAATGTTCGAATAAAACAAGGAACGGGAGACCAAAAGCCACTCTCTTGCCTATATAAGTCCAACCCCTCCTCCTCCTTCTTTTCTTCTTCTTTCTTTGCTCAGCCGCCCGAAGCTCCGACTGAAATCATACCCTCTTCGATCTCAAAGTGAAAAAACCCATATCTCTTCAATCTTAAGAAAGGTAATGACATAAAAAACATATCCTCGCGTTTTACTTGGGTTTCCATCCGTTTGATTGAGGAGTGGGCGAGGTTTTTGGTAAAAACTGTGGACTTTGGGAGAACGGTGGTGATGGGTTCAGGCACTCGAGGTCGCGAGTGAAGAGGAGGAGAGGAGAGGAAGGTGCTGTCGTTTCGTGGATAGGGAACTTTGGCTCGGGTCGCGAGAAGAGTGATTGGAAAAGGAAGTGGGAGAGAGCGGATCGGATCGTGGCAATCAAGGGTGGGTCGGATCGGGGAGGAAAAAGCAAAAGCTCCAACATATGAATCGTCGGATCGGATCGGAGGAACTGGGACGGATCGCGAGGAGTCAATGCGATCCGTTCTGGTTTCCACGAACCAATGTTCTTCTATTATATTCGCTTCGCGATCCGATAACACACTGCGATCCAATCCTTGACCCACGATCCGAGATTATGAGCAATCCAATCTAATTATTAAACACATAATGCAATCTGACTTAGACTCAGCAAAGGACAGTTAGGCTAGAGCCTGCGAAATGAACTTTCTGGCCTAAATGACCACATAATTTGACTGCATATGACGACTAATATTTTGAGGATCTAGATAACTTTCCCGCTCTATCTTTAATGCATGCACAAGCACACAAACCGGCACTTGCACACACGGGGGACGGGTAGTTTTAATCTCATTTTTCATGTTTTCTCGCCTAGAAGTAATGTCGGATAATCAATCTTCCTCAAGATCCGCTACAGAAATGGAGTCCGAGGTTCCTGAGCAATACAACCCCGAGGTTCCTCCGATTAACCCAGAAGGTGAAGACTCTGGCTCTGAATACGAGGCAACGGAATCGAATCCGTCTGAAAGTACTTCATCTAGTGAAGAGTCTGAGACAGACAGGCGAGCTCCCGACGAAATTCCTGGCGCGCTCGGAATAGATAAATTTTCTGATTCTTTAGCATCTAAACTCGATGACATAAAGCTTAAAAGAATCTACCTGAGACATGGGATTCCTAGGGATGATGTGATGTCTCCCGATAGCGAGGATAGACCCCACTTAGCTCCGGAAGGGTTTATGGCAATCAGTCGAACCATGTGCTTGGTAGGAGCTATTCCTCCGTTTCCTCCAATCGCCATCGAGACTTTAAAATGACTGGGTATCGCTCCGATGTAGCTTCATCCTGACGCCTACGCATCTTTATACACCCTATACATTGCATACGCGGAGATCTAACATACCAAACTCACATTTAGAGATTTGACATTCTTCTTTCTTTTCAAGCATCGTTCCTCGGCAACTACAAATTTCTCTTTCTTTGAATCGGTGGCCAATAGGAAGGTTTTGTATGACATATACAGCAATATAGGGGATCCTAAGTCTGATTGGATCTATATAAAGAAACAGGCCGGATGTTCAAGAAGATGGCTTAAATCAAGTAAACTTTAATCTTTTGACTGAATACCTTGTTCAAGAAGCCGAAGCATTAACATTCTCCCCCCTTTTTCTTTGTTTTAAACAGATCACGTCTTCCCGAAAACGGAGGGTCCGTTATACAATAATCGATTGTCTATTCTTTTGCAAAGCAGATCTGACTTTCTAAGGGTCAAAAAGTGCATCACTGACGGGAATCTTCATAAGCATCGTCTTCTAGATATAAGATTTGGACTTGGCGCTGGTGGCAAACCCTATAAGTACGTGCCCCCAACGGAGGGAGAGGGAGCATCGCAAGCAGTAGAAACAACTAAGTTTCGCAAGAGTCCTTCCGCGATAGTCATCCAAGACGATGAGGACCTGAACATATACAAAGGGGATGAGGCCCGCGGTGACAAGTCCAAGGAAATCCCAGTTTCTACTCCAATCGAACTCGCTGCTCCCGATGATTTGACAGAAGAGCAGTTATTCGACGAGCTGAGCAAAATTCCTCTGCCCAATGATGTATACACAGAGAGGGACTTCGAAGGGGAGCCATTCTTCACTGCTTCTGAAGAGACCATCGCTCCAACTAGAGAACAAGAAACTGGTCAGATGAGCCTGTCTTCAGGCCCGGGTCTGTTAGGGGGAATCATATGGGATGCACAAATCACACACACTGTCTGACCCCGCACGCTTATATCGTCAATATTCAAAGTTTTAATATGCTCTTTTTCTTTTTTGCAGGAAAGATGTCCCGCAGGCGATCTTATTCTTATCGTTCTCTTCGTGAGGGCAGACCCAGTCTTCATCCGGGTACTGAGCGCTCTCGCGGCCCTTCTCACAAGCTGACTTCCTCGCAACCCCGGTCTCCACCGACATCGACATCTGCTAATCTTTCCAGTTATCCGGTAGTTCCTGCAGGGGGAAAGAAACTTCCTAAAGAGTTAACTCCTCCGAAAAGTGCTCCCTCTCACAGCAGGTCATCAAAAAGGCATCACGAATCTAAGGATAAAGGCAAGGGCCCGATCAAAGAGTCGGAAAAGGAGAGGAGTGACATCGTCCCTTCCAGCCAGCCAGAGTTGGCTGTCCCCGGATCACGGGATTACATCCATTGTCCCCAGATTCAAGGTAGGCTGGAAAAGCTGCGGGAACAATTCCCAGACATATTCTTCGATAGGATGACGTTTGTTCCAGCCTTGGAACCGATCCCTAAGAACTGGGACAATGAAGTTGTCAGGCACATCCGCCACGTTGCAAGGCAGTATGAGATGATGAAGAAACATGCAGTTAACCATTCAGAAGTCATCCGAACGCTTGAAATAGAAGCCCATAGGTCTAAAGTGAAAATCGATAACAACGAAATGCCAGGACAAAGATGGAGAAGGACCTGGAAGATGCTCAATCCCAACTTGCTTTAGAGCGGAGAGATGCCGAAAATTATAAGATTGAATTAGAGAATGCTAAGAAGTGCTTTCACTCGGAACTTGACTCCAATAGTCAAGAGAAGATGGCTTTAAAGAAGGAAGTAGAAGATCTCAAAATGGCCAACATCGAGTTGAAAAGAGCACAAGGCCATTTTGAAGCTGAGAGAGCTGCTTGGGAGGCAGAAAAAGCAAGCTTGAAAGAAAGTTTAGCTTTGGCTGAAGCGGAAAAGGTGATTTTGAATGATCAAGTCGCGGATGCGGAGAGACGGGCAGCTCTCGCCGAAAGAATGTTGAAAGTGCCATCGAACTGGCCACTGCTTCTAACAACAAGCTCCTCGAAAGAGCGAAGGATATCGAGGGGTTTGAAGAGATGATTTTCGACTTCCTTGGCCAAGTTCTCAAAACCCGCAACATCTCGTGGATCCCGGATTACCACGTTACTTTAGCCAATTTATGGGATGCGATTGTTGAGGGTGAGAAGCAGAGATTGGGAGTCGAAGAAATTGATGAAGATGAGTTGATGAAGAGCATCTTGAGGGATAACGAGCCTGAGGACCTGGCGTAGGGTCGTCGTCTGATTCTAGTGGAGATGGAAAAGGAGAGGGCCCTGGCTAAGGGTAAAGGCAAAGCTGACGTGGGTTCGAGTTCAGCCGTGGAGCCCAAGACCTCCGGAGTTGAGGAATACCATCCCGATGATCCACTAATCCCTTTGGGCCTAACTCCCGTGGTTGTTGGAGCTCCTGCAGCTACTCAAGAAGGAGGATCTGCGGAAGGTATCTCCCTTTTTTCCCCACAATTTGTCAAAGCAATTGTGAATTGTCATTGTTTGGTAGAACAACCAATTGATTTAGTAACGTGTGTTCCCCATAATACAGGTGGTGAGCCCGCCGACAAGGGTGTTGAAAAAGGAAAAGAGGCGGAGAAGAAGGCTGCCTCGCCAGGTGCTAGTGTTGATATATCGATGCAGACTGAGGCTACAACAGCAGAAAAAAGCGTCCCGGCACCTAGTGCTGATGTCCCCAAGGATGCTGAAACCATCGAGGCCTTGAAAGACATGGATGGGTGCCATGTTGAGGATGAGGAAGATATTATTGGCGCCAAAGAGACCGACGACAATGACGACGAAACTTTGGCCAGCAGAAAAGCTAGGCAGGAAAAAGAGATGGCTTCGAAGAAGGTGGGAGAAGAGGCTTTGGACATAGTCCCTATTGCAGAATTTGATCCCAAAACCGGGATTATTTTGAAAATCCAGCCCAAATCCATCAGCAGACAGCTTCATTTTGCAAATCCTGATGACTTCCCGGCTTCCCTTTCTGATAAAAGGAAGAGAAAGGAGGTGGAAGAGGAATCTTCTGAAGAGTCGGACGTTCCTCTCATAGACAAAAGGAAGAGGAAGAAAGGGGATCAATCCGATGCCGACAAGGCGAAGCTGGAGAAACAGAAGCAGGAGAAGAGGCCAAAGCGTAAATAGGATATTGTTGCTTGTTGATATTTTGTCTTTAGGTTTTCCACTGGTCAAGAAATGTAATTATGAGACTGGTCCACACTTTCCTTTCTAAGTTGTTTTTCACTTTGTAGGTTTGCAGTATATAAATGAAAGTTTATCTCTTTTTGCATCATTGTGTACCTGTATTCAAATAAAATTTCCACGTTTAGTCACAGACCAGCTAATTATAATTACAAATCAGTCAAACAACTGAAAGAAAATGGCCCCAAATCAATCGTTAATGTAGCGCTTAACTAGGGCTTATTAAAGATTGATTGGCATTATTTGTAGGTTGCCCCCTATTTCTGAATATGGGGTACTTAGAGAATTTCATAAGATAACTGTTCTTGTGGTACCGAATTTCTGGCACCTTTCTCAGTGCTTAATCATAGACTCCTTTATACTCTCCTGGCGGTTGCCGAGGTTAGAGTTCAAATTCAATAGTTCAGTCGGTCCCTGTTCCTTTAGCAGGGAAGATGTTCTTTCTCAGCGCTCAATCGGAGACGCTTTTATACTCTCTCTCTAGAGAGTTAGAGTTCGAGCTCAGCGATTCATTCGCTCCCCGATCCTTCAGCGGGGAAGGAGCTCTTTCTCAGCGCTCAATCGGAGACGCTTTTATACTCTCTCTCTGGAGAGTTAGAGTTCGAGCTCAGCGATTCATTCGCTCCCCGATCCTTCAGCGGGGAAGGAGCTCTTTCTCAGCGCTCAATCAAAGACGCTTTTATACTCTCTCTCTGGAGAGTTAGAGTTCCGTTGAGGCGGTTCCGATCATGGTACACCGCCATGATTTATGGACATAGGCTTCACGTCCATTATGTTCCTTCTCTGCCATGGAGAGTTAGAGCGCTATCAACGATATAATTTACTTTATTGTATCCTCAGAATTTTGACTTGTGATTATATTCCATTCTGATGGAAGGCATTTATGATTATCCGCTTCTGGGATCGTTGGATTATTCACAGCGATTTCGATAAAAATAAACAGGCAGATAAATAAAGGTGCAATAAAGGTAAATGACACACAATATTTTTATAGTGGTTCGGTCGAATCATGACCTACGTCCACTTTATAATTTTTTGCTTTAAGGAATCAGACTATTCTAGGCAAGTCGTGCCTTGTACATGGCTTTCAACAAAGCAAAAGAATAGATTTGAAACTGTCATGTTAAATATGGCCGTAAATGTTGGGCATTCCACACTCTGGGGATTTCCTTTCCATCTACGGTTGCCAGCTTGAAGGTTCCATTATCAAGCTTGCTCAGAATGGAGTACGGTCCTTCAATTTCGCTCCCATATGAGTTGGGGGTGGAAAGACATGTTTCAGAACCAAGTCTCCGGGTTCCCAGGTTTGGGCTCGAACCTTTTTGTTGTAATATCGAGCGACCTGTTGCTTGCATCTCAAGGCACGTAGGTCTGCTTGATCCCTCTTTTCTTCGATCATATCCGGGGACTCAAGGAGCAATTCATTATTGGTCATCAGATCATAATAAGTCACCCGGTGAGAAGGTACCTTTATCTCAACCGGGATGACCGCTTCCGTTCCAAAAGCAAGGGAGAAGGGGGTATGTCCTGTTGCCGACTTATATGTTGTCCTATAGGTCCATAGTGCCAAGGGCAATTCATCAGCCCACATGGCTCTGGCCCGCTTCAGTCTTCTTTTCAGAATGGACTTAATCACTTTATTCGCCGCTTCGACTTGTCCGTTCGATTGCGGGTGCGCCACAGAGGTGTACTGATTCTCAATGTGGTATTTCTGGCAGAAATTTCTGAATTCAGTGCTATCTAACTGAGTGCCGTTATCCATTATCACAATCTTTGGAATCCCAAATCGACAGATGATGTTTCTAACGATAAAATTGATCACTCGTTTGGTTGTGATTGTAGTTAGTGGTTCAGCCTCGACCCACTTAGTGAAATAATCCACGGCCACAATAGCGAACTTTGCTCCGCCCCTTTCTATGGGGAGACTTCCAATGATATCAATTCCCCACATAGCGAAAGGCCATGGGCTCATCATTGTTTTTAACTGATTAGGAGGTGCTCTAGGTATTTTTGAAAATCTCTGGCACGCATAACACCGTCGTGCGTATCTTGTCGCATCCTTGTTTATGGTAGGCCAGAAATAACCATGCCGCAACACCTTTTTTGCCAAAGTTTGCCCTCCAGTGTGATCGCCGCATTCGCCTTCGTGTACCACCTGCAGCACACGCTTGATGTCATCGTGAGCTATACACCGGAGGAGGGGCATCGAAAATCCTTATCTGTAAAGAACTCCGCCTTGCAGAACGTATCGGGCAGCTTTACGAATTACTTTACGCCTCTCGCTTTTCTTGGTCGGAAGCGCTCCATTGATAAAGAAATTCTTTAGAGGGGTCATCCACGACTCCCTTTCTAGTTCCGTCTCTAGTATTGGATCGATTTCCATTTGATCTATACTAGGGGACCGAAGTACTTCAACGGGGGCTAGCCCGGTCTCTTCAGGATTGTCGGAACTAGCTATCTTTGCCAACTTATCCGCCTGCTGATTCGCTGACCACGGAATGTGAGATATGCTGTAGTGATCAAAGTCGTTCAACAACTCCTTCACTTTCTTCAAATATAGAATTAATCTTGCACTTTTGGCTTGGAATTTTCCTGTAACTTGGTTCACAACTAACTTGGAGTCGCAAAAGATATTCAGCTTTGTGACTTCTAACTCCTTTGCGATCCTTAGTCCGGCTATCAGGGCTTCATATTCGGAGTCGTTGTTAGTGGCGTGAAACTCCATCCGGATAGCATAGGATATCAATCATTTCTCAGGAGTTTCAAGCACTATTCCAGCGCCGGATCTTTCGTTGTTCCTAGCGCCATCAGTATACAATCTCCAGGCATTGGGATCGAAAAGTAATTTTGAAGGATCGACTTCTTCGTTGGCTATTTCTTCCTCCGGGACAGTAAACTCTGCTATGAAGTCGGCTATCACTTGCCCCCGAATTGATCGTCGGGGCTGAAAGTTCATATCAAATTGACTTAACTCAATGTTCCATTTAAGTAATCTTCCAGACGCCTCTGGTCTCTGTAGGACTTGCTTGAGTGGATGATGGGTGTATACGGTAATGAGATGCGCCTGAAAATAATGTCGAAGCTTCCTATAGGCGATCAGCAAACTGTACGCCAACTTTTCTATCCTTGGATAATTACGCTCTGCTGCCGTCAATTTTTTGCTCACGTAATACAAATGTCTTTGGACCTTATCTTCTTCTCTTACCAGCGCTGAGCTGATCGCGTGGGATGACACTGCCAAGTATACGAATAAGTCCTCATGATCCATCGGCTTAGATAATATCGGAGGTTTCTCCAGGTGCCTCAGTAGGTTCTGAAATGCTTCTACGCAGTCAGACGTCCATTTGAAGTTGCGTTTTCCCCGCTTTATGAGTTCGAAGAATGGGATGCATTTGTCCGTAGCCCTGGAGATAAATCTGCTCAGTGCGGCTACTTTTCCTGCAAGGCTTTGCACATCCTTAATTTGCCTAGGTTCCTGAATGTCTCTGATTGCCGCGATCTAGTCTGGATTAATCTCAATCCCACGGGAACTGACGATGAACCCCAAGAATTTCCCGGAGGCAACACCGAATGAACATTTTGTTGGGTTGATTTTCATTCCGTACTTTCGAAGAATGCCGAACATCTCTTCCAAGTCCGTAGTGTGATGGGAGGATTGCTTGGACTTAACCAACATGTCGTCGACGTATACTTCAATTGTCTTCCCGATCTGGTTATAGAACATTCTGTTGACTAAACGTTGATATGTAGTGCCTGCGTTTTTCAAGCCAAAGGGCATCACTACATAGCAATATAATCCCAGATCCGTGATAAAACTAGTGTGTTCTTGATTTGGAACATGCATCGGAATCTGATTATATCCTGAGTAAGCATCCATAAACGAGAGAAGTTCGTGACCCGCCGTCGAGTCCACCAACTGGTCGATACGGGGTACCGGAAAACTGTCTTTTGGGCAGGCTTTGTTCAAATCCGAGAAGTCGATACACGTTCGCCACTTCCCGTTGGCCTTCTTTACCTAGACTGGATTTGAAATCCAATCTGGGTAGATCGAGTCTCTGATAAATCCATTACTCTTTAGCTTTCCAACCTCTTCTTTCAAGGCAGCGGACCTCTCTGGGCCCAGCATTCGCCTTTTTTGTTTTACCGGAGGATGTTTAGGGTTAATGCTTAATGAACGGCTCATGATTGATGGGGATATCCCGCACATGTCTGCGTGGGTCCAAGCAAATACATCCAAGTTAAATCCGTCAGTTCTTTGGCGAGATTCGGATTTAACTGGGATCCAATCTTAAGGACCTTCTCCGGGTCACTATCATCGATCGGTACATCCACAGTTGTCTCGTTGGGAATCGCCATTCTGCCCCCAGGTTCTTGATCCTCTCTGGGATCTATACCCTCGGGCAACTCTCTGGGAGACTCTCGAACGGTTATCCTCTTTAGTTGCTATAAGGTCTCCGCCCCTGTAGGGGGAGAAGCGCCTTTGGTTTCTATGTGCCCTCCATTGCGAAGTAATTTTAGCTCGGCAACATAACATGCTCGTGCAGCAACCTGATCTCCTCTGACAATACCAACGCCAGCTTCTGTGGGGAATTTCAATAATAAGCACCATGGGGCTATACAGGCTCTAAACTTTGCGAGGGCCGGTCGGCCCAAGAAGGCATTATAGGGTGATTCAACATCCAAAACCACGAAGGGAAGGATTCTCACTCTCTGGTGTTCTCCTTCCCCAAGTGTAACTGGTAACTCTACATAACCCATTGGAGCGGTGGATGCTCCGTTAAATCCACGGATCCATCCCTGACAGGGCTTCAAGTCTTTTCTTTCGAGGTTCATCTGGTCGAATGTCCTTTTGAAAAGAATGTTGACGGAACTCCTATTGTCCACTTAAACCTTATGAACAAGGGCTGGTCCAATAGTTACTGTGATTACAAATGGATCCTCAGTCGGAGCATGGACTCCAATGCTTTCTCGTTCGCGGAAAACGACATCGTCGGACATCATCTTTTGTTGCTTCACCGGGATATTGTCCTCGGGGTTACTACACTCCCCTACCTCTAGGTGTTGCTTGGCTGCATTAACATATTGATCCAATGCCTTGGAACTTTGTCCGGCGAGATAAAGCCCTCCGATTACGGTATTGATAACGATGTCCTTTCCCTTTTGCTGGGCAGTTGGCCTGGCAACAAGTTGATTCTGGCTCTGTTTCGGGGCCTGTACAACTTGCCCCCTATCTCTGGGCGTTACTCTGTATTCATCTAATTTTCCTTCTCGAAGAAGCCTCTCGACTACATCTCTTAGGTGACGGCATTCATTTGTCGAATGGCCATGAATCTGATGAAAAAGACAAAACTTCCCAGTTGCACGTTCTTTCTCCGTCGACTCTCTGGGAGGTGGCCTCTTATTCTGGAGGACGTTGTATGAATCCATGAAGATATTTTCCAGAGTATCATTTATTGGCGTATAACTCTCAAAGGCCCTGGGACGAGTCCTTCTCTGGGAGTCATTCCCTCGGTTCCTTTTCCGGTTGTTGCCATTACTATTATTATCATTGTTCCCTGACTGACGACCACCCTGATTCCGATTTCCAACATTAACTTCGACCTTTCCTGAGCTGCCTCCTGTCTGCTTAATGGCGACATTGCTCTGGATTTCCTCCTTACCGGCCGTTTTTGCCTTTTGGTTAGCATATACTTCTTCCCAGCGTAAGTGTACGTTAGCTTTTTCGTAGAATAATTCTCTAGTATGGGGTGGCTTGCCTGCCAGGTATTTCCCAAATTCAGTGTTTTTATCTACTCCATCAATCAGAGCTGCGACAACGGTTGGCTCATGGGGGTCTTTAACTTCAGTAGCGGCCAAATCGGAATGGTCTAGGTACACCCTCAAACTCTCGCCTGGTCGTTGCTTGACAAGGAACAAATCAATCACACTCTTTGTCTTTTGTGCATAAATGCGGAATTGTTCTACGAACTTTTCACTCAACTCCCTGAAGCTAGAAATTGAACTTGCTGGTAAGCGAGTAAACCACAACAATACTACATCCTCCAAGAATATAGGAAATGCTTTGCACTTGACTGCGTCAGAAGTTGCGGCAGCGGTCATTGACCAAGAATATCTCATCAGATGCTGGACGGGATCAGACCTACCTGCGTATCGGTTCATCTGTGGCTTGTTGAAATGCCTCGGGAAGGTCATATCCAGAATATCATCAGTGAAAGGGGTGTGACTGCGGTCGATTCCCCAATCCTCATTCCGTTGCCCACGGCTATCCGCCAGAATTTGATGGATCATAGCTGCAACATTTGCACTGGTCAGCGGAGGTTCAGGGTCAGTGCTTTTTGCTCGGCGGGTTCTCTAATCTCTCTTTCGGGAGCAGTCACAAAATCCGGGGCTCGGATTGGGCTTCGTTGCCCCCTGTTGCCAAAAGCATTTGCGCGGCGATGGGGTTAAGGTAATCTGTACTGTACAGGACTGTCCACACCTCGGGCTCTGGGAGTTGCGGCGTGATTGTTCACGTTACGGTTTGAGGGCGCCACCTCCAGTGCTTCTTCTTACCGTGATGGCAGGGTTCCGAACTGAAGCTGATCTATGTTTTCGGCTCTCTCATACGGTCGCCGCGGAGGTCTCGGCGATTCCTCTGACGAAGAAGAATATCCTGGAGTGAGCGGACGAACTGGCGGCGTCCTTTGCCTTACGAGATCATTAAGCCTTATATCCATAGCGGTCAAATTTTGTCGTAGAATGGAGCTTTCCTGCCTTTGGGCAGCCAATTCATCAAACATTTTCTCCCACATTTCACAAAAGCGAGAGAGATCCCCCTCAGTAATGGGAGCAGCAGGGTCATATTGGTCATCATCACTTTCTCTTAGGTGCAAAGAGCTTGAGCCAGGTCGAGCAGAGGGGCCAGGATGGTAGGAGCGAGCCATGGGCTCCTTTCCAGGTCGAGTTGTAGTCCGATCATCAATTCGGATCGCTGTGGATCGAGGATGGTGGCTCGCAGCGCCCACCTGGGATCGGTTTGTAACACCCCACTCCCGCTATGATCACTCACTAAGGGAATGCCATAGCATTGGTGGAGTATTTTAGTGAATATAGAACAGAAAAATTACAACAAGACAGATATAAATAGTACTTGAAATTTTAAAACATCATCTCATAACAGCGGAAGTAAAACATGTCTGGTTACATCATAAAACCACAATAAAGGTCAAGTACAATATCCATCAAAATAAAGAAGTACATAATCCCACTCTCATACAATAGCCAAACAAAAGAAAAGATAACTGGATAACTGGAGCTTTACATCTATCCAAGCTCCTAAAGACTGGAACAGCAATCCGATCAAGCTCCACTACTGCTAGGATCCACCATAGGACCTGAGGGTTGGGAAAAAGATAAAAACAACAGGGTCAGACATAAGTCTGAGCGAGTCCTATAACTTTAACAATACAATCGTTAAAGTAACCAGAGAAGACATAAACTGATATACGGTAACATATAGGGATGAATGGCTACCCTAAGCAGTCAACTAAACGAAGATAAAGGATAAAGACGCATCTACCCTCCCTAAGGTAAATTACTAAACTGCACCACACCAGTCGTTCCTAACTTAAAGGTTGATCCCACCCAAGGACTTATAAAATTTACTAATTAGTACCTGCGTACCCCTAGGTGACCAAGTAGGCGCCACGGGGCCCTACAATCCACTAGGTGTACACACTACTTCCCATTCGATCGGCTCCATAACGTAGATACCCGTGCTGGCCCCACCGTGGGATGTATCATTCCCCAATGTGGCAACCTGATGGAACTAAAGGTGCACGGCTTATATCTACTCGATGCAACAACGGCTTACCTACCAGCCCGGGCCCACTCACGCATATGAAGCCCGTTGGACTTGCGTTGCCACCGCTAACCCGTTTGCCTCTTACAGTCAAGCCCAGTATGCGTGTCCCGTCCTCGACATGGGTCGAGCCCACAAAGATACGTATGGGTTACTGGTTGAAATGGGCCTCCACAAGCTACCCACCTAAGCTTGTCCCTTTTTCTAGTATATCCCACTTAACCCTTTAATCATGTTTTAATTACATGTTCCATTTTGGTTAAGTATTCTAATCGTATTTTCTATTGCCACCCAAGGCAACCACTAGATTTTCTCATGCCACCCGAGGCACCCACTTAACCCCTCATGTCCCTCTACATGCTAATATGGTTAAGTGTTTCTTAATTAATTAATTAAGAACGTAACCTTTGTAAAGACCTCTCACATTAGACTGTCTTTTATGACCGCTGGTTAAGCCGGTTGGGTCCGGGCAGCCTTATGTCATAACAGAGTCTAACCTCGTGTCTTTACATTAATTACGTATTTAGTTTGTGCCTAAGACCTCTCACATTGGGCTAACATTTGTAGCAACTGGTTAAGCCGGTTGGGTCCGGGCAGTTTTACGCTACAACTGAGTCCAACCTCGTGTCTTAGTCAATTAATTACACCTAATTAATCACCCTCATAATTTTATATTAATTATCCCTAATTAATCAAGTTTTCTTAACATGGGTAGACCTAACTTAATAGGTAAATTCCCATGGGGTAGACCTAACTCAATAGGTAAATTCCCAACACATAGTATGGGTACACCTAACCAAATAGGCAAATTCCCATACTATGTTTATTTATTTTGTGTTATGCATAATTATATTAATTTCACACAATCTTATTAACTTATGCATTTAATTACCCCATCGTTCCCACGTAATTTCGTTCATGATATAACACATATAAAAGGTGTCAACTTGCATATGAATGAACATGTTTCAAAGGTGCCATCTTGCATATTAACAAACACATAACTTGCATATGAACTTGCATAACATGTCACATAACTTGCATATAATATGTCACATAACTTACATATTCATTTTGCATAACAAACTTGCATATTAGCTTATAGACTTGCATAATGTGTCATCATGAACTTGCATATTAATAAACATGTAACTTGCATATTTACATACATGTAACTTGCATATTAACAAACATGTAACTTGCATATAAAGAAACATGTAACTTGCATATTTACATACATGTAACTTGCATATTAACAAACATGTAACTTGCATATTTACATACATGTAACTTGCATAGCATATTACCATGAACTTGCATAACATGCATATGATTACATAGCCCACAACTTGCATATTTAGCATCATGCAAACATAACATACATCATATTAAACTTGCATAAGCTTACATACTCAACATGCATAAACATAAGATTAATGCTAACATCATATCATATGATTCAAAGCTCATTAACCCACATACAAAACCATAAATCTCATCACATCTCATCTAATTAGTTTACCAAAAGATCATCAAAGTGATAGAAACTCACAACTAGCAACTTTGAACACCAAATGAAGAAGATTAAGATGCTAAGAAGGGATTAGAAGTTGATTAGAGAGTGATTAGTATGCAACCCTCTTCATAAAATTAGTGGAGGCCATGAGAGCTAGCATTTTGCCATAGTTTAGTCACTAGGTTTAATTATGAATGAATTAGGGTAGGTTAGGGTCTTATTTATAGATTAGGCAAGTGTTTTAGGCCATAGGATTAACCCTAGATTCAATCCAAGCCATCAAAGCATGTCTTGGGGAAGAAGTCAAGTGTAGGAACCATCTAGGGCCTTTAGATTAAAGATGGACCATGAGAACCATTCAAATGCAAAATCTGCACTTGAGCGAATCGGCCCACGGGTTGACAGCCAAACACCCTGGATTAACCCCTAGTCGACCCAGCGGGCTCGGGTCGACTTCAAAAATCGGCCGGTTCGGTTATTCCCCTCTCCCAATTCGCTGTTTTGAGCATTTTTGCATATTTATTTATTAAATTTTCAATTATATATATATATATATATATATCAATATATATATATATATATATATATCTACACAACCCATTTCACTTAATTAAGTATACTTTAATTTGGGAATTTTCGTGAAACTTCGCGAGGCCATATCTTGGTCATACGGACTCCGATTTTCGAAAACTCGGACTCTATTTCGCGTATTTTTCCGAGACGAACGCAATGGCACAGCCCGTTTCCCTTGATTCCCATTTTAGAATTAAATTCTTCCTCGATTTATGTTATTACAGGTTATTGAAAATACGGGTTGTTACATTCTCCCCTCCTTAAAGGATTTCGTCCCCGAAATCTTCAAGTTAGGAAGAACGTATCCTACCATCCAATCATCCATCTACTCAAAGCATCATCCACGAGCAATCATTGTCCTTACAAGATTCTAAATGCTGGATGGATATATGCAAAAGTGTGTGTATATGTACTTACCTAATGCAAAAATCAGGCGGTTACTGATACAGTAAACCTCCTTAATGCAAACCATGATAGTGCCATGCATCCAATATGTATGCGAAACCCTATTGACACATACAAATTTCTACATGCGTGCACAACCATACACAAAAATGCATCATCCATATGATAACACAGCCATGATACATCCATCAATCTAACTACCACATCCATTTATGCAATATGCAACATGAAGTGACTGAGCCGATCTAGTGCCTAATGTGTGTGTATATGCATCCACGAGCAACCACTAGCAAACAATTGCATCCATATGCATCCATCAACCATAACATGTTTCAAACACATGTTTCAACCATAGGTTTTACCCTATCTAAAGGTCATAGGTATTAGCGAGAGGATATACTAAAGATAAGATAAGTACTAGACAAGCAATAAAGGAGAAGTTAAAAGACATACTCTCAAAAAGAAATGGATACAAAGAACGCATCTTTGCTTCCGTCTCCCAAGTAGCATTGCTTTCGTCATCTCCCCATTGCACTTTAACTAGCTGAACTTCTCTGTTCCTCAACTTCCTAGTTTCTGACCCAAGGATGCGAGTAGGAGCTCGTCGAATCGTCGCATCACGCTCTACCTCTACATCTCTAAGCAAGCTCGGCTCTACCACCTCCGCGGTCTCATGTAAGCACTTCCTCAAATGTGATACATGGAATACATCATGAACACCACTAAGTCTGTCGGGCAACTCCACCCTATATGCCATCCGTCCAATCCTTTCCTTAATAGGAAACGGCCCAACAAATCTCGGTGCTAACTTCCCTACGGACCCAAAGCGAACAACATTTCTCAATGGAGATACTTTGACAAAAACCATGTCCCCAACCTCAAACTCAAGATCCGTCCTTCTCCGATCCGCATAAGATTTCTGTCTATCTTGCGCTGCTTTCATCCTTTTTCGAATTAAATCAATCTTCTCTGAAGTCTCTCTAACCATATCCGGCCCAAGCAAGATCTTATCCGTAGATTCCCACCAACATGTAGGAGATCGACAAGGCCTTCCATAAAGAGCTTCGAAAGGAGCCATACCAATACTGGACTGAAAGCTGTTATTATATGCGAACTCCACCAAAGGAAGATGTTCTTCCCATGTACCTCCAAAATCCAAGATACAAAGCCTCAAAAGATCTTCTAAGATACGGTTCACCCTCTCAGTCTGACCGTCCGTCTGAGGATGATATGCGGTGCTCAAACACAACTGAGTCCCTACCGCCTCTTGCAAACTTCTCCAAAACTCACTAGTGAAAATAGGATCTCGATCACTCACAATGCTGGATGGTACGCCATGCAATCTAACAATCTCTCTAACATAGACTGAAGCAAGCCATGGAGCGGTCCTCTTACTCTTTACGGGTATAAAATGGGCACTCTTGGTAAGTCTGTCTACCACAACCCAAATTCCCGTATTGCCCTTCCTCGATCTCGGTAACCCGTCGATGAAATCCATCGAGACACTATCCCACTTCCACTGTGGAACTTCCAATGGGTGTAGCAACCCACCGGGTTTCCTTTGCTCCACTTTAACTTGTTGGCACACTAAGCATCTAGCCACATACTCGGCCACATCTTTCTTCATACCGGCCCAGAAGAAAACTCTCTTCATGTCTTGGTACATTTTGTCTCCACCGGGATGAATAGTCATTCTTGAACGATGTGCATCATCCAAAATAGCCTTCTTCAAACCCTCATCTTGCGGTACACAAAGTCTACCGTCTCTATGCAACCATCCCTTATCATCTATGGTGTATCTACCCAAATGGCTGGACGACTCCCCTCTTATAAGCTTCTCTACCAACACAACCAACTGTGGGTCGTCTCGCTGAGCCTCGCCAATCCGTCTCAAAAGAGTAGGTCTAACCTCCAAGGATGCCAACAAACCAGGTACAAAATCAACAGAAGGTCTGAAGTCAAACAAAGAAAGAAACTCCAAGCTTCGTCGTTCCACGAACAATGGACTCAAAGATAGCCTTTTTCTACTCAAGGCGTCTGCCACCACGTTACCCTTACCAGGGGTATACGCTATCTCGAAATCATAGGATGCTAAGAACTCCATCCACCTTTGCTGTCTTAAGTTTAAATCCTTCTGAGAGAATAAGTACTTCAATGATTTATGGTCGGTGAACAACTCGAATCTCTCACCAAGAAGATAATGGCGCCAAGACTTAAGTGCGAAAACAATCGCGGCCAACTCTAGATCATGGGTAGGGTAATTCTTCTCATGCACTCTCAATTGTCTCCCTCCATAGGCTATTACCCTTCCCTCCTGCATCAAGACTGCGCCTAATCCTGTTCCACAAGCATCGGTATAAACAACAAACGGCTTACTCCCATCCGGGAGCACTAAAACTGGAGCGGTGGTCAAAGCTCTCTTTAACCGTCGGAAAGCATCATCACAATCTACATCCCACGAGAAAACCAGATTCTTTTTCGTCAAGCGGGTTAATGGGGCTGATATCTTCGCGAAGTCTTTGATGAACTTCCTATAATATCCTGCCAACCCCAAGAAACTTCTTACCTCGGTAGCATTTCTAGGAACTTTCCAATCCTGGATAGATACTATCTTTGCGGGATCCACAGCTATCCCTTCCTTAGAGACCACATGCCCTAAGAATCGCACTTCTCTTCTCCAAAAATGGCATTTAGAGAATTTAGCTTTAAGACTATGCGCTCGAAGAGTCTCCAACACTTCCTTGAGATGTAAGGCATGCTCTTCTTCATTCTTGGAAAAGACCAAGATGTCATCCACAAAAACTACTACAAACTTATTCAGATACTCTCTGAACACTCTACTCATGAGATCAACAAAGTATGCGGGGGCGTTTGTCAACCCAAATGGCATCACTAGCCACTCATAAAAACCATCCGGAGTCCGGAAAGCAGTCTTCTCTATACTGTCCTCCGCCACTCTTAACTGATGAAACCCTGTAGCTAAGTCCATCTGCGAAAATACTGACGCGCCAACCAACTGATCAAAGAGATCATCTATCCTCGGTAATGGGTGTCTATTCTTCTTCGTGAGCTTATTAAGTTCTCTATAATCCACACAAAGTCTGAGGGACCCATCCGCCTTCGTGGCAAACACTACTGGAGCTCCCCACTCCGATATACTTCGCCTTATGAACCCCTTCTCAAGCAACTCCCCTACTTGCTTATGAAGTTCTCTTCTCTCACGAGGAGCCATGTGGCGTACTGGCAAAGACACTGGTTTGGCATTATCCACCAAATAAATTCGGAAATCTATCTCCCGCTTCGGAGGCAAACCCTTTACTTCTTCAAACACATCCGGATATTCCCGGACTACTCTGACAGAACACAAACTCTCGACCGAAGCATCGAGCGATTCAAGATAACTTAGCAAAACAGATTCCATGGGATTGCAAGAGATCTCGAGAGTGTTACCCAAGCGGGTCATGAGCCTGACAACTCTCCTTTCGCAATCAAGAACGACACCATTACTGGATAACCAGTCCATGCCCAAGATCAACCCATAGCCCGTGAAGCCCAATACAAAAGCATCACATCTAAACTCAACGCTAAGTATAGAAATCTTCAAACCCAAACATATCATAGACAGATATATGGAGCCCCCAATTGGGTTTGAGACAACCAAGGGATCATCAACTAGACTGGTGTCTAAGTGCAGTGACTCAACTAACGATGATGAGATAAAAGAATGCGATGCGCCAGAGTCAAACAAAGTACGAACTGGATGATCAAACAGAAAAACCAGACTTTCAACGGAAATAGTTCTACCTCTCTGCTGAATCGGTGGAACTGAGAGAACCTGAACTTGCCCCCCTGACTGAGGTGGTGCTATAAGAGCTTGCACCTGGCCTCCTGAGGTAGACCCCGTCTTCTGCCCCTTCTTTGGGCAGTTTTTCACAAGATGCCCTGCTTCACCACAATGAAAGCAACCGGTTTTCTTCTTTTTGCGACAATCCTTACTAAGGTGTCCTGGTGTTCCACAATTGAAGCACTTCTTCTTCGTCTTCTTTTTGTCACCATTGCCTTTTCCGCCCTTGCCTTGTTGTTGCTGTTGCGGTTTCTTCTGATCCCCCTTTTTCTCTGGTGCCTTAGAATTCTTATCATCCTCATGCATAAGTGCCATGTAGACAAGCTTCTCAAAAGTGGCCCCCATAGGAATGTGAGTCATAGCTATTCCTTGCAATGGTTCGTTCAAGCCTCTAACGAACCTCAAAGCCTTCTTCTCCGGTGTATTCACCAACTCTATGCCAAACCTTGCTAATTGATTGAATTTGTTGACATATTCTTTCACCGTGAGATTCCCTTGCTTCAAATTCAAGAACTTCTCCATAAACAGATTCTCTTCCGCCCTTGAGAGAAACTTAGCCCCAAACCTTTGCTTAAAATCTGCCCAAGAGTCAACAGGGCGTTCTCCATTAGTGACCTCCCACCAGAATGAGGCCTCTCCCTTCATTAACCAAGCCGCCAACTTGACTTTCTTTCCCTCTTCCACTTCAAAGATATCTAGCAACTCTTCCACTTCCTTAAGCCAATCTCTAGCCTCTACGAAAGTCTCTGAACCAAGAAAAGGTTTTCCTCCTATAGCCTTGAACTCCTTGCAAACCTTAGCAAAATTATCCACTCTAGGCTGAGGAGGAGGAGCGGTTGTCTCTGGTGTAGTAGCATTGGCCGGACCCGCAGCCGCGGCCCTAGCCTCTTGCAACCTCCTATACCATAGTGGTATAACTAAACCCTCCGGGATGTTAAGATCTTCAGCCATGCTGAAACGAAAGAGGAAAGATTCAAAAAGGAGATTCCGAAAGATAAAGATATGGCTATTGGGGATTATGCTTTTCTTTTTCAAAAACTTTTTCTCTTAGAAGACATGCTTTTAAAAATCCTTTCTTCGAAAATACTCTTAGAAAGTAGTTTTTCTCAAAAATTTTATCTGTTCTGGTAACCTTAAGCTCTGATACCACGTGTAACACCCCACTCCCGCTATGATCACTCACTAAGGGAATGCCATAGCATTGGTGGAGTATTTTAGTGAATATAGAACAGAAAAATTACAACAAGACAGATATAAATAGTACTTGAAATTTTAAAACATCATCTCATAACAGCGGAAGTAAAACATGTCTGGTTACATCATAAAACCACAATAAAGGTCAAGTACAATATCCATCAAAATAAAGAAGTACATAATCCCACTCTCATACAATAGCCAAACAAAAGAAAAGATAACTGGATAACTGGAGCTTTACATCTATCCAAGCTCCTAAAGACTGGAACAGCAATCCGATCAAGCTCCACTACTGCTAGGATCCACCATAGGACCTGAGGGTTGGGAAAAAGATAAAAACAACAGGGTCAGACATAAGTCTGAGCGAGTCCTATAACTTTAACAATACAATCGTTAAAGTAACCAGAGAAGACATAAACTGATATACGGTAACATATAGGGATGAATGGCTACCCTAAGCAGTCAACTAAACGAAGATAAAGGATAAAGACGCATCTACCCTCCCTAAGGTAAATTACTAAACTGCACCACACCAGTCGTTCCTAACTTAAAGGTTGATCCCACCCAAGGACTTATAAAATTTACTAATTAGTACCTGCGTACCCCTAGGTGACCAAGTAGGCGCCACGGGGCCCTACAATCCACTAGGTGTACACACTACTTCCCATTCGATCGGCTCCCTAACGTAGATACCCGTGCTGGCCCCACCGTGGGATGTATCATTCCCCAATGTGGCAACCTGATGGAACTAAAGGTGCACGGCTTATATCTACTCGATGCAACAACGGCTTACCTACCAGCCCGGGCCCACTCACGCATATGAAGCCCGTTGGACTTGCGTTGCCACCGCTAACCCGTTTGCCTCTTACAGTCAAGCCCAGTATGCGTGTCCCGTCCTCGACATGGGTCGAGCCCACAAAGATACGTATGGGTTACTGGTTGAAATGGGCCTCCACAAGCTACCCACCTAAGCTTGTCCCTTTTTCTAGTATATCCCACTTAACCCTTTAATCATGTTTTAATTACATGTTCCATTTTGGTTAAGTATTCTAATCGTATTTTCTATTGCCACCCAAGGCAACCACTAGATTTTCTCATGCCACCCGAGGCACCCACTTAACCCCTCATGTCCCTCTACATGCTAATATGGTTAAGTGTTTCTTAATTAATTAATTAAGAACGTAACCTTTGTAAAGACCTCTCACATTAGACTGTCTTTTATGACCGCTGGTTAAGCCGGTTGGGTCCGGGCAGCCTTATGTCATAACAGAGTCTAACCTCGTGTCTTTACATTAATTACGTATTTAGTTTGTGCCTAAGACCTCTCACATTGGGCTAACATTTGTAGCAACTGGTTAAGCCGGTTGGGTCCGGGCAGTTTTACGCTACAACTGAGTCCAACCTCGTGTCTTAGTCAATTAATTACACCTAATTAATCACCCTCATAATTTTATATTAATTATCCCTAATTAATCAAGTTTTCTTAACATGGGTAGACCTAACTTAATAGGTAAATTCCCATGGGGTAGACCTAACTCAATAGGTAAATTCCCAACACATAGTATGGGTACACCTAACCAAATAGGCAAATTCCCATACTATGTTTATTTATTTTGTGTTATGCATAATTATATTAATTTCACACAATCTTATTAACTTATGCATTTAATTACCCCATCGTTCCCACGTAATTTCGTTCATGATATAACACATATAAAAGGTGTCAACTTGCATATGAATGAACATGTTTCAAAGGTGCCATCTTGCATATTAACAAACACATAACTTGCATATGAACTTGCATAACATGTCACATAACTTGCATATAATATGTCACATAACTTACATATTCATTTTGCATAACAAACTTGCATATTAGCTTATAGACTTGCATAATGTGTCATCATGAACTTGCATATTAATAAACATGTAACTTGCATATTTACATACATGTAACTTGCATATTAACAAACATGTAACTTGCATATAAAGAAACATGTAACTTGCATATTTACATACATGTAACTTGCATATTAACAAACATGTAACTTGCATATTTACATACATGTAACTTGCATAGCATATTACCATGAACTTGCATAACATGCATATGATTACATAGCCCACAACTTGCATATTTAGCATCATGCAAACATAACATACATCATATTAAACTTGCATAAGCTTACATACTCAACATGCATAAACATAAGATTAATGCTAACATCATATCATATGATTCAAAGCTCATTAACCCACATACAAAACCATAAATCTCATCACATCTCATCTAATTAGTTTACCAAAAGATCATCAAAGTGATAGAAACTCACAACTAGCAACTTTGAACACCAAATGAAGAAGATTAAGATGCTAAGAAGGGATTAGAAGTTGATTAGAGAGTGATTAGTATGCAACCCTCTTCATAAAATTAGTGGAGGCCATGAGAGCTAGCATTTTGCCATAGTTTAGTCACTAGGTTTAATTATGAATGAATTAGGGTAGGTTAGGGTCTTATTTATAGATTAGGCAAGTGTTTTAGGCCATAGGATTAACCCTAGATTCAATCCAAGCCATCAAAGCATGTCTTGGGGAAGAAGTCAAGTGTAGGAACCATCTAGGGCCTTTAGATTAAAGATGGACCATGAGAACCATTCAAATGCAAAATCTGCACTTGAGCGAATCGGCCCACGGGTTGACAGCCAAACACCCTGGATTAACCCCTAGTCGACCCAGCGGGCTCGGGTCGACTTCAAAAATCGGCCGGTTCGGTTATTCCCCTCTCCCAATTCGCTGTTTTGAGCATTTTTGCATATTTATTTATTAAATTTTCAATTATATATATATATATATATATATATATATATCAATATATATATATATATATCTACACAACCCATTTCACTTAATTAAGTATACTTTAATTTGGGAATTTTCGTGAAACTTCGCGAGGCCATATCTTGGTCATACGGACTCCGATTTTCGAAAACTCGGACTCTGTTTCGCGTATTTTTCCGAGACGAACGCAATGGCATAGCCCGTTTCCCTTGATTCCCATTTTAGAATTAAATTCTGCCTCGATTTATGTTATTACAGGTTATTGAAAATACGGGTTGTTACACGGTTCGTGGTCACGGTACGCGGAGGATTCGAGGCGTTATCTCGGGATCGAGTAACAACCCCTTCAGCAGTCCGGATCGCCTCATTCTCGTCGATTCGGAGCGTGGCGTCTTCATCGGATCGGTTCGCCCCCTGCGCTCCACGATCCAAAGTTCCTTCATCGCCTAGCTCGTGCACACTTTCTTCGACTGCTTCATTCGCGGTTTCATTGGTTCGTGAAGCTCATACTTCCTTAGATCTCTTTCCAGCCATGATATCCGAGTCGCTGGAATCTTCAAAGAACTGAATAGTGAAGCTTTAGGACTGTTCTCTCAATGAAAGCACCAAAATGTTAGATCAAAATTTGGACCTAACACCCAAATTGTTCTGAATCTTATAGAATTTTAACTGAAGAATGGAGAAAAAGAAAATAACACACAGAATTTATAGTGGTTCGGCGTTAACGAGCCTACATCCACTTTATATGTTATTGATTATACTTTGAATGCTGGTACAATCAATGATTTCTCTCTAGCTCACTTTTACAATTGTGATCTCTCTCAGTAATCTAGCAATAAAACTGATAAGAGATGATAGTATGACAATAATTGCGGAATCAATCCTCAATATTGCCAAAAGATCCCAAGCTCCGGGCTATTTATAGCTGATTTTGTCAGGCGGGTCGTGGTAACATGTGGCACGAATCCCCAGAACATCGGATCACATCGCAGCCGATGAAGAAATAGTCAAATTAGCCATTGTGGACAGGTGTCGCGATCCCCTTGAAAATCGGATCGAGCAAATGGGGTGAATCAGTCAAAATGACGGTTGGGGACACGTGTCGCTGGATCCGTGCGTCTCGGATCGCAGAAGACTAGCTCGTACTTGAACGGGTCAGAGGCTTCGCTATGTATCGGGGGATTGGATCGGTCTATATTGGGCAGTAATGTATGTACGGATCGACTCGCATAGGGGTGTCGTTTCGCTGATGAAATGGGGGCGATCCGTTGAGGTGCGATCCGATGAGGTGCGATCCGATAAGGGGCGAGTCGATGGTGCGATCCGTTCCTTCATGTACTTAGGGGATGTAATTTCATACTTTCTTCTTGTGAATGAACCTCGGTGGCTTGGTCAAAATGCTAGCTAACAGTGTATAAAACCACTCTCTCTTCCCCTTTTCTTCATTAAAATACAAGGATCTTGTATGTAAATGATTCCTACTGATTGTAGGACGGAATTGTATTTGTAATTTCTTAGGACTTAAAAATATATAAAGTGGACGTAGGCTTGGTTTGAGCTGAACCACCATAAAAACCTCGTGTGTTCCATGTTCTTTACTGCTTTCCTGCATTTATTCTCTGTGATCTGTGATTGTGTGGACTTCACACTACATTTGGGTGTTAGCGCCATTTTTTGGTCTAACAATAAACAAAAAACCATGAACCATAAACCATAAACAATAAACCATAAACCATAAACCATAAACAATAAACCTTAATCAATAAATCATAAACAGTAAACTTTATAATATAAACCATAAACCATAAACATTTAACCATAAATGATAAATCATAAACAATAAACCAGAAACCGTAAAACATAAACAATAAACCATAAACCGTAAACCATAAAAAATAAAGTATAAACAGTAAACTATATAAAATAAAGCATAACCCACATACATTCAGCCATAAATGATAAATTGTAAACAATAAACCGTAAACCATAAACAATAAACCCTAAACCAAGATCCATAAACATTAAACCATAAACCGTAAGCCAAAAACAATAAACCATAAACAATAATCCATAAACCGTAAACCATAAACAATAAAGTAAAAACTGTAAACTATATATAATAAAGCGTAGACCATAAACCATAAACATTAAGTCATAGATGATAAACCATAAATGTTGACATTCTTTTTTGTCAAAGCCGTCACACATGGAATTTCCAGTTAATAATACGCTCAACTATTTGGAACATCCTCAGAAGAAAGGAAGCGATTTGGTTGAAGTCGCATCACAAACAAAGGACGACTCGAAACTCCTAACAGATGACCTCTTTTGGACCCAAAAACATCAATTAAAGAGCTATGCTCAACGTCTCTTGTACCAATATGAATTAGCTTCAGGTAGAGCTTCGTTTGGCTAAAATAGACTTACGGTTTGAAAGATACGCTCATTTGCGTGAACGACCGCAGAACCGGAAACATTTGGATTTCGGCATCCATTGGACTCCGCGTCGGATTGGATGGCCCAGATCGGATAAGAAAGGAGGACCTTATCTACCTTCTGTCGCACAGAAGTGCACGCTGCTTTGGAATGAAGTCATCAGCTCGGTTCTGTTGGAGATGGGGGAAACCGACCCGATCCTCTTTCTCCTTACTTCCAAGAAGAGCACGTTGCATTCGGATTGAAGGCGTTCGGGTCGGATGGAGGACGCCATCCGACCCATCTAGGACGAAATATTCTACTGCACACACTCGAGTTTGACCTATTCTTAAGGCTTGTTTTACTCCTACTTTCACAGATAGGACCACACATGGCTTTACACAAACTACAAGAGACTTCCTCCACTTACCCACTACGTCTTAGCAACGCATTGGATTCATGACACATGTCATTCATCTGAGAGACTTTCTACATCTATAAATACATGGATTCAGGGACTTCTAAAGGATCTTTTGCCATTCGAACTCTCGGCCTCAATTCAAGAGAACACAAGGACATTGTTTCTCTTCCATATTAATCTATCACGAGGATTTCGTGTATAAAACAACTCTCTTTTCCACACTTCTTCATTAAAATACAAGGATTTTGTATGTAAATGATTCCTATGGACTGTAGGAAGGCATTGTATTTGTATTTTCTTAGGACTTAAGAAAATATAAAGTGGACGTAGGCTTGGTTTTAGCCGAACCACACTAAAAACCTTGTGCATTCCCTATTCTTTACTACTTTCCTGCATTTATTCTCTATGCTCTGTGATTGTGAGGACTTGGCACTGCATTTGGCTGTTAATGCCATTTTTGGTCGAACAATAAACAGTAAGCCATAAACCGTAAACCGTAAACCATAGACAATAAGCCATACATTGTGAACACTAAACAATATAGTATAAACAGTAAGCTATATAATATAAATCCCAAACCATAATCATTTAACTATAAATGTTAAATCGTAAACAATAAACTGCAAACCGTAAAACATAACAATAAAACATAAACCATAAACAATAAAGTATAAACAGTAAACTATATAAAATAAAACATAAACCTTAAACATTAAGCCGTAAATGATAAATTGTAAACAATAAACCGTTAACCATAAATCATAAACCGTAAATCATATACAATAAAGTACAAACAATAAACCATAATCCTAAACAATAAAGTATAAACAATAAACTATATAAAATAAAGCCATAAACCATAAATGATATATCATAGACAATAAACCATGACCCATAAACATTAAACCATAAATAATAAACCATAAACCGTAAACCATAAACAATAAACCATAAACCATAAACAAAAAAGTAAAAACATTAAACTATATAAAATAAAGCATAAACCATAAACATTAAGCCATAAAAGATAAACCACAAATGTTGACATGCTTCTTAGTCAAAGCCGTCACACATGGAATTTCTGGTTAACAATACGCTCAAGTGTTTGGAACGTTGTCAGAGAATAGGTAGAAATTTGGTTGAAGTCACATCACAAACCAAGGACGACTCGAAACTCCTAACAGATGACCTCTTTTGGACTCGAAAACATCAGTTAAGGAGCTTCCCTTGGTAGCTCTTGTATCCCTCTGAATTAGCTTCAAGTAGAGCTTTTGTTTTGCTAAAACGGACTTACGGCTTGAAAGTTACACTCGTTTCCCTGAACGCCAGCAGAACCGAAAACGTTTGGATTTCAACATTGATTTAACTCCGGGTCAGATCGGATGGCCCAGATCGGATCGAAAGGAGGGCCCGATCAACCTTCTTCCACACAGAAGTGCACGCTGCATTGGAATGAAGTCACCGGCTCGATTCAGATGGAGATGTAGGAACCCGACCCGATCTGTTTTCTCCTTACTGCCAAGAAGAGAACGTCACCTTCGGATTTAAGGCACCAGTTCAGATCGGATGGAGGACCCGATCCTACCCATCTGAGACGAAATATTCCACTCCAAACACTCAAGTTTGACCTATTCTTAAGGCCTATTTTACTCCTACTTTCACGGATCGGACCATACATAGATTACACGAACTACATGAGACTTCCTCCATTTACCCACTATGTCTTAGCAATTGGATTCGTGACACATGTCATTAATCTGAGAGACTCTCTAAATATATAAATACATAGATTATAGGACTTCTAAAAGATATTTGGCTATTCTAACTCTCGGCCTCCACTGAAGAGAACACAAGGACATTGTTCTTCTTCCATATTAATCTAAGTATTAAGAGAAGTAGGGGTAGTTTAAGCATAGTAGGTTTAGATCAAAAAATATGAAAGATAATGAATCGTTCGGATTGGGTGCTGCAAAAACCAACCCTTCATAGTAGTAAAAAGATAGGGGTAATTGTTGGAAATAAGGGCTATTTAGAGAATTAGGGGTAGGATTTAAAAGGAATGTTTTGAATTATTAAGAGAAGTTGGCCTAGTTTAAGCATAGTAGGGGTTGATCAACAAATATGAAATATGATGATTCGTTTGGATTGGGTGCTGCAAAAACCAACCCTTCACAGTAGTAAATAGATAGAGGTAATTGTTGGACATAAGGATTATTTACAGAATTAGGGGTAGGATTTAAAAGAAAGACCATTTTCAAGTATTAAGAGAAGTAGGGGTAGATCGACAAATATGAAAGATGATGAATCGTTTCGATTGGGTGCTGCAAAAACCTATCCTTCGCAATAGTTAAAAAATAGGGGTAATTGTTGAAAGGAAGGGCTATTTGGAGAATTAGGGGTTGGATTAAAAAGAAGGAATGTTTTGAAGTATTATGAGAAGTAGGGGTAGATTAAGCATAGTAGGGGTAGATTGACAAGTATGAAAGATGATGAATCATTTGGATTGGGTGCTACAAAACCAACCTTTCACAAAAGGTAAAAAATAGCGGTAATTGTTGGAATTAAGGGCTGTTTAGAGATTTAGGGGTAGGATGAAAAAGAAGGGTTGTTTTGAAGTATTAAGAGAAGTAGGGGTAGTTTATTCATAGTAGGGGTAGATCGACAAATATGAAAGATGATGAATTGTTTGGATTGGGTGCTGCAAAAACGAATCCTTCAGAATAGTTAAAAAAGGGGTAATTGTTGGAAGTAAAGGCTATTTACAGAATTAGGTGTAGGTTTAAAGGAAGGACTATTTTTAAGTATTAAGAGAAGTAGGGGTATATTAAGCGTAGTTGGGGTAGATCAATAAATATGAAAGATGATGAATCATTTGGATTGGGTGCTACAAAAACCAACCCTTCACAAATGGTAAAAAATAGGGGTAATTGATAAAAGTAAGGGCTTTTTACAGAATTTGGGGGAGGATTAAAAAGAAGGGTTGTTTTGAAGTATTAAGAAAAGTAGGGGTAGTTTAAGCATAGTAGGGGTGGATAGACAAATATAAAAGATGATGAATCGTTTGGATTGGGTGCTGCAAAAACCAACCCTTCACATTAGTAAAAAGATAGGGGTAATTTTTGGAAGTAAGGGCTACTTTGAGAATAAGGGGTAGGAATTGAAAGAACGACTGTTTTGAAGTATTAAGAGAAGTAGGGGTAGATTAAGCATAATAGGGGTAGATCGACCAGTATGAAAGATGATAAATCGTTTGGATTGGGTGCTGCAAAAGCCAATCCTTCACAATAGTTAAAAAATAGTGGTAATTGTTGAAAGGAAAGGATATATAGAGAATTAGGGATAGCATTAAAAAGAAGGGTTGTTTTGAAGTACTAAGAGAAGTTGCGGTAGATTAAACATAGTAGGGTTAGATCGACAAATAAGAAAGATGATGAATCGTTTGGATTGGGTGCTGCCAAAACCCACCCTTCACAAATAGTTAAAAAATAGGGGTAATTGTTGAAAGGTATGGCTATTTAGAGAATTAGGGGTAGGATTAAAAAGAATGGTTGTTTTGAAGTACTAAGAGAAGTAGAGGTAAATTAAGCATAGTGGAGGTAGATCGATGTAACGACACGGAAAATCTGAACCAATTTAAAAATTTTAAATTAGCTAAAATATTGGATTTTAAGTATTTAAAATAAATATTTTAAATAATAGCAATGAAAACTGAGTTTGAATCGACAATTGAAAACGAATATAATTAATTCTAATTATAAACAAGGCCTGAAATGGCGCTGTAGTTTCAAAAATTGAATTCAAACTTTGTCGGACTGTACCGGGTGCAAAACCAAACGGATTTGAGCGAAACCAAAAATATTAAAATCTGTTAGTGAATACCTTTCTAACGAATTTCAAAAATCGAATTTTCATAGCGGAAAGCAAAAGTTATGGCTAAATGAATTTTCAGAAAGGTCGATATGGAATTTATATATCCTGTGAAATTGGCCATTTTGCATACGACATCGGAATTCGACAAAACCACTTTTGTTGGATCCGGGATTTGAAGTTGTTGCTAGGTTTCAAATTTCATAATTTTTGAAGCTAGTATGTGAGCGTGGCAAATGAAAACGTGTTTTGATCAATTATAGTTAAATTGGATCGACCAGAAATGGGCCTTTTTGCAAACGGTCTCGGAATTCGACGAAACTAGTTTTGTTGGGACCATATCATCAAAACATAGCTAGATTTATTTTTCTGGAATTTTTCGAATCAGTTTGTGGCCCTGGCAAATTGAAATGTACGTTCAAATATTAAATGTTATATATTTTAAATTGGATGGAAACTGACTGAAACATTCGAATGGGCCTTCGAAACATATCCCATTGTGTTCGAAATGGGGGTAAAACGCTAGGGACGACAGTCGTTGGGTTTAGATTGGTGGTCGTGTCAGAAAACCCCTTTAAAACCCACCGGCCAATCATAATTTTTATAAAAAAAGAAAATTCCTTTTCTCTCTCCCCGACGAACGACGGAAGCCACTCGAAACCTTCCCCCTCATTTTCCGATCAATCCACGCCAAATTAGCTCGTGCCACAGTTGAACTTTTTGAAGATCTTCTCGAGTTCTTCAAATCCATATAAAGTTTGGAATTTTTCGTGGCCTGTGGAGTGAGAATCGACGTCCTGAAGTCGGCGACTTTAATCTGCCATCGCCACTGCCTGGCACCACATAGTGGGCCCCCACCACCACGTGCAGGCGCGCGTCTCCCCCCTCTTCGTTGCTGCATCGGCCGATCCTCTTATCGATTCACGGTTTGATCGAAAATTGCAAACCTAGTTTTGAACCTTTCAACTGAGGTACGACTTGTTTTATTTTCAACTGTTTCAACACCTTTAAACCGTTGCAAACTTTGAAAAATCATATCTTTTTGCTGTGTTGACGAAATTCAGTGAAACAAGACACATTGGACTCGTGTGGACGTCTTCTACCTTCTAGAAGAGACCGCATATTTTTCTGAGCCTTCTGCTGTTTTTGGTGGAGTGGAACCCAATGTGAGATTTATAACTTATAAACGATATGGAAAACGACGATGTATAAATTATATGATTGATGTATGAGTTATATAAGCATTGTACACCTCATGTATAAGCGTTGTATAAGTTGTACGTTCGATGTATAAGTTTTATATGCGTTGTAAAAATTATATATGTGTTGAAATAGAAGTGAATAGCTATATATATATATATATATATATATATATATATATATATATATATATATATACGCACCTCGTACACAAACCATGGACGATATTTATTGGTTGTGATTGGTGTGAAAATTGATTGACAGCGAATGGTTGATTGGAATTGTTTGTGGTTGATATTGATTGATTGTGGTTGAAAAATACCCGTTTGTAGTTGAGAAATATTTGGTTGAAACCACATAGGATTAGTTTGTGGAAATGAAATAAAAATACATGCCGCCTGCGTGCGAGCTAGATGCATGATCCCCATTGTCAAAAACCGCGAGGTTTTAAGGTAGAGCGAGGAGTCGTAATAGGGACGGTCCCGGTTTTAACTACCCTGCCGTTATGCTGCCGAAATTTTGAATAATATTCATGTATTTGAATTATTTTCATTTGTTGAAACTATATATATTCGTTGAATAGAAATCTTCATGTGTTGAGTTGATATTCATTCGCTAGATAGAAATTCATGTGTTGGATGGTATTCATGTTTTAAATAAAAAAATCACATTTTTATCTATATATATAAACTATAGAAAATCTTCATGTGTTGAATCAATATTCATTCATTGAATTGAAATTCATGTGTTGAATGGTATTCGTGTTTTAAATATAAAAATCACATTTTTATTGATATATACAAACTATAGAAAACCTCCATGTGTTGAATCGATATTCATTCGTTGAATTGAAATTCATGTGTTGAATGGTATTCATATTTTGAAAGAAATTGTTTTATAATAAAAATCCCATTTTTAACGTCAATATAAAATGTATAAAATAATCTTGTTTTGAAATAAATTGTTTTATAATAAAAATCCTATTTTTATCACCTATATTAACTATATAAAATAATAGTGTTTTGAAATGAATTGTTTTACGATAAAAATCACGTTTTTATTATATGCACGAATCGTTAAAAATAGTGAAGTGTTGAAATAGAAGACAGTTAGATAAAAATATAATTTTTATCAAACATATGAAAAGAATATAGTTTTGAAATCGAAGGATCGAATATATATATATATATATATATATATATATATATATATAGAATTAAAATATATCGAGTAACGGCGCTGCAGTTCGTATTTTGAAACCGTGATTTCAAATGATTATTGCGTTATTGCGGGAGATCCGACCATCGGATTTTCCTGAAATCGCAATCGTCGGGTTCGCTTTGGAAATATCTTTCCAACTGCACCAACTTTGTAAAAATCCAACGGTTGGATTGTTTGGAATTTTAATTCAAATCTGAAGAAAAACAGCGCCAGAATCGATTATATTTATATTTATATATATACATATATATATAATTGTATTTAATCGAATAACGACGCTGCAGTTCGTATTTTGAAATCGAAACTTCAAACGATTGTACCGGGAGATCCGACCGTCGGATTTTTCCGAAACTAGAACCGTTGGACTCGTTTTGAAAAGATCTTTCTAATGATGTAAATTTTGTGAAGATCCAACGGTTAGATTTTCAGATATGTGTAAATCAAATCTGAAGAAAAACAGCGCCACGACCACGTTATGGCCCGAAGCGTCGTTTTGAATAAATTGGCTATTTTAAAATAAATAAAAATAGCGATAAATGTTATAAAATATTATAAACGATATGGATGTGAAATTTAGAAATTAACTGAAGGTTGGCTAAGTCGAATGGTTTCCTGGGTGTTGATCTGATGTTGGTTTTGGCCTTCGGGGTTAATATTTGGGAAATCGATCTCTTACTGATTGACGGTTAGTGGCTAATGAATTGAAATGATGCGTGTGTATGTTAGTGTTGCACTTTTTAATTATATACGTGAGTTGCTCAGAAAGACCAGGTTTATCCCATTCTGAATAACTGAATCGACGATAAGAAATCGAAGATGAAGACGATGGCCGAGGACCAGAGATCTTCACCTCGTTTGGATGGTAACCGAGGTCCTGATTGGGAGGCATCCCGAAATATGGATAATGAGTGGTGATCGTCCAGATGTACGTGGTGATCGATGGGTTTGCGAGGTGTTTAGTGGCTCCGGTTTCGTTCAGACCTAGAATGGACTTGCAAATGGACAGCGTGTCTGACATTGGAATATATTCTGTATGATTGATAGCCATCAGTTGCACGGTGTGAATTGCCTGTGTGGCATGCTAAGATGCAGTGATCATGGCTTCTGTTGAAAAGCAAAGTCTTGTGGTGATGATCAAAGCACCGCCTGTGTGGTGTAGCTTTGTGTATAACATAAAATCGCCAGTCTCACACCCCGGTATGAACCAGAAACGGGAGGACCTCAGGGAGGACATGCGTTTCTTTCTAGTTAGAAGTGGGATCAGTGGTTTTACACGCCCTGACGAGTTTGACTTATGTGGTTGTTTTTGTTGCGAGGCGCCTCGGTTTGATCGGACGATCCGGGTCCGATGGAGTCATTCGTTGGCTTGTTTACGCCCTAAAGGGCGGGGAAACGTATTGTTCAGGCATAATAATCCACCTCGGTGGACCGGCCATGTCGCTCCAAGGCTTGCCTGCGTGCTCGCCTGTGGCTCGGGCTAGAGAGTCGCGAATTCGGTAAGGACTATCTTTAGCCTTGGTTCATGACAGAAATCCAACTTCCAAATACGTGATCGTGCGGTTTCGATTGTATATATATTTGGCGACATAGTGGCATGGGATGCTCATGTCGTCTATGATTGATAGTTATGATTTGAAATTGTTTTTGAAACAAATAAACACTAGTGGTAATATCAAATGCTTTTGTTGTATTCATATCAACCATATTTTGGCCATTATAAGGTAAAACTCTATCGTCCGGTTTGCGTTGCATTGTGTGATAGGAACTGAGTCTTATAATGGCTTCATTTTTATAAAAAGCATTGCGATGTTTAAAAGAAAGATTTTTTTTTAAAGCAGTGGCAATCCAATGGAGTAAACCCGTTCCACAAAAGTGGCGTGGTCCTTTGATTGGCCATATTATAAATGTGTTGAGTGGATTTCTCATACCAGTCCCATGACTGACTCGTAGTTTGTTTCACTTTCAAACTCGGGTGCCCCTTTTCTACACAGGCTGCCTTATATTCAGGTTTAGCAGGCTTTATCCGGATAGATGGAGCTAAAGATGGATTCTATCATTTATCTCTTTTTATGCTGTTCAGCTCCTATTGTATATATTTTGTTTGTTTCCGATGTAGACATTTATGTATAGCTGAACTATATTTGTACTAAGTATGATCCTGTATACTGTGTAAATCTGATGATTACGTTTATCCAGTATATTCTATTGTTCATTATCTGGTGTATTTATTTAATTCTGTTCTGCTTCTATCTGTTTCTGTGTTATATTCCAAGGATTACCCTTGCCGCCGTCAGTACGGGGTTTGGGGTCGTCTTATTTGGTATCAGAGCTTTGGTTAAGCTTAGTTCTGGAATATAACATATGAACGAACTCGTCAGAAATAGAACCAGTAGTGTTCTAGGACAGGTAACTCTATACAGATAGGATCAGTAATATCTTAGTATGAGTAAAGCAGAACGAAAATACACCCCAGTAGACACATTTACGTTGAAGTATTTGTCTCTATATTTTGAAATATCTTTTCTGTTGACCTGACACTTTGTCTGCTAATTGCAGACGCACTAGAAAATGAGTGACAGGAACAGAAGAAATAATCGTATGGCTCGACTAGCAAATGAGCCAGTTGTGCTCCCACAGCCAGAATCAGATGCAGAAGTTCTATTCAAGAGATTCCGAAATATGGGTGGATCGCCATTCTTAGGAAAATAGTCCATTATGGAAACACAAGCTTGGATTCGTTCTGCAGAGAAAATCTTTGAGGGTTTAAAGCTGAGAGACGATTAGAAAAAATTACTGGCGTCTTGGGCACTCAAAGAAGAAGCTTTGTATTGGTGGGATTCATTTATTAAAGATAATCCAGAAGGTGAAATCACCTGGGATAGATTCAAAGTGATTTTCTTAGAAAGATTTACTCCTCCCGAAGCAACCGAGCGATTATGTGATGAATTTTCTTATTTGATACAAGGTGATATGACCATCCCAGAATATCACAAGAAATTCAACGAACTTTCTCACTTTGCTCCTCATCTGATTCAACATCCAAAGAGGGAGAATTTGAGATTTATTTATGGCCTGCAAAGAAAATATCAGAACAGTGTAATGAGGAATGTGAAGCTCCCCTTTTCTAAAATGATATACATGGCGTACCAGTACGAAGATCTCGACAAGAAAGCTATGTTACCTTACGAAGAAGGGGTTAGTTCAAGTAATGAAGATGAGTCTGAAACTGATCATCCTGAGGCTAGTACAATGTATGAGGTCAGTAAGAAGCCCAGTGCCAAGAGAAAAAGGGCCAAATCTGAGAAAAAACCAGTAACGACAACTATATGCTCTAACTGCAATAAGCAAAGACATCTCTCGATAAGTTGCCGATCTCTAAAGAAACCAAAAAGGGATGAATCTAAATCCAAGAGCAAGTTTCCTGTGACCCGAGAGTGCAATCTTTGTCATAAGACCGGTCATATAAAATGAGACTGCTGGATGTTGAAAAAGACCAAAATGGTACAAGTAAATGAAGTAGCAGAAACCTCAGCACACTCAGATAGTCAGGGAAGGTCTAATGTTTTAGAAGGCACGCTTAATGTTAAAAATATATAAAGTCTCTGTTGTTATTTCTATCTTTCCATGGATGTGCGACTTCAACTAAATCGCTTCCTGTCTTCTGACGATGCTCCAAATACTTGAGCATATTGTTAACCAGAAATTCCATGTGTGATAGATTTGACTAAAAAGCTTGTTAACCTTTATGATTTATCATTTGTGGCTTAATGTTTATGGTTTATGCTTTATTTTATATAGTTTATTGTTTATGGTTGATTATTTATGGTTTACCGTTTATGGTTTATTGTTTATGGTTTATCATTCATTGTTTATGGTTTACGGTTTAATTTTATGGGTCATGGTTTATTGTCTATGATTTATCATTTACGTCTTAATGTTTATGGTTCATGGCTTTATTTTATATAGTTAATTGTTTATACTTTATTGTTTATTGTTTATGGTTTATTGTTTATAGTTTATGGCTTATGGTTTATGGTTTATGGTTTATTGTGTACGATTTACCATTTACAGCTTAGTGTTTATGGTTTATGCTTTATTGTATATAGTTTACTGTTTATAATTTATTGTTTATGGTTTACGGTTTATGGTTTATTGTTTATGTTTTATGGTTTACGGTTTATTGTTTATGATTTATCATTTATTGTGAAATGTTTATGCTTATTGCTTTATATTATATAGTTTACTTTTTATACTTTATTGTTTATGGTTTACGTTTTATTGTCTATGGTTTACGATTTATGGTTTATTGTTTATTGTCAAACCAAAAAATGGAGCTAACACCCAACTGCACTGTGAAGCCCTCACAATCACAGATCACAGAGAATAAATGGAGGAAAGCGGTAAAGAACAGGGAATGCATGAGGTTTTTATAGTGGTTCGGGTCAAAACAAGCCAACGTCCACTTTATATTTTCTTAAGTCCTAAAAATTACAAATACAATGCCTTCCTACAATCAGTAGGAATCATTTACATACAACATCCATGTATTATAATGAAGAAGTGGGGAAGAGAGAGTGGTTTTATACACGAAATCCTCGTGTTAGAATGTAATGAAAGAAGCACAATGTCCTTGTGTTCTCTTCAATGGAGGTTGAGATTTAGAATGGCCAAAGATACTTTAGAAGTCCTTGAATCCGTGTATTATAGATGTAGAGAGTCTTCCGGATGAATAACATTTGTCACGAAACCAATGAGTTGCTAAGACATATGGAAGTCTCCTGTAAATCGTTTAAAGCCATGTGTGGTCCAATCCGTGAAAATAAGAGTAAAACAGGCATTAAGAATAGGTCAAACTCGTGTGTGTGCCGTAGAATATTTCGTCCCAGACAGGTGGGATCGGGTCCTCCATCTGATCCGAACCGGTGCCTTAAATCCGAAGGCGATATGCTATTCACGACAGCAAGTACAGAGCAGATCGGATCGGGTTCCTACATCTCCATCCGAACCAAGCCGGTGACTTCATTCCCAAGCAGCGTGCACTTTTCTGCGGCAGAAGGTGGATTGGGTCCTCCTTTCCGATCCAATCCGAGCCATCCGATCCGACCCGGAGCCCAATCAATGCCGAAATCCAAACGTTTCCGGTTCTGTGGGCATTCACGGAAACGTGCGTAACTTTCAAACCGTAAGTTCGTTTTAGCCGAACGAAAGCTCAACCTGAAGAAACTTTAGAGGGCCACAAGAGTTACTGAGCATGTCTCCATAATTGAAGTTTTCGGGTACAAAAGAGGTCATCTGATTGGAGTTTTGAGCCGTCCTTTGTTTGTGATGCGACTTCAACCAAATTGCTTCCTGTCCTCGAACGATGTTCCATGTACTTGAGTGTATTGTTAACCAGAAATTCCATGTGTGACGACTTTGGCTAAAAAGCATGTCAACGTTTATGGTTTATCATTTTTTGCTTAATATTCATGGTTTATTCTTTATTTTATATAGTTTACAATTTGTGGTTTATTATTTACGGTTTACGGTTTATGGTTTATTGCTTACGGTTTATTGTTTATCGTTTATGGTATATCGTTTTATGTTTATGGGTTATGGTTTATGGTTTATTGTATATGATTTATAATTTATGGCTTAATGTTTATGGTTTAAGGCTTTATTTTATGTAGTTAATTGTTTATACTTTATTGTTTATGGTTTATGGTATATTGTTTACTTTATCGTTTATGGTTTCCGGTTTAAGGTTTATTGTTTATGGTTTACTGTTTATTGCTTACGATTTATCATTTATGGCTTTGTTTTTATGGTTTATGCTTTATTTTATTTAGTTTACTTTTTATACTTTATTGTTTATGGTTTACGGTTTATGGTTTATTGTTTATGTTTTACGGTTTATAGTTTATTGTTCATGATTTATCATTTATGGTTAAATGGTTATGGTTTGTGCTTTATATTGTATAGTTTACTATTTATACTTTATTGTTTCTGGTTTATGGTTTATTGTCTATGGTTTATGGTTTACGGTTTATGGTTTATTGTTTATTGTTAGACAAAAATATCACTAACACCCAAATGCATTATAAAGTCCTCACAATCACATATCACAGAGAATAAATGCAGGAAACTAGTAATGAACAGGGAACGTACAAGGTTTTTATAGTGGTTCGGCTCAAACCAAGCCTACGTCCACTTTATATTTTCTTAAGTCCTAAGAAATTACAAATACAAATCCTTCAAAAAATTAGTTGGAATCATTTACATACAACATCCTTGTATTTTAATGAAGAAATTGGGAAGAGAGAGTGGTTTTATATATGAAATCCTCGTGTTAGACTAATATAGAATAAGCACAAAGTCCTTGTGTTCTCTTCATTGAAGGCGAGGGTTAGAATGGCCAAAGATCCTTTAGAATTCCCTGAATAGGTTTATTTATAAATGTAGAGAGTCTCCCAAATGAATTACATTTGCCACGAATCTAATACGTTGCTAAGACATTGTGGGTAAGTGTAGGAAGTCTCCTGTAGTTCTTTTAAAGTCATGTGTGGTCCGAACTGTGAAAGTAGGAATAAAACAGGCCTTAAGAATAGGTCAAACTCGAGTGTGTGCAGTAGAATATTTCATCCCAGACGGGTCAGATTGGGTCCTCCATCCGATCCGAACCGGTGCCTTCAATCCGAAGGCGATGTGCTCTTCTTGGCAGTAAGGGCAAAGAAGATCGGATCGGGTTCCTGTATCTCCATCTGAACCGAGCCGGTGACTTGATTGTAAAGCAGCATGCACTTCTTATGCGGCAGAAGGTGGATCGAGTCCTCCTTTCCGATCTGATCAAGGCCATCCGATCTGACCTGGAGTTCAATAAATAAAAAAATCCAAATGTTTCCGATTCTGCTGGCGTTCACGGAAACGAGCGTAACTTTCAAACTAAAGCTCTACCTGATGCTAATTCAGAGGACCACAAGTGTTACATAGTAATGCTCCATAATTGATGTTTTCGGGTCCAAAAGAGGTCATCTCATAGGGGTTTCGATCGGTCCTTTGTTTGTGATGCGACTTCAACTAAATCGCTTACTGTCTTCTGACGATGTTCCAAATACTTGACCATATTGTTAACCAGAAATTCCTTGTGTGACGGATTTGACTAAAAAGATTGTCAACGTTTATGGTTTACCATTTATGGCTTAATGTTTATGGTTTATGCTTTATTTTATATATTTTCTTGTTTATTGTTTACGGTTTACGGTTTATGGTTTATTGTATTGTTTACGGTTTATAGTTTATGGTTTATTGTTTGTGGTTTAGAGTTTATGGTTTAATGTTTGTGGGTCATGGTTTATTGTCTATGATTTATCATTTATGTCTTAATGTTTATGGTTTATGGCTTTATTTTATATAGTTAATTGTTCATACTTTATTGTTTATATTTTATGTTTTATGGTTTATTGTTTGTACTTTATTGTTTATGATTTACGATTTGTGGTTTATTGTTTATGGTTTAAGGTTTATTGTTTACGATGTACCATTTATGGCTTATATGGTTTATGCTTTATTTTATATAGTTTATTGTTTATAATTTATTGTTTATGGTTTACAGATTATGGTTTATTGTTTATGTTTTACGGTTTAAGGCTTATTGTTTATGATTTATCATTTATGGTCAAATGTTTATGGTTTATGCTTTATATTATATAGTTTACTGTTTATACTTTATTCTTTATGGTTTATGGTTTATGGTTTATGGTTTATGGTTTATGGTTTATTGTTTACGGTTTACAGTTTATGGTTTATTGTTAGACCAAAAAATTGCACTTACACCCAATTGCGGTGTGAAGTCCTCACAGTCACAGATCACAAAGAATAAATGCAGGAAAGAGGTAAAGAACAGGGAACACATGAGGTTTTATAGTGGTTCGGCTCAAACCAAGCCTACGTCCACTTTATATTTTCTTAAGTCCTAACAAATTACAAATACAATGTGTTAGACCAAAAAGTGGTTCTAACACCCAAATTGACTAAAATTGAAATAAAATAAGATCAAAAGTAAAATGGAGACACAGAATTTATAGTGGTTCGGCGTTGAAAAGCCTACGTCCACTTTATAATCACTATTCTCGATGATATAGATTCAATTACAATGAGAAATTCACTCAATTTCACTCACAACTCATGTACATTCACTCGATTGTCTCAAAACAAATGTTGAATGATGATTTGGATTATCTGGGAATGCTGGAACTCGGTTTTTTGAAAGGGTTTGAACTCTCAAAGTGCCAAAAAGAAGATCCCTTTTATTGTCTCTGGGCGGGGTATTTATAGGTGGAAATTTACTCAGAATTCGATCCGGGTCGGAGCCACGTGTCTTCCATCCCATCGTCCTCGGGCTCGGATGGATTCCAGTGCTGACAGCGCATCAGAGTAGTAGTCATCGTGGGTAGGAAATGGTCATAACCGCTCCGAATATTCAGGCGATCATGGGGGGAAGTGACATGGAATGTGGGTTCGGTTCGGAGGAGCGAGCAGAAGGGGTTCGGATCGGGGCATCCAATCTGACCCGACCTGAGCTGAAACCGAGTCCTCATCCATTTTGCTCTGCTCCGTTCCGAACTGGTAGTAGCCCTCTGATCCAACTGGCAGCAGCTCTCCGATCCGACTGGCAACAGCTCTCCGATCCGACCCGATGCTTTCTAAGAAGAAAAGTTCTTCAACGCTTGACATCTCGACTTTGTGTTGCCTAGTTCACAAAGTAGGCTAACACTTTGCCCCCTCAAAGGATGCTTCTGTTGGAAACGGAGCATGCTTTGATTGTCATTGCACAGCACCTTCCAGGTAATCTTCCTTCTGATTTTCCTTGTGCTTTCATCTTCCTCTTCGAATTTTAGTTTAATTCAAATGCCAAGTTGACATACGAAACTCTGTTTGGTTCGGGCTCCGACCCGAATAGCTCCTCTTCTTTTTCTGTTTCCTATTGGGCTAGTGGACCAAGCTGTGCTGCTGGGCTTTTGATCTGGTCCGAGCAGGGATTCGAATAGCCACCATGTATCTATATAAATCCAGCCTTCATCTTCCTCTCATTTCTTTTTCTTTCATCGTTTTATAAGCTTCGCTACGAAACCCTAAGTCTCAAAAAAGGAAAACTCTTACAATTCTCGTGCTAATCTCCAAATTAAACACCTTGGTAGGTTTAAATCCTTGATTAATTTCATGATAATTGGTTTCAATTGAAATTTACGGTCAATTCGACCGATTTGAGTGTGGCTTCAATGCTACAGCATCCTCTTCCTTCACTATCGTCGTTGGTGGCTCCGTTGCCACTTCGAGGCATTGGAAGATGGAATCTTAGCTAGTTCGATCATAACTGGGGTTTCAGAGACGAGATTGGGTTTAAAATTAAAAAAGAGGAAGAAGAAGGAGATTACATGGGGTTGGTTCAGGCGATGAAGTATGGAAAATGGAGGAAAAGAGAAGGAAGAGAGATCCAGAAGGCTGGATCGGGTCGGGGCAAATAGTTGAAGAGGGAAATAGAGCTCACCTAACCGGATCGGATCGGACTGTAAAATAAAGGAGGAAAGAGGCATGACTGCCTAATCCGATCCGAACTGTTCGAGGAATCTACTTCCGAACTGATCCGAACTGTTCGGGGAATCTACTTCCGAACCGATCCGACTTTGATTCCTGGTCTTCAATGTTTGTCCGAGTCCAAGGCAGGGCTACGCCCCCGATCCGATCCCAATGAGTGCACACGAACCGAACTGGGGAGCGGTCCAGCTTAATGCATAAGAACTTGTTTAACTGGCCCAATCAACTCTTAGCATAATCTTCAAATTAATGGACAGTTAGGATAGTGCCCTGCGAACATAAATGGATATCAAGAACTGCCTTGATTCTTATTACTTTGCCCAGATTTTGCGTCGCACCTTCAAACGTTAACTTTACACTTTCTGCATACACTGCTCACACTTTAGTTTGTACACATGCATGGGGGAATACGGGCTAATTTACTCTAACTTGTGCTATTGCTTCTTCAATAGTTTTGTGACCATGACATCCAGACGCTCCTCTAGATTAGCAAAGAAGAAGGAGGTCCCAGAGACAACCAACAAAATTACTCTTAAAGACATATCTTCTTCCTCAGATCTAGAATGGGATGATGAGGGCTCAGACTACGAGGTTGAAACTCGCGAAAGCGACAATGTGTCTTCTTAGGGCGGAGTTTCCCTGGGTTGTGAAGAGGAAGGAGGAATTGGCGATGACCGAGCTCCTGATGAATTTGAGTCTGCCGTCATACTGGAATCACCTCAAGATTCCGTTGAATCGACGATCGACAATGATAGACTTATCCGAATACGACTAAAGTACGGGATACCCAAAGGGGATACCTTGTTGCCATCAAAATCTGATCGTCCCCACAACCCTCCGGAGGGGTATATGGCAATCACTCGACTGATGTGCATGGTCAGGGCTATCCCTCCATTTTCTCCTTTTGTCGTTGATTTTCTAAGACAAATGCGGATTGCCCCCATGCAGCTGCATCCCAATTCCTATGCTTACTTGTACACCTTATATGTAGCGTACCGTGAGATCTTAGGCATAGAGCTCACCTTTGACGACGTTCACTTCTTCTATAACTTCAAGCATCGGACTCGAGAAACTCCTTTCTGTTACTTCGAGTCTGTTCCTAAGAGGAAAATTATTCCAGCACCATTCAGTAGTAAAGCTGGGGACTCCTGGCTGGAATGGTTTTTTGTAAAGCGACAACCAGGGTGTGCTAGGAGGTGGATGAAATCAAGTAAAGCACTGGCTTTCTAAATCTCGACTTTGTACATTCAAACCACCGCATTAATTCGTTTTTCTTTTTATTTGCAGTTGATAACCCGAAACAAATATCGGACCAAGCATTCTTTGATCGGATGCACCAACTCCTTAGTGGTGATTAGAAGTTTTTAACTATTGATGAAGTCCTTAAGGACGAATATCTTCATCTGCACGGGTTGCTGTCCATTACCCGTAGCATTGGTCACGGGACGGGTCCATATGTATATATCCCTCCGGTGGACGTAATCCCAGAAACGGGCGAAGGTTCGAGAGCTCCTACAGTGCCTCTTCAGGCTTCACCCTCTCCATCTTCTACTCAAGATGATGAATTAGCTAACATGGCCGAAAAGCATCGCGAAGGGTATACTGTTCCCAAGGATGCCATTTCTCCGGAGAGATCAATGTCTTACAAAGAGTCACCGATTGATGCTTCTGAGGGAGATGTCCCTAGTACTGATGACCCACTATTTCAGTGTTTGGGGGATCTCCCCTTACCTGAAACTATTTACACTTCAGAGGATTTTGGGAAGAATCCTTTAGTTTTCACTTCTTCCGAAGAGACCACTCCTGCTAAGGCCAAAGAGCCTGCTCGCACAAGTCTAGCTTCGGACTCGGGTTTGTCGGTGGGAAAACACCACTTAGGACGCAATTAACACAATAGCACCACAACTCACAACATCTTTCTCTTTATGAAAATATTGATCCTGAATTTCATTTGTCTTGTTGTGTAGGCACGATGTCCCGATCCTATTATGACATCAGGAAACTCCGCCGCAACATGTCTAATCCGCCCTATGATACTGAGCATGATCGTCGTGACGATCGCAGTAGGGAGGATAGAAGGCCCTATGATCCTCATCGTTCGCGAACCTCGCGTTCTCGCTCTCCTGTCCAGACAGACCCAGAGCGATATAAAGGTTACCAAGGTCGTCGGGAAGAGGACATGCCGCAATAAATATACTCAACCTCTTCTCAAGAAAAGCGCAGTAGGGACAGGAGTCCTCCAAAAGATACCGAATCACGAAGCAAGCGTAAGGTTCTCGCTAAACGGCCTAGAACGGATAAAGAGGCCATTGAACCCTCCACGCACAGGGATACTGAGCTGACAAACCCCGCCCCTCCACCGCTAGATGCTGAAACTGCAGTTAAGCGGGCGTATTTGGAGGAGCAATTTCCTGAACATTCCTTCGAAAACTTGTCTTTTTTACCTGCTCTTGAGCCTATTTCTTCAAGGTGGGCAGATGAGGCCAAAGCAAAGATAGATGCGGTCGAGAAACAGTATTCAGAAATGTTCAAGTATTCGCGCATCCTTTCCAGAATCATCTGCACTTTAATCATGAATGCTGATTCGATGCAAAAAACCGCAGAAGACGATGCAAAGGCCTTAAAAAGTCTAGGAAAAGACTTGGAGGATACTCAGGCCCAGCTTGTTGTTGCTCTGGGGTGCAACTAGCTTTAAACAACAATTTGAAGATCTGCAAAAACGCTATCATGATTTGCTTGAGTCCCATACCCAAGAGCGTTTGGAATTGAAAAAACAAGTTGAAGATGCCAAGTCAGATGCTGCCAAAACGCGGCTGGCTTACGTTGACCTTGAGCGGAAGAATGACGAGTTAGCGAGGAGGAATGCTGAATTGGAAAAGAAAAACGCTGACTTGGCTTCTAAGTTAGCAGAGGCGGAGAACAAGGATGCCCTAGCGGAGGGTAACGTCGAATGTGCTATCAAGTCCGCTGAAGAGGCCCGCAAACAACTGTCGGAGGCTGAGGGAGAGGTGCAGGGTTTCGGCGAATTAATGATTGAATTCTTTGCGCATATCATCCACCTCCGGAACATTTCTTGGATTGAAGATTATCCATCTACCCTAGTCCAAGTATGGAGTCAGATCGTTGAATGGGAGAAAGAGGAGCTCAAGGTTGATTCCATTGATGAGGACAAGCTGATGGAGAAATATTTACGAGATGATGAACCAGAACGCCTAGCCGAAGGACGCCGCCTCATTGATGCTATTATGGACGAAGAGAGGCGGAAGGCTAAGCAAAAGAACATTCCAGAAGCTGGTTCTTCCTCTATTGCCTCTGAAACTTCTCAAGTTGAGGGATATGATCATGAAAACCCGGGGATCCTTCGGACATCTCTTTTATCCCCTATACCCGAAACGACATCGGAGACGGAAGTCACTCCAGCCGAGAAGTCTTCGGAAGGTATCTCTACATTTTCACCTCAATTCGTCAAAGCTATCTCTACATTTCGTCAAGTAATTGAGGAATCGATGAAGAACCCATTATTTTCTCCTGAGTTGATAACTGTTGCTTCTCACTCTGTGGGTATTGAACCGTCCGAAAAGACGGATGTGTCCCAGGGAACCGCCTCTGGAGCAGAGCCTACGGAGAAGGCTAAAGGGGGAAAAGACAAGGCTATCCCCAAATCTATGGGGGTAGGAATTGAACCGTCCAAGGCTGACACTCCTCATGATGACGAAATGATAGATCCCTTAAAGGATGAGAGCGGCAACGGAGGACATGAGGAAGACCCTGAGGTGGCTATAGTCGGGGAGTCGAAAAGCGCCGATGATGCTACCTTAGCTGTGCTGAAAGCTGACCAAGATAAACGCTTGCAGCTTAAAGCTAAAGAATTAGACCCTGAAAGCCTTAAGCCCCTCGCAGTAGTGGATGCGGGATCAAAGTTAGTTGTTAAGCTTTCGACTAGATCTATTACAGAGGAACTTGCTAAAAAGTCTTCTCTTTATTCCAGCGCTCCGCCCTCCGGGAAGAAGTCAACTGATTCCAGCACTTCAGCTTCAGGGAAGAAAAAGTCAAAGCGCATCTTGACGGAGGCTGAAAAAGAGGCGAGGGATGCGGAAAAGGCTGCTAAGAAGTCCAAGCCTCCTTCGAAGCCTAAATGATGGAATGTCTTGCGTTATTTTAGCATTTGATTAACCCATAATTGTTGCCGCAAGGGTAGCCCTTGCACCTTCTTTTTGTCTGTTTTCCTGTAAAATTCATTCATTTGTGAATAAAAAATAATTCGTTTTCTGCGATGTCTGTTAGCTATCAATTTCGCACTTATGTAAGAATGCATGTCGTACTATAGTTGTGTAATGAGGTTATGGTAGGGGGAAATATATGTGTTCGTATATGCCCCCAGTCAATCTTGAAATACTATTCAAGATTTAGTCAAACAGTCCGAATGTCCCCGATTCTCCGACGAAGTCACATTCTTGGTGTCGTTGATGCCTGTCGTTTTTTCTGGCATTTTTTATACTCTCCTGTCTTATACTCATGTTAGAGTTCTTACTGAGGCGGTCTCTTGCCTGGGTGCACCTTCACACCTTAGAGGACGTCGTCTTCCCGTCCTTTATGCTCTCTCTCAATTCTTGAGAGTTAGAGTTAAGAATGTCGTCTTCCCATTCTTTCATGTCTTATCGCACAAACAGTCGTTGTGCTTGTCCCTGCATATAGGCTGTTTTCAACCTTTCAGGTTTTAAATCATCTTATATTCCATAATCGTAACGGAATAATTGTTGGAGATATATATATAATGCAGGAAAGTAAATGACACACGATATTTTTATAGTGGTTCGGCTAAGTCGCTTCCTACATCCACTTTATAGTTCTTTGTTCATATCAACAGACTTTTCTAAGGCAAGTCATGCCTTTTTACAGAATTCATAAGAAAAACAGCAAGGAGTACAACATTCCTAATTCAAATATCGCATCAGGTGTTGGGCATTCCATGCCCTAGGCACCTCTTCGCCATCTATGGTCGTTAACTTGAAGGTTCCTGTTTCAAGTTTCCGTTGGATGACAAAGGGTCCTTCCCACTTTGGACCAAGGCGAGGAAAGGATGGAAAGACTCTCTTTAGCACCAAATCTCCCGGTTCAAAAGTCCTAATACGAACTTTTTTGTCATAATAGCATGCCATCTGGCGTCGATGTCTTGACGCACGCAAGTCTGCTTTGTCCCTTTTTTCTCCAATTTCATCAAGAGACTCGAGTAAGAGTGCCCGATTAGTCATCGGGTCATAATATGTCACCCTGTGGGAGGGAACTTCAAGCTCTATTGGAATTACTGCTTCCGAACCAAATGAGAGGGAAAAAGGGGTATGACCGGTAGCTGTCTTAAACGTTGTCCGATATGCCCACAAAGCTAAGGGCAATTCATCCACCCATTTTGCCTTTGCGCGTTCTAATCGTTTCTTGAGGATGGATTTTATGACTTTGTTTATTGCTTCTACTTGCCCATTCGACTGCGGATGAGCGACCGTAGTGTACCGTTTGTAGATCTTATATTTCTGGCAGAAATTTCTGAATTCAGCACCATCGAAGTGGGTTCCGTTATCAGTTATAATGGTCCTTGGGATCCCAAATCGACATATAATATTTCTAACCACAAAACTTATCACCTTTCTCGCCGTGATTTTGGTTAGGGGCTCAGCTTCCACCCACTTCATAAAATAGTCCATGGCAACTATTGCATATTTCGCTCCTCCTTTAGCAATTGGTAGAACTCCGATGATGTCAATTCCCCACATAGCGAACGGCTAAGGACTCACCATCTATTTGAGTTGGGTCAGTGGTGCTCTGGGGATTTTGGCAAATCTCTGGCACTTGTCGCAACATCGTGAATAAGCAGCTGCATCTTTATTAATTGTGGGCCAGAAGTATCCATACCGCAATATCTTTTTCGCTAAAATCTGACCTCCTGTATGATCTCCACACTCACCTTCGTGTACTTCTCGTAGTACACGTTTGATGTTGTTGTGTGCTATACATCGTAACAGGGGCATAGAAAATCCTTGTCTATAAAGAGAATCATCTTGAAGGATGTATCTGGTGGCCTTGCGAACTATAGCCCGTCTCTCACTCTTCTTTGATGGGAGTATCCCATTCTTAAGGAAATTCTTAATTGGGGTCATCCACGACTCCTTCTCCGGTTCTGCTTCGAAAGCGAATTCAATTTCCATTGACTCAAAGCTTGGCGATTCCAATGTTTCAATTGGAATTATTTCGGTCTCTTCCGGGTTGTCAGAACTAGCTAATTTTGCTAGCCTGTCTGCCTTCTGGTTTTCGGCTCTTGGGATATGCGTTATGTTATACCGCTCCAGGTTGCTCAATAGCTTTTCCACTTTCCCGAGATAGGCGATAAGCCGAGGTCCCCGAGCCACAAACTGCTTTAGCACTTGGCAAACAACTATTTTGGAGTCGTAGAATATGTCCAATGTCTTTACTCCGAGTCCTTTAGCAAGTTTTAGCCCGACAATCAGGGCTTCATATTCAGAGTCGTTATTAATCGCTGAAAATTCTAATCGTAGAGCGTAATATAACGACCATCCCTCAGGAGTAACTAAGACGATTCCAGCTCCGGACCTTCGGTTGTTCTTGGCACCGTCTGTGTACAACTTCCATGGATCTAATTTTAACTCGTCCTCTGACTTGACTACTTTGTCATCGATCATTTCCTCCTCTGGGATTGTGAACTCCACTATAAAGTCAGTCAGGGCTTGCCTCCTGATCGACCTCCGCGGCTGAAAATTTAAATCAAATTGACTCAATTCAATATTCCATTTGATCAAACGCCCCGATGCTTCGGGTCTCTGCAACATCTGCCTCAGAGGCTGGTCAGTGTATATGGTTATTGGGTGAGCTTGGAAATAATGACAAAGTTTTCGGGAGGCGATTAGGAGGCTGTAAGCAAGCTTCTCAATCCTTTGGTAGTTGCGTTCTGCAGCTGCCAATTTTTTGCTTACATAATATACCAGCCTTTGCACTTTATCTTCTTCTCAGACCAAGGCTGTGCTAATAGCGTGAGCCGAAACCGCTAAGTAAACAGATAACTCTTCATGATCCACTGGCTTTGACAAAATCGGTGGTTTTTCTAGTAACTACAATAAATTTCGAAAGGCCTCAACACAGTCCGGAGTCCATTCAAAGTTCTTCTTTCCCCTTTTAATCAAGTCAAAAAATGGGATGCATTTGTCCGTTGCTTTGGAGATAAATCTACTCAACGCGGCTACTTTCCCTGCAAGACTTTGGACATCTTTAATTCTCCTCGGTTCTTCAATGTTTCTTATCGCTGCTATTTGGCTAGGATTGATTTCAATCCCTCAAGAGCTCATAATGAAGCCTAGAAACTTTCCCGATGCCACTCCAAATGAGCATTTCAAAGGATTCAACTTCATCCGATACTTTCGTAGGATACCAAACATTTCTGCCAAGTCTTGTGTATGGCTGGAGGACCATCTCGATTTGACAAGCATATCATCCACATAAACTTCCATAGTCTTCCCTATTTGGTTATAAAACATCCTGTTCACCAAGCGTTGATAAATGGCTCTAGCATTTTTCAATCCGAACGGCAGGACCACATAACAATACAACCCCAAATTTGTAATGAAGCTCGTATGTTCTTGATCTGGCACGTGCATAGGAATCTGGTTGTACCCGGAATATGCGTCCATGAAAGAAAGAAGTTCGTGTCCCGCTGTTGAATCTACAAGCTGGTCAACTCTGGGGAGTGGGAAGCTATCTTTCGGGCAAGCTTTATTCACGTCTGAAAAGTCAATGCAAGTTCGCCACTTTCCGTTTGGCTTCTTTACTAGGACGGGATTCGATATCCAGTCGGGATATGTCGAGTCTCTAATAAATCCGTTCTGTTTCAGTTTCTCCACTTCTTCTTTCAGAGCTGTCGACCTCTCTGGTCCCAGCACACGTCTCTTTTGCTTCACAGACGGGTGTTTTAGGTTTATATTTAGTGAATGACTCATGACGGATGGCGATATCCCACACATGTCGGCGTGGGTCCAGGCAAATACGTCCAGGTTTGCCTTCAGGAAGTCGGTTAGTTCTTTGGCTCGATGTGGATCCAACTGGGATCCAATCTTCAAGATTCTTGTTGGATCGGCTTCGTCAATGGGTATATCCACTGTCGCTTCATTAGGAGTCGCATTTCTAGCAGCTGGTTCCTCATCTTTTCTGGGATCCAGGTCTTCAGGCGTCCCTTTGGGCAACTCCTTTGGGGCTGATCCCACTAATTGCTATGCCGAACCCTCCCTTGGAGGAGGCGAAGCACCTTTACTTTCAATGTTAAGTCCCTTCATCAACATCTTTAACTCGGCAACATAACAAGCCCGTCCGGAGACTTGATCTCCTCTCACTACTCCTGTTCTGGCTTCAGTTGTGAATTTAAGTAATAAACACCAAGGGGCGATGCAAGCCCTGAACTCTGCAAGGGCAGGCCTTCCCAAAAATGCGTTGTAGGGCAAATCTACATCCAACACTACGAACTGAAGCATTCGTACTCTCCGGCGTTCCCCTTGCCCTAATGTTACGGGCAATTCTATATACCCCATTGGAGCTGTCGATGCGCCGTTGAAGACTCGGAAGCGACCTTTGCATGGCTTCAAATCTTCAGACTCAAGTTTCATCTGATCGAACGACTTTTTAAATAGAATATTAACAGAGCTTCCATTTTCTACTAGCACCTTATGAACAAATGCCGGTCCAACGGTGGTGGTAATGACCAATGGATCGTCAGTGGGTGACTAGATTCCGGTATTTTCTCTGCTACGGAATACCACGTCATCAAACATTGTCCTTTGCTGTTTCACAGGGGAGATATCTTCCAAATCATCACATTCATCCACGTCTACGTGCTTAGCTGCATTAACGTATTGATCCATTGCTCTAAAACTGTGGATCGCTGGGTGGGGTCCACCTACTTTGGTGTTAATAATAATTCCTTTGCCTTTCTGCTGCGCTGTAGGCTTGGGAGCAGATTGATTCTGGTTTGGAGCCTGTTCTCCTTACCCCCTATCTCTTGGCGCAGCCTTATATTCATCCAATTTTCCTTCACGCAGCAGCTTCTCAATCAAATCTCTCAAATGTCGACATTCATTCGTTGAATGCCCATGAGTTCCATGAAATAGACAAAATTTTCCCGTTGCTATTTCTTTCTCCGTTGAATCTCGAGGCGGCGGTCTTTTATATTGCAATACATTGTATGTATCCAAGTAAATGTTCTCCAGAGTGTCGTTCAGCGGTGTATAATTCTCATAAGTCTGGAACCGGGGTCTTTTGTTAGGATCACTTCCTCTATTCCTATTTTTTCTATTACCACACGCGTTACGGTTGTTGTTGTTGCCCCCATTTCCATTATTGTCGTTTCCACTCTTGTTTCCCACATTCAACTCAACTTTCCCGGAACTTTCTCCAGACTGCTTCACGGCGACATTACTCTGAACTGTTTCTTTTGAAGCCGCTCCGGACTTCCTCTTTCCGTTTGCTCTGGCCTCCTCTCGTCTTAAGTGAATGTCGGCCTTTTCATAGAATAACTCTCTCATGGGAGGTGGCTTCCCAGAAAGATAATCTCCAAACTCAAAGACTCACCCGGTGCCTGCTTAATTCTTGATAATTCAATAACATTTTTAGACTTTAGGTATGGAGTCGGAACTGATTCATAAAACGTTCGATCAATTCCCTAAAATTCGATATCGATCGAGGGGGGAGTCGGGTAAACCATATCAGCTCCACGTCTTCTAAATATGTAACACCCCGTATGTTAAATAACTTGTTATAACATAAATCAGAGCAGAATTAAATTTAATATTCTGAATCAGGGGAAACGGGCTGTGCCATTGCGTTCGTCTCGGAAAAATACGCGAAATAGAGTCCGAGTTTTCGTAAATCGGAGTCCGTATGACCAAGTTATGGCCCGTCAAAGTTTCACGAAAAATCAAAAACGAAAACTGCTCATGTTTTGAGGCCCGGGATGAGTTTTGGGCTGTTTTTTTTGGGCCCTAAATGGTTCCTACACTTGACTTCTTCCCCAAGACATGCTTTAAAGGCTAGGATTGGTTCTAGGGTATATCCTATGGTCCTAAAACATCTAACTAATCTATATATACACCCTAATACCCCCCTTATCCTTACCAAAAATAGATCTAAGGCCATTATGCCACCACTTAGAAAATTGGAGAGCCTCCACTAAAAATCCTAAGAGGGTTTGCAAGCTAATCTACATCTTCTTCTACTTAATCATTGGGATTTGCTTCATTTAACTTGCTAATCTTGTTTTGGTGAGCTTCTATCCCCTTAATAATCAATTATTGAATTGATTATGATAAGATGTGATAAAGTATGGCTATGTTTGTGGATCCATATATTTATGCAAGCTTGATGTAGTGAATATTATGTGTTTTGCAAGTTATATGCCTTATGTCATGCAAGTTTCATAATATGTAATCATGATATTTTTATGCAAGTTGTTTCATGATGTTTATGATGCAAAACACTAAGTGAATATGGATCCATTATGCAAACATGTTATGCAAGTATGTGAGTACTTATGCAAGTCATGTATATGCTTATATGTATGTTTAACATCTTATGCAAGTATATGAATGTTTATGCAAGTTATGTATATGTTGAAATGCAAGTTTAACATAATATGCAAGCCTATGCAAGTATGTGAATGTTTATGCAAGTTATGTATATGTTGAAATGCAAGTTTAACATAATATGCAAGCCTATGCAAGTATGTGAATGTTTATGCAAGTTATGTATATGTTGAAATGCAAGTTTAACATAATATGCAAGCCTATGCAAGTATGTGAATGTTTATGCAAGTTATGTATATGTTGAAATGCAAGTTTAACATGATATGCAAGCTTATGCAAGTATATGAATGCTTATGCAAGTATGTGAGTGCTTATGCAAGTTAAGTATATGCTAAAATGCAAGTTCTACATGTTATGCAAATCACATGTATGATGATATGTAAGTTCATATGCAACATGTTATGCAAATCACATGTTTGATGATATGTAAGTTCATATGCAACATGTTATGTAAGACACATGTTTGATAATATGCAAGTTTGGGTTGAATATAGTTGGGTTAATACATGCTCATATATGCAAGTTGACATCCTCTTAACCCATGATAAAGTTATATGCTAAACCCATGTTATGTGTGGTAAATCTTCCCTTTATTATGTTATGTCATAATGACGATTTACGTGGGGAACGATGGGGTTAATTAATATGTTAATTAAAAGTATGTTGAAATGGGTATGATTAAGCATACCATAAAAAATTAATTAACATAAGTGGGAATTTACCTATTGAGTTAGGTCTACCCCATGGGAATTTACCTATTGAGTTAGGTCTACCCATGTTATGAATAAATTGATATTAATTAGGGATAATTAATATGGGGGTGATTAATTGGTGTAATTAATCGACTAAGACACGAGGTTAGGCTCTGTTATGACGTAAGACTGCCCGGACCCTACCGGCTTAACCAGGCGGTCATAACAGCCAGTCTAATGTGAGAGGTCTTAGGCACAAATTAAATACGTGATTAAAGTAAAGACACGAGGTTAGACTCTGTTATGACGTAAGACTGCCCGGACCCTACCGGCTTAACCAGGCGGTCATAACAGCCAGTCTAATGTGGGAGGTCTTTATGGGGAATCAAGGTCTTAATTAATTAAGAAACACTTAACCATATTAGCATGTAGTGGGACATGAGGGGTTAAGTGGGTGCCTTGGGTGGCATGAGGAATCTAGTGGGTTGCCTTGGGTGGCAATAGAAAATACGATTAGAATACTTAACCAAGTGAAACATGTAATTAAACATGATTAAAGGGTTAAGTGGGGAACACTAGATTAATAACAAGCTCTGGTGGGTAGCTTGTGGAGGGCCCATTACAACCAGTATCCCATATGTATCTTTGTAGCTCGGCCCAAGCCGAGGACGGGACACGCATACTGGGCTTGTCTATAAGTGGCCAAAACGGGGTTAGCGGTGGCAACGCAGGCCCATCGGGTTTCATATGCGTGTGTGGGCCCGGGACTGGGAGGTAAGACGTTGTTGCATCGTGTAGGTATAACCCGTGCACCGGTGTTGCTTTTGGGTTGCCACTTTGGGGAATGATACACCCCACTGTGGGCCCAGCACGGATACCTACGTTAGGGAGCCGATCGCTTGGGGTAGTGGGGTACACCTAGTAAAGATAGGGGCAGACGGCACCTATGTAGTCAACTAGGGTACAGGAAACTACTGGTTATATCTATCTTTGATATCCTTGGGCGGGATCAACCTTTGAGTAGGAGTGACTGGTGTGGTGCAGTTAGTAATTATCCTTGGGTGGGTAGATGCGTCTTTACGGTTATCTTAGTTCATCCTGTGTTCGTGGGCAACTTAGTGTAGTCATTATCCCCAAAGATACCATACCGAGTTCATATCATACCCTAATTACTTTAATAATTGTATTATTAAGGAGATAGGGTTCGCTCAGGCTTATGTCTGAGCCCCGTTGTTTTTATCTTTTTCCTTCAGGTCCTCAGGTTGGGCCTAGTGCTAGTGGGCTTTGATCAGTTTGCTTTATCTATCTCTTGGAGCTTGGACCGTAGATGTATAGCTCAGCTTATCTTATCTTTTCTGTTATGGCTATTTGTTATGAGTAGTGGGATTATGTACTTATTTTATTCAGGATGGATATTTTGTACTTGACTCTTGTTATGGTTTTATGATGTAACCAAACATGTTTTACTTTCCGCTGCTATGAGATGATGTTTTAAATTTTCAAGTATTACATTATATCTGTCTTGTTGTAATTTTACTGTTCTATACTCACTAAAAATACTCCACCGATGCTATGGCATTCCCTTAGTGAGTGACTATAGCGGGTGTGGGGTGTTACACGTGGTATCAGAGCCAGGTTACCAGAACAGATAAATTTTTTAAGAAAAACTATTTTCTAAGAATATTTTAGAAGAAAGTATTTTCAAAAACATGTCTTTTAAGAGTAAAGATTTTGAAAGAAAAGCATAATCCTAGATAGCCATATCTCTATCTTTCGAATTCTCCGTTTGAATCTTTCCTTTTTTCGTTTCAGCATGGCTGAAGATCTTAACTTTCCGGAGGGTGAAGCAATACCAGCATGGTATAGGAGATTGATGGAGGCTAGGGCCGCCGCTGCAGGACCAGCTAATGTTCCTCCACCACCAGTTATACCCGATCTTCCTCCTCATCCTCCTCGTGTGGTTACTTTTGCTATGACTTGTAAGGAATTCAAGACTATGGGAGGGAAACCTTTTCTAGGATCAGAGACTTTTGTGGAAGCTAGGGATTGGCTTAAGGAGGTGGAAGAATTGATAGACATCTTTGAGATGGAAGAAGCAAAGAAAGTTAAGTTAGCTGCTTGGTTAATGAAGGGAGAGGCCTCGTTCTGGTGGGAGGTCACTAATGGAGAGCGCCTTGTTGATTCTTGGGCGGATTTCAGACAGAGGTTTGTGGCAAAGTTTCTCTCAAGGGCAGAAGAAAATCTGTATATGGAAAGGTTCTTGAACTTGAAGCAAGGGAACTTATCAGTGAAGGAGTATGTCAACAAGTTCAATCAGTTGGCAAGGTTTGGCATAGATATGGTGAATACCCCGGAGAAGAAAGCTTTGAGGTTCGTTAGGGGCTTGAACGAACCGATGCATGGATTGGCTATGACTCACATTCCTATGGGGGCTACCTTTGAGAAGCTAGTTGACATGGCACTTATGTATGAGGAAGAGAAGGGTCCCAATACTAGCAAAGCACCCGAGAAGAAAGGAGATCAGAAGAGACCTCAACAGCAACAGCAAAACAAGAATGGGAAAGGCAACGGTGGCAAGGGGAAGAAGAAGAAGTGCTTCAATTGTGGGACACCAGGCCACCTAAGCAAGGATTGTCGCAAGAAGAAGAAGACTGGCTGCTTCCACTGTGGCGAAGCAGGGCATCTGGTGAAGGACTGTCCTAAGAAGGGGCAGAGGACGCGACCTACCTCAGGAGGACAGGTGCAAGCTCTTATGGCACCGGGTCAGGCAAGGGGGCAAGTTCAGGCTCTCGCGGTTCCACCACTTCAGGAAAGAGGTAGAACTATTTCTGTTGAAAGTCTAGTTTATCTGTTAGATCATCCTGTCCGTACTTTGTTTGACTCTGGCGCATCTCATTCGTTTATCTCATCATCTTTAGTTGAGTCACTGCACTTAGACACCAGTCTAGTAGATGATCCCTTGGTTGTTTCAAACCCAATTGGAGGCTCCACTTATTTGTCCATGATGTGTTTGGGTTTGAAGATTTCTATACTTAGCGTTGAGTTTAGATGTGATGCTTTTGTTTTGGGCTTCACGGGCTATGGGTTGATTTTGGGCATGGACTGGTTATCCAGTAATGGTGCCGTTCTTGATTGTGAAAGGAGAGTTGTTAGGCTGATGACCCGCTTGGGTAACACTCTCGAGATCTCTTGTAATCCCATGGAGTCTGTTATGCTAAGTTATCTTGAATCGCTCGATGCTTCGGTCGAGAGTCTGCAATCTGTCAGAGTGGTCCGGGAATATCCGGATGTGTTTGAGGAGGTGAAGGGCTTACCTCCGAAGCGGGAGATTGACTTCCGAATCTATCTTGTGGACAATGCTAAACCAGTATCTTTGCCAGTGCGCCACATGGCTCCTCGTGAAAGGAGGGAACTCAATAAGCAAGTACGGGAGTTGCTTGAGAAGGGGTTCATAAGACAAAGTATATCGGAGTGGGGTGCTCCGGTGGTTTTTGCTACAAAGGCAGATGGGTCCCTCAGACTTTGTGTTGACTATAGAGAACTCAACAAGCTCACAAAGAAGAATAAACACCCATTGCCGAGGATTGATGATCTCTTCGATCAGTTAGTTGGCGCTTCAGTGTTTTCGCAGTTGGACTTAGCCACGGGGTTTCATCAGTTGAGAGTGGCTGAGGATAGTGTAGAGAAGACTGCCTTCAGGACTCCGGATGGTTTTTATGAGTGTCTTGTGATGCCATTTGGTTTGACGAACGCCCCTGCATATTTCGTTGATCTGATGAGTAGGGTGTTCAGGGAGTATCTTAACAAGTTCGTGGTGGTCTTTGTGGATGACATCTTGGTCTTCTCCAAGAGTGAGGAAGAGCATGCCCTACATCTTAGGGAAGTGTTGGAGACTCTTCGAGCGCATAGCCTGAAGGCTAAGTTTTCTAAATGTCACTTTTGGAGGAAGGAAGTGCGATTCTTAGGGCACGTGGTCTCTAAGGAAGGGATAGTTGTGGATCCTGCAAAGGTAGTATCTATCCAAGATTGGAAGGCTCCGAAGAATGCTACCGAGGTGAGGAGTTTCTTGGGGTTGGCTGGCTACTATAGGAAGTTTATCAAGGACTTCGCGAAGATATCAGCCCCATTAACTCGCTTGACAAAGAAGAATCAGGTTTTCACATGGGATGTGGATTGTGAGGATGCATTCCGACGGTTAAAGAGAGCTTTAACCACTGCTCCAGTTTTAGTGCTGCCAGATGGGAGTAAGCCGTTCGTTGTTTATACTGATGCTTGTGGGACAGGACTAGGCGCAGTCTTGATGCAAGATGGAAGGGTAATAGCCTATGGTGGGAGGCAGTTGAGGGCGCATGAGAAAAATTACCCTGTCCATGACCTAGAGTTGGCCGCTATCGTTTTTGCGCTCAAGATCTGGCGCCATTATCTTCTTGGTGAGAGATTTGAGTTGTTCACCGATCACAAATCTTTGAAGTACTTGTTTTCTCAGAAGGATTTGAACTTGAGACAGCAAAGGTGGATGGAGTTCTTAGCATCCTATGATTTCGAGATAGCATATACCCCTGGCAAGGGTAACGTGGTGGCAGATGCCTTAAGCAGAAAAAGGTTGTCCTTGAGTCCGTTGTTTGTGGAACGGAGAAGCTTGGAGTTTATCTCGATGTTTGACTTCAGACCTTCTGTTGACTTGGTACCCGGTTTGCTAGCATCCTTAGAGGTTAGACCTACTCTTTTGGGACGAGTTGGCGAGGCACAGCGAGACGACCCACAGTTGGTTGAGTTGGTAGAGAAGCTCATAAGGGGGGAGTCGTCCAGCCATTTGAATAGGTACACCCTAGATGATAGGGGGTGGTTGCGTAGAGACGGTAGACTTTGTGTACCGCAAGATGAAGACTTGAGGAAGGCTATACTTGATGATGCACATCGTTCGAGGATGACCATACATCCCGGTGGGGATAAGATGTACCAAGACATGAGGCGAGTTTTCTTTTGGGCCGGTATGAAGAAAGATGTGGCCGAGTATGTTGCTAGATGCTTGGTGTGCCAACAAGTAAAAGCAGAGCAAAAGAAGCCAGGTGGGTTGCTTCATCCTTTGGAAGTTCCGATATGGAAGTGGGATAGTGTCTCGATGGACTTCGTTGATGGTTTACCGAGATCGAGGAAGGGCAATACAGGAATTTGGGTCGTGGTTGATAGACTTACTAAGAGCGCCCATTTCATACCCGTAAAGAGTAAGAGGACTGCTCCATGGCTTGCTTCAGTCTATGTTCGAGAGATAGTTCGATTGCATGGGGTACCTTCCAGCATAGTGAGTGATCGAGATCCTATCTTCACTAGTGAGTTTTGGAAGAGTTTACAGGAGGCGGTGGGGACTCAGTTGTGTTTGAGCACCGCATATCATCCTCAGACAGACGGCCAGACCGAGAGGGTGAACCGTGTTTTGGAAGACCTTTTGAGGCTTTGTATCTGGGATTTTGGAGGTACATGGGAAGAGCATCTTCCTTTGGTGGAGTTTGCATATAACAACAGCTTCCAGTCTAGTATTGGCATGGCACCTTTTGAAGCTCTTTATGGAAGGCCTTGTCGATCACCTACATGTTGGTGGGAATCTACGGATAAGATCTTGCTAGGGCCCGATATGGTTAGAGAGACTTCAGAGAAGGTTGATTCGATTCGAAGAAGGATGAAAGCAGCGCAAGACAGACAGAAATCTTATGCAGATAAGAGGAGGACTGATCTTGAGTTTGAAGTTGGGGACATGGTTTTTGTCAAAGTGTCTCCATTACGGAATGTTGTTCGCTTTGGATCCGCTGGGAAGTTAGCACCGAGGTTTGTAGGACCGTTTCCTGTCAAGGAAAGAATTGGACGGATGGCATATAGGGTGGAGTTGCCAGACAGACTTAGTGGTATACATGATGTTTTCCATGTGTCACATTTGAGGAAGTGCCTACATGAGACCGCAGAGGTGGTAGAGCCGAGCTTGCTTAGAGAAGTGGAAGTAGAGCGTGATGCGACGATTCGACGAGCTCCTACTCGCATCCTTGGGTCAGAGATTAAGAAGTTGAGAAACAAAGAGGTTCAGCTAGTCAAAGTGCAATGGGAAGATGACGAGAGCAATGCTACTTGGGAGACGGAAGCGAAGATGCGTTCTTTGTACCCTTTTCTTTTCGAGAGTATGTTCTTTAACTTCTCCTTTATTGCCTATCTTGTACTTATCTTGTCCTTAGTATGTCCTCTCGTTAGCACCTTTGACCTTTTAGATAGGGTAAACCTATGGTTGAAACATGTGTTTGAGACATGTTATGATTGATGGATGCAAGTGGATGCAAGTGTTTGCTAGTGGTTGCTCGTGGATGCATATACACACACTTTAGGCACTAGATCGGCTCAATCACTTCATATTGCATATAAATGTGTGTAGGTAGCTATATTAATGGATGTATGATGGTTGTGCTATCATATGGATGATGCATTTATTCGGTGAATGATTGTGCACGCATGTAGAAATAGTATGTGTCGATAGGGTTCTTTCGCATACATATTGGATGCATGGCACTATCATGGTTTGCATTAAGGAGGTCAACTGAATCAGTAGACCGCCTGATTTTGCATTAGATAGGGAACATATACACACACTTTTTGCATATGTTCATACAACATTAGAAACTTTAAGGACAATGGATGCCAGTGTTTGATGGTTGAGTAGATGGTTGTTTGGTTGGTAGGATACGTTCTTCTTGACTTAGAGATTTCGGGGACGAAATCCTTTAAGTAGGGGAGAATGTAACACCCCGTATGTTAAATAACTTGTTATAACATAAATCAGAGCAGAATTAAATTTAATATTCAGAATCAGGGGAAACGGGCTATGCCATTGCGTTCGTCTCGGAAAAATACGCGAAATAGAGTCCGAGTTTTCGTAAATCGGAGTCCGTATGACCAAGTTATGGCCCGTCAAAGTTTCACGAAAAATCAAAAACGAAAACTGCTCATGTTTTGAGGCCCGGGATGAGTTTTGGGCTGTTTTTTTTTGGGCCCTAAATGGTTCCTACACTTGACTTCTTCCCCAAGACATGCTTTAAAGGCTAGGATTGGTTCTAGGGTATATCCTATGGTCCTAAAACATCTAACTAATCTATATATACACCCTAATACCCCCCTTATCCTTACCAAAAATAGATCTAAGGCCATTATGCCACCACTTAGAAAATTGGAGAGCCTCCACTAAAAATCCTAAGAGGGTTTGCAAGCTAATCTACATCTTCTTCTACTTAATCATTGGGATTTGCTTCATTTAACTTGCTAATCTTGTTTTGGTGAGCTTCTATCCCCTTAATAATCAATTATTGAATTGATTATGATAAGATGTGATAAAGTATGGCTATGTTTGTGGATCCATATATTTATGCAAGCTTGATGTAGTGAATATTATGTGTTTTGCAAGTTATATGCCTTATGTCATGCAAGTTTCATAATATGTAATCATGATATTTTTATGCAAGTTGTTTCATGATGTTTATGATGCAAAACACTAAGTGAATATGGATCCATTATGCAAACATGTTATGCAAGTATGTGAGTACTTATGCAAGTCATGTATATGCTTATATGTATGTTTAACATCTTATGCAAGTATATGAATGTTTATGCAAGTTATGTATATGTTGAAATGCAAGTTTAACATAATATGCAAGCCTATGCAAGTATGTGAATGTTTATGCAAGTTATGTATATGTTGAAATGCAAGTTTAACATAATGTGCAAGCCTATGCAAGTATGTGAATGTTTATGCAAGTTATGTATATGTTGAAATGCAAGTTTAACATGATATGCAAGCTTATGCAAGTATATGAATGCTTATGCAAGTATGTGAGTGCTTATGCAAGTTAAGTATATGCTAAAATGCAAGTTCTACATGTTATGCAAATCACATGTATGATGATATGTAAGTTCATATGCAACATGTTATGCAAATCACATGTTTGATGATATGTAAGTTCATATGCAACATGTTATGTAAGACACATGTTTGATAATATGCAAGTTTGGGTTGAATATAGTTGGGTTAATACATGCTCATATATGCAAGTTGACATCCTCTTAACCCATGATAAAGTTATATTCTAAACCCATGTTATGTGTGGTAAATCTTCCCTTTATTATGTTATGTCATAATGACGATTTACGTGGGGAACGATGGGGTTAATTAATATGTTAATTAAAAGTATGTTGAAATGGGTATGATTAAGCATACCATAAAAAATTAATTAACATAAGTGGGAATTTACCTATTGAGTTAGGTCTACCCCATGGGAATTTACCTATTGAGTTAGGTCTACCCATGTTATGAATAAATTGATATTAATTAGGGATAATTAATATGGGGGTGATTAATTAGGTGTAATTAATCGACTAAGACACGAGGTTAGGCTCTGTTATGACGTAAGACTGCCCGGACCCTACCGGCTTAACCAGGCGGTCATAACAGCCAGTCTAATGTGAGAGGTCTTAGGCACAAATTAAATACGTGATTAAAGTAAAGACACGAGGTTAGACTCTGTTATGACGTAAGACTGCCCGGACCCTACCGGCTTAACCAGGCGGTCATAACAGCCAGTCTAATGTGGGAGGTCTTTATGGGGAATCACGGTCTTAATTAATTAAGAAACACTTAACCATATTAGCATGTAGTGGGACATGAGGGGTTAAGTGGGTGCCTTGGGTGTCATGAGGAATCTAGTGGGTTGCCTTGGGTGGCAATAGAAAATACGATTAGAATACTTAACCAAGTGAAACATGTAATTAAACATGATTAAAGGGTTAAGTGGGGAACACTAGATTAATAACAAGCTCTGGTGGGTAGCTTGTGGAGGGCCCATTACGACCAGTATCCCATATGTATCTTTGTAGCTCGGCCCAAGCCGAGGACGGGACACGCATACTGGGCTTGTCTATAAGTGGCCAAAACGGGGTTAGCGGTGGCAACGCAGGCCCATCGGGTTTCATATGCGTGTGTGGGCCCGGGACTTGGAGGTAAGACGTTGTTGCATCGTGTAGGTATAACCCGTGCACCGGTGTTGCTTTTGGGTTGCCACTTTGGGGAATGATACACCCCACTGTGGGCCCAGCACGGATACCTACGTTAGGGAGCCGATCGCTTGGGGTAGTGGGGTACACCAAGTAGAGATAGGGGCAGACGGCACCTATGTAGTCAACTAGGGTACAGGAAACTACTGGTTATATCTATCATTGATATCCTTGGGTGGGATCAACCTTTGAGTAGGAGTGACTGGTGTGGTGCAGTTAGTAATTATCCTTGGGTGGGTAGATGCGTCTTTACGGTTATCTTAGTTCGTCCTGTGTTCGTGGGCAACTTAGTGTAGTCATTATCCCCAAAGATACCATACCGAGTTCATATCATACCCTAATTACTTTAATAATTGTATTATTAAGGAGATAGGGTTCACTCAGGCTTATGTCTGACCCCCGTGGTTTTTATCTTTTTCCTTCAGGTCCTCAGGTTGGGCCTAGTGCTAGTGGGCTTTGATCAGTTTGCTTTATCTATCTCTTGGAGCTTGGACCGTAGATGTAGAGCTCAGCTTATCTTATCTTTTCTGTTTTGGCTATTTGTTATGAGTAGTGGGATTATGTACTTATTTTATTCAGGATGGATATTTTGTACTTGACTCTTGTTATGGTTTTATGATGTAACCAAACATGTTTTACTTTCCGCTGCTATGAGATGATGTTTTAAATTTTCAAGTATTACATTATATCTGTCTTGTTGTAATTTTACTGTTCTATACTCACTAAAAATACTCCACCGATGCTATGGCATTCCCTTAGTGAGTGACTATAGCGGGTGTGGGGTGTTACAAAATAGATCTGGAGGGCTTTACACTTCACTGCATTAGGGGCAGCAGCAGCATTTATGAGCCATGCGTATCGCATCAAATGTTGTCCCAGATCGGTTCTCTCATTGTACTTGTCCATCTACGGCAGGTTAAAACGTCGGGGAAACTGAAAGTTGAGGATGTCGTCAGTGAAGGGAGTATGGCTTCATTCAATGCCATAATCTTCATTGGTGTAGTTCCGGCTTTCAGACATGATCTGTCGTACCATAGCCCATACATCAGCATTGGTCAGGAGCCGTTCAGGCTCCCTGGTTCTGGTATCCGGGTTCCCTCTGGGCTCTTGATCAGGAGACACCCTCCTTCTGATGTTCGGGTTTCCTCTGGGCTCCTGATCAGGGGACGCCCTCTTTCTTCGAGCCGCTTCTGCTCTGCTTCATTCCCTACGCTCCCGATTGATCTCGGGAGGAAGGGGCTGGAGCATTTGTCCCTGAGTGGGATTGGTAAGGTTAGGGTCTCTAGGTAATACATGGGATCCCTGCATCGGTAACAACATAGGCTCTCTCAAGCTTGGATCATTGGGTCCTAATACCCGTGCAGCGTCCTCACGGGACCCCAAAGATCCGAACGTCAGCTGCTCCAAATTCTGAGGTTGTTCGAGCGGCCTTCTTTCACGGGGCCGTTCTTCCTCAAAAGAAGAAGATTGATCCGTTGGTGTGTGACGAACCGGGGATGGGGTTCTCTGTCTACGGAGTTCGCTAATCTCCCTGCTCATGATTCTCATGTTTTCCTGCATCATGAGATTGGTGCGCTCGTGGATTTTCATAGCCTCCCTAGTACTTCCAAGCATGTCAAGTAAGCGGGAAAAATCTCCTTGGGTAATAGGCGCAGATGGATTGACCTGATCATTGACCCTGGTAGCTGGAGTCGGAGCATTTGGAGGGGCTCGAGTAGAGGTTCCAACATCACCAAGCGACGGATCGGATCGGAGCTGGGCAATCAGGTCGGGTCGGAGCTGGGAGACTTGTTCGGGTCGGAGCTGGGAAGCTTGTTCGGATCGGTGCAGTGCAATTTGTTCAGGTCGGTTCAGGTTGGGGGAGTGCACTGCTTCAGATTCTCCTACTCGGATCGGTTTGGAGCTCTCTCCTTGAGTGCGGTTCAGATTTCCTGTATCTGTCTGATCCACTCCCGAGCTTTGCCCACGAGACCTTGTCACAACCGCATTTTGCTGATCTTCACCAACTCCGTTTCCTCGACTGGTTTGAACTTCCTTGCCTTTTCCTTTGGCCATAGTTCATCAACAATCAACCAACAAGTATTCAAGAGCGTCAAAATTTGAGGATTAACTTCTTTGAACTCAACGGTCCAAAAAGTAGAATGATAATCCGAAAAAACAGAGAATTCAAATGTTCTCTGTGAAAGCACCAAAATGTTAGACCAAAAAGTGGTTCTAACACCCAAATTGACTAAAATTGAAATGAAATAAGATCAAAAGTAAAATGGAGACACATAATTTATAGTGGTTCGGCGTTGAAAAGCCTACGTCCACTTTATAATCACTATTCTCGATGATATAGATGCAATTACAATGAGAAATTCACTCAATTTCACTCACAACTCATGTACATTCACTCGATTGTCTCAAAACAAATGTTGAATGATGATTTGGATTATCTAGGAATGCTGGAATTTGGTTTTTTGAAAGGGTTTGAACTCTCAACGTGCCAAAAAGAAGATCCCTTTTATTGTCTCTGGGCGGGGTATTTATAGGTGGAAATTTACTAAGAATTCGATCTGGGTCGGAGCCACGTGTCTTCCATCCCATTGTCCTTGGGCTTGGATGGATTCTAGTGCTGACAGCGCATCAGAGTAGTAGTCATCGTGGGTAGGAAATGGTCATAACCGCTCCGAATATTCAGGCGATCGTGGGGGGAAGTGACATGGAATGTGGGTTCAGTTCGGAGGAGCGAGCAGAAGGGGTTCGGACCGGGGCATCCGATCCGACCCGACCTGAGCTAAAACCGTGTCCTCATCCATTTTTCTCTGCTCCGTTCCGAACTGGTAGTAGCCCTCCGATCCGACTGGCAGCAACTCTCCGATCCGACTAGCAACAACTCTCCGATCCGACCCGATGCTTTCTAAGAAGAAAAGTTCTTCAACGCTTGACATCTCGACTTTGTTTTGCCTAGTTCACAAAGTAGGCTAACACAATGCCTTACTACAATCAGTAGGAATCAATTACATACAACATACTTGTACTTTTGTGAAGAAGTGGGGAAGAGAGAGTGGTTTTATACATGAAATCTTCGTGTTAGATTAATATGGAAGAAGCAAATGTCCTCGTGTTCTCTTTAATAGAGGCCAAGAGTTAGAATGGCCAAAGATCCTTTAGAAGTCCCTGAATCTGTGTATTTATAGATGTAGAGAGTCTCCTGGATGAATGACATGTGTCACGAAACCAATGCGTTGCTAAGACGTATGGAGGAAGTCTCTTGTAGATCGTGTAAAGCCATGTGTAGTGTGATCCGTGAAAGTAGGAGTAAGACAGGCCTTAAGAATAGGTCCGCCTCGAGTGTGTGCAGTAGAATATTTCATCCCAGATGGGTCGGATCAGGTCCTCCATCCGTTCTGAACCGGTGCTTTCAATCTGAAGGCGACGTGCTCTTCGTGGCAGTAAGGACAAAGCGGATCGGATCGGGTTCCTGCATCTCCATCTGAACCGAGTCGGTGACTTTATTCCAAAGCAGCGTGCACTTCTGTGTGGCAGAAGGTGGATTGCGTCCTTTCCAATTCGGTCCAGCCCATCCGATCTGACCCAGAGTTCAATCAATGCCAAAATTCAAACGTATTCGGTTCTTCTGGTGTTAACGGAAAAAAGTTTAACTTTCAAACCATAAATACGTTTTAGCGAAATGAATGCTCTACCTGAAGAAAATTTAGAGGTCCACAAGAGTTACTGAGTGATCCTCTATAATTTACATTTTCGGGTCCAAAATAGGTCATCTGTTAGGTGTTTCGAGCCGTCCTTTGTTTGTGATGTGACTTCAACTAATTCGCTTCCTGTCTTCTGACGATGGTCCAAATAATTGAGCGTATTGTTAACTAGAAATTCCATGTGTGACGGATTTGACGAAAAAGCTTGTCAATGTTTATGGTTTATCATTTATGGCCTAATGTTTATGGTTTATGCTTTATTTCATATAGTTTACTATGTATGGTTTATTGTCTGTGGTTAACAGTTTATGGTTTATTGTTTATGGTTTACGGTTTAATGTTTTTGGGTCATGATTTATGGTTTATTGTCTATGGTTTATCATTTATGTCTTAATGTTTATGGTTTATGGCTTTATTTTATATAGTTAATTGTTTATACTTTATTGTTTATGGTTTATGGTTCATTTCTTATACTTAATTGTTTATGGTTTACGGTTTATGGTTTATGGTTTACGGTTTATTGTTTACGGTTTATCATTTATGGCTTAGTGTTTATGGTTTATGCTTTATTTTATATAGTTTACTATTTATACTTTACTGTTTATGGTTTACGGTTTATGGTTTATTGTTTATGTTTTACAATTTATGGTTAAATGATTATGGTTTATGCTTTGTATTGTGTAGTTTACTGTTTATACTTTACTGTTTATGGTTTACGTATTATGGTCTATTGTCTATGGATTACAGTTTATGGTTTATTGTTTATTGTTAGACCAAAAAATGGCACTAACACTCAAATGCAGTGTGGATTCCTCACAATCACAGATCGTAGATAATAAATATAGGAAAGCAGTAAAGAATAGGGAACACATGAGGTTTTTATAGTGGTTCGGCTCAAACCAAGCCTACGTCCACTTTGTATTTTCTTAAGTCCTAAGAAATTACAAATACAATGCCTTCCTACAATCAGTAGGAATCATTTACATACAACATCCTTGTATTTTAATGAAGAAGTGGGGTAGAGAGAGTTGTTTTGTACACGAAATCATCGTCTAAATTTAATATGGAAGGAGCACAATGTCCTTGTGTTCTCTTTAATGGAGGCCGAGTGTTAGAATGGCCAAAGATCCTTTGGAAGTCCCTGAATCCGTGTATTTATAGATGTAGAGTGTCTCCCAGATGAATGACATGTGTCACAAAACCAATGCGTTGCTAAGACGTATGGAGGAAGTCTCCTGTAGATCGTGTAAAGCCATGTGTGGTCTGATCCGTTAAAGTAGGAGTAAAATAGGCCATAAGAATAGGTCAAATTCGAGTGTGTGCAGTAGAATATTTCGTCCCAGATGGGTCTGATCGGGTCCTCGATCCAATCCGAACCAGTGCCTTCAATCCGAAGGCGACGTGCTCTTCTTGCTAATAAGGAGAAAGCGGATCTGGTAGGGTTCCTGCATCTCCATCCGAACTGAGCTGGTGACTTCATTCCAAAGCAGTGTGCACTTCTGTGTGGTAGAATGTGGATCAGGTCCCCCTTTCCGATCCGATCCGGGCCATCCGATACGACCTGGAGTCCAATCAATGCCGAAATACGGACGTTTCTGGTTATGTGGGCATTCACGGAAACGAGCGTAACTTTCAAACCGTAAGTTCATTTTAGCCAAACGAATGCTCTACCTGAAGCTAATTCAGAGGGCTACAAGAGTTATTGTGCAAAGCTACGTAATTAATGTTTTTGGGTCCAAAAGAGGTCAACTGTAACATACCGCATTTTTATCGGTTAGTATTTGAATATTTAAATCAGTTTAAATATTGGATTCTTAATATATGTGGATTTATATATTAATCAAAACGGAGTTGAATGTATAAAACTATATATTAAATATAATCGAGTCCGTAATATCACGACAGTTCGTAATTTAACGTTTTGAACTTCAAGTAAGTGTACAGGATTCGTTATTAATTGGATTTCTTTGAAACAAGGAACATTCGAATCCCGTGAACCATATTTTTCTACTAGAAGTGTAAAATCGAAATTGTAGATTATATATTGTACGTTATGTCCAAATTAAATATTCAGAAAAGCAGCAACATATTCGTTTATGGCCATAACAGTTATTTAAATATATTTGAATATCAGTTTCGAATTTAGACAAGGTTCTTTCGAAACGTAGTGATAATTTAATTTTTAAAATTTTGCTGTCATTTTTAACTAATTAAATACACAACTTTTTATTTAGAGTGTTTTACACCCTGTAGCAGTATTTTGGGGTTTCACAATATAAGTTAAACTACCGATATTATTATATTTTTTGGATCATGACACTCGTTGAGAACCACTGTACTCTTACTTTTGTCCGTGCGTAAGTGTAATTTTTGGAAGTAAGGTAAAACAATGGTTCCGTTGAAAACGCTTATGAAATGGCAACTTGGATCTCTCATAGTACAACAAACATATGTGTCTCTCTCACCAACTTGTTTTCACATTAAATTCAAGCTGACCTAGGACGTAGGTGAAAGTGTCGGTGTGTGCACGACTTATGCAGGATCTTTAAATATGGCTATGCGGAATGTATGTGATAACTTAAGCTATTCAATAGTTATGCGAATAAATATTCGCAAACAATATATATATCACAAATAATTATAAATGCAGTAAAGTAAAGTAAAGTAGAGTAACGACACCAGGATTTTTATACTGGTTCGGACCTCCAGTCCTATGTCCAGTCCCGAAGCTCCTCTTCGGCTTTTCACAAAACAACACCCTCTCTTCACTGGAGGAACAGGTTCACAACACTACTTGATTTACGGGCTACAAGTTTACCCACTTGATTTCACGGGCTACAAGCTTACCCACTAGATTTCACGGGCTACAAGCTTACTCACTTGATTTCACGGGCTATAAGCTTACCCACTTGATTTCACGGGCTACAAGCTTACCCACACAAGACAATTACAAGAATTTGACTTCTGATTGTGTTCTTCTTTCAAAACAGATTTGTCAATGATTGAGTACACCCTTCCTATAATCTTATCCTCAAGTATATGAATTGAATGCGAAGATTTGAAGGAAGTTAGTTGCTTGTTGAATCAAAATATGAGAAATATTATCAAGGATTCAATAAGTAACTTGAATTTGGGAGCTTTTTAGAATGCAAGAGTATTTAGAAAGTGAGATCTGAAATCAGAGCAAGAATCGGTTATTTGGATGAATGAAAGATGATGTATTTATAGCAAATGAGAAGTTGTAATTATTAGTGAAAAGTTGCAATCAAAAGGAGTGATTTTTAATGAAGAGAAATGGATGCAACTTGTCAAGAAAGAAGATGACTCTTCATGAAATTTAAAAATAGGTCGACAAGAAAAAATTAATAGGTTGACAGGTTTTTGACCGTTATTTCAAAAAGCTGTTGACCTGTTAATTTTAATAGGTTGACCTGTTATACTTAAAAATAGGTTGACCTGTTATTTTTAACAGGTTGACCTGTTTTTGTCAATATACAGTAAAAACGAGTTTTCATGCATAATTTTGAAAGCCATGAGAAGTATGATTATTTGAGGATAGATTTTAACATAAAATTCTCTAAATAACCAACTTCTAACCTATGAAACCATTGAATCTTCTTTTTGTCAATCATGAAGATTCTTCTCGTCATTAATCAAAACGATCAATAAAAATCCTTGACTCAAAATTCTCCCCCTTTTTGATTGATGACAATATAGCTTGATATTTTAATCTTTATTGCTATCTCCCCCTGTATATTAGCTCTGTTTCCCTTTAAACATCTATATATCCATAATCTTAGCTCCATGTCATGATTTCCATTGATCTTTATTTTGTTGTTAACAATCGAAATTCTCGTGTCTCAACATTCTCCCCCTTTTTGATTGATGACAACACCTTGGATTTTCTCCCTTTGAATATAAAGCTCCCCCTGAATTTCTGCAACATTTGTTAGTAAATAATCTTACATTTTGATTCCTGCATTAACAAATGTTAGCACATATATACTTTTACCATATTAAGCACATATATTTTAAATAGTGTATGTAAAATATTTCTCCCTCTTTGTCATTGATTAAAAAGAATAAATATCATAATAACCTCAATAATCGAGAGTAGTATAATTTTAAAATAGTATAAGAAATGATGTTTGAGTTTGGAATTTGAAACGACGTGTCTTTATAAAAATTATAATAGAGACCGGTCGATCTATAAAATCAAGGCGGTCGACCTAAAAAGTTTCGGGTAGGAGAAAATGACAGAAACAGTACAAACCGGTCGACCTAAATGTTCAACCGGTCAACCTATTTACTTGCTGAAACAAAACAGGTTGACCTAAAAAAGTATACCGGTCGACCTAAAATTTCTCTGTTTAAAAAGAATATGAAACCGGTCGACATAATTTTTATGACAGGTCGACCGAAAACTTCTCTGGATTGTGAAAATCAAAACCGGTCGACCTATATTCTTGGACCGATCGACTTAAAAACTCTCTGGTTTGAAATTCATCTATTTAGGTCGACAGCTTTTTATTTTAGGTCGACAGGATATGTATAAAACTGTTTTTTCGGCTATATTTTGAATGAAAGCAATACTCAAACATCAGTTTATTAAAATAGAAGAATGTAAACTCATAAAAAAGGAACTAAAAGCGTTATTAAACGGAATATAAAGAAATCTCCTTAGATCCAATATAATCATTATTTTCTTGGTTCCCACGGAGAATATTTTCCGCTTCCGCCTTCAATTTTTTTGTAATTCCTATCCCATGAATTTTGTGTCCTCGATGACGATGAAATATTGAAACATGTGCTTTTTGATAAGCTAAATTTTCAAAGATATTTAGAGATACCGAATAGCTTTCTCTTTGTTGTGGTGTACCTACAAAAAAATATGACATATATACTTTGGGTACCCACTTGCTTTGTTTGAGTCCAAGGATTAGATGGAAGGTAATCATACCCAAGAGGGTTTAATGGAACCTTTAAAGATAAAATTTTCATTATTAACTACTGAATCAAAATAATCATCAATATATTTTTCTCTGTTTTTCCAACTTATAGGAACCCAAATACTTATGCGATCTCTATTGATATTCCTTTTTGTACTTCTAGATTTATTATAAAATTTGCTAGTCATAGAAGTATTCGAATTTCTATAAAAATTGGGTCTTGGATGTGTATTAGTACTAGCAGTGATATTCTTATTGTACATGAAAACATATCTAGTACTATTTCTAAGATTAGTATTATTAAATTTATTTCCAAAGTCGCTATTGACAATTTTCTTTTGAGATTTCACAACCGATTTTGGTTTGAAAGATAAACTAAGATTTTTCTTAGCTTTGTTCTTTTGCACTATTTTCTTCTTTCCAAAACCAAGATGCTTCTTAATTTCTTGGTTTTTATATCCCAAACATTGCTTATTTGATGTAGATTGTGAATTCTCAATGATCTTTGTCAAATTTTCTCGACCTGTGTTAAAGTTAGAAACATTTTGAGTAATATTTTCTAACTTTGTTTGTAAACTAGCTTTTTCAAGATCTAGAGATTTAACTTTTGCTCTAAGCTCATGATTCTCAGTAGTAAGAGTATCATTCTTCTCTTTTTGAACTTCAATTTCTTGAGTCAAAAGAGATAGTTGAGAGTCAATATTAGATGATGATTCTTGAGCCTTTTCAAGTTCCTCTTCTAATATTTTCTTCTCATCTTTTAACATATCTCGTTCAAATTCTACTCTACTTAAATCAGCTTGAGCTTGTTTGCATTGTTGTTTCATATCTTTAAATTTATATATCCACTCAGCATTTATATCAAGAACTTCTTCAAAAGAAGGAATTTGAAACTCATCTTCTTTAGCCATAAAGCATATATTTGCTTGTTCATTATCTGAGTCGCTTTCACTTTCGGATGAAGATGAATCTGAATCATCCCAAGTTACCGAGAATGCCCGTTTCTTTGACTTGTCCTTTTTGTGTTGGAACTTGTCATTTTCTGTCTTCTTCTTTTGTTCTGGACAATCATTTTGCCTATGTCCCTTCTTATGACAGTTAAAGCATTCTACATTCGATGATGATGGTCTGTTTGATCCGAACTTCTTTCTGTTGTATCGACTAGCTTTTCGTTGCTTTAAGAATTTTTTGAATCCTTTTGCAATGAATGTTAGATCCTCATCTTCGGAATCTGAGATGTCTTCATCAGCATGAAAAGCTACATTTTTCTTTTCTTCTTTTTGTTCTTTTCGAGCCTGCAAGTTAGCTTCATAGGACATAAGATTTCCTATCAATTCATCTGGCTTCATGGTGGAAAGATCATTAGCTTCTTCTATGGCTAATACTTTTCCTTCCCATTCATTAGTCAGTGAATGTAGGACGGTTGAAACTACATCTAAGTCAGAATATTTTTGCCCTGACCCGATAAGAGCATGATGAATAGTTTGAAACCTTGAATACATCTCATTGATTGTTTCATTTGGCTTCATTTTAAAATTTTGAAATTGACTTTTCAACAAAGCTATTTTTGCTTGTTTAACCTTGTTAGTACCTTCATGAGTGGTCTCTAGTGTTCGCCAAATTTGATAAGCAGTGGTACAGATACTAACACGGTTATACTCATTTTGGTCTAATGCACAAAACAACATATTTATTGCTTTTGCATTTACAGCTGCTGCTGTTTTCTCAGCAGGAGTCCATTCTGCATACATAGTTGTTGGATTAACTATTTCTTTCTAAATAGCAGTCCAAGCGTCATAACTTGTTGATTGCATATAAAAAGCCATACGTGTTGCCCAATAGCTATAGTTTAGGCCATTAAAGAAAGGAGGTCTTTGTGTTGATTGACCTTCAGTGTAAGTGGTGTTACTCGTACTTGCGTTATTTGCCATATTACTAGAATATATCAAATAACTGTGTTACGGTTATATGATGACCTTGCTCTGATACCAATTGAAAATGACGGTGTGTGCACGACTTATGCAGGATCTTTAAATATGGCTATGCGGAATGTATGTGATAACTTAAGCTATTCAATAGTTATGCGAATAAATATTCGCAAACAATATATATATCACAAATAATTATAAATTCAGTAAAGTAAAGTAAAGTAGAGTAACGACACCAGGATTTTTATACTGGTTCGGACCACCAGTCCTACGTCCAGTCCCGAAGCTCCTCTTCGGCTTTTCACTAAACAACACCCTCTCTTCACCCGGAGGAACAGGTTCACAACACTACTTGATTTACGGGCTACAAGTTTACCCACTTGATTTCACGGGCTACAAGCTTACCCACTTGATTTCACGGGCTACAAACTTACTCACTTGATTTCACGGGCTACAAGCTTACCCACTTGATTTCACGGGCAACAAGCTTACCCACACAGGACAATTACAAGAGTTTGACTTCCGATTGTGTTCTTCTTTTAACACTGATTTGCAAACGATTGAGTACACCATTCCTATAATCTTATCCTCAAGTATATGAATTGAATGCGAAGATTTGAAGGAAGTTAGTTGCTTGTTGTATCAAAATATGAGAAATATTATCAAGGATTCAATAAGTAACTTGAATTTGGGAGCTTTTTAGAATGCAAGAGTATTTAGAAAGTAAGATCAGAAATCAGAGCAAGAATCGGCTATTTGGATGAATGAAAGATGATGTATTTATAGCAAATGAGAAGTTGTAATTATTAGTGAAAAGTTGTAATCAAAAGGAGTGATTTTTAATGAAGAGAAATGGATGCAACTTTTCAAGAAAGAAGATGACTCTTCATGAAATTCAAAAATAGGTCGACAGGAAAAAATTAATAGGTTGATAGGTTTTTGAACGTTATTTCAAAAGGCTGTTGACCTGTTATATTTAAAAATAGGTTAAACTGTTATTTTTAACAGGTTGACCTGTTTTTGTCAATATACAGTAAAAACGATTTTTCATGCATAATTTTGAAAGCAATGAGAAGTATGATTATTTGAGGATAGATTTTAACATAAAATACTCTAAATAACCAACTTCTAACCTATGAAACCATTGAATCTTATTTTTGTCGATCATGAAGCTTCTTCTCGTCATTAATCAAAACGATCATTAAAAATCCTTGACTCAACATTCTCCCCCTTTTTGATTGATGACAATATATCTTGATATTTTAATCTTTATTGCTATCTCCTCCTATATATAAGCTCTGTTTCCCTTTAAACATCTACATATCCATAATCTTAGCTCCATGTCATGACTTCCATTGATCTTTATTTTGTTGTTATCAATCGAAATTCTCGTGTCTCAACAGTAGGAGCATGTATACCATCATCAATTAAAAGATAAATAAACTTTTATCATCTTTACTCTACTTCTACCATAGCTGCACCTATCAACCAACCTTAGGACTTGGCCGTAGTATGAGCATATATATTATAATATATATGAGCCTTGTATGTTTTTAAAACTTAGCAACTAAGGTTTCACACTTACTATCTACACGTCTAAAACACAGACCAAGCATCCCCTATAACTTCACACTGAAGTAAACTAGGATAGGCAAACTAAACACGCAAATCAAAAACATATCTGCAAACCGAGATTGGAAACTATACATCGTATCCTATGTGACACAATCCCTTAATCATGAAGGAAGTAAAATATATAAATACACTAGCAGGCATCATCTCTCCTGCTTCATAGAACAAACCATTCACAAGCTTTAATAAAAAAAGGCACTAAATATGTACATGTCAAAACCTGTATTTGCGAAGTGGTGAAGCTGGGTCTCGTTAGTTTGCGAATTTGTGGAGTGAACGAGAGGGAGGTACGGTGTTGCATTGATGAGAGGGGAAGTGTTGAGAAAAAAGGTTTACCCAGTCCAAAAGAAGAACAACGTGGTTAAAACATGAAAAGGGGAGTGGACGAATTTCTAAAATGGAAAGGAAAGCAGAAAGCTACGGTTGGTGTAAGTTAGAAATGGCGGCAGGTCTTCTGTATTCGAAACTAGTAGAAGGAAATGAAGGAGCAGCTCACGCGTTTTATAAGGATAGCAAGAAGGTTTTGTTGGTCGGAGAACTGCTGTAGCAGGCTTGGCGTGGACTGAAGTCGAAAGTAGAAAAGGGAGTGCAGGCGTGAATATTGTGTTGGAGAATATGGTGTGGAGTTATATGAAATGAGCAGACTAATGAAAAGGTGGTTGTGTTGTGTATTTAAGTAAGACGTGGTGTTAAGGTTTGTAAAAGGAGTTTGCATGAAAAATCCAAGGGGGATGGCGCATGTTGCCAGAAGCAGAAATCTACAGGATGGTAAGAATTTGGAAGAAATGATAAGGGGGCGGATATTGGAATATGTGAAGAAGGATCGGCACGAGCTGGGCCAAGTTATTCGGAAATGAAATAAGGACAGCGTTTTCGTTAGTGGAATGAGAGATACTGTGGATGTGGTTGACAAGGAGAGGAGCTCGAGTATTTGTGGATGAAAGAAGGGTGTTTGTTTTGAAATTTTGGGATGGTTTCAAGTGCATATACATATAGAGGGAGGATTTCTTTCAAACGAAGTTCAATTTCCTATACCCTTCTTTTCAACGCAGCGTCGAACAAGAGTTGTTCAAGCTAAACATGAATGGCAGAACGTGAACGGGCATGTAGTCGGATCTGTTGTTATAAGTATAGGGGAAGTATATGAAAATAGGATTGGCTAATTGGTGTGAAGGGAAATTTAAAAGTTTAATGCGTAAGAAAGGGTATGGGAGCTACTGTGCGGGTTTGAAATATCTCAGGGAAGATGAAAGCAATGTTGTTCACGTGGATTCAAATATAACAATGGGCCAAGATAATTTGGACGGGGTAAGGCCCAAAAAGAAAATAAATTAAAAATATAATTAGTTTACATTAAATAAATAAAGGTATTAACTTACGTAAGTACTATCTCGTGAATACATGCGCAGAATCGAATAACGTCTATCACGTTAGAACTAGGGAGTCGCAGGCTGCGCAATGAAATGAGTTTGAAGAGATTTGGAAATAATTTCAATTCTTGGCAAAATAGAACACCGAAATAGATCAACAGACACAAATCGTTATTTAACGGTTAATGCGCAAAGGTGAGTAAATTCACAAACTCTGATCTATTTTTAAATATTATAATTATATTTTAATATTGGTTGAAATGCTGTGTGATGGTCGTTTAGTTAGATTACAATTAAATTGGTTGAAAAATATATATCATTGCATATCTACAGATCATTGGTTTGATACTGATTCCATTGATTATAATACTCCCTGGTATGGAATTAGTGTTAATTGCATTAACTAACATCTGTAGATGCAGGAAACCGGTTAGAGGAATCCAACTGGATTCCTCAATATTTATATGTACTGTTTGTTTTATATTATTTATGTATGCACTGTTTGAACCCAAACAACATTGAAATCTTGTGTGGATATTGATGTTGAATGGAAATTCAACGTTATTTTGATTTAATCAATAGACGATCACTATTAAGGAAGTGGAAGCAGTCGACCATTAACCCATCTCTTTGTTAAAGAAATTGATTTGCCGTTAGGTGAATCAACGAAGTTAAGTTATAAAATTATATTTTTATAGTTAATGCAAAGTACTAGATTATAATAGAAGTTCTATTACAAAAATTTTGTAGTTAATCTTTATTAAGAAATTAAAAGCGATTATTTTTAATCAATAGTGCAATAAATTGTCCTAGAAGGATAATCGTTTTAAGACCAAAAGGATTAAGAAATATTTTTAGATTAATTTTATTAATCTAAGGGTAAGGAGTAATTACGACCAGTTAACAAATTAACCGATGACTTGAAGTTGATTAAATCAACTGTTTTGTTAAAAATTGATTATATGATTTAATAAATCTTCAATAAATCAAATAATAATAGTTTTAGAAATTAATTGTTTAAATAAATAGGATTGCTTAATTATTAATTACCCTTTTTAATTAATGAAGTATTAAATAATTATGGAACTAATATAATTAGTTATTGTAAAGTAAGCAACCAATCTACTTTAGATTAATGATGAAGTAAACTGTTTACTTCTGCAATGATAAAGTAAATATTATTTAGTTATTCTTAATTAAATAATTGTTTCTTAAGTGCATTTCATTTAAGAGGATATTGAGTTTATAATAAGATTTTACTTGATTTAAGTGTCATGATTCAAATAAAAGTAAAATGTCAAAGACAAAGAACGTCAATGGATCTTGGTAAAGAAGTTAGAAATAGACCTACGGAATGAAGTTAAAGGAAGAGTTAATGTTTAATATAAATAGTCATAAACAACAGAGATTTCGAAGTATGAATATGGTGTTATAAAACCATATTCCAAATAAACAAGAAATACGGTTTGAGGGATACTATCAGTAATAAGGAGTTTAGAGTTACGGACGTATATCTATTCTAAGATAAGAATGTTGTCGATCAAGGTCTGAGAGGTAAATAAAATACCCTAACTTGAACGACTCCGCTATTATCGAGGAATGGTATTAGTTTGTAATGGACAGAGACGTCGATATTAGTTATAAAGGGAAATATGGCAGCGTATGGCATTAGTTATAAAAGTGGGAATATTACAGCGTATGGCATTAGTTATAAAAGGGGGAATATTACAGCGTATTGCTCTAGTTATAAAAGGGGGAATATTATAGCGTATTGCCGTAGTTATAAAAAGGGGAATATTACAGCGTATTGCATTAATTATAAGTGGGAATATTACAGCGTATTTTATGTTTTTACTATAATGATAATTAACAATGTTAACCCAGCTTAAGCGTTATTATATATAACACTATTCACTGGAAAGGTTTGGAATGCACTTATCTCAAGTGATAAGAGAATAATTATGGTTTTCCCCAAAGAAGTGTAAATAAATTATACGAAGTTGGAAGTAGAAGTAAATAATTGAGATCTAATATATATACTCATTCTGCAGGGAACTCTTTAAAATATAGGAATTTGATAAACACATGTGAGTTTTTATAACATGTCATTTGACATTGTTCTGGATCATAAAAGAAATGGTAATTAAATATTGAACAAATAATATATGTGGTTATTTCTGAAGTAAAGGAAGGCTAAACGAGTTTTAATCAAATAGGAGGTCGAGATTAAGTTATAATGGTATTTATTATCTAAATAAATAATTATTTGATAAACGAAATCAGATTGCTATTGGAAATAAATGTTCACATTTCAAAGTGAATATGGTTTTAAAAAGCAAATGTTTGCAGATTAAGTAGTTAAAATGGAAATTGGAAATGTTTCCAAATGTAAATAACGTATATTTTCTAATGTACCGAAAAAAAAAGAAATGTTAAAGGATGAGAATGTTTTTTGAACATTTACAATATATATATATATATATATATATATATATATATATCAGGAATATGGGAGAATAAATGGTTATAATAACTGGAAATGTTTTCCAAGAAATGTGAAGGGCTAAAAGGGTTTTGGAAAATATCTAGGAAGAAATGGAAAACTGGGAATGTAATGTTAAATAAAAAGGCCAGTGATTTGTTTAATGCTAAGTGTAAATTTGAATGGATGTTTGTTTTACTTCGATAGTTAAATAACCGACTATCGAAGTGTTTTGACCATCGTTGTCAATACGGAGAGACTGGCAGGATATATTATCCGAAAAACCACTCCGTATAGGCATAAGCGCTGTGAATTAGATTATGCCAAGGTTCGTTCTATTCTAGAATGGTTTTTTCTATTTGTCCAGTCCCAGGACAACTTGTATGGACGAGTGTCCGACAGAGTATACCTAATAAATCACGTACGGTTGATCTCTTAAAGGTATTACTTCTGGTGGTGGAGGAATTCGTTCCTCTTACATTTTTATACCCGTGATATTTTTGGAAATCGATTAGTGAATTGACTGGTTTGATGATGTGGCATTCAAGTGAATGTTGATCAGATGTTCTGAAGATAGACGTAGCCTCAAGCCTCACAAACCGAGAAATGACAAAAATTGTGCCGGCAGCATGGCTAGTTGGGTCATACTGAAGCAGGGTGTATTGTCACCGATCTAGAGAAAATTCATATTTGACTTCTTTCTGATTTTGTATCTTCGGAATACGGTAGGATGGCCAACAACCGTGGGTGATAATATATTCGATACACTCAAGCTAAATGAGTGGTCGGTCATGTGTGGCCGGGTTGCAAGACATTCTTGTTGAACCCAGGTGTATACCCTCTAGAGTACAATGATCGGAAGGTGATCCCATACCTTGTCTGTTGGAATCCAATCTCCAATAAGAGCCCTACGGTTTATAATTTTATACTATATATATGCGGATGTGAGATGTAAGCATTCTGCTACTTGGATATTTATTTGTTTAGAATTTATCATAATATCAGTGGATTTGATATCAATGTATTTTGGATTATAGTAAGGTAAAAACCATCCATGTTTATGTGTGGGTTAATCTTACTATTATCTTTTTATTTCAAAATGATTTTCAAAGTTAAACAATATGGTTGGAATTTACTTACACCAGTCCCATGACTAACCCAAAGTTTATTTTGTTTGTGTTTTCCATACTCTTGGGTGCCCAAATTTGTACGGGCAGTCAAGTGTTTCAGGCTTTTACAATACACTAGGAGGAGCTCAAAGCAGAAGGCTTCATCGTTAGATATTTATAAATTATTTCTGCTATGATGTATATGAGTTATACTCTGATATGGTATGTATATACAAATTCAGTTTTTGTATTTCAAGGTTATGTTATATAGAATCTTTTATTCGTCCCGCTGTGAGATTCGTGTTTACTCTGATTCTATTCAGTTGTGTTCTTCTTCTTCTATTCTATTAGTTCTATCTTTCCTATCTCATCCTCTAATTTCTTTCTGTTAATGATCTGAATTTTCATGCATTTTGAGTTGAATGTGTAGGAAATTAGTCAGCTTAAATTGGTATGGATTTTCGGGACTTTACAGTTGGTATCAGAGCTGAAGGTTAAGTGATTAACTTGGCTCTGTGGCGTAACTCAATAGATATTGGGTTAGTAATACCCTAAATTGAGTATGAGTGTATATTTATGAGCGCGTATTTGTAAATTAATATAAAAACTGTTTTATATTGTATTGACCGGTCAGTCGAGTGGTTTATAAATTCTGGTCGAAACAGTAATGCAAACTGTGTTGATAGGTGTTTCTAAACTCTTGAACAGAGTAATTCGACATAATATGTTTTGAAAAGAGGGTAAATGAAATTTTTTTACCCAAAATATATTCTGATATAAAAAGGAGCATATATCTTGAGATTATTATAGTGTTGGTCATTATTATGATCAAATAAGATTTATAATTGAGTTGGTTATATAAATAACCAGTCGAAATATTATATAAGCATAATATACAAAATCAGATGAACTAAATCTGAATATAAAATCAGAATCGAAATTAAACTGTAGAAACTTGGAAATGTGTTGTAACTAAATTTTGAATTGAACATATGGAAACAATTAAAATCCTGGGAGAGATTTGGAAATGTTTTCCAAGCATTTTGAAATAAAATAGAAGTGTTTTAAAACAAGTTTTGAAGACGATGAACTCACTTCTATCATTGAAAAATAATTTTGATGACGTTGGCCACATCATCAGTATCATTTTCGAGTTTCGGAGTGACGTATTTCTAAAAAAGATTTTGTTTTGAATTGTTTTGAGAAAAACAAATTATTTTGAATATTGAAAAGGAATATTGATTTTAGAAAGGCAAAGCTGTTTAAAAAACCTAGGAAGAAATTGTTTCGATTTTAAAACAAGTTTACAAGATGAATTTGTAATAATGGAAATAAAAATTTACTTAAAGAAGTAAATAGGAATTGCGAAAGCAAACGATTTAACTGAAGCCAGTTAAAATTGGATATTGTAATAAAATCAGGTTGAGCTTAAGATAAGGATAACTAATTAGTAAATGGAACATGGAAATTAACTTGGTTAAATATATTGGATTGGGTTAAAGATGATCCAGAATGGAATTGAATTATTGAGTAAAAATTTGGAATTGAGATTAGAACTAGAGTTGAAATGAAGACTGACTTGGGTATAAGTGAATGATGGGAGTGGAGAATAAATTTATTGGAGATCAGTAGGAAATATTTGGGTGTATGCTAGTTGAATAGCTGATGGCAGAGATAGAATTGGATGCCTAACCAAAATGGTACACATTTATATTTTAATTGGAGTCGAGATTTTTATGTGTCTGTTTAGCGAGCCGTTTGGCTGTTTTATTTTCTTTTGGATTGGAAAATGTCCCGAGAGGCGAGTTGTAGTAGTATCGAATGAGCTGTGTTAGGGAGATGCTGACGAAATTCTCTGAAAATTTAAGCTGTTAGGAAATTTTCAGAATTTCTGAAAGTATTCGCTAATAAGGAATTAATTTTTAATTAGAGTTAATCCGTTCTGTTGAAAACTGAATTTAAGAAATTAAATAAAAATATTTTTTAAATTGGTATAATAGGGATTGTAACATTTATCCGACCGTAGTAATTTCGGGGACGAAATTCTTTTAAGGGGAAAGGGATGTAACGTCCTGCATTTTTATCGGTTTGTATCTAAATATTTAAATCAGTTTAAATATTGAATTCATAATATAAATGGATTTATATACTAATTAAAATGAAGTTGAACATATAAAAATATATATTAAATATAATCAAGCCCGTAATCGCAGTTCGTAATTTAACGTTTTGAACTTCAACAGAGCGTACATGATTCGTTATTTGTTGGATTTCTTCGAAACAAGAAACGTTCGAATCCCTTGAACCATATTTTTTTAGTAGAAGTGAAAAATCGAAATTTCGGATTATATATTGTAAGTTATATCCAAATTAAATATCCAGAAAAGCAGCGGCATATTCATTTATCGCCATAACAGTTATTTAAAAATATTTAAATATTGGTTTCGAATTTAGACAAGGTTCTTTTGAGATGTAGTGATAATTTAATTTTTAGAATTCTACTGCAATTTTAAATTAATTAAATACGCAACTTTTTATTTGGAGTGTTTTACACCCTGTAGCAGCATTTTGGGGTTTCACAATATAAGTTAAACTACCGGTATTATTATATTTTTAGGATCGTGACACCTCTTTGAGCACGATTGTACTCTTACTTCTTTCCGTACGTAAGTGTAATTTTAGGAACTAAGGTAAACCAATGGTTCCATCGAAAACGGATATGAAATGGCAAATTGAATTTCTCATAGTAAAACAAACATACGTGTCTCTCTCACCAACATGTTTTCACATTAAATTCAAGCCGACCTAGGACGTAGGAGCATGTATTCCACCATCAATGAAAAGATAAATAAATTTTTATCATCTTTACTCTACTTCTACCATAGCTGCACCTATCAACCAACCATGGGACTTGGCCATAGTATGAGCATATATATTATAATATATATGAGCCTTGTAGGTTTTTAGAACTTAGCAACCAAGGTTTCACACTTAGAGCACAACCAACAATGGCTTGTTCAGTTACTAAACAAGCCATGGAGCAACCAGGTGTGGCTTGTTTACTTCCTCGTGGCTTGTTTGGACCAAATTTGGGGCTGGTTGAGTGAATAGAGGCTGGTTGGTAAAACGGCGAAGATTTAGCTGTTGTAAGTTTATAACGGCAAAGTCTTTGCCGTTTTATGTTTATAACGGCAAAGAGTTTGCCATTATAAATGTTTGAACATAAAATAATATATAATAAAGTATAAGTTGCGGTTTGTTTAATAAAATTATGTGAGAGGGTGAACTGGTTCATGGCTAGTTTATACCTATCTGGTTGTAGAACTCGTTCACCCAATTAAAAGTATGAGACAGAGTGAACTGAACAAGCCACGTTGTTGGTTAAGCACAACCAACAATGGCTTGTTCAGTAACTAAACATGCCATGGAGCAACCAGGTGTGGCATGTTTACTTCCTCGTGGCTAGTTTGGACCAAATTTGGGGTTGGTTGAGTGAACAGAGGCTGGTTGGTAAAACAGCGAAGATTTAGCCGTTATAAGTTTATAACGGCAAGGTATTTGACGATTTATTTTATAATGGCAAAGAGTTTGCCGTTATAAACTTTTGAACATAAAATAATTTATAATATAGTATAAGTTGCAGTTTGTTTAATAAAATTATGTGAGAGGGTGAACTGGTCCGTGGCCGGTTTATACCTATCTGGTAGCAGAGCTCGTTCACCCAGTTAAAAGTATGAGAGAGAGTAAACTGAACAAGCCACGTTGTTGGTTATGCTCTTACATCCCTTATAACTTCACACTGAAGTAAACTAGGATAGGCAACCTAAACATGCAAATCATAAATATATCCGCAAACCAAGATTGGAAACGATACATCCTATCCTATGGGATGCTATCCCTTAATCACGAAGGAAGTAAAATATATAAATACACTAGCAGTTTTGATCTCTCCTCCTTCATCGAACAAACCAATCACATGCTTTAATAAAAAAAAGGTACTAAATATATACATGTCAAAACCTATATTTGCGAAGGGGAGCAGCTGGGTCTCTTTAGTTTGTGAATTTGAGGAGTGAGCGAGAGGGAGGCACGGTTTTGCATTGATAAGCGGGGAAGTGTCGAGCAGAAAGGTTTATCCAGTCCAAAAGAAGAACAGCATGGTTAAAACATGAGAAGGGGAGTGGACGGATTTTTGAAATGGGATGGAAAGCAGAAAGCTACAATTGGTGTAGGTTAGAAATGGCGGCAGGTCTTCTGTATTCCAAACCAGTAGAAGGAAATTCAGGAGAAACTCATGTGTTTTATAAGGATAGCAAGAAGGTTTTGTTGGTCAGAGAACTGCTATAGCAGGCTTGGCATGGACCGAAGCCGAGAGTAGAAAAGGGAGTGCAGGCGTGAATATGGTGTTGGAGAATATGATGTGGCGTTATATGAAATGAGCAGAATAATGAAAAGGAGTTTGTGTTGTGTGTTTAAGCAAGACGTGGTGTTAAGGTTAGTAAAAGGAGTTTGCATGAAAAATCCAAGGGGGATGGCGCATGTTGCCAGAAGCGGAAATCTACATGATGGGTAAAACTTGGAAGAAATGATGAGTGGGTGGATACTGGAATATGTGAAGGTGGGTCGGCACTAGCTTGGCCAAGGTATTCGAAAATGAAATAAGGGAATCTTTTTCATTAGTGGAATGAGAGATACTGTAGATGTGGTTCGCAGGAGAGGAGCTCGCGTATTTGTGGATGAAGGAAGGGTGTTTGTTTTGAAATTTTGGGATGGTTTCAAGTGCATATACATATAATGGGAGGATTTCATTCAAACGAAGTTCAATTTCCTGTACCCTTCTTTTCAACGCAGCCTCGAACAAGAGTTGTTCAAGCTTAACATGAATGGCAGGACGTGAACGGGCGGATAGTCGGATCTGTTTTTATAAGTACAGGGGAAGTATATGAAAATAGGATTGGGTAATTGGTGTGAAGGGAAATATGAAAGTTGAATGCCAAGGAAAGGGTAAGGGAACTACTGTGTGGGTTTGAAATATCTTAGGGAAGATGAAAGCAATGTTGTTCACGTGGATTCAAATATAGCAATGGGCCGAGAGAATTTGGTGGAGGTAAGGCCCCAAAAGAAAATAAATTAAAAATGTAGTTAGTTCACTTTAAATAAATAAAGGTATTAGCTTACGTAAGTACTATCTCATGCATACGTGCACAGAATCGAATACCGTCTGCCACGTTGGAACTAGAGAGTCGCAGGCTACGCAATGAAACGAGTCTGAAGAGATTTGGAAATCATTTCAATTCTTGGCAAAATAGAACGCTGGACTAGATCAACTGACACAAATCGTTATTTAATAGTTAACGCGCAAAGGTGAGTAAATTCACTAACTCTGATCTATTTTAAAATAATATAATTATACTTTTTTATTGGTTGAAATGTTGTGTGATGGTCGTTTAGGTAGATTACAATTAAATTGGCTGAAAAATATATATTGTTGCATATGTACACATCATTGGTTGGATACCGATTTCATCGATTATAACACTCCCTGGTATGGAATTAGTGTTAATTGTGTTGACTAACATCTGTAGATGCAGGAAACCGGTTGGAGGAATCCAAATCCAACCGGATTCCTCAATATTTATGTGTATCGTTTGTTTTATATTATTTATATATTTGTTTATATATGCACCGTTTTATATAATTTATATATGGTCGTTTAGGATTTATGATATTGATGTTGAATGGAAATTCAACGTAATTTTTATTTAATCAATAAACGATAACGATTAAGGAAGTGGCAGCACCGACCGTTAACCAATCTCTTTGTTAAAAAAATTGATTTGCAGGTAGGTGAATCAACGAAGTTAAGTTATAAAAATTATATTTTTATAATTAAAGAAAAGTCCTAGATTATAATAGAAGTCCTATTATAAACATTTTGTAGTTAATCTTTATTAAGAAATTAAAAGTGATTATTTTTAATTAGTAGAAGCTATAAATTGTCCTAGAAGGATAATCATTTTAAGACAAAAAGGATTAAGCAATATTTTTAGATTAATTTTATTAGTCTAATGATAAGGAGTAATTACGATCAGTTAACAAATTAACTAATGATTTGAAGTCGATTAAATCAACAGTTTTGTTAGAAATTGATTATTTGATTAAATAAATCATCAATGAATCAAATAATAATGGTTTTAGAAATTAATTGTTTAAATAAATAGGAATCCTTAATTATTAATTACCCTTTTTAATTGATGAAGTATTAAATAACTATTGAACTAATATAATTATTTATTGTAAAGTAAGCAACCAATCTACTTTTCATTAATAATGAAGTAAACTGACACTTAACAAAATTTAACATGTTAACTAGACTAGAGGTTGGGGTTAAGTAATGTTAATAGACTTAGCCAATTTAACATGTTAACTAGACTAGAGGTTGGGGTTATGTAAATTTAATACACTTAGCCAATTTGATGTGTTAGCTGAACTAGATTGTAGGGTTAAGTAAACTTAAACACTTAACCATCAGAGTGTGATAAATGAATAAGGTTAAGTTTAAAACATGAAGGGGTAATACTTAACCATTAATATCATGTTAGTTAAAACAGATGGGTAAGGTTAAGTTAAAAAAGGAACACTTAACCAATACAGGATGAATGGATAGGGTTGAGTAATAAGAATTACTTAACCAATATAACTTGGTTTGTGGTGGGGTTAAGTCAGCATGAATTACTGATAACACTTAACCAGTTTAACAGGATAAACAAAGAGGATTAAGTTAGCTTGACTAATGACACTTAACCAATCCAACTTGACGAAAAAGAGAACTAAGTAGTAATTCTTAGTATAACACGAGAAGGAGCGAACGTCCAACTAATTTTAAAGAAGGCTCCAACGAATTTTGTTACGAAGCCCGAGGCTTCGAGGGGACATGAGGGTACTCTTGATATCCCTCTGTGAGGCTGCAGAAGTTTCTCATGGGCTCACAGAGGTTAAGGTCTGCGTTAGAAGAACCGAGGGTATGCCTTGGTTGCAATATATGGCAACCTAAAGACTAGGATGGACCAGCGTGATTCGACGAGAAAACGGTAGACCTGTGATAGCAACTCGTCGTCTACTATCCATCTTCAGTCAATCGAGATACGTGAAGCGGGAAGGCGGAGAACTCCTACAGACCATATACTTGCTATCTAGTTATGGTTGCGGATGGCCATAGGTTAGTGGGGAATAAGGGGCCTGCGTATAGTTCTCATTTTTCAAGGTGTGCCTTTCATTAGTTGAGGGAGGGGTCAAGTGGGACCATAGCCACTGGAATAAAAACAGACCTTAGCTTCTGCATCGGCAGATATCTGAAAGCTCCCGACCGAGTTCCGTATTTCTAGAGTAGCCCTGACACGGAACTCGGGCAGCACATTACAGGACATGTGCATCTAGACAAGCGATAACGATTCGCGATACATGCGTGGGGAAAGTTTAGGAACATATACCACTCTAGGTAGTGAATCCTAGACTAAAGGGCAACGTTCAGTAGATAGCATGAACCCTAGACTAAATCTAGGTAATAAACAATAAATGTATGCATGAAGGCAACCGAAACAACCAGGATTGGGATCACGTTAACATTGCTAGTCGAGACACTAGTTAGGTGGTGCAGAGACATAGAAACAATAATAACAAGTTACTAGCGAAGCGGAGAAAGTATTAAAGCATATCCAGTTTATCTTGTCTTAGCATATCTTGTGTTAATCTTATCTTATCTTGTTGACCCTATCATCATGGTATTGTCTTGTATTCTGTTAATTCATGTCGTTTTGTTTTTCCCTGTTCACATGCTAAAAGTAATTGAACTTACTAGACTTTATGTCTGACCCAGTTTTCTTTCGTCTTCTTTTCTTCCATTCCCCCCCTCCCCCAGGTAGTTAAGGAGGGGATAGTATAGCTCAGATTAGTTTTGGGACGGTTGCTCTTTTCAAGCTTGAAGATTCTTGGATACATCGGCTTTGGATTGCTATGGCTGGCTTATGTTACACTGGGGAATATAAATGTATTTTTATGCTTCTTTATTTTGTAAGACAAATGATACTCTGATATTGGAAAACAATTGTTGTACCAATTATTTTATCAATAAAGTGAAGTTTTATTTTCCGCTGTTTTAATTTTGTCTGTCTTGTAATTTATCTGCATCTTTTACCCTAAAATGCTCCACAGAACTTAATGCATTCCCTTTGTGAGTGACACTAACAGATGTGGGGTGTTACAGTTATCGATAAATTTAATTACCATTTCACGTTCAAATCTAATTAAAGATTTGACTATCGCTTTGGAGCAAAACTGGTGATACTCCATTCTCGCTCACATTCTAAATTTGATAATTTAAATTATCAATTCACATTTTAATCTAATTACAGATTCATTAAAACTCCTTTTACAGGGTTAAAGAACTAATGTCGTTTAAAACACAGTTCACGATAAACCCAAATCACATTCTATTTATTATCGGGTTAAAGAACAAGTGTTATTTAAAACACCGTTCCCGATAAACCCACAAATCAATTCTATTTAAAACCTATTTCAAATCCAATTTATTTATTTAAAATAAATGGGTTTTTATTTTAGTTCTAAACTAGTTCATTTCGATAAAAATCTATTTTTATCTTTTCAAATATGGAGTTTTTCATCCCAGTTTTTCCCAAATCATTTCTTATGATTTTACACAAATTATTACTATTTTTAATAATTTTATCAAGGCCCGTACAGTCGATTTCCATCAACGGCCATCGAACTGCACTTACAGCGACCTTTTCCAAATTTGATTTGGACGTATCTCCAAATCCAACCGTTAGATTTCAAATTCCTAATATTCGTTAGAAAGCACTTTTCGATACCAACCCAACGGTTCTAGTTTTAGGAGAATCAGACGGTCAGATCTCCCGTAATGGCCGTTCGAAATCAATGGTCGAAATTCACGAACTACCGCGGCGCGGCGCGTTCTATTCAGGCCATTATATTATATATATAATATATATATATATAATATATATTTCGTCGATTCCTATTTAAAACGAATTTTATAAATAGTTAAATTCGCTCAAAAAAACATTTCAACTTACATTTCCAATTCAATTCAAATTTCAATTCATTCTATATTCAATTCAATCCGGATTCGATTTCTATTCAATTCAATTCAAATTCGTTTTTCTAAATATTCGATTTTTACATCTCTTTTCAATATTCATTATAAAAACGAATATAATCGATATAAATATCGTTCGCGTCAAAATAGCGCATCTCTAATCAACACGGCTTTATATATTTCAATAATTCCGTTATTCTATCCAACAAATGGATATTTATTCTATTCAATACATGAATCTATATTCTTGTCAACACATGACTAATCTCAACGAATGAGTACCGCCCACGTGTGACTATTTTTGTTATTCAATTTTGTTATTCAATATATTTTATAAAAATAATGGTTTCTATCGTTTGATTTCAAATAAGACTCCAACCGTAAATTAGTAAGAGAACGATTCCCTAAGTATTAACCCCGAAGGCCGAAACCAACATCAGATTAGTATCCAAGAGACCACTCATCTTACCTATTTTCCAATTAGTTTCTAATTTTATATATGATAAAGATGTAAATTTTATTGTTAAAATATTTTGTTCAACACATGACTAATCTCAACGGATGAGTACTGTCAACACATGAACCTTTATTTTATAATGATAAAGATGTAAATTTTATTGTTAAAATATTTCGTTCAACACATGACTAATCTCAACGGATGAGTACTGTCAACACATGAACCTTTATTTTATAATGATAAGGATGTAAATTTTATTGTTAAAATATTTCGTTCAACACATGACTAATCTCAACGGATGAGTACTGTCAACACATGAACCTTTATTTTATAATGATAAAGATGTAAATTTTATTGTTAAAATATTTCGTTCAACACATGACTAATCTCAACGGATGAGTACTGTCAACACATGGACCTTTATTTTATATTGATAAAGATGTAAATTTTATTGTTAAATATTTCGTTCAACACATGACTAATCTCAATGGATGAGTACTGTCAACACATGAACCTTTATTTTATAATATTCTTTATCTTCTAAATTGGAATGAGGCCCAATCAATTACCATATAAAGTTAATTATATGGATTCCATTCAACACATGTATATAATAGCAACGATACATAATCAACAATCATCGAAAGTGCACTACACTGTGTAAGCATCAAATATAGATATCTAGCGCTTATAACAGCATGTCAATCAATCGATCGACATACAACTAATTATTGGGATTGGTGTATGCTGTATTTTATCCCAATACCCGTGTGGGGTTTCAAACAATCAAATACAGATTTTATTTGTGTAGTTGGGCGATGTGTAAAATGTATCGTCCCAATCAATTTCCTTCAAATAGGTGTACATAAACAAACCGTCCGGTTTGTAAATGAATATTTATTTATTCACATTCACGTTAAAAATTATTTTTTTAACGACCAAATTATTTTATTCAACCTATGAATTTTCTATTCGGTACATTTATTAAATAAAATGATATCTTTATTTTTCTAACTTATTTTAGAAAATTTCGATGGCATAATGGCACGATACTAGAAACGGGACAAGGCCTAGCCTTATCCCCGGTCAAGTGATGGCCCACGCCATACACACATCAATCAAATCAATTTCAATTCACCAAACAACCAAATCCAAATCAAATAATCTAACTAATCTATGCAACCAAACAAACAAGTCCATGGTCTGTGGACGATGGTGTCAGGTGCTACTAAACACCGTCTGCATCCTAGTATATATTTATAACTAGAAAAGGAAATTTAAAGTGAGAAGTTCTCACCGACTAGCTGAACCAAACGCCACGACTCTTCTTATGTAGAAATCTTCCTCGTGCTTGCCTTTTTGCCAATTTCACTGCCCATAGTCACTACATATATAAAAATCACATTTTAATATTGTTGCTATGTATATAAAAATCACATTTTTATTCTACTACTATATAGATAAAAATTCTATTTTTATACCGCTGTTCATATAGTAAAGATCAAATCTTTACTATCTATATAATATAAAAATCGTATTTTTATTATCTCTACTATATAAAAATCATATTTTTATTCTTTCTATAATATAAAAATCATATTTTTACATACTTCATTCGCCAAATACCATAAAAGCTTTAAAGCGGAGAAAACTCACTTTTTTTCTAATGCCCGGATCCACTGTTCGGGTTCCAGAATTTGCAAACGAGCTTCAATCTTCACACCATCTTTTTTCTAGCTCAAACGCGCCATTTCGGACAACTTTCGCCTAGAGACTATTTGCCGAAAATGCTCCAATTCGCCAGAATTCGCGAATGTACACGAATTTTACCGCTTTTGAACAGTAGACTTCAAACGCGTTTTTCGAAAGCTCCGAACTCCAGAACACGATTACCATATAGCCAAATCGAAGAAAATTTCGTGCTCTACAACTTTGGTCTAGAGGGGCTTTGGCCAGAAACGCACCGTTTGAGAGATATAGGCCAAAACAGTCCAGGGTGTTTTGTGCAAAACGGGAATTTTGGTGAAAATGAGTTTTTGAATGTAGCGGGGCCCACGGCCGGAGTTGGGCGGCCAGCGGGTGGCGGCGGGCCTGATGGACGTGGGGGAGGGTGCTAAGGGCGGTGGTGGGACTCGTGGTGGCCGCGGTGGTGGTGGTAGGTGATTTGGAGGTTTAGGGTTTGCATTGGAAGAGAGGGGAGAGGAGAGAGAGAGGAGGAGGTGGTGGTGGCCGGAGGGGGTGCGGCGGCCTGAGATGATGGAGGAGGGAGGGGCAGCGGCGTGGAGGTGGGTGAGCTCTCCATTAAAGAGAAAAGAGGAAGAAAGAAGAGGAAGAGAAAAGTGAGTAAGAAAAGGAAGTAAAAGTGGTTATATGCTAGTTCTCGCGTATCGCCTGAATGCCGACGATCTCCAACTGCCGCGGCTTTCGGACACGAAATAGTAGACGTGAAAACGAGTCCAACGAAACAAGTTTCGTCGAATTCCCAGTTTGTTTGACCGTTCAAAAAAAATCACGAATATGCTCAGATATTGCTAAAAAATGCGATTTTGGCGCACCTTTTCCTCTCGCACGCTCACACACTAACTCTAAAAATCATGCTCTCTTGGATTTAACCATTATTTGACAATACGAATCCAGAAAAAAAAACGAAATCGAATTCCGAGGTCGTATCAATAACGTTCCTTTGTGAAATGACTGCATGTTTTACTCTGAACTGTTTTAGCTTGCACGACCACATACTGACTCTGTTCGACGCGCCCTTTGGAACATAACAATAATTTGTCATTATGAATCCATCAAAATTTATCTCGTCGAATTCTGAGCTCGTATGCAAAATTTCACTTTTTAAGGGCTATGTTTTGTTAACCGAAAAGCTCCTGCCAATTGCCACTATTCCGGATATCGGAATATATCGAAGCCTATACTTTACGAAGTTCTAAACGGCATTTTGAACTCAATGGAAGTGGTTTCGAGTCCAAATTCATCCGTATGCAAAATTTGACTTTTTGGGCCATGTATAATTTACATAGCGACTATTCTGAATTTTCAACTGGGCATAACTTTTGATTCCCGCTTTGAAATTTCGATTTTTCAGATTCGTTGGAAAGATATCCTCAATTAGATTCTAATATTTTTGGTTTCACTAAAATCCAGTTTATTTTGCACCCGGTACATTCAATTGAAGTTTGAAATTGAATTATCGAACTACCGCGCCATTTTCAATTCCTTTTATAATTATATATAATTATTTATATTCTAACGACGACGCGTATAAATATATACGTTCTAAATATATTCAAAATAAATTTTCGTCGATATTATTTAAAATAATCTATTTTAAATATTCAAAATTCGCTAAAATTGCCAAAATAAAAATTTTAAATTGGCTCGCATTTCCGGGTTATTACAGTGACTGTCTATATGGCCCGATCCTATCCTCGACGCCACCAGATTACATGAATCCCGATAGGGAGGCAGCAACGCCCATTGATATTCTATTTTTTCAATCATAATATTTGCTTTTACATGCCTCTTGGGTTTGTGACATGACTAACTCATGCGATATGAATGATGCAGGTACCTGGTGTTTGGCGCTAACTACTCCTCCCGTGGATTGTTCAGAGGAATGCAAAGCCTTGGCAAACGTTTTCCAATTGTTTGACTGATTGATGCTATCCTCAGATCCTGGATAGAAATATAAACCTAGGATGAGTGTGATCCGACCACTTGACTGAAAAGCTCCTTTCGCCAGAGTGAAGCGTGGAGTATGGACTAGAACCGATCTCGAGAACAACACCCGAAACGGCAGAATCCCACTCTGTGAACTAGAGTGTAGAAGGAACGTCGGGGCGAATGATATGACAGTTCGCCAGAATCAATCTAACTCTCATGATTCGAGAGAGAGTATAAAGGATAGGAAGATGATGTCCGCCACTCTAACTCTCAAGATTCGAGAGAGAGTATAAAGTATGCGAAGATAATGTCCGCAAGGTGTGAAGGTGCACCATGCTAAAAACCGCCTTGACAACACTCCATCCCGCTGAAGGATCGAGAGAGTATAAAGACGCCAGAGACTTAGCGCCCCAGCACTTCTGCCCTGCTGAAGGATTGGTGAGCAGACTAAGAACCGAGCTCGAACTCTAACCCGCTGAAGGATCGGGAGAGTATAAAGGCACCATGGATTGGTGCCTCCAAGAACTCCTATCCTGCTGAAGGATCGGGGAGCAGACTGAAAGATGAGTTCGAACTCCAGATCGAGTATAAAGGCATAGATTAAAATTCCAGCCAAGGGCTCCTACCCCGCCGGAGTGTCGGGGGCCAGACTAAAAACTGAGCCCGGATCCTCCACGTCTGGACATGGGGGCAAAGCAGTTAAGGTCCTAATCAATCCTCAACAAAGTCCTAGCCAGGTACTAAGTTAATGATTGATTGGGGGCATACCTGTACACACATACTACTTTAGTGCATTTTCATTTACAATTGCATTGACAACTTATAACGCTTCATGACTTATTTGACCATTTGCGTTTCAAATGTTTAAATGCATAACTAATTATGGAATTTTCGCGGGTACAGGATAATGCGAAAGAAACAAAATTTCATTTACCAAGTGCGGGTTTGCAGAACAAAGCTAAACAAAACTCGAGGGTCGTACTCGCAACAACAATAACAGACCAGTAGAAAGCAACTAAAGGGGGCACGTGTAGGAGGCTGACACCAACGCCCAATGCTAAACTGCCTACGCAACTCAAGGCGGTGACCAAATGGAAGCCTTGAGAGTGAATTATTCAATGACATGTCATACGACTTAATACTCGCGACTGGGAAGGACCCGGTGAAGCCCTGTGATTTTTGGATTTCTATCCGGCCTTAATACGATCCTGAGCGGTCGTTGATTATCCATTCATAATACGATATGGCATGATCGTGGCATTTAGGATCAAAGATTTCCCTAACTATCCAGAATACGCCTCCCTTCGTCTAAATTTGGAAGGGAATTGATCTGACCATCTGTCTTATGCCTTTACCCCTGAACTGGAGGCATAACCATTGAAAATATTCACAAGCGGCATAGCATACGTGCTTGTATTTAACTTATGTTGTGATCTTTACAGGCCCCTTGAGGACCACAAAACAGATGTAGAGAGAATGTCCATTTTCTAGTCCAAACTTAAATCCAGACTGCAAAGTTGAGATAAGGGTGGCCATATCCTATGTATCAATTAGGGCCTGGATAGGAGGCAAGACATTAGCATGGACCGAGTACCAACATATAGATTTTCACCCAACTCCGACTCATGATATGAAGAGGGAGTATGAAATACATGGTTTTGAAGTCTACTACACAGAACAAACTCCCGAGGATGGGTGCATGGAATGTGAGCCTTAGGCAACATAGTTCAACTACTCGATGCCTATATGCAGAATTGAATGACAAAAGCCTAATTGACGGCTACTGCTCATGTGGAACCAAGAAGCCCGAGGCCGATCCTCACCAATTTTAAGATTTCACGCTGGGAGCTCCATCGCTGAATTGGAAGGCCGAGTAACAATCATCAATTCGCTGGAAATAATAAAATTGAAGTTCAAGCAGTGATGAATTCAGCCCAGTCTGATAACAACCATCATCTCAGGTTGAACATGAACCCATCAGCAGGCATGCAGCTTGCGGCTTCAATTCAGAACATCATGGCTGGAAACATAGGCAGTGGAACAACTACCTGCAACATCCTAGATGAGAGTGCAAGAAACGTAACAAACTCATGTCATGCATGACCAGCTTTAGCTCCAACTCGAATAGACACTCGTGCGACATTTCACACTCAGCTCCAAGCAAAAACATAACGATTCGAAGAACATGAACCCGATCGGTTCAAATAACTCGCACCATGAACCGGGGGCAATATCAACACGGAAACAAGAAATCAGCAAAGACCCTATTTGTATTCTCAGACTCGAAGCTAGGGGCACTAGTACCAATCTTGGCAGTAGCTCCTTGGTGGAAATCTGCTTGCCAGTTTGATTCGGCGTCTCTCGAGAGGCGGCTCCTCTAAAGATAATAGGGATAATGACAATCACAACCCTTTCACATGGGACATTAGGATCATTTGTTATTCCCCCAGACTTTATATTTTCTCTGTAATGAGATTTGCTCAGAAGCATTGATGAATTCAACCCTGAGGTGGACATATTTCTATGACAAGAAGGTGATAATGTCGAGATGGATGATCTTGATGCTTTTGTGGCAAAGAATGGAGCCCCTTCTAATTCCTAAAACATAAGGACAAAGGAAAATCCCTGGAAAAGAATGATAAAAATGTGTTGTTCCGAGAAACTCTATTTCACTAATTGAGCCCATGATCTTGTTTGCCAAGCTTAACGAAACCAAGCATGAGAAAGAGACTCAACAAGACTGTGATGACCATTTTGTGTTATGCTAAAGCATGAACGGAAGGGCTCGAATTAATTCATAATGACATTCATTTTCTTGCATTTTTACAAACCTACTCAACTCCGTGACGAATCCGATGAAAGCAAATAAGTTCACTGGTGCCCGATGAGGCAATCTTCACTAACTGACTAAAGATAAGGGATGATATCAAAGAAAATGAGATTCAACTGGTTCGCGTGTACAACTCGAACTCTTGCTGACTCAAGAGAGCACAAGACAACTTGGGTCAACTGGAATTGCTGAACTTGCAACTCAGCTACGGCCTGAATCAAATACAGAGAGTATATGAGCTTAAAGACTGTATGCCCCATTAAATTAGCTCAACCCCACAGGTGCTGGGGGCATCAGTACTGACTTTGCTTGTCCTCCGATGGAACTGAGAGCAGAAGTGTCGATTCGTAAACTAACTCTGAAGACAATCCTAGCATGGAATAAGATTTAAAACATGTATGTTATACCTCCGGAGTATGAAATGATTCATCTTTCCTGACCAAGCGAGCTAGCTTATGGATCAAATGTGGAATTAAAGACTCAAACTTCGCCGGATGGAAGGTGTGACAAACTTCTCTACTGCTTTATGATTGAGACAGGCGCTGGTTCACATTATTTTGACAACTTCCCTCACTGATTAGTATGTGATTAGCGGATTATGGAACAATCCAGGATGACTGTGGATTCCTTAAAATATGGCCCAATGCGACCATGGATCTCTGATTTTTCACTGGCTTGATCCTGAGTGATCATGGCTTTCCGGTCCGTTACTGTTACGATTCAATACGATTTTATGATCCCGGATCATTATCAAGATATTAAGATAGTCCAAACTTGAGCACAAATGACAAATTCATATGATGATTCTGGTGTGCTCCATCCCAACAGTCCAGATGTTAGCTCAGAGCCCAAAGATTCTTGCATCGCCCCATGACTTAGATGGATACTTCATACATCGACTCGTACATAAGAGAAAGTACGACTCAATAACATATTAGGCTTAAGTAGAATGATGAAGGTGTTCGACAACAACCTGTGCGTGTATGATCATATTCAGGAGCCAACGATCTAATGTGATTTTTGATGAATGAATCATACCTCTTGATTCGACAAGGCTTAAACCATTACATGATCATCTCGAAAACTTGTTCCATAAAAATTGGCCTGACTAGCTCCAACGAAAGCAATGCAACAGATGGATAAAGCTTTCTCAAGGATAAATGACGTTCAAAAAAGATTTAGCTCAACACATTCAAAGCACATCTCATCTGCGATAAGATGTACTTTGGGACGCAAAATGTTAGCCTGCTTTATGACCGGGCTACCCAAAGAAAAGATCATGTTAACACACTTTTTTGCAAATGTTGTCACATATGGAATCTCTGGATAACACCACTCTCCGGCATTGGAAGCATCGTCAGAAGACAAAAGGCAGTTTGGTCAAAATCACAACATTAGTATAAACTGGACCAAAACACCAATTAAATGACCTCATTTGGATCTAAACACATCAAATACTTGTAGCCCTCTGAATTAGCTTCAAGTAGAGCTTTCGTTTGGTCCAATCGGCCTTACGGTTTGAAAGTTATGTCCCTTTTCGTGAACGCATGCAGAAATATGGAAAAACATGGATTTTGGCATTTTTGAAGACCAGTTCGTGAGCACCCCTGGGGCGGTTCATGACCACCCCCTAGGGGCGGTTCGTGAGAACCCCCTGGGGGCGGTTCATGACCACCCTTTGGGGTCGATTCGTGACCACCCCCGAGGGCGGTTCGTGATCATGACCCGGCCTGACCATCACCATCAAAACCATTACCAGCTCACCACCCCGGCTCACGAACCGTGACCACGAACCGCGACCAGGACCCGCTACTATGCATATAGATTTTGACTTATTCTTAAGGCTATGAGCGCTCCTATTTTCCGGGATCGGGTGCCACATGTCCTACCACGACCTGATCACCATATGGGCTCTCCTACAGCTATAAATATACCTGTAAAGGGCATTTCCAAGGACTTTGGGCATATCAACATCCTTGGCTGCCATGGCTAACACTCCTCAAAAAAATCAATGAATTCGGAGAGAATTATTCGTTGAACTCAATTGATTGAGAGACAATATTCATTGTAATTGTGATTTATGCGTGAAATGAGAAAATATGAAGTGGATGTTGGCTCGTTAACTCCAAACCACTATAAAATCTTGTTGTCTTGCTTTTTCCTGTATTTTCGGTTATTTGTTCATATTCTATGCTCTAAATACGACAATTTGGGTGTTAGGACCATTTTTTGGTCTAACACCTAGGCTTCCCACACTTGAAGCACTTCTTCTCAGCTTTGGGATTCTTGCACTCACTAACAAAATGGCCTTTCTGTTGTCAGTTAAAGCAAACCACCTCACTCTTGGGCTTCTTTTGACCATCTTTTCCCTTTTGTTGTTGTTGTTGCTTCCACTTCTTATTACTACCAACCTGTTATGGTTTCTGAGCAACATTTGCTTCTTTAGGAAACAAGCTCTCGTGATGAATAGCTTTTTCCACTATCTTCTCAAATGAATCATCAAGATGGTCCACTAATGACTTTCTGATATAAGAATCTAAACCCAAGACAAATTTCTCGTTCTTCTGATAGGGTGTATCAATGTATGAACGAGCATATCTAGACAAGGCTTCGAAATCAGAAATATAGTCAAGCACAAAACGACCATTCTGTTAAGCTCTACGAACTTCTTGAATAGAGCAGATTTCTGAGCTGTGGAGAGAAAATTTGCTTCAAACTTAGCTTGGAATTGCTCCCATGATATTTCTCCCTTTGAGGTCTCGAGTGTAACATAATTCCACCATTCCTTGGCCCTGCCTTGCAGTTGCCTTGATGCAAGATTTCTCTTTATTGCGTCCTCAATACCCAAGTCTCCAAAGATTCGGACACATGAATCCATCCGCCTCTGAACCTCTTCAGCTGGTTCAGTTCCCTTGAATGGTTTCCCCCCTAGAGATGTAAAGTCCTTGCATAGCTTTGCAAAATCTACTACTCTAGGAACTCGCACACCTACATCTACCGTTGCTGCCACTAGAGCGGATACCCTTCGCATAATTGTTTTTGCCCTGGCTTCAAACATGGACGGGTTATTTGGTTCACCACCATTTCCCCCTCCAGTATTAACTCCCCTAGCAGCATGTCTTGATGGTCGTCTATTCATTCTAAATCTGCAATTTAGAATAATTAGCCACTTTCAAGAAAAACTACTAAACGAAAACAACTGCTACTGCTATATATGCTAATATATATAGTAAGCATTCAACCGAAATCTACAAATACATCTCTCATACTTAGTTATGTCTTCGAACTTTAGCCAAAAATCGTTGGCCATAGCTCTGATACCAAATGTGACGACCGCCCATAACTCCCATACTATACAAGAGGAATAATGCACTGAACGGTGTGTTAGGCAGTCATTGACGATCATCAGAGTAGGTAAACACAGGAGGAACCTGTCATAAACTCACAGCACTAGGATAAAATATAATAAAATATATACAACATGTAGTAATAATGAAGCAGAAACACTATACTGTCATACAACCAGAAAGTAATATCCACAACTAGGAAATAGTGTTTGCACAAAGTTTCCTCACTACATCACTCTGAAAGGCAAACAGCGGAAATCCAATTATTAGGTAGTAGTAAAACTGGTATGTGAGCCTCCTGCTTGCCATCGATCCACATCGTCGCCCTCACTAAAGCATGACCTATCACCTGTTACTTAGTCTGCCCATCCACAACCGGCTGAACAACCCAAGTTAATAAGAGGAAACATAAAACCTTGAGTCAGACAACAGTCTTAGTGAGCGATAAAACAGCTAACAAACTTCAATAATAAAGTGTATGAGAAGGGATAGATAAATATATTAATCTACCCGCAACACTAGAGAAGAACTCAACCTTATCTTCCCCACATTGGATGGTGATAGCCTTTACTATAAACAATTCAACCATTCATCCAAAGAAACCAGAACACCCATTCAATCATGGAAAACACTCATAACATCCAATTATATAAGTCTCACACATACAACCCTAATCGAGTATAACATTCCCCAAGTACTCTCCCTAGAGGCCTAAACCAATATCAGTTAAGCACTCAACGAACATCTCCCTCGACTTTGAATAATCTATGTGAGATAGTACAAACAAAGCAATCAATCATCCATGACTGACTCGGGCTATCACTGTCAATCCTACTTTGAAACCATCTTAATCATATGACGGCCAACCTTGCCATATGCAAAGGGCTAATGGTAACCCCAGTTCTATCATAAACTCCATATGTCCAACCTTGACAAATAGGCCTTTCCCCAAGACCTAGGATACTAGAACTTACGACAATGATAATCCCTCATCCTTCTCATCTCTATTCATCCATCTTGACGACTTTCCATAGCTCAAGCAACCTTCTCAAGTAACCATTATCCACGAACTCGAGACCTTTGAGTTGAAACTACATTCGTTGCATCTCCCCGACCAACGAACACTCCAACACTTCGAACATCCCCTTCTGGACTCTCTTCGAAGCTACCACCATTCTTGAACCAACCAACATATTTATAAGGTTCAAAGCAATACATAGCATTATTTTAGCACTTCCTAACTTCCCAATTGAATTTACTTTGAAGTCACATCATCACCGGAAATGTCTGACCAGAAAAACTTGCCCTGAAATGGCTATCAAGAATGGTCCGATCGAACTTTGGTCCGATCCAACTATGGTCCGATCTAACTATCGCCGATCCAGTTTATGGTCGATCCAGCTTATGTCCAATCCAACATATGACTGATCCAACATACGACCGATCCAACTTATGGCCGATCCAACTTACGGTCGATCCAAAACCTGCATATCGCAATTCAACTCCGATTTCGAGCAAAACTTCGCCAAACGACGAATCCGACGAAACCAACTCAACCAATATCATCAAACACAATCATAACACAATTAACCACATGAATATGATGATTACCACAAAAATGATGTAAATCTCACCCAAAACCATTAAAATGAACATATGATCAAAATGAGAGATTTAATTAACACAAACATGTAAAATGACATGAAATTATCGAGTAAAACTTGTCAGATTAAATCAAAGGGTGATGCATTGTCGATCTACCCTTACTATGCTTAAACTACCCCTACTTCTCTTAATACTTCAAAATAGCTATTCTTTTTAATCCTACCCCTAATTCTCTAAATATCCCTTACTTCCAACAATTACCCCTATTTTTAACCTATTGTGAAGGGTTGGTTTTTGCACCACCCAATCCAAATGATTCATCTTCTTTCATATTTGTCGATCTACCCCTATTTTTCTTAAACTACACCTACTCCTCTTTACACTTCAAAATAGGCCTTCTTTTTAATTATACCCATAATTCTCTAAATATCCCTTACTTCCAACAATTACCCCTATTTTTTAATAACTGTGAAGGGTTGGGTTTTACAGCAGACAATCCAAACGATTCGTTATCCTTCATATTTGTCGATCTGCCCCTACTATACCTAAACTACGCCTACTTCTCTTAATACTTCAAAACAACTCTTCTTTTTAATCCTACCCCTGATTCTCTAAATAACCTTTCCTTCCGACAGTTACCCCTATTTTTTAAAGTAATGGGAAGGATTGGATTTTGTAGCACCCAATTCAAACGACTCATCATCATTCATATTTGTCGATCTACCCCTACTATGCTTAAACTGCACCTACTTCTCTTTATACTTCAAAACAACCCTTATTTTTAATAATACCCCTAATTCTCTAAATAGCCCTTACTTCCAACAATTACCCCTATATTTTAACTCCTGTGAAGGGTTGTTTTTGTAGAACCCAATCTAAATTATTCATCATCTTTCATATTTATCGATCTAACCCTACAATGCTTAAACTACCCATGCTTCTCTTAATAATTCAAAACAATCCTTCTTTTTAATCCTACCCCTAATTCTCTATATAGCCCTTAAATCCAACAATTACCCCTATTTTTTAACTTCTGTGCAGGGTTGGTTTTTGCAGCACCCAATCCAAATGATTCATCATCTTTCACATTTGTCGATCTACCCATACTATGCTTAAACTACCTCTACTTCTCTTAATACTTCAAAACAGTCCTTCTTTTTAATCCTACCCCTAATTCTCTAAATAGCCCTTACTTCAAAAAACTACCCCTATTTTTTATTACCGTGAAGGGTTGGTTTTTGCAGCACACAATCCAAATGATTTATCATCTTTAATATTTGTCGATCTACTCATACTATGCTTAAACTACCCCCATTTCTCTTAACACTTCAAAACAACCCTTCTTCTTAATCCCGTCCCTAATTCTCAAAATATCCCTTACTTCCAACAATTACCCCTATTTTTTAACTAATGTGAAGGGTTGGTTTTGCAGCGCCCAATCTAAACGATTCATCATCTTTCATATTTGTCAATCTAACCCTACTATGCTTAAACTATCCCTACTTCTCTTAATACATCAAAACAACCCTTCTTTTTAATCCTACCACAAATTCTCTAAATTGCCCTTACTTCCAATAATTACCCATATTTTTGGACTTTTGTGAAGGGTTGGTTTTTGCAGCATCCAATCTAAATGATTCGTCATCTTTCATATTTGTCGATCGACCCCTACTATGCTTAAACTATCCCTACTTCTCTTCACACTTCAAAACAGTCCTTCTTTTTAATTCTACCCCTAATTCTCTAAATAGCCCTTCCTTCCAACAATTACCCCGATTTTTTAATAACTGTGAAGGGTTCTGTTTTACAGCATATAATCCAAACGATTCATAATCATTCATATTTGTCGATCTACCGCTACTATGCTTGAACTACACCTACATCTCTTAATACTTCAAAACAACTATTCTTTTTAATCCCACCCCTAATTCTCTAAATAGCCCTTACTTCCAAAGATTAACCCTATTTTTTAACTACTGTGAAGGGTTGGTTTTTCCAGCACCCAGTACTAATAATTCATCATTATTCATATTTGTCGATCTAAACTTACTATGCTTAAACTGCACCTACTTCTCTTTATACATCAAAACAACCCTTCTTTTTAATCCTACCCCTAATTCTCTAAATAGACCTTACTTCCAACAATTACCCCTATTTTTTAACTACTGTGAAGGGGTGGTTTTTGCAGCACCAAATCTTAATGATTCATCATCTTTCATATTTCTCAATCTACCCCTACCAAGCTTAAACTACTCATATTTCTCTTAATAATTCAAAATATTCCTTCTTGTTAATCCTATCCCTAATTACCTACATAGCCCTTAAATCCAACAATTACCCTTATTTTTTAACTTCTGTGAAGGGTTGGTTTTTGCAGCACCCAATTAAAATGATTGATCATCTTTCATATTTTTCAATCTACCCCTACTATGCTTAAACTACCCCTACTTCTCTTAGTACTTCGAAACAACCCTTCTTTTTAATCCTACCCCTAATTCTCTAAATAGCCCTTATTTTCAACAATTACCCCTATTTTTTAATAACTATGAAGGGATGGTTTTTTCAGCATACAATCCAAATAATTTATCATCTTTAATATTTGTCGATCTACTCCTACAATGCTTAAACTACCCCTCTTCTATTAATACTTCAAAACAACCCTTCTTCTTAATCCTATCTCTAATTCTCTAAATAACCCTTACTTCCAACAATTACCCCTATTTTTTAACTACTATGAAGGGTTGGTTTTTGTAGCACCCAATCTAAATGATTCATCATCTTTCATATTTCTCGATCTACCCCATACTCTGCTTAAACTACCCCTTCTTCTCGTAACTACCTCTACCTCTTAATACTTCAAAACACTCCTTCTTTTTAATCCAACCCCTAATTATCTAAATAACCCTTACTTCCAACAATTACTCCTATTTTTAACTACTGTGAAGGATTGGCTTTTGCAGCACCCAATCCAAACGATTCATCATCTTTCATATTTGTCGATCTACCTTACAATGCTTAAGCTACCCCTACTTTTCTTAATACATCAAAACATCTATTCTTTTTAATCCTACCCCTAATTCTATTAATATCCCTTACTTCCAACAATTACCCCTATTTTTTAACTTCTGTGAAGGGTTGGTTTTTGGAGCGCCAATCCAAACGATTCGTCATCTTTAATATTTTTCGATCCAATCCAAATGATTCTTCATCTTTCATATTTGTTGATCTACTCCTACTATGCTTAAACTATTCATACTTCACTTAATACTTAAAAACAACTCTTCTTTTTAATCCTACCCTTATTCTCTAAATAGCCTTTACTTGCAACAATTATGCCTATCTTTTTAATACTGTGAAGGGTTGGTTTTTGTAGCAACCAATCCAAATGATTCATAATCTTTCATATTTGTCGATCTACCCCTACTATGCTTAAACTAACCCTAGTTCTTTTAATACTTCAAAACAGCCCTTCTTTTTAATCCTACTCCTAATTCTCTAAATAGTCCTTTCTTCCAACAATTACGCCCATCTTTTTACTACTGTGAAGGGTTGGTTTTGGCAGTACCCAATCCAAATGATACATAATCTTTCATATTTGTCGATCTACCCCTACTATGCTTAAACTACCCCTACTTCTCTTAATACTTCAAAACTGCCCTTCTGTTTAATCCTACCCCTAATTCTCTAAATGACCATTACTTCCGAAAATTACCCCTATTTTATAACTAATGTGAAGGGTTTGTTTTTGCAGCACAAAATCCAAGCGATTCATCATCTTTCATATTTGTCGATTTATCCCTACTATGGTAAACTACCCCTCCTTCTCTTAGTACTTCGAAACAGCCCTTCTTTTAATCCTACCCCTAATTATGTAAATAGCCCTTACTTCCAACAATCACCCCTATTTTTTAACTACTGTGAAGGGTTGGTTTTGGTAGCACCCAATCCAAAAAATTCATTATCTTTCATGTCTGTCGATCTACACCTACTATGCTTAAACTTCACCTACTTCTCTTTATACTTCAAAACAACCCTTCTTTTTCATCCTACCCCTAATTCTCTAAATAGCCCTTACTTCAAACAATTGCCCATATATTTTAACTACTGTGAAGGGTTGGTTTTAGCAGCACACAATCCAAACGATTTAGCGTCTTTCATATTAGTCGATCTACCCCTACCATGCTTAAACTACACCTACTTCTCTTAATACTTCAAAACAACCCTTCTTTTTAATCCTTCGCCTAATTCTCTAAATAGCCCTTACTTCAAACAATTACCCATATTTTTTAATAACTGTGAAGGGTTTGGTTTTACAGCACATAATCCAAACGATTCATCGTCTTTCATATTTCTCGATCTACCCCTACTATGCTTAAACTACACCAACTTCTCTTAACACATCAAAACAGCTATTCTTTTTAATCCTACCCATAATTCTCTAAATAGCCCTTACTTCCAATAATTACCCCTATTTTTTAACTACTGTAAAGGGTTGGTTTTTGCAGCACCCAATCCAAATGATTCATCATCATTCATATTTGTCGATCTACCCCTACTGTGCTTAAACTGCACCTGCTTCTCTTTATACTTCAAAACAACCCATCTTTTTAATCCTACCCCTAATTCTCTAAATAGCCCTAACTTCCAACAATTACCACTATTTTTGAACTACTATGAAGGGGTGGTTTTTGCAGCACCAAATCTTAATGATTCACCATCTTTCATATTTGTCGATCTACCTCTACCATGCTTAAACTACCCGTGGTTCTCTTAATAATTCAAAATATTCCTTCTTTTTAATCCTATCCCTAATTCTATATATAGACCTTAAATCCAACAGTTACCCTTATTTTTTAACTTCTGTGAAGGGTTGGTTTTTGCAGCACCCAATTCAAATGATTCATCATCTTTCATATTTTTCGATCTACCCCTACTATGCTTAAACTACCCCTTCTTCTCTTTGAACTTAGAAACAGCCCTTCTTTTTAATCCTACCACTAATTCTCTAAATAGCCCTTTCAACAATTAACCCTATTTTTTAATAACTTTGAAGGGATGGTTTTTGCAGCACACAATCCAAATGATTTATCATCTTTAATATTTGTCGATCTACTCCTAATATGCTTAAACTACCCCTGCTTCTCTTAATACTTCAAAACAACCCTTATTCTTAATCCTATCTATAATTCTCTAAATAGCCATTACTTTCAACAATTACCCCAATTTTTTAACTACTGTGAAGGGTTTGTTTTTTCAGAACCCAATCTAAATGATTCATCATCTTTCATATTTCTCGATCTACCCCCTACTATGCTTAAACTACCCCTTATTCTCTTAACTACCCCTGCCCCTTAATACTTCAAAACAATCCTTCTTTTTAATCCAACCCCTAATTCTCAAAATAGCCCTTACTTACAACAATTACCCCTATTTCTAACTACTGTGAAGGGTTGGTTTTTGCAGCACCCAATCCAAACGATTCATCATCTTTCATATTTGTCGATCTACCCTACTATGCTTAAACTACCCCTACTTCTCTTAATACATTAAAAACAACTATTCTTTTTAATCATACCCCTAATTCTCTAAATAGCCCTTACTTCCAACAATTACCTCTATTTTTTTACTTTCTGTGAAAAGTTGGTTTTTGGAGCACCAATCCAAACGATTCGTCATCTTTAATATTTTTCGATCCAATCCAAATGATTCATCATCTTTCATATTTGTCGATCTACCCATACTATGCTTAAACTACCCATACTTCACTTAATACTTCAAAACAACCCTTCTTTTTAATCCTACCCTTATTCTCTAAATAGCCCTTACTTCCAAAAATTAGGCCTATCTTTTTAATACTGTGAAGGGTTGGTTTTTGCGGCAACCAATCCAAACGATTCATAATCTTTCATATTTGTCTATCTACCCCTACTAGTCCTAAACTAACCCTACTTCTCTTAATACTTCAAAGCAGTCCTTCTTTTTAATCCTACCCCTAATTCTCTAAATAGCCCTTACTTCCAATAATTAAGCCCATCTTTTTACTACTGTGAAGAGTTGATTTTTGCAGCACCCAATCGAAATGATTCATAATCTTTCATATTTGTCAATCTACCCTTGCTACGCATAAACTACGCCTACTTCTCTTAATACTTTTAAACAGCCCATCTGTTTAATCCTACCCCTAATTCTCAAAATAACCATTACTTCCATAAAATTACCCCTATTTTTTAACTACTGTGAAGGGTTTGTTTTTGCAGCACCCAATCCAAACGATTCATCACCTTTCATATTTGTTGATTGATTAACATAGAAATGTGTTTATTTTATGCTCGTATATTTTATCTTTTGTAAATAAATAAATGATACTTTGGTTACTTTTGTGTGTTTTTACAGGATGTCAAGAAATGCCTCCTTCGTTTCAAATTAAAGGCCAACTACAGATAAAAAGCTACTTCCCCGTATTAAAGCCATCTCAATTAAAAAAAACGTTGTAACTCACTGGTAATTGCATGGAAAGTTGTACTGAGAGACCTGAGTTCGATCCCCGTCGAGCTGACTTTTTGCCAAAGAACGGAGAGCATTCACACTACCCCTTTGATATGAAGGATATATTAATTAGTGTTATATTATATATATATATATATATATATATACACATATTCATGTGTATGTATGATATTCACTAATGGAATTTTCAGGAGTAGTCATGGAAATCAATTCAGAACATTCATTTTTCAATTTCCAGTTAGAAGAATTTTTGATTGATTTATTGCCAAGAAAAGATCAATTTTGAAGATTTCATCCTTTGTTGCCTTTGGAGTTTGATGGGCATCCTTGTTTGGAATAATTAAATCGCATGCAATCTAATCACCAAGCAACTACCCATAAGGAGGATTCGGAAGATATTCACCAAGATATGCACCAGATATTCTTAAAAGAATTATTTCCAAACAAGCCTAGTCAAGGAAGGCAAGAGATATGATATTACTTCTTGGGAAAAGAGACTCATTTATTCATAGACTTAATTAGGATTTTTCCTATCTCCTCTATAATTATACGTTGTAACCATTGTAAGATCTCCATTTTTCTGTATACTCTTCTCCATTAATAAAAGTTCTTCTTCTTTTTATTATTTCTGCATTTTTCTTTCTTAGCAATCGGTGTTGTCTTCACAATTAGTTTTGGAAGAGCACTAATTGTATTTTACATTTTTTTGTTAGTGATTAGTCGTTTGATTAGTTTCAACGACAATCCTAATTTACTTTTTGTTGTTCTTCTTATTCTGCACTTTTATTTTCTGCATTGTTGTTCTTGTTTTGCAATTTACTTTCTTTAGTGATTAATCGTTGATTAGATTCAACGATAATTCTAAGTTCGCAATTTCAATTTGTTTTTATTTCAACAAAATCCCCAGGCTTCGTCTAACTCATCCAAGAGATTAGATAAATAATTTGATTTTAATTTACCTCCCTGTGTTCGACCTGTATGCTACACACCTGTGCGCTTGTAGTAATTTAATTTAAATGTCGCGCTTTTCTAGCGTCGATCAAGTTTTTGGCGCCGTTGCCGGGGAAGTAACGATTAAATTTTATTATTTCTTTATTTCTGATTCGTGTTAGTTTTTATTTTTCCTTGTTTGTGCGTATTCATAAAAAAAAATCCTTTTTGTTTTTGTTTGATCTCTTTCCTTTTTATTTCTCAACCTCCTTCTTTTCTTCTACAATTCTTACAAAAAAAACACAATTTTTTTCTTGCATTGATTTCTTTCCATCTGTTTCTCTGTCTAAACTCATAACTCAATTCATCTTCACGCACCACCCACTTCACAAAAAAATTCCCAGTATCGATCAGTACACAAAAAAAAAAATTTTTGCCCGTCCACACAAAGATCCATACCCAATTCCTAGAATCATCTTCCACAAAATTCCCTCTACCTGTACAAACTTTCTTCCCCTCAACTTCTTCAAACACCAACATCCACTATCGAACATCATTAGGTCAAATTCCCCTGAAAATTCACAGATACCCTATCTTCCATCAATCCAAAACCAACCGCTCCTGCACAAAAATTCAAAACCGTCAGCCCCTCCTACCAAAAACGGAAAATCATCATCCTACCGCATACCCACCTTCCTTCCCCTCCATCACAAATTCTGCACCACTCAGTTCTTAGCACAGTCACCGCTATACACATCCAAAAGCCATTAGCAAACTCAACGTCCAAAACCACAAAAACTCCCAAACCACTCATATTCCTCGGCCTCCCTAAACAACCCCCATCCTCTTTCCAAAGCCCCAGCTTCACGCAAATCAGCCCCAACTTATTTACTCGCCATCTGCCACAAGCTTCACCACACCTCTGCTAACCCAAACCTGATCATAACCACAACGTACACCAGCCTAAATCCATACAATTCCCCTTTCCAGTAGAAAACCCCAGTCACCACTACCAATTACCACCAGCTCCTCAGACCGCATACCACGTTCGAAAGCCTTCAACATCCGAAAACACTTTGCCAACAAGTTCGAACCATGTTTGTAACCCCTCTGCCACAAAGTCCTGCAACATCACGGCAACAACTTCACAATTCTCATCCTCACCAAATCGCAGTTCGATTCAACACTAAACCGTCACCGCATTCTAATCCTAATCGAACGCCAGAACATAGCATCGAGACCCTCGATATTCGATTTGAGCATAGTTCCAAAAAAAAGGGGCAAACTCGATTTATCACAATCCAGAAAACCGATTGAAAACTTCGTTTCTGTGATTTCGTTTGGTACCAGCGGAATCGAAAGAAAGAAAAAAGAAACAACTTTGTGGACGGAAGAGTGACTGTTTTTTTAGGGTTCGATTGTATGCAGAGTTATAAAAGGATCATAGTTGTATTTGTTGGTATTATAAAGAAAGAAATTTTCATTCTGGGGCATAATTAAAACTTCCATATTTACTTCCGTATTGCAAGGAATAAGTGGATCGATTCGAGTTTATCTTCGGGGTCGACTTTGCTTTTGAGTAGCGTGTTGGATTTCAATCGTGCCATCACGACATTTCTCCTAGTCTTGAATTTTGCTTGTTTTAGCTTAAGTTGTTTGTTTTGTTTTCTTCCATTTGTTTTTTTCTTTCTACTTTATTTATTTATTCGTAGTTTACGTCTAGTTTTTTTTCTGCTGAGTTGTTGATTTTCTTGAGTATTAGTTAGATAGTTTGTTGTCTTCGAGTTTAGTGCTTTTGATTCTTTTTTTTTTCAAATTTAATATTTTTTTTGTATTAGTTTCCTTTTTCTTCTGTTTTTTTTACTTATTTAGTTCATTCCAAAAACATTAAAAAAAAGCATTAAAGGCCAAAGTGAAGAAGAAATTCAAGCAAACAATCAAGCGAACAAAATTCAAGCAAAACATGGACCAAAACATTCAAGTAACAACAAAGAATCGATAGTAGCCGAACAAAGCAGATAGTGAATACTCAATTACACTGGACGGACTGCCATACACCACTGTAAAAAATTTCTTAACTCTACAGGTTCTGCAGCTAGTTTGAAAAATATAGAAATTGTTGTAAAAAAATTCTGCAGGACAGCGGCTTAAATGTTTTTTTTTTTAATTTCTGCAATTAAATCGTGTGATTGTTGTTATTTCTGCACCTTTTTTAATTCTGTTAAGGGCAACAGCCCAATTCACATAAGGTGAGGGATTTCATCACCCTTTCCTCAGCCCACAAATTGCATTTCATCGTAGAATCTGACTAATAATAACAGTTAGACATTGGACTTAAGGGAGTCACGGGCTCATCTAGGTCTTAATTGTATTGTGATAGTTGATTCATTTGGAATTAATTATTTATCAGTGTCTAGACTACGGCAGAGAAATAACCATTTATAAATATTACGGTGATTCGTAAATATTATATCGGTTGTTACTCTGAATGTACTTAAACCTTCGGCTGCATTGCTAGGGTGATTCCTGGTGCACTGATAACTCCTGTCCGTTAACTGGCTGAGAAATCTTTCGATCTAAGAAATCAAAAGAGTCACTTTATAATTCTGGGTTAGGAGCCATTAAGGACATAAAATTTCATTGTAGCTAATTTCTGTGCTTGCATTAAACAACAATGAGTGAAAAAAGTGTTAGCCAACAAAATTCTCCTAGGGGTTCTCGAATCAACCAAAATTTTCCAACCGAATTGGATCAGAATCGAGTGAATCACAACTTTCCAAACTTTGGGGATCAAAATCAAATAAATCAAAATTTTCAAAATCTCAATATCCAAATGGATAGACCCTTGTCTCTTCGTGATCGTTGTTATCCTACTAGGACCGTTCAACCCTCTGTCATCGTGTTCCCACCAGCTGAAGGAAACAATTTTGAGCTAAAACATTCTTTTATCCAAGGGGTACCAAAATTTACTGGGTCTGAAAATTCTTATGAATTTCTGAGTGAATTTGAATTGTATGCTTCCACAACAAAAATGCAACAACTATCTAACGAATCGATCAAGCTAAGGCTAATCCTATTCACACTACTTGAAAGCGCTAAAAGATGGCTAAATTCTCTTCCACGACATTCCATAAGAAGTTGGGATGAATTTGTCACTGAATTCTTGAAAAAGTTTTTCCCTTTCCATAAAACTCTAAAAATTTGAACTGAGATAAACCAATTCTGTCAAAATGAGGGGGAAACTTTTTCAAAATACTTTGAAAGATTAAACCAACTATTATATAGTTGCCCTCATCATGGAATTCTAAAATATCACTTATGTCAAATTGCATATGAAGGGCTAAACTATCAGACTATAACTCAACTAGAATCAATGTGTGGAGGAGATTTTATGTCTAAGACAACCGATGAAGCTTGGCAATTCTTAGAAGATTATTCTGAAAAGGACATGCAATGGGAATCAGTTCGTGTTCCCATTCGTACTTCTATTAGAGGAGTGCATGTCGTGGACCCAAGTCAAATTCCCTTAGAAAATCAAACTCCTCAAGCCGGAGAAGGGTTACACCACTATTACTCTCAGGACCAAGCCAATGCTATAGCTCAAAATAACCCTTACTCAGCCACGTACAATCCTGGTTGGAGGAACCACCCAAATTTTTCTTGGTCAAACCCCAATAATTCGGCTAACGCATCTCACGTGCAACCCTTTATTCCCAACCCAAATTATCAAGCTCCACCGCTAATTTCTCAAACCTCTCAAACAACATCTCAATCCAAACAACCTTACAGGCACCCCAATTTTCAACCATCAAACCAATCCTCTCAATCTCCTCAATCGTCACCAAAAATTGTGCGTTTAGAAAAACAAATGGAACAGATGATGAATATGATAAAGGAACTAGCGAAAAATAACGAGAAAGGAAAGTTGCCTAGTCAACCTGAGGTGAATCCAAAATATAACCTCGTGCTGTAAATTCTTGTGAGGACGAAAACCATAATCCAGACAACGCTATTACGACCCTTCGATCTGGAAAGAGGATTGATAATAACATGGGCGACCCTGACGAACCTTCTAACTCGACCCCAATCCCTAATCTTGATGATCACCCATTGGCTTCGAATGCCAATTCCTCTAAACCTCAAGTTTCCTTAAATGTTGGCAATCCCAACAATTCTTCTTCCAGTGTCAGCAAACCCGACCCACATTCGAAAATTAATGTTGGCAATACCAACATTCCATCTTCTACGACCTTACCACCTTCTATTTCCTTGGATAAACCTTCTTCCCCGAATGATGAAACTCGTCACAGAGTCGAAAAACCAATAGCTCCATTTCCCAATAGGCTCAATAATAAGAAGAAAGCGGCAAATTTTGATAAAATTTTGGAAATTTTCAAACAAGTTCGTGTGAACATTCCTCTTTTAGACACAATTGAACAAATTCCACAATATGCCAAATGTCTTAAGGAATTGTGCACACAAAAACATGCAACTAATGTTCCAAAAACCGCCTTTCTAACTGCGAATACAAGCTATGCTCTTTCGAATCTTGCCCAGTCAAGTACAAAGACCCTGGCTGCCCTACGATTGATTGCAAAATAGGAAACACCCATATTTATCGTGCCCTACTCGACCTTGGTGCCAGTGTCGATCTTCTTCCTTATACTGTTTATTGTCAACTTGGGTTAGGGGAAATTAAACCAACAAACATCACCCTTTAGTTAGCAGATCGATCTGTCAAAAAGCCATTGGGAATTATTGAAGACGTCTTGATACAGATCGAACAGTTTTACTTCCCTGTCGATTTCATAGTTTTAGACACAGAGCATGTCTCGAATCCCAAAGTTCAAATACAATTGATTTTAGGACGGCCCTTCTTAGCAACCTCAAATGCTGTCATTAATTGTAGAAATGGTCAACTTCGACCTTCCTTCGGGCACCTAACCATTGTGCTAAACATCTTTAATCTAAACAAACAACCTAGGGATTTTGAGACCGATGAAATCGACATGATTCAAACCATAGTTGACGAAACCTCTAATGACACTTCTGAAGCCTGGAAAATGTGTCTGGAACATTTCGAGTCCGATTTCGACGAACTTGAATACATTTCTGAACTGAATGAATTTCTTGACTTAAATCCTTCGTCTTCTGAATCTAACCAAGGAATGTTAACCAACGTTAATACTCAAGAACATCCTAAGTTAGATCTCAAACCCTTGCCACAAGACCTTAAGTACGCATACTTAGACTCCTCAGAAACTCTTCCTGTAATCTTGGCCTCTGATCTTACCGAGGACCAAGAAGAAAAACTCTTAGAAGTTTTGCGGGAAAATAAAGATGCTTTAGGGTTTGAACTGAGCGATATAAAAGGAATTAGCCCAACAATTATGGAACATCGCATACACTTAGTTGATGAGGCTAAACCCATCTGTGAGGCTCAAAGGCGATTAAACCCAAACATGAGAGAAGTGGTCAAGGAGGAGATAATCAAATGTCTAGACAATAACATCATCTAACCCATCTCTGATAGTACCTGGGTGAGTCCTGTACAAGTCGTACCAAAGAAATCGGGAGTCACAATGATCAAAAAATTAAAGTAATGAGCTTTTCCCAACAAAAATCAAAACAAAATGGCGTGTGTGTATCGACTATCGAAAGCTCAACTCAGCCACACGAAAAGACCATTTTCCCTTACCTTTTATTGACCAAATGCTCGAACACTTAGCGGGTCATGAGTACTACTGTTTTCTCGATGGATACTCTGGCTATAACCAAATCCCTGTTGCTTTAGAGGATCAACACAAGACCACCTTTACTTGTCCCTTTGGAACCTTTGCTTATCGTCGCATGCCTTTTGGTCTTTGTAATGCCCCCGCGACTTTCCAAAGGTGTATGATGAGTATCTTCTCTGATATGGTTGACGAATTATTGGAAATATTCATGGATGATTTTTCAGTCTATGGATCATCTTTTTCCCAATGCCTCACTCATTTAGAACTCGTCCTAAAATGTTGTAAGGAAAAATCACTCGTGCTTAATTGGGAAAAATGCCACTTCATGGTAAAAAGGGGGATAGTTCTGGGTCATGTCGTCTCCAAAGATGGCCTTGAAGTCGACAAATCTAAAGTCGATTTGATTGCTAATTTACCTCCTCCTAAGTCTGTTAAGGATGTTCCTTCATTTCTTGGCCAAGCGGGATTCTATAGATTCATTAAGGACATCTCGAAAATATCAAAACCTCTCTCAAATTTACTTGCCAAAGATGCTAAGTTCGAATTCTCCAATGACTGCAAAACTTCTATTGAAACTCTTAAGTCAATCTTGACCATAGCTCCCATCATTCAACCTCCTGATTGGACTCAGCCCTTCGAACTTATGTGCGACGCTTCTGACTTTGCAATTGGAGCCATCTTAGGTCAGCTTATCGATAAACTCCCTCGAGTCATTTATTACGCTAGCAAAACCTTAAACGAGGCCCAATTGAATTACTCAACTACTGAAAAGGAATTTTTGGCAGTTGTCTTCGCTCTTGAGAAATTCAGACCATATCTCATAGGATCCAAATTCATAGTTTACACTGATCATGCTGCCCTCCAATATTTACTTTCTAAAAAGGATGCCAAGGCCCGCTTGATTCGTAGGGTCCTTCTTCTTCAAGAATTCGATATAGAAATACGAGATAAAAAGGGTTCTGAAAATGTTGTAGCTGATCATCTCTCTCGAATGGTGCACGAAAATGTTGATGACACCCAAATCGATGATTATTTTCCTGACGAACAAATTCTTTCCATCTCTAACACTCCTTGGTACGCTGATATTGTGAATTATCTTGTCACACAACAAACACCCGCTGAATGGTCAAAACAAGATAAACAAAAATTTCTCTCGAAAGTTCCAAACTTCTATTGGGACGACCCATATCTTTTCAAATACTGTCCAGACCAAATCATTCGAAGGTGTGTGTCTGATCATGAACACCAAAGTATTCTCTCCATCTCACATAACCATGCTTGTGGCGGTCATTTTGGAGCAAGAAAAACTACTGCAAAAGTTTTGCAAAGCGGCTTTTATTGGCCCACACTCTTCCGTGACGCTTTCGAATTTTGCTTTAAATGTGATCGATGTCAAAGAACGGGTCGAATCACTAAGCGAAACATGATGCCTCTTAACCCCATTTTAGCGATTGAATTATTCGATGTTTGGGGCATCGATTTCATGGGACCATTCCCTAATTCATTTTGGAATCTTTACATCTTGCTTGCGGTAGATTATGTCTCAAAATGGGTTGAAGCCATTCCGACCAAAACCAATGACAACAAGGTTGTTGTCAAATTCCTCAAAGAAAACATCTTTTCACGCTTTGGCACACCTTGAGCTATCATTAGCGATAATGGTACTCATTTCTGTAATCGTGCTTTTAAGTCCTTGCTCAAGAAATACTCGATCACACACAAGCTTTCAACACCTTACCATCCACAAACTAGTGGACAAGTAGAAGTTTCCAACAGACAAATCGAACAAATTCTTGAGAAAACCGTAAATTCCAATAGAAAAGATTGGTCCGTAAAACTGATTGATGCACTTTGGGCTTTTCGCACTGCTTACAAAACCAATCTAGGGATATCACCATATCGATTAGTCTTTGGAAAGGCCTGTCACTTACCTCTTGAATTAGAGCATCGTGCTCTTTGGGCCATAAAATTTTTGAACTTTGACCTAGAGCCGGCTCCCATAGGAAGTTACAAATTTCAGAATTAGAAGAATTAAGAAATGAGGCGTATGAAAATGCGAAAATCTGCAAAGAAAGAACCAAAGCCCAACACGACAAAAACATACTTCGTAAGGAATTCAACGTAGGTCAAAAAATTCTTTTATACGACTCTAGACTTCACTTGTTTCGAGGAAAACTCAGATCTCGATGGACTGGACCTTATGTCATGAAAATAGTATATCCTCATGGAGCGGTTGAAATTGAAAATCCTAAGGATGGAAAAGTCTTCAAAGTAAACGGTCAACGACTGAAACCATTTTTGGAATTCGAGCAATATGACGAAGATGACCCTATCGATCTGCATGAGCCGGATCATCCACCATGAAATCAGGTGGTACACGTTCTTTTTCTGTTATTTTTCTTTTTCATTTTTGCCTTAGACAGTTGGGACACTATCTCAGTCAATTGTGGGGGGGAGTCTGCATTGCATTCTTTTGATTTTTCTTTAATTTTTCTTTCTTTCTTTTCATGTAGGACCATCATACATTTTATATCGTAGTAACATACCATATTTTTTTTTGGAAAATACGACTCATTTTAAATTGATACAACAAAATAAGTTTACAATTTTTAGCCAGTTGATAGTATTTTTCTCTCTAAGCTAAGTTCGAATTTGAAATATAATGAAAAGTTTAATTTTGAGGGATAATAGTGTAACCGGTACATAGAGAGATTCTTAGGTGATGGCCATGAAGTCTATTCTATATTGTAGACTTTGTTTAAATAAGTAGAGGACTTAAAATACTTATAATGCCTTGTCAAACCATTAAAACTAAGTTGTGTTAAGTTGAACTCGTGTAACTCTCTTTTTGTGCTTATAAATTCAATAATAATAATAGTAATCCAAGGGTATCCAACATTGCTTGTATATCGAGCGTTGGTGTGCAAACCCGTCAAGCTCTATCCGACACGTTGTTGACAAAGTCAGCGTTGGAATATCTTGGTCTCATTTTATGAGATTGGACACCTAAGGATTACCGACACGTTGTTGACAAAGTCAAAGTCGGCCTGCACAATCCGCCAAGCTCTTTACCCACTCTCCGTTAGTCCGCGAGGCAGTGCATGGGTGGTAAACCTTGATCTTCTAAGTTAGGTGTATGTACTTAATCATAAATTTTAAAATTTTATAGAATAAAAAATAAGCGATGATGCCCAAACACTTCTTGACCTTATTGATTTGACTAGCCATGCATGAGAAAATTAGAATACCACTTTGCAAACTGTGCCAAGCAAACTAAGAATTTATTTCATGGCTGCACTATGTTATCAACCGAACTAACTGGCCAAACTGGAATTTAACATTTGAAAACTTGATTTATATTGAAAATTTGTGACAAGTCGAGGTATCTAAAATAAAATCAACTGATTAGAAATTATTAACTTAATTTGTTGTACCACTTTCCTGAACTAAGTCGTGTTTTCATTTTTCGTTTTTATTTGCATATGTCCTTTACATTCATGTAGTTTCATTAAAATCATAGCATACTGCATTTGGATATTGTGGGTAGTATCCGATGAAAACCCTCATGAGACACCACTCGTCCTACTAGGGACACCTAGAGGTTTAACGGCTTGTCGCATGCGCTCAATGCAATCGTGTTTCCTACGAAAGTGCGACCTATCTAGCTAGTTTTTCATTTTTTTTTTTACTCGAGGACGAGTAAAAGATAAGTGTGGGGGTTTTTGATTAACATAGAAATGTGTTTATTTTATGCTCGTATATTTTATCTTTTGTAAATAAATAAATGATACTTTGGTTACTTTTGTGTGTTTTTACAGGATGTCAAGAAATGCCTCCTTCGTTTCAAATTAAAGGCCAACTACAGATAAAAAGCTACTTCCCCGTATTAAAGCCATCTCAATTACAAAAGACGTTGTAACTCACTGGTAATTGTATGGAAATTTGTACTGAGAGACCTGAGTTTGATCCCCGTCGAGCTCACTTTTTGCCAAAGAACGGAACGCGTTCACACTGCCCCTTTGCTATGAAGGATATATTAATTAGTGTTATATTATATATATACATATTCATGTGTATGTATGATATTCACTAATGGACCTTTCAGGAGCAGTCATGGAAATCAATTCAGAACATTCATTTTTCAATTTCCAATTAGAAGAATTCTGATTGATTTATTGCCAAGAAAAGATCAATTTTCAAGATTTCATCCTTTGTTTCCTTTGGAGTTTGATGGGCATCCTTGTTTGGAATAATTAAATCGTATGCAATCTAATCACCAAGCAACTAGCTATACGGAGGATTTGGAAGATGTTCACCAAGATATGCATCAGATATTCTTAAAAGAATTATTTCGAAAAAAGCCTAGTCAAGGAAGGCAAGAGATATAATATTACTTCTTGGGAAAAGAGACCCATTTATTCATAGAATTAATTAGGATTTTTCCTATCTCCTCTATAAATATACGTTGTAACGATTATAAGATCTCCATTTTTCTGTATTCTCTTCTCCATTAATAAAAGTTCTTCTTCTTTTTATTATTTCTGAATTTTTCTTTCTTAGCAATCGGTGTTGTCTTCACAATTAGTTTTGGAAGAGCACCAATTGTATTTTACAATTTTTTTGTTAGTGATTAGTCGTTTGATTAGTTTCAACAACAATCCTAATTTACTTTTTGTTGTTCTTCTTATTCTGCACTTTTATTTTCTGCATTGTTGTTCTTGTTTTGCAATTTACTTTCTTTAGTGATTAATCGTTGATTAGATTCAACGATAATCCTAAGTTCGCAATTTCAATTTGTTTTTATTTCAACAAAATCCCCAGGCTTCGTCTAACTCACCCAAGAGATTAGATAAATAATTTGATTTTAATTTACCTCCCTGTGTTTGACCTGTATGCTACACACCTGTGCGCTTGCAGTAATTTAATTTAAATGTCGCGCTTTTCTAGCGTCGATCATCGATCTATCCCTACTATGCATAAACTACACCTCCTTTTAGTACTTCAAAATAGCCCTTCTTTTAATCCTATGCCTAATTCTCTAAATAGCCCTTACTTCCAACAATTACGCTAATCCTTTTACTACTGTGTATGGCTAGTTTTTGCAGCAACCAATCCAAACGTTTCACAATCTTTCATATTTGTCGATCTACCTCTACTATGCTTAAACTACTCCTACTTCGCTTAATACTTCAAAACAGTACTTCTTTTAAGTCCTCCCCCTAACTCTCTAAATTGCCCTTGCTTCCAAAAATTACGCCTATCTTTTTACTACTGCGAAGGGTTGGTTTTTGCATCACCCAATACAAACGATTCATAATCTTTCATATTTGTCGATCTGCCGCTACTATGCTTAAAGTACCCCTTCTTCTCTTAATACTCCAAAACAGCACTTCTTTTTAATCCAACCGCTTATTCTCTAAATAGCCCTTACTTCCAATAATTACCCCTATTTTTTACCTTCTGTGAAGGGTTGGTTTTTGCTGCATCCAATCTAAATAATTCGTCATCTTTCATATTTGTCAATCTACCCCTACTATGTTTAACTACTCCTACTTTTTTAACATTCAAAATAGTCCTTCTTTTTAATCCTACCCTTACTTCTCTAAATAGCCCTTACGTCCAACAAATAGCATATCCTTTTACTACTGTGAAGTGTTGGTTTTGCAGAACCCAATCTGATTCATAATCTTTCATATTTGTCGATCCACCCCTACTATGCTTAAACTACACCTACTTCTCTTAATACTTCGAAACAACTATTCTTTTTAATCGTACCCTTTATTCTCAAAACAGCCCTTACTTCCATAAATTACCCCTATTTTTATATTACTGTGAAGGGTTGGTTTTTGCAGCACCCAATCCAAATGATTCACCGTTTTTCATATTTGTCGATCTACCCCTACTATGCTTAAACTACCCCTATTTCTCTTAGTACTTCGAAATAGCCCTTCTTTTTAATTAGTCCCCTAATTCTCTAAATAGCCCTTACTTCCAACAATTACCCCTATTTTTTTAACTATTGTGAAGGGTTGGTTTTTGCACCACCCAATACAAATGATTCATCATCTTTCGTATTTGTCGATCTACCACTATTATACTTAAACTACAACTACTTCTCTTTACACTTCAAAACAGCTCCTCTTTTTAATCCTACCCCTAATTCTCTAAATAACCCTTGCTTCCAAAAATTACGCCTATTTTTACATAACTGTGAAGGAAGAGGTTTTACAGCACATAATCCAAACGATTCGTCATCTTTCATATTTGGCGATTTACCCCTACTATGCCTAAACTACCCCTACTTCTCTTAATACTGCAAAACAGCTCTTGTTTTTAATCCTACCCCAAATTCTCTATGCATCCCTTCCTTCCGATAATTACCCCTATTTTTTAACTAATGTGAAGGATTGGTTTTTGCAGCACCGAATTCAAACGATTCATCATCATTCATATTTGTCGATCTACCCCTACTATGCTTAAACTGCACCTACTTCTCTTTATACTTCGAAACAGCCCTTCTTTTTAATATTACCCTTAATTCTTTAAATAGACCATACTTCTTACAATTACCCCTATTTTTTAACTACTGTGAAGGGGTGTTTTTTGCATCACCCAATCTTAATGATTCATCATCTTTCATATTTGTCGATCCACCCCAACCATGCTTAAAGTACCGATACTCCTCTTAATAATTCAAAATAGTCCTTTTTAATCCAATCCCAAATTCTTTATATAGCCTTTAAATCCAACCATTACCCTTATTTTTTAACTTCTATTAAGGGTTGGTTTTTGCAGCACCCAATTCAAATGATTCATCATCTTTCATAATTTTCGATCTACCCCGACTATGCTTAAACTAACCCTGCTTGTCTTAGTACTTCGAAACAACCCTTCTTTTAAATCCTACCCCTAATTCTCTAAATAGCCCTTACTTTCAACAATTACCGCTATTTTTTAATTACTGTGAAGGGATGGTTTTTGCAGCACACAATCCAAATGATTTATCATCTTTTATATTTGTCGATCTACTCCTACTATGCTTAAACTAACCCTGCTTTTCTTAATACTTCAAAACAACCCTTCTACTTAATCCTATTTCTAATTCTCTAAATATCCCTTACTTCCAACAATTACCCCTATTTTTAACTACTGTAAAGGGTTGGTTTTTGCAGCACCCAATCTAAATGATTCATCATGTTTCATATTTCTCGATCTACCCCCTACTATGCTTAAACTACCCCTTCTTCTCTTAACTACCCCTATCTCCTAATACATCAAAACAGTCTTTTTAATCCAACCCCTAATTCTATAAATAGCCCTTACTTCCAACAATTACCCCTACTTTTAACTACTGTGAAGGGTTGGTTTTTGCAACACCCAATCCAAAAGATTCATCATCTTTCATATTTGTCGATCTATCCTACTATGGTTAAACTACCCCTACTTCTTTTAATACATCAAAACAGCTATTCTTTTTAATCCTACCCCTAATTCTCTAAATATCGCTTCCTTCCAAAAGTTACCCCTATTTTTTAACTACTATGAAGGGTTTGTTTTTGTAGCACCCAATCCAAACGATTCATTATCTTTCATATTTACCGATCTATCCCTACTATGCTTAAACTACCCCTACTTCTCTTAGTACTTCAAAACAGACCTTCTTTATATCCTACCCCAAATTCTGTAAATAGCCCTTACTTCCAACAATCACCCCAATTTTTTAACTACAGTGAAGGGTTGGTTTTTGTAGCACCCAATCCAAACGATTCATCATCTTTCTAGTTTGTCGATCTACCCCTACTATGATAAAACTACACTTACTGCTCTTTACACTTCAAAACATCCTTTCTTTTTCATTCTACCACTAATCCTCTAAATAGCCCTTACTTCCAACAATTGACCCTGTTTTTTAACTACTATGAAGGGTTGGTTTTTGCAGCATACAATCCAAAAGATTCATCATCTTTCATATTTGTCGATCTACCCCTACTATGCTTAAACTACACCTACTTCTCTTAATACATCAAAACAACCCTTCTTTTTAATCCTACGCCTAATTCTCTAAATAGCCCTTACTTCCAACAATTACACCTATATTTTTACTATTGTGTATGGTTGGTTTTTACAGCACCAAATCCAAACGTTTCACAATCTTTCATATTCGTTAATCTACCCCTACTATGCTTAAACTACACCTACTTCTCTTAATACTTCAAAACAATCCTTCTTTTAAATCCTACCCCTAACTCTCTAAATAGACCTTACTTCCAACAAGTACACCTATCTTTTTACTACTGTGAAGGGTAGGTTTTTGCATCTCCCAATCCAAACGATTCATAATCTTTCATATTTGTCGATCTCCCCCTACTATGCTTAAACTACCCCTTCTTCTCTTAATACTTCAAAACAACCATTCTTTTTAATCCTACCACTAATTGTCTAAATAGCCATAACTTCCAACAATTACCCCTGTGTTTTAACTACTGTGAAGGGTTGGATTTTGCAGCACCCAATCTAAACGATTCAGAATCGTTCATATTTGTCGGTCTAACACAACTATGCTTAAACAACCCCTACTTCTCTTAATAGTTCAAAACAGCTATTCTTTCTAATCCTACTCCTAATTCTCTAAATTGCCCTTCCTTCCAAAAATTACCCCTATTTTTTAACTACTGTGAAGGGTTGGTTTTTGCAACACCCAATCCAAATTATTCATCATCTTTTATATTTGTCGATCTACCACTACAATGGTTAAACTACCCCTCCTTCTCTTAGTACATCAAAACAGTCCTTCTTTTCATCCTACCCCTAATTCACTAAATAGCCCTTACTTCCAACATTCACCCCTATTTTTTAACTACTATGAAGGGTTGGTTTTTGTAGCACCCAATCCAAACGATTCATCATCTTTCATATTTGTCGACCTAACCCTACTATGCTTAAACTACACCTACTTCTCTTTATACTTCAAAATAGCCTTTTTTCATCCTACCCCTAATTCTCTAAATAGCCCTTACTTCCAACAATTGCTCCTATTATTTAACTACTGCAAAGGGTTGGTTTTTGCAGCAGGCAAATCAAACGATTAGCATCTTTCATATTTGTCGATCTACCCCTACTATGGCTAAACTACCCCTACTACCCTTAATACTTCAAAAGCTCTCTTCTTTTTAATCCTACCCCTAATTCTCCAAATAGCCCTTCCTTCCAAAAATTACCCCTATTTTTTAACTATTGTGAAGGATTGTTTTTTGTGGCACTCAATCCAAATGATTCATCATCTTTCATATTTGTCGATCTACCCCTACTATGCTTAAACTACCCATACTTCTCTTAATACTTTAAAGCAGTCATTCTTTTTAATCTTACCACTAATTCTCTAAATAGCCTTACTTCCAACAATTACCCCTATTTTGTAACTTCTGTGAAGGGTTGGTTTTTGCAGCACCCAATCCAAATGATTCGTCGTCTTTCATATTTGTCGATCTACCCCTACTATGCTTAAACTACCCATACTCCTGTTAATACTTCAAAACAGTCGTTCTTTTTAGTCCTACCCCTAATTCTCTAAATAGCACTCACTTCCAACAATTACCCCTATTTTTTAACCTTTGTGAAGGTTTGGTTTTTGCCGCATGCAATCCAAATGATTCATCGTCTTTCATATTTGTCGATCTACCCTTACTATGCATAAACTACCCATACTTCTCTTAATACTTCAAAACAGTCGTTCTTTTTAGTCCTACCCCTAATTCTCTAAATAGCCCTTACTTTGAACAATTACGCCTGTTTTTTAACTTCTATGAAGGGTTGGTTTTTGCAGCACCCAATCCAAATGATTCATTGTCTTTCATATTTGTCGATCTACCCCTACTATGCTTAAACTAACCCTACTTCTCTTAATACTTCAAAACAGTCCTTTTTTTTTAATCCTACCCCTAATTCTCTAAATAGCCCTTACTTCCAACAATTATGCCTATCTTTTTGCTACTGTGAAGGGTTGGTTTTTGCAGCACCCAATCCAAATGATTCATAATCTTTCATATTTGTCGATCTACCACTACTATGCTTAAACTACCCCAATTTCTCTTAATGCTTTAAAAGCCCTTCTGTTTAATCCTACCCCTAATTCTCTAAATAACCATTACTTCCAAAAATTACCCCTATTTTTTAACTATTGTGAAGGGTTTATTTTTGCAGCACCCAATCCAAATGATTCATCGTCCTTCATTTTTGTCGATCTAACCCTACTATGCTTAAACAACCCCTTCTTTTCTTAGTATTTCAAAACAGCCCTTCTTTTAATCCTACTCATAATTCTCTAAATAGCCCTTCTTTCTAACAATCACCCCTATTTTTTAACTACTATGATGGTTGGTTTTTGTAGCACTCAATCCAAACGATTCATCATCTTTCATATTTGTTGATCTAACCCTACTATGCTTAAACTACACCTACTTCTCTTTATACTTCAAAATAGCCTTTTTTTCATCCTGCCCCTAATTCCCTAAATAACCCTTACTTCAAACAATTGCCCCTATTTTTTAACTACTGTGAAGGGTTGGTTTTTATAGCAAGCAAATCAAACGATTAGCATCTTTCATATTTGTCGATCTACCCCTACTATGCCTAAACTACCCCTACTTCCCTTAATACTTCAAAACAACTCTTCTTTTTAATCCTACCCCTAATTCTCCAAATAGCCCTTCCTTACAAAAATTACCCCTATTTTTTAACTATTGTGAAGGATTGGTTTTTGTGGCACCCAATCCAAATGATTCATCATCTTTCATATTTGTCGATCTACCCCTACTGTGCTTAAACTACCCATACTTCTCTTAATACTTTAAAACAGTCGTTCTTTTTAGTCCTACAACTAATTCTCTAAATAGCCATACTTCCAACAATTACCACTATTTTGTAACTTCTGTAAAGGGTTGGTTTTTGCAGCACCCAATCCAAATGATTCGTCGTCTTTCATATTTGTCGATCTACCCCTACTATGCTTAAACTACCCATACTTCTGTTAATACTTCAAAACAGTCTTTCTTTTTAAGTCCTACCCCTAATTCTCTAAATAGCACATATTTCCAACAATTGAGCCTATTTGTTAACTTCTGTAAAGGTTTGGTTTTTGCCGCACGCAATCCAAATGATTCATCGTCTTTCATATTTGTCGATCTACCTTTACTATGCATAAATAACCCATACTTCTCTTAATACTTCAAAACAGTCGTTCTTTTTAGTCCTACCCCTAATTCTCTAAATAGTCCTTACTTTCAACAATTACGCCTGCTTTTTAACTTCTGTGAAGGGTTTGTTTTTGCAGCACCCAACCCAAATGATTCATCGTCTTTCATATTTGTCGATCTAACCCTACTATGCTTAAACTACCCCTACTTCTCTTAATACTTCAAAATAGTCCTTCTTTTTACTCCTACCCTTAATTCTCTAAATAGAACTTACTTCCAACAATTACGCCTATCTTTTTACTACTGTGAAGCGTTGGTTTTTGCAGTGCCCAATCCAAATGATTCATAATCTTTCATATTTGTCGATCTACCCCTACTATTCTTAAACTACCCCTACTTCTCTTAATACTATAAAAGCCTTCTGTTTAATCCTACCCCTAATTCTCTAAATAACAATTACTTCCGAAAATTTCCCCTAATTTTTAACTACTGTGAAGGGTTTATTTTTGCAGCACCCAATCCAAACGATTCATCGTCCTTCATATTTGTCGATCTAACCCTACTATGCTTAAACTACCCCTCCTTTTCTTAGTACTTCAAAACAACCCTTCTTTTAATCCTACCCCTAATTCTCTAAATAGCCCTTGCTTCCAACAATCACCCCTATTTTTAAACTACTGTGAAGGGTTGGTTTTTCTAGCACCCAATCCAAACGATTCATCATCTTTCATTTTTGTCGATGTACCCCTATTATGCTTAAACTACACCTACTTCTCTTTATTCTTCAAAACAACCCTTCTTTTTCATTTTACCCCAAATTCTCTAAATGGCCCTTACTTCCTACAATTGCCCCTATTTTTTAACTAATGTGAAGGGTTGGTTTTTATAGCACACAATCCAAACGATTCAGCATTTTCATATTTTTCGATCTACCCCTACTATGCTTAAACTACCCCTATTTCTCTTAATACTTCAAAAAAGCCCTTGCTTTTTATCCTACGCCTATTTCTCTAAATAGCCCTTACTTCCACCTATTACGCCTATCATTTTACTACTCTGTACGGTTGGTTTTTGCAGAACCCAATCCAAACGTCTCATAATCTTTCATATTTGTCGATCTACCCCTACTATGCTTAAACTACCCCTACTTCTCTTAATACTTCAAAATAGTCCTCCTTTTAAATCCTGCCCCTAATACTCTAAATAGCCCTTACTTCAAATAATTACACCTTTGTTTTAACTACTATGAAGGGTTGTTTTTTGTAGCACCCAATCTAAATGATTCATCATCTTTCATATTTGTCGATCTACCACTACTATGGTTAAACTACCCCTACTTCTCTTAATACTTGAAAACAGCTTTTCCTTTTAATCCTACCCCTAATTCTCTAAATAGCACTTACTTCCAACAATTACCCCTATTTTTTAACTACTGGGAAGGGGTGGTTTTGGCAGCACCCATTCCAAATTATTCAACATCTTTCATATTTATCGATCTACCCCTACTATGCTTAAACTACCCCTCCTTCTCTTAGTACTTCAAAACAACCCATCTTTTAATCCTACCCCTAATTCACTAAATAGCCCTTACTTCAAACAATCACCCCTATTTTTTTAAATACTTTGAAGGGTTGGTTTTTTTAGCACCCAATCCAAACGAGTAATCATCTTTCATATTTGTCGATCTACCCCTACTATGCTTAAAGTACACCTACTTCTCTTTATACTTCAAAATAGTCCTTCTTTCTCATCCTACCCCTACTTCTCTTAATATCCCTTACTTCTAACAATTTCCCTTATTTTTTAACTACTGTGAAAGGTTTTTTTTTTTGCAGCACACAATCCAAACGATTCAGCATTTTCATCTTTGTCGATCTATCTCTACTATGCTTAAACTACCCCTACTTCTCTTAATACTTCAAAACAACCCTTCTTTTTAATCCTATGCCTAATTCTCTAAATAACCCTTACTTCCGACAATAATGCCTATCTTTTTACTACTATGTTTGGTTGGTTTTTGCAGCACCCAATCCAAACGTTTCATAATCTTTCAGATTTGTAGATCTACCCCTACTATGCTTAAACTACCCCTACTTCTCTTAATATTTCAAAATAGTCCTTCTTTTAAATCCTGCCCCTAATACTCTAAATAGCCCTAATTTCAACAATTACGCCTATCTTTTTACTACTTCGAAGGGTTGATTTTTGCATCACCCAATCCAAACGATTCATAATCTTCCATATTTGTCGATCTACCCCAATTATGTTTAAACTACACCTACTTCTCTGTATACTTCAAAATAACCTTTTTTCCATCCTACCCCTAATTCTCTAAATAGCCCTTACTTCCAACAATTGCCCCTAACTTTTAACTACTTCGAAGGGTTGGTTTTTGCAGGACGCAGATCAAACGATTAGAATCTTTCATATTTGTCGATCTACCCTTACTATGCCTAAACTACCCCTACTTCCCTTAATACTTCTAAACAGCTCTTCTTTTTAATCCTACCCCTAATTCTCCAAATAGCCCTTCCCTCCAAAAATTACCCCTATTTTTTAACTATTGTGAGGGATTGGTTTTTGTGGCACCCAATCCAAATGATTCATCATCTTTCATATTTGTCAATCTACACCTACTATGTTTTAACTACCCATACTTCTCTTAATACTTTAAAACAGTCGTTATTTTTAGTCCTACCACTAATTCTCTAAATAGCCTAACTTCCAACAATTACCCCTATTTTGTAACTTCTGTGAAGGGTTGGTTTTTGCAGCACCCAATCCAAATGATTCGTCGTCTTTCATATTTGTCGATCCACCCCTACTATGCTTAAACTACCCATACATCTGTTAATACTTCAAAACAGTCGTTCTATTTAGTCCTACCCCTAATTCTCTAAATAGCACTTACTGCCATCAATTACCCCTATTTTTTAACTTCTGTGAAGGTATGGTTTTTGCCGCATGCAATCCAAATGATTCATCGTCTTTCATATTATTCGATCTACACTTACTATGCATAAACTACCCATGCTTCACTTAATACTTCAAAACAGTCATTCTTTTTAGTCCTACCCCTAATTCTCTAAATAGTCCCTAATTCATCGTCTTTCATATTTGTCGTCTACTCCTACTATGCTTAAACAACCCCTACTTCTATTAATACTTCAAAACAGTCCTTCTTTTTAATCCTACCCCTAATTCTCTAAATAGCCCTTACTTCCAACAATTACGCCTATCTTTTTACTACTGTGAAGGGTTGGTTTTTGCAGCACCTAATCCAAATGATTCATAATCTTTCATATTTGTCGATCTACCCCTACTATGCTTAAACTACCCCAACTTCTCCTAATACTTTAAAAGCCCTTCTGTTTAATCCAAACCCTAATTCTCTAAATAACCATTACTTCCAAAAATTACCCCTATTTTTTAACTACTGTGAAGGGTTTACTTTTGCAGCACCCAATCCAAACGATTCATCGGCCTTCGTATTTATCTATCTAACCCTACTATGCTTAAACTACCCCTCCTTTTCTTAGTACTTTGAAACAACCGTTCTTTTAATCCTACCCCTAATTCTCTAAATAGCCCTTACTTCCAACAATCACCCCAATTTTTTAACTATTGCGAAGGGTTGGTTTTTTTAGCACCCAATCCAAATGATTCATCATCTTTCATATTTGTCAATGTACCCCTATTATGCTTAAACTACACATACTTCTCTTTATACTTAAAAACAAATCTTCTTTTTCATTTTACCCCAAATTCTCTAAATAGCCCTTACTTCCTACAATTGCCGCTATTTTTTAACTACTGTGAAGAGTTGGTTTTTATAGCACACAATACAAACGATTCAGAATTTTCATATTTTTCGATCTACCCCTACTATGCTTAAACTACCCCTATCTCTCTTAATACTTCAAAAAAGCCATTGTTTTTAATCCGACGCCTAATTCTCTAAATTGCCCTTACTTCCTCCAAATACGCCTATCTTTTTACTACTGTGTATGGTTGGTTTTTGCAGCACTGAGACGACCCGATTTCCCGTTCACACGGAAACAAGGTTATCTTTGGAATATAACACAGAAACAGATAATAGCAGAACAGAATTAAATAAATACACCAGATAATGAACAATAAAATATACTGGATAAAAGTATCATCAGAGTTACACAGTATACAGGATCTTACTTAGTACAAATACAGTTCAGCTATACATAAATGTCTACAGCGGAAATAAACAAAATATGTACAATAGGAGCTGAACAGCATAAAAAGAAATAAATGATAGAATCCATCTTCAGCTCCAGCTATCCAGAAAAGAACCAGCTAAACCTGAATACAAGGCTGCCCGTGTAGAAAAAGGGGCACCCGAGTTTGAGAGTGAAACAAACTACGAGTCAGTCATGGGACTGGTATGAGAAATCCACTCAACACGTATATAATTGGCTAATCACAGGACCACGCCACTTTCGTGGAACGGGTTTACTCCATTGATTGCCAGTGCATTAAAACAACTCTTTCTTTTAAACATCGCTATGTTTTTTTATAAAAATGAAGCCGTTATAAGACTCAGTTCCCATCACACAATGCAACGCAAACCGGAGGATAGAGTTTTACCTTATAACGGCTAAAATATGCTATGTACGAATAAAACAAAGGCATTTGATATTATTACTAGTGTTTATATGTTTTGAAAACAATTTCAAATCATAACTATCAATCATAGACGGCATGGGTACCATATATCATGTCGCCGATATATATATACAATTGAAACTGCACGATGTCGTATTTGGAAATTGGATTTCCGTCATGAACCAAGGCAAAAGATAGTCCTTACCGAATTTGTGACTCTCTAGCCCGAGCCACCGGAACAGCCGCAACTGCCCCTTGGAGCGACAGGGCCGGTCCACCGATGTGGATTATAGTGCATGAACAATACGTTTCCCCGCCCTTTGGGGCGTAAATGAGCCAACGAATGACTCCATCGGACCCGGATCGTCCGATCAAACCGAGGCGCCTCGCAACAGCAACAACCACATAGGTGAAAAGTATATAAATGTCAGGGCTGGTAGGTCACTGACACCACCCTAGCTAGAAAGAAACGCATGTCCTCCCTAAGGTCCTTCCTCCCGTTTTAGGTTCATACCGGGGTGTGAGGCTCGCGAATTCATGTTATACACAAAGCTACGCCACACAGGCGGTGCTTTGATCATCACCACAAGACTTTGCTTTTCAACAGAAGCCCTGATCACTGCATCTTAGCATGCCACACAGGCAATTCATGCCATGCGACTGATGTCCATCGATATACAACCTCTGAGCTCGTGCGTCTCAAAGAAGGGCGTTAAGCAAAAGAATAAATTCTCCGCCGCCAAACAGATGTATATTTAACAGAAATCAATCAACACAGAATAAATTTCAATGTCAGACACACAGTCCATTTACAAGTCCGTTCTGGGTCTGAACGAAACCGGAGGCACTAAATACCTCGCAAACCCATCGATCACCACGTACGTCTGGACGATCACCACTCATTATCCATATTTCGGGATGCCTCCCAATCAGGACCTCGGTTACCATCCAAACGAGGTGAAGATCTCCGGTCTTCGACCATCTCTTCATCTTCGACTTTCAATCGTCGGTCAATTATTTGAAATGAGAATTAACTCGGCCTTCTCAAATAATTCACGTATATTTAGAATTTCAAATCAATTTATTTCAATGGTTAAATTATTTGACAACACCAATATTGTTCTTTAATGTAATTTTCACACCAAACACATTCAACCATCAAAAGCCACACAAATCAAGCAAATTTCAGTTTATTTCCATTCCATATCGCCTATGATATTTTATAACTATTTATCGCTATTTTTATTTATTTTAAAATAGCTAATATATTCAAAACGACGTTTCGGGCCATAACGTGGCCGTGGCGATATTTTTCTTCAGATTTGATTTACACATATCTGAAAATCTTACCGTTGGATCTTCGCACAATTTACATCATTAGAAAGGTCTTTTCAAAACGAATCCAACGGTTCCAGTTTCGGGAAAATCCGACGGTCGGATCTCCCGGTACAATCGTTTGAATTTTCGATTTCAAAATACGAACTACAGCGTCGTTATTCGATTAAATATAATTATATTTATATATATATAAATATATAATCGCTTCTGGCGCTATTTTTCTTCAGAATTGAATTAAACATTCTAGACAATCCAACCGTTGGATTTTTACAAGGTTGGTGCCGTTGGAAAGATTATTCCACGTCGAACTCGACGGTTGAGGTTTCGGGAAAATCCAATGGTCGGATTTCCCGCACTAGTCGTTTGAAATCACGGTTTCGAAATACGAACTGCACGGCCTCGTTTCGTTTTAATTTTATTTAAATTTATATATTTATATAAATATAGTTCATTCAATGATTTCCATATCGTTTTAACTTCAAATATTTTTCTAACGCCTTAAATTTTGGAAAAATTTCGCCATAACCTCCCCTGCACCGGGAGCATCGGGAAATCGCAAATAGCTTTCCCGGTCCTTCTAATCTCAAAAAGAAAAAGAAAAAGCCAAGCGGCTAGCCAACAGGATCAAAATCATCACCCAAACAAATCAGTAAATGTGTACCTATTTGTCGGGCACAAAATTTTATTCCTCTTCTCTAGCCCCTTTGCTATAACCTGTTCAATGAATATTGCATGTACATATATATACAGTTCTTATCATTTATCATTTTCTATTCAACTTCATATTTGATTTCTAATTGGTTTAAAAACGCCATTCATTCTAATGTTACATAAATAGGTGCAAATCATTTCATTAGCTAATTAATGAATATTTCAACTCATATACGTTTATTTTGAACAAGTGGCTATTTTTAACACTTCACATTTTAACGATTTATGCATACAATAAAAATGTGATTTTTATTGTAAAACGATTCATTTCAAAACACTATTTTTCTATATAGTTCATCTAGTCGATAAAAGGTGATTTTTATTATCAAACAATTTATTTCAAAATATGAATACCATTCAACACATGAATTTCTAATCAACGAATGAATATCAATTCAACACATGAATGTTTTCTATAGTTTCTATATATAGATAAAAATGTGATTTTTATTATCGAACAATTTATTTCAAAATATGAATACCATTCAACACATGAATTTCTAATCAACGAATGAGTATCAATTCAACACATGAATGTTTTCTATAGTTTCTATATATAGATAAAAATGTGATTTTTACTATCGAACAATTTATTTCAAAATATGAATACCATTCAACACATGAATTTCTAATCAACGAATGAATATCAATTCAACACATGAATGTTTTCTATAGTTTCTATATATAGATAAAAATGTGATTTTTACTATCGAACAATTTATTTCAAAATATGAATACCATTCAACACATGAATTTCTAATCAACGAATGAATATCAATTCAACACATGAATGTTTTCTATAGTTTCTATATATAGATAAAAATGTGATTTTTATTATCGAACAATTTATTTCAAAATATGAATACCATTCAACACATGAATTTCTAAACAACGAATGAATATCAATTCAACACATGAATGTTTTCTATGGTTTTTATATATAGATAAAGATGTGATTTTTATTATCGAACAATTTATTTCAAAATATGAATACCATTCAACACATGAATTTCTAAACAACGAATGAATATCAATTCAACACATGAATGTTTTCTATGGTTTTTATATATAGATAAAAATGTGATTTTTATTATCGAACAATTTATTTCAAAATATGAATACCATTCAACACATGAATTTCTAAACAACGAATGAATATAAATTCAACACATGAATGTTTTCTATGGTTTTTATATATAGATAAAAATGTGATTTTTATTATCGAACAATTTATTTCAAAATATGAATACCATTCAACACATGAATTTCTAATCAACGAATGAATATCAATTCAACACATGAATGTTTTCTATGGTTTTTATATATAGATAAAAATGTGATTTTTATTATCGAACAATTTATTTCAAAATATGAATACCATTCAACACATGAATTTCTAAACAATGAATGAATATCAATTCAACACATGAATGTTTTCTATACAATGAATAAATATAGTTTAAGCATATGAAAATAATTCAAACACACGAATATTATTCAAAATTTCGGCAGCATAACGGCAGGGTAGTTAAACCGGGACCGTCCCTAGTACGGCTCCTCGCTCTACCTTAAAACCTCGCGGTTTTTGACAATGGGGATCATGCATCTAGTTCGCACGCAGGCGGCATGTATATATTTATTTCATTTCCACAAGCTAATCCTATGTGGTTTCAACCAAATATTTTTCAACCACAAACGGGTATTTTTCAACCGCAATCAACCAATATCAATTACAAACAATCCCAAACAATCATTCGCTATCAATCAATTTTCACAACAATTTCAACCAATAAATATCGTCCATGGTTTGTGGACGAGGGGCGTATATATATATATATATATATATATATATATATATATATATATATATATATAGCAATTCACTTTCATTTCACACATATATATAGTTTTAAATCAGAAATCTCACCAATAGCTATCCAACTTTACGACACTTCCTTAGAGAAATCTTCGCCAATCTCGCCTTTTGTCGCTTTCGCCCGTATTCTCTACATATGTAAAAATCGAATTTTTACGATGTTATTCAATATATAAAAATCGAATTTTTACTTCGACTTTCGATATATAAAAATATGATCTTTTCTATTTTAAAGTTTAGATCTTTTCTATTCTAAAGTTTAAATCTTTTTCTATACTAAAGTTTAAATTTTTTTTTCTTTTTTTTTAAATCTAAATCTTTTTCCTTTTTAAAATCTAAATCTTTTTCCTTTTTAAAATCTAAATCTTTTTCCTTTTTAAAAATATCAGTTTTATTCTTTTCAAAAATATCAGTTTTTAATCTTTTTAAAAAAAATCAGTTCTTAATCTTTTTAAATCAGTTCTAATATCTTAAACAAATCAGTTTAAAATTCTTTTCAAAAATCTGTTTTAACATCTATTAAAAATCAGTTTTAAAATGCTTTTAAAATCAGTTGTTCCTTTTTAAAAAAACAGTTTTTAAATCTTTTAAAATCAGTTTTAAAATCTTTTACAAAAATCAGTTTTAATTTCATTTAAAAAAAATCAGTTTAAAATTCTTTAAAAAATCTGTTTTAACCCTTATAAAAAAACAGTTCAAATCTTTTTATAAAAACAGTTTAATCTTTATAAAAAAACAATTTTAATCTTTATAAAAAAAACAGTTTAATCTTTATAAAAAAAACAGTTTTAATTTATTTAAAAATCACAGTTTTTATTTTCTTTTTCAAATCAGTTTTAAAATCTTTAAAAATCAGTTTAAAGTTCTTTTAAAATCAGTTTAAACTTTATATAAAAATCAGTTTAAAAATCCTTTTCAAAATCAGTTTTAACTTCTTATAAAAATCAGTTTAAACTTTATATAAAAATCAGTTTAAAAATCCTTTTCAAAATAAGTTTTTAAAATCTTTAAAATCGAAATTCAAAGATGAAAATAAAATAAAATATAAACTATTTACCTGCGAAGAAAAAAAAGGGGGGGGGGGGAAGGAAAAAGGCGTCGGCGGCAGGCGGTCTTCGGTGGTGGTGGCGTCGCTGCTCGATGTCAGGGTCGGCGGCTTCGAGGGTTTTGGGTCTTCGATCGAGGGAGCGGGTTGGAGACGTCGGCGAAAGCTTCGAGGTGGGTGGATGCTTCGCGAGGGGGAGGGGTGGATCGGCGCTAGGGTTTTTTTTTTTTTCTGTTTAACTGAATCGGGGGGGGGGGGGGGCAGAAAGGAGATAAAGGAGGGAAATCAAGAATTATTTTTATTATTTAATTATTGCAAAAAGGTTGACTTTTACATACGACCTCGAAACGAGGCCCACCGCCTGTCGTCCATAGCGTTTCACCCCCATTCCGAACACAATGGGATATGTATCGCAAGCTGATTTAATCGTTACAATCAGATTCTGTTGAATTTACATTTAAATCCTTATATTGAATTTTAAACGTACATTTCAAATTACCGGGGTCACATACTAACTAGAAAACTTCCAGAAAAAATTTTTCTAGCTTCGTATTGCCGATACGGCCCTAACAAAACTAGTTTGGTCGAATTCTGAGACCGTTTGAAAAATGGTCAATTTCCAGTCGATTAAAATCAAATGAAACCGGTCAAACGCGTTTTCCTTTGCCACGCTCACATATTGATTTGGAAAATTATGAAATTTGAAACCTAGCAATAACTTCACATCCCGGACCCAACAAAAGTGGTTTCGTCGAAATCCGAGGTCGTTTGCAAAGTGTCCATTTTTAAGGGCCTGAATTCCATTGCGACTATTCAGAATTTTCAACTGGACATATCTTTTGATTCCCGCTATCAAATTTCGATTGGTCGGATTCGTTAGAAAGATATTCACTTACAGATTTAAATATTTTTGGTTTCACTAAAATCCGGATTGTTTTGCACCCGGTATTTTCAATTGAAGTTTGAAATCGAATTATCGAACTACCGCGCCAATTTCAATTCTATATATAATTATAATTAACTATATTCGTTTTCAAATGTCGATTCAAACTCAGTTTTCATCGCCATTATTTAAAATATTTATTTTAAATATTTAAAATCCATTATTTTAGCCAATTTAAAAAATTTAAATTGGTTCAGATTTTCTGGGTCGTTACAATCTTCCCCACTTAAAACTTTTCGTCCCCGAAAAGGAATAAAGTCGAAAGTGGTTTGATATATTTACAATTACACAACACAACAACCAATCCAATTGCTTTAACCTTTTTAACTTTTCAAATATATATCTTTTATATATTCAAAAATTATATTTCTAAAACCAGACTGTATATAAATATAATCACAAATACGTTATTTAAAAACATATTACTCTCGACTCGTTCTGAGGCACTTCTGACCCCGTCTCTAACGAGTTGTTCTGATTCTGCTACTCATACTAGGATATTACTGATCCTATCTGTATAGAGTTACCCGTCCTAGAACACTACTGGTTCTATTTCTGACGAGTTCGTTCAAATGTTATATTCCAGAACTAAGCTTAACCAAAGCTCTGATACCACGATGAGACGACCCGATTTTCCGTTCACACGGAAACAAGGTTATCTTTGGAATATAACACAGAAACAGATAATAGCAGAACAAAATTAAATAAATACACCAGATAATGAACAATAAAATATACTGGATAAAAGTATCATCAGAGTTACACAGTATACAGGATCTTACTTAGTACAAATACAGTTCAGCTATACATAAATGTCTACAGCGGAAATAAACAAAATATGTACAATAGGAGCTGAACAGCATAAAAAGAAATAAATGATAGAATCCATCTTCAGCTCCAGCTATCCAGAAAAGAACCAGCTAAACCTGAATACAAGGCTGCCCGTGTAGAAAAAGGGGCACCCGAGTTTGAGAGTGAAACAAACTACGAGTCAGTCATGGGACTGGTATGAGAAATCCACTCAACACGTATATAATTGGCTAATCACAGGACCACGCCACTTCGTGGAATGGGTTTACTCCATTGGATTGCCAGTGCATTAAAACAACTCTTTCTTTTAAACATCGCTATGTTTTTTTATAAAAATGAAGCCGTTATAAGACTCAGTTCCCATCACACAATGCAACGCAAACCGGAGGATAGAGTTTTACCTTATAACGGCTAAAATATGCTTGGTACGAATAAAAGAAAGGCATTTGATATTATTACTAGTGTTTATATGTTTTGAAAACAATTTCAAATCATAACTATCAATCATAGACGGCATGGGTACCATGTACCATGTCGCCGATATATATATACAATTGAAACTGCACGATGTCGTATTTGGAAATTGGATTTCCGTCATGAACAAAGGCAAAAGATAGTCCTTACCGAATTCGTGACTCTCTAGCCCGAGCCATCGGAACAGCCGCAACTGCCCCTTGGAGCGACAGGGCCGGTCCACCGATGTGGATTATAGTGCCTGAACAATACGTTTCCCCGCCCTTTGGGGCGTAAATGAGCCAACGAATGACTCCATCGGACCCGGATCGTCCGATCAAACCGAGGCGCCTCGCAACAGCAACAACCACATAGGTGAAAAGTATATAAATGTCAGGGCTGGTAGGTCACTAACACCACCCTAGCTAGAAAGAAACGCATGTCCTCCCTGAGGTCCTTCCTCCCGTTTTAGGTTCATACCGGGGTGTGAGGCTCGCGAATTCACGTTATACACAAAGCTACGCCACACAGGCGGTGCTTTGATCATCACCACAAGACTTTGCTTTTCAACAGAAGCCCTAATCACTGCATCTTAGCATGCCACACAGGCAATTCATGCCATGCGACTGATGTCCATCGATATACAACCTCTGAGCTCGTGCGTCTCAGAGAAGGGCGTTAAGCAAAAGAATAAATTCTCCGCCGCCAAACAGATGTATATTTAACAGAAATCAATCAACACAGAATAAATTTCAATGTCGGACACATAGTCCATTTACAAGTCCGTTCTGGGTCTGAACGAAACCGGAGGCACTAAATACCTCGCAAACCCATCGATCACCACGTACGTCTGGACGATCACCACTCATTATCCATATTTCGGGATGCCTCCCAATCAGGACCTCGGTTACCATCCAAACGAGGTGAAGATCTCCGGTCTTCGACCATCTCTTCATCTTCGACTTTCAATCGTCGGTCAATTATTTGAAATGAGAATTAACTCGGCCTTCTCAAATAATTCACGTATATTTAGAATTTCAAATCAATTTATTTCAATGGTTAAATTATTCGACAACACCAATATTGTTCTTTAATGTAATTTTCACACCAAACACATTCAACCATCAAAAGCCACACAAATCAAGCAAATTTCAGTTTATTTCCATTCCATATCGCCTATGATATTTTATAACTATTTATCGCTATTTTTATTTATTTTAAAATAGCTAATATATTCAAAACGACGTTTCGGGCCTTAACGTGGCCGTGGCGCTGTTTTTCTTCAGATTTGATTTACACATATCTGAAAATCTAACCGTTGGATCTTCGCACAATTTACATCATTAGAAAGGTCTTTTCAAAACGAATCCAACGGTTCCAGTTTCGGGAAAATCCGACGGTCGGATCTCCCGGTACAATCGTTTGAATTTTCGATTTCAAAATACGAACTGCAGCGTCGTTAGTCGATTAAATATAATTATATTTATATATATATAAATATATAATCGCTTCTGGCGCTGTTTTTCTTCAGAATTGAATTAAACATTCCAGACAATCCAACCGTTGGATTTTTACAAGGTTGGTGCCGTTGGAAAGATTATTCCACGGTGAACCCGACGGTTGAGGTTTCGGGAAAATCCAATGGTCGGATTTCCCGCACTAGTCGTTTGAAATCACGGTTTCGAAATACGAACTGCACGGCCTCGTTTCGTTTTAATTTTATTTATATTTATATATTTATATAAATATAGTTCATTCAATGATTTCCATATCGTTTTAACTTTAAATATTTTTCTAACGCCTTAAATTTTGGAAAAATTTCGCCATAACCTCCCCTGCACCGGGAGCATCGGGAAATCGCAAATAGCTTTCCCGGTCCTTCTAATCTCAAAAAGAAAAAGAAAAAGCCAAGCGGCTAGCCAACAGGCTCAAAATCATCACCCAAACAAATCAGTAAATGTGTACCTATTTGTCGGGCACAAAATTTTATTCCTCTTCTCTAGCCCCTTTGCTATAACCTGTTCAATGAATATTGCATGTACATATATATACAGTTCTTATCATTTATCATTTTCTATTCAACTTCATATTTGATTTCTAATTGGTTTAAAAACGCCATTCATTCTAATGTTACATAAATAGGTGCAAATCATTTCATTAGCTAATTAATGAATATTTCAACTCATATATGTTTATTTTGAACAAGTGGCTATTTTTAACACTTCACATTTTAACGATTTATGCATACAATAAAAATGTGATTTTTATTGTAAAACGATTCATTTCAAAACACTATTTTTCTATATAGTTCATATAGTCGATAAAAGGTGATTTTTATTATCAAACAATTTATTTCAAAATATGAATACCATTCAACACATGAATTTCTAATCAACGAATGAATATCAATTCAACACATGAATGTTTTCTATAGTTTCTATATATAGATAAAAATGTGATTTTTATTATCGAACAATTTATTTCAAAATATGAATACCATTCAACACATGAATTTCTAATCAACGAATGAATATCAATTCAACACATGAATGTTTTCTATAGTTTCTATATATATATAAAAATGTGATTTTTACTATCGAACAATTTATTTCAAAATATGAATACCATTCAACACATGAATTTCTAATCAACGAATGAATATCAATTCAACACATGAATGTTTTCTATAGTTTCTATATATAGATAAAAATGTGATTTTTACTATCGAACAATTTATTTCAAAATATGAATACCATTCAACACATGAATTTCTAATCAACGAATGAATATCAATTCAACACATGAATATTTTCTATAGTTTCTATATATAGATAAAAATGTGATTTTTATTATCGAACAATTTATTTCAAAATATGAATACCATTCAATACATGAATTTCTAAACAACGAATGAATATCAATTCAACACATGAATGTTTTCTATGGTTTTTATATATAGATAAAAATGTGATTTTTATTATCGAACAATTTATTTCAAAATATGAATACCATTCAACACATGAATTTCTAAACAACGAATGAATATCAATTCAACACATGAATGTTTTCTATAGTTTTTATATATAGATAAAAATGTGATTTTTATTATCGAACAATTTATTTCAAAATATGAATACCATTCAACACATGAATTTCTAAACAACGAATGAATATCAATTCAACACATGAATGTTTTCTATGGTTTTTATATATAGATAAAAATGTGATTTTTATTATCGAACAATTTATTTCAAAATATGAATACCATTCAACACATGAATTTCTAATCAACGAGTGAATATCAATTCAACACATGAATGTTTTCTATGGTTTTTATATATAGATAAAAATGTGATTTTTATTATCGAACAATTTATTTCAAAATATGAATACCATTCAACACATGAATTTCTAAACAACGAATGAATATCAATTCAACACATGAATGTTTTCTATACAATGAATAAATATAGTTTAAGCATATGAAAATAATTCAAACACACGAATATTATTCAAAATTTCGGCAGCATAACGGCAGGGTAGTTAAACCGGGACCGTCCCTAGTACGGCTCCTCGCTCTACCTTAAAACCTCGCGGTTTTTGACAATGGGGATCATGCATCTAGTTCGCACGCAGGCGACATGTATATATTTATTTCATTTCCACAAACTAATCCTATGTGGTTTCAACCAAATATTTTTCAACCACAAACGGGTATTTTTCAACCGCAATCAACCAATATCAATTACAAACAATCCCAAACAATCATTCGCTATCAATCAATTTTCACAACAATTTCAACCAATAAATATCGTCCATGGTTTGTGGACGAGGGGCGTATATATATATATATATATATATATATATATTTATATATAGCAATTCACTTTCATTTCACACATATATATAGTTTTAAATCAGAAATCTCACCAATAGCTATCCAACTTTACGACACTTCCTTAGAGAAATCTTCGCCAATCTCGCCTTTTGTCGCTTTCGCCCGTATTCTCTACATATGTAAAAATCGAATTTTTACGATGTTATTCAATATATAAAAATCGAATTTTTACTTCGACTTTCGATATATAAAAATATGATCTTTTCTATTTTAAAGTTTAGATCTTTTCTATTTTAAAGTTTAAATCTTTTTCTATACTAAAGTTTAAATTTTTTTTTTCTTTTTTTTTAAAATCTAAATCTTTTTCCTTTTTAAAATCTAAATCCTTTTCCTTTTTAAAATCTAAATCTTTTTCCTTTTTAAAAATATCAGTTTTATTCTTTTCAAAAATATCAGTTTTTAATCTTTTTAAAAAAAATCAGTTCTTAATCTTTTTAAATCAGTTCTAATATCTTAAACAAATCAGTTTAAAATTCTTTTCAAAAATCTGTTTTAACATCTATTAAAAATCAGTTTTAAAATGCTTTTAAAATCAGTTGTTCCTTTTTAAAAAAACAGTTTTTAAATCTTTTAAAATCAGTTTTAAAATCTTTTACAAAAATCAGTTTTAATTTCATTTAAAAAAAATCAGTTTAAAAATCTTTAAAAAATCTGTTTTAACCCTTATAAAAAAAACAGTTCAAATCTTTTTATAAAAACAGTTTAATCTTTATAAAAAAACAGTTTTAATCTTTATAAAAAAAACAGTTTAATCTTTATAAAAAAAAACAGTTTTAATTTATTTAAAAATCACAGTTTTTATTTTCTTTTTCAAATCAGTTTTAAAATCTTTAAAAATCAGTTTAAAGTTCTTTTAAAATCAGTTTAAACTTTATATAAAAATCAGTTTAAAAATCCTTTTCAAAATCAGTTTTAACTTCTTATAAAAATCAGTTTAAACTTTATATAAAAATTAGTTTAAAAATCGTTTTCAAAATCAGTTTTAACTTCTTATAAAAATCAGTTTAAACTTTATAGAAAAATCAGTTTAAAAATCCTTTTCAAAATTAGTTTTTAAAATCTTTAAAATCGAAATTCAAAGATGAAAATAAAATAAAATATAAACAATTTACCTACGAAGAAAAAAAGGGGGGGGGGGGGAAGGAAGAAGGCGTCGGCGGCAGGCGGTCTTCGGTGGTGGTGGCGTCGCTGCTTCGGGAGGGCTGCTCGATGTCAGGGTCGGCGGCTTCGAGGGTTTTGGGTCTTCGATCGAGGGAGCGGGTTGGAGACGTCGGCGGCAGCTTCGAGGTGGGTGGATGCTTCGCGAGGGGGAGGGCTGGATCGGCGCTAGGGTTTTTTTTTTTTTCTGTTTAACTGAATCGGGGGGGGGGGGGGGGGGGGCAGAAAGGAGATAAAGGAGGGAAATCAAGAATTATTTTATTATTTAATTATTGCAAAAAGGTTGACTTTTACATACGACCTCGAAACGAGGCCCACCGCCTGTCGTCCATAGCGTTTCACCCCCATTCCGAACGCAATGGGATATGTATCGCAAGCTGATTTAATCGTTACAATCAGTTTCTGTTGAATTTACATTTAAATCCTTATATTGAATTTTAAACGTACATTTCAAATTACCGGGGTCACATACTAACTAGAAAACTTCCAGAAAAAAAAATTTCTAGCTTCGTATTGCCGATACGGTCCTAACAAAACTAGTTTCGCCAAATTCTGAGACCATTTGAAAAATGGTCAATTTCCAGTCGATTAAAATCAACTGAAACCGGTCAAACGCGTTTTCCTTTGCCACGCTCACATATTGATTCGGAAAATTATGAAATTTGAAACCTAGCAATAACTTAACATCCCGGACCCAACAAAAGTGGTTTCGTCGAAATCCGAGGTCGTTTGCAAAGTGTCCATTTTTAAGGGCCTGAATTCCATTGCGACTATTCAGAATTTTCAACTAGACATATCTTTTGATTCCCGCTATCAAATTTCGATTGGTCGGATTCGTTAGAAAGATATTCACTTACAGATTTAAATATTTTTGGTTTCACTAAAATCCGGATTGTTTTGCACCCGGTATTTTCAATTGAAGTTTGAAATCGAATTATCGAACTACCGCGCCAATTTCAATTCTATATATAATTATAATTAATTATATTCGTTTTCAAATGTCGATTCAAACTCAGTTTTCATCGCCATTATTTAAAATATTTATTTTAAATATTTAAAATCCATTATTTTAGCCAATTTAAAAATTTTAAATTGGTTCAGATTTTCTGGGTCGTTACAAGCACCCAATCCAAATGTTTCATAATCTTTCATATTTGTCGATCTACCCCTACTATGCTTAAACTACCCATACTTCTCTTAATACTTCAAAACAGTCTTTCTTTTAAATCATGCCCCTAACACTCTAAATAGCCCTTACTTCCAACAATTACCCCTATGTTTTAACTACTGTGAAGGGTTGTTTTTTACAGCACCCAATCTAAACGATTCATCATCTTTCATATTTGTCGATCTACCATTACCCCTACTTCTCTTAATGATTGAAAACAACTATTCCATTTAATCCTACCTCTAATTCTCTAAATAGCTCTTACTTCCAACAATTACCCCTATTTTTTAACTACTGGGAATGGGTGGTTTTTGCAGCACGCAATCCAAATTATTCAACATCTTTTATAATTGTCGATCTACCCCTACTATGCTTAAACTAGCCCTCCTTCTCTTTGTACTTCAAAACAACCCTTCTTTTAATCCTACCGCTTATACTCTAAATAGCCCTTACTTCCAACAGTCCCCCCTATTTTTTAACCACTTTGAAGGGTTGGTTTTTATAGCACCCAATCCAAACGATTCATCATCTTTCATATTTGTCGATCTACCCCTACTATGCTTAAAGTACATCTACTTCTCTTTATACTTCAAAACAGTCCTTCTTTTACATCTGTAACACACCACGTCCATTAATGTCACTCGTAAAGGGAATGCATTAACTTCCATTGAGCATTTTAAAAGAATATAGAAAAAAAATCACAACAAGACAGAAATAAAGCAGTACTTGAAAATTTAAAACTTTATTTATTGCACCAGAAGGTAAATATGTTTGGTTACATCATCAAAAACAATAAACAAAAGTCAAGTACATAATATCCATCTTGATAAAACAAAGTACATAATCCCACTACTACAAATAACAATAAACAAAATGATAGGCTGAACTTTACTTCAGCAATCCAAATCCAAGTGCTCCCAAAGAGATCCCAATCAAGCTCTACTAGTACTAGTCCCACCCTTAGAACCTGGGGGAGGGGGGGGGGAGGAAGAAAAGAGGTGGAAACAAAGGGGGGTCAGACATAAAGTCTGGCGAGTGCGATAACTCTAACATCATAATTATTAAAGCAATATGATGAGATATAAGCTGGAGAATAAGGTAATGACTGTGTGAACCACATGGATATGGCAAGGCAATCAAGGGAAACAGAGATAACGTTAATGGAGCTTCCTAATCAATATAGGATAATTACTATACTCTACCGTATTGTACCATACTGTACTGTACTAACACTAACTGCACCCCTACTAGTCACTCTAGAAATTTGATCCCTCTTGGCTAAATAGAACGATGATAGCTTCTTGTACTACTAGATGTACCCACTATCCTCAATGTTTGACTGTATATCTCTAGTTGCTATCATAGGTACCCAGCGTGTACCTGTCCCCACTAGATGTACCCCTTCAATAAGTAATAATGGTAATTCCATGTACTCCTAGCCGACGTCATGGGTGCCGCCTGCTCCTATCTCAACTAGGTGTACCCCCTTAATAATTATTAATAATAGTGGTAGCTTCGTGTACCCCTAGCTGACTACATAGGTGCCGTCTGCTCCTATCTCCACTAGGTGTACCACTACCATGCCCCTTTCGATCGGCTCCTTAACTCGTAGAAACCCGTGCTGGCCCCACAGTGGGGTGTATCACTCCCCAAAGTGGCAACCCGATAGCACCAATGATGCACGACTTATACCTACACGATGCAACAACGTTGTACCTACTAGACCGTGTCCACACATGCATATAAACCCGTTGGACTTGCGTTGCCACCGCTAACCCGGTTTGGCCTCTTACAGTCAAGCCCAGTATGCGTGCCCCGTCCTCGACTTGGGTCGAGCCCACAAAGATACGAGTGGGTTACTGGTGGAAATTGGCCCCCATTACTTGACACAAGCTATCCACCTAAGCTTGGTCCCCTCTAGTATATCCCACTTAACCCACTTCATGTCCACTTACATGTTTTAAATTTGGTTAACGGTTTCCATTAGTAATTCCATATGTCACGCAAGGCACCCACTTAACCCCTATGTCCCACTTACATGTTTCACCTTGGTTAAGTGTTACTAATCGTATTTCCTCATGCCACCCAAGGCACCCACTAGATTCCACATGCCACCCAAGGCACCCACTTAACCCCCTCATGTCCCACTACATGTTTATCTGGTTAAGTGTTTCTTAATTCATTAAGACTGTATCCTCATAAAGACCTCTCAATTAGACTGGCATTTGTGGTAGCTGGATTTGCCGGGCGGGTCCGGGTAGTCTTACACCACAAACGAGCCTAACCTCGTGTCTTTACAACTGTTACGTATTTAATTTGTGCCTAAGACCTCTCACATTAGACTGGCATTTATGGCAACTGGATTTGCCGGGCGGGTCCGGCCAGTCTTACACCACAAACGAGCCTAACCTCGTGTCTTAGACGATTAATTATACCTAATTAACCATTCCCCCAATTTGAATTACTTTCCCTAACCAAATTATCAATCAATTCCAAATTTAACGATGTCCATAATTGACTCAATTATGTCCGTCCATTCATGGTATGTAAAATCATACCAATTTCATCACTAATTAATTTTATTCCTCAAAATTAATTACATGCCTTTTGAGGCCATTGCATGCCAAATTCAGAATATGTGTGTATCCACTGTTATCCCCATCGTGCCCCCGTCATTCGTTCGCTTAACACGACATATACACATTACACTAGCAAATAGTCTAATACTTAAAAAAAGGAGTAAATGTCACAAAGTCACATACACACAATAATAGATCTAATTTGCGTCTAACTTGCGATTAAGAATTACAACATACTTGCATAGTCTTTGTATTATCAAGGATCCAAAAATCATAGATCTTGAAGGGGTGAACTTGCATGTATGAACATAGTTTTACACCCAACTAGCCTAGGTAATTATCACATACTTACATAAACTATGTATGTCGTCAACCTAAACATAAAGGTGTCATCTTGCATAACTATGGATCCAATAAAAGGTGTTAACCTGAGTAAACTATGGATCCACATAAATGTGTAAACTTGCATAACTATGCATGCCATAGTTCCAACATAAAAATGTCAACTTGAATAAGGATATAAACTTTAAAGGTGTGAACTTGTATATATGTGAATCCAATTCTCACTTAAACTTTCATATGAACATAATACCTATACGAACTAGCATATGTTCCACATCCATATTCATATAAAAAATGATATTATAAACCTAGGTCGTTGGATTATAAAAAGGGATTCATTGACCCATGTTAACATCATGAACTACTAGCATATATTTTAGATCCAAACTTACATAACATCGTATAACTCGCATACAACTTGCGTGATCCTATTAACTTGCATAACATCATACATGAAACATGCATAACATCATATATAAAACTTGCATAACATCATATAATATGAATCAAGTTAACATACATGATTAAACATATGAATTAGATTCGCAACCACCACTTATAATCCAACGTATATCACATCATAATTAATTTAGCAATTATTTTGTTAAAGTGATCAAACTCACCACTCAAAAGCGGTCTTGAGTTCTGAATTCTGATTTCTGGAGTTGTGTTAGCTCTCCTTTGAAGAAGATTCGTTGTTAGGGTTGAATAGAACTGATTTGATTTACTGTTCTTCCTCTTTAATTTGTGGCGGCTACTCTAGGGTTCAAGACGACAGCATGACGACCATAGTTTAAGTTTTAATTCTGATTTAGGGTTTGAGTCTATGGATCTTTTTATAGAGTTTTGAATTAATTTAAGCCGTCGGATGATCTTAGGGTTAATCGAAATCACTCAGTCAAGATAGGGTGACAAGTCAGCCCTAATGACTCAGCAAGTAGTCAGAAAGGACTCAACAATGAGTCACAACACAATCGGACTGAACCAGAAAGCTGTGCAGGTTTTTCTGTCGGCCTGGGCGGACTTGGGAAGTGCACCAATGTAAATTTGTACTGGCGCACTTCCCAAGTGCGGCAGTGCAAATATTTTTTTTCTCTTTGCCACCAAACTTCGTTCGTCTATAACTCCTTCATCCGGTACCCGTTTCACGCAAACTCGGACTTTAATTCAACCAGAATTCTGAGACAAACACAATGGCGCAACCCCATTCCCTTAATTCTCACGTCTGAGATTAATTATTCTTTATTTTAGTTAATTCAATTATTCAAAAATCCGGGGTGTTACATTCTCCCTTCTTTAAAGGATTTCGCCCCCGAAATCTCCAAGCTAAGGAGAATGCATATCCTACCATCCAAACAACCATCTACTCAACCATCAAACACAAGCATCCATTGTCCTTATAAAATTTCTAATGCTGTATGAACATATGCAAGAAGTGTGTGTATATGTTCCTTATCTAATGCAACATCAGGCGGTCTACTGATTCAGTTGACCTCTTTAATGCAAACCATGATAGTGCCATGCGTCCATTATGTATGTGAAAGAACCTTATAGATACATATCATTTCTACATGTGGGCACAACCATTCACCAAAATGCAACATCCATATGATGGTACAACCATTATACATCCATTACTTAAATATGTACACACATTTTTATGCAATATGCAATATGAAGTGACTGAGCTGATCTTGTGCCTAAAGTGTGTGTATATGCATCCACGGGCAACCACGAGCAAACACTTGCATCCACATGCATCCATCATACATAACATGTCTCAAACACATGTTTCAACCATAAGACTACCCTACCTAAAGGTCAAAGATACTAGCGAGAGGACATACTGAAGATAAGATAAGTACAAGGTAAGCGATAGAGGATAAATTATAAGACATACCCTCGAAAAGAAAAGGGTATAGTGAATGCATCTTCGCTTCCGTTTCCCAAGTAGCGTTGCTCTCATCATCTCCCCATTGCACTTTGACTAGTTTGACCTCTCGATTCCTCAACTTCTTAATCTCGGACGCTAGAATGCGCGTAGGAGCTTTCGAATTGTCGCATCACGCTCGATCTCCACCTCTCTAAGCAAGCTCGGCTCTACCACTTCCGCGGTCTCGTGCAAGCACTTCCTCAAGTATGATACATGGAATATGTCGTGTACACCACTAAGTCTCTCGGGCAACTCCACTCTATACGCCATCTGCCCAACCCTTTCCTTGATAGGAAACGGCCCTACGAATCTTGGTGCTAACTTCCCAATGGACCCAAAGCTAACGACGTTCCGTAATGGAGACACCTTGACAAAGACCATGTCCCCAATATCAAACTCAAGATCTGTCCTCCTCTTGTCCGCATAAGATTTCTGCCTATCTTGCGCCGTCTTTATCCTCCTTCGAATCAAATCGATCTTTTCTGAAGTTTGTCTAATCATATCGGGCCCAAGTAGACTCCACCAACATGTAGGCGAACGACACGGTCGTCCATAAAGAGCTTCGAACGGTGCTATGCCAATGCTAGACTGAAAGCTATTATTATATGCGAACTCTACCAACGGAAGATGTTCCTCCCATGTACCTCCGAAGTCTAAGACACATAACCTCAATAGGACCTCTAAAATACAATTCACCCTCTCGGTCTGGCCGTCCATCTGAGGATGATATGCGGTGCTCAAACATAACTGAGTCCCTACCGCCTCTTGCAAGCTCTTCCAAAATTCGCTAGTGAAGATAGGATCGCGGTCGCTCACTATGCTAGAAGGAACACTGTTCAAAACGAACTATTTCTCGAATATATACGGAGGCTAACCATGGAGCAGTCCTCTTACTCTTCATGGGAATGAAATGGGCGCTCTTAGTAAGTCTGTCTACCGCGACCCAAATCCCCGTATCACCCTTCCTCGATCTTGGAAATCCGTCAACAAAGTCCATGTACATCTTGTGCCCGCCAGGATGGATGGTCATCTTCGAACGATGGGCATCATCAAGAATGGTCTTCCTCAAACTCTCGTCCCGTGATACACAAAGTCTATCTTCCCTACGCAAACAACCCTTATAATCAAGGCTATACCTACTTAGGTAGCTTGGTGACTCCCCTTGTTAGCCCACTTTGAGAACTGGGCAACACAAAGTCGAGATGTGAAACATTGAAGAACTTGGAAAGCATTATAGAGGGTCGGATCGGAGCGATGTAGCGGGTCGGATCAGATAAGTTCTGCGGTTCGGATCGGTGAGCTATTACTGTTGGAATCAGAGAGGCACAGCTATTCGGATCGGAGAGCAACCTACTGCCAGTTGGAGCGGAGGGCTACTTGTTACAAAGACAAATTGGAACGGAGTGAAAGTGGATGAAGACTTAGCCTTGGGACAAAACCGGATCGGATCGGATACCCCGATCCGAACCCCTCCTGTACACTCCTCCGATCCGAACCCATATTTCACGTCACTCTCCCCCATGATCGCCTGGTTATTCGAAGCGGTTATGACCAGTTCCTACCCACAACGTCCACTGCTCTGATGCATTGTCAACACAGAAATCCATCCGAACCCGAGGCTGATGGGATGGATGAAACGTGGCTCCGATCCGGATCGGGTTCTAAGCAAATTTTCACCTATAAATACCCTGTCTGGAGACAATGAAAAGGATCTTCTTTCTGGCACTTTGAGAGTTCAACCACCTTCATAAGCCGAATTCCAGCACTCCCGGATAATCCAAATCGTCTTTCAACATTTGTTTTGAGACAATTGAGTGAATGTATGTGAGATGTGAGTAAAATTGAGTGAATATCTCATTGTAATTGCAACCATATCATTGAGAAAAGTGATTGACAAGTGGACGTAGGCTTTTATTCGCTGAACCACTATAAATTCTGTGTCTCTATTTTACTTTTGATCCTATTTCATTCTGGTTTTAGTCAATTTGGGTGTTAGAACCACTTTTTGGTCTAACATTTTGGTGCTTTCACTGAGAACCATCTGAATTCTTTGTTTTTCGGGATTATCGTTCTACTTTTTGGACCGTTGAGTTCAAAGAAGTTAATCCTCAAGTTTTGACGCTCTTGAATATTTATTGAATTGATTGTTGAAGAACTATGGCCAAAGGAAAAGGTAAGGAAGTTCAAACTAGTCAAGGAAACGGAGTTGACGAAGATCAGCAAAATGCAGTTGTGACAAGGTCTCGTGGGTAGAGCTCAGTAGCAGGACGCACTGATACAGGAAATCCGAACCGCACTCAGGGGGGGAGATCCGATCCGATCCGGGTAGGAGAATCTGAAGCAGTGCATTCCCCCAACCTGAACCGACCAGAGCAACACACTCTACACCGACCCGACCTGGCTTTCCAGCTCCGACCCGAACAGGCTTCCCAGCTCCGACCCGACCCGATTTCCCATCTCCGAACCGACCCGACACTTGGTGATGTTGGAACCTCTACTCGAGCCCCCACAAATGCTCCAATTCCAGCCACCAGGGTCAATGATCAGGTCAATCCATCCGCACCCATTACTCAAGGAGATTTCTCGTGCCTACTTGACATGCTTGAGAGTACTAGAGAGGCTATGAAAATCCACGAGCGTACTAATCTCATGATGCAAGAAAACATGAGACTCATGAGCAAGGAAATCAGCGAACTCCGTAGACAGAGAACCCCATCCCCGGTTCACCACACATCAATGGATCAGTCTTCTTCTTCTGAGGAAGAACGGCCCCGTGAAAGAAGGCCGCTCGAACGACCTCAGAATTTGTAGCAACTGACTTTCAGATCTTTGGGGTCTCGCGAGGATATTGCACGAGCACTAGGAACCAATGATCCAGGCTTGAGAGACCCTAACCATACTAATCCCACTCAGGGGCAGATGCTCCAGCCCCCTCCTCCCGAGATCGACCAAGGGCGTTGGGAACGAAGCAGAGCAGAAGCAGCTCAAAGAAGAAGGGTATCTCCTGAACAAAAGCCCAGAAGGAACCCGGATACCAGGGCCAGGGAGCCAGAACGGCCCCTAACTAATACTGATGTACAGGCAATGGTACGCCAGATTATGTCCGAAAGCCGAAACTATACCAATGAAGATTATGGCATTGAGCGAAGTCATGCTCCTTTCACTGACGACATCCTCAATTTTCAATTTCCCTGACGTTTTAACCTGCCGCAGATGGACAAGTATAATGGGAGAACCGATCCGGGACAGCATTTGATGTGATACTCGTGGCTCATGAATGCTGCTGCTGCTCCTGAAGTAGTGAAGTGTAAAGCATTCCCGATCTATTTAGAAGATGTAGCACTGCTATGGTTTACCGGACTTCCCCCTCGTTCGGTATCGAATTACAGGGAATTGAGCGAACGTTTTATGAATCAGTTCCGACTCCACACCCGAAAGTCTAAGAGTGTTATTGAATTATCAAGAATTAAGCAGGCGCCAGGAGAGTCTTTGAGGTCATATCTCGACCGTTTCAACTTAGCTGTGACTGAAGTTAGTGACCCTCATGAACCCACCATCTTGATGGCTTTGATGGAAGGAGTTGATTCTGACTCCGAGTTTGGAGATTACCTTTCCGGAAAGACACCCCCCACGAGAGAGTTATTTTATGAAAAGGCCGATATTCATTTAAAACGGGCGGAGGCCAGGGAAAACCGAAAGAGAAAGTCTGAAGTGGCTTCAAAAGAAAATGTTCAGAGTAACGTCGCCGTGAAGCAGTCTGGGGAAAGTTCCGGAAAAGTTGAAGTAAATGTGGGAAACAAGAGTGGAAACGACAATTCTGGAAACGGGGGCAGCACAATAACCGTAACGCGAATGGTAACAGATGAAATAGAAATAGGGGAAGCGATCCTAACAAAAGACCCCGATTCCAGACTTATGAGAATTATACACCGTTGAACGACACTCTGGAGAACATTTACTTGGATACATACAATGTTTTGCAATATAAAAGACCGCCACCTCGCGACTCAACGGAGAAAGAAATGGCAACTGGGAAGTTTTGTTTGTTTCATGGAACTCATGGGCATTCAACCAATGAATGTTGACATTTGAGAGACGTGATTGAGAAGCTGCTGCGCGAAGGGAAACTAGATGAATATAAAGTTTCCCCGAGGGACAGGGGGCAAGAAGAGCAGGCTCCAAAACAGATTCAATCTGCTCCCAAGCCTACGGCGCAGCAGAAAGGCAAGGGAATTGTTATCTACTCCATAGTGGGTGGACCCCACCCAGCAATCCGCAGTTTTAGAGCGATGGATCAATATGTAATTGCTGCCAAGCATGTAGAGGTGGATGGATGTGATGATTTAGAAGATATCGCCCCCATAAAGCAACAAAAGACAATGTTTGACGACGTGGTATTCCGTAGCAGAGATAATACCGGGATTCAGTCACCTACCGATGATCCGTTGGTCATTACTACCACCATTGGGCTGGCCTTGGTTCATAAGGTGTTAGTAGACAACGGAAGCTCTATTAATATTTTATTTAAAAAGTCATTCGATCAGATGAAGCTTGAATCTGAAGATTTGAAGCCATGCGAAGGTTGGATCCGAGGCTTCAACGGGGCGTCGACAGCCCCAATGGGGTACATAGAATTGCCCGTAACCTTGGGACAAGGAGAACGCCGAAGAGTACTGATGCTTCAGTTCGTAGTGTTGGACGTAGATTCGCCTTATAATGCATTTTTGGGAAGGCCTGCCCTTGCTGAGTTCAGAGCTTGCATTGCCCCTTGGTGTTTATTGCTTAAGTTCCCAACTGAAGCTGGAACTGGAGTAATGAGAGGGGATCAAGTCTCCGGACGGGCCTTCTATGTTGTCGAATTAAAGATGTTGATGAAAGGACTTAACATCGAGAGTAAAGATGCCTCGCCTCCTCCGAAGGAGGGCTAGGCGTAGCAATTAGAGGGATCGGCCCCGAAGGAGTTGCCCAAAGGAACGCCTGAAGACCTGGATCCCAGAAAAGACGAGGAACCAGTGACTAGAAATGCAACTCCTAATGAAGCGACAGTGGACATTCCTGTTGATGAAGCTGATCTAATAAGAGTTTTGAAGATTGGATCTCAGTTGGATCCGCGTCGGGCCGAAGAACTAACGGACTTCTTAAAGGCAAACTTGGACATGTTTTCCTGGACCCACGCTGACATGTGTGGGATATCGCCATCCATCATAAGTCACTCACTAAATGTAAACCCGAAACACCCGCCTGTGAAGCCAAATAGACGTATGCTGGGCCCAGAGAGGTTGGCTGCTCTCAGAGAAGAAGTGGAGAAGTTGAAACAGAACAGATTTATCCAAGATTCGACATATCCCGACTAGATATCGAATCCCGTCTTAGTAAAGAAGCAGAATGGAAAGTGGCGGACTTGCATTGATTTTTCAGATTTGAACAAAGCTTGCCCGAAAGATAGTTTCCCACTTCCCAGGATTGACCAGCTTGTAGATTCGACAGCGGGACATGAACTTCTCTCTTTCATGGATGCATATTCCGGGTACAATCAAATTCCTATGCACGTGCCAGATCAAGAACATATGAGCTTCATTACAAATTTGGGGTTATATTGTTATGTTGTAATGCCATTCGGATTGAAAAACGCCGGAGCCACTTATCAGTGCTTAGTGAACAGAATGTTTTATAGTCAAATAGGGAAGACTATGGAAGTTTATGTGGATGATATGCTTGTCAAATCAAAACAGTCCTCCAGCCATATGCGAGACTTGGTAGAAATGTTTGGTATCGTGCGAAAGTATCAGATGAAGTTGAATCCTTTGAAATGTTCATTTGGAGTGGCATCGGGAAAATTTCTAGGCTTTATTGTGAGCTCCCGAGGAATTGAAATCAATCCCAGTCAAATAGCAGCGATTAGAAACATTGAGGAGCCGAGAAGAATTAAAGATGTCCAAAGTCTTGCAGGAAAGGTAGCCGCGTTGAGTAGGTTTATCTCCAAAGCCACAGACAAATGCATCCCGTTTTTTGACTTAATTAAAAGGGGAAAAAAGAACTTCGAATGGACTCCGGACTGTGTTGAGGCCTTTCGAAATTTATTGGAATTGCTAGAAAAACCACCGATTTTGTCAAAACCAGTGGATCATGAAGAGTTATTTGTTTACTTGGTAGTTTCGGCTCATGCTGTTAGCACAGCCTTGGTTCGAGAAGAAGACAAAGTGCAAAGGCCAGTATATTATGTAAGCAAGAAATTGGCAGCGGTAGAACGCAACTACCCAAAGATTGAGAAGCTCGCTTACAGCCTCCTAATCGCATCCCGAAAACTTCATCACTATTTTCAAGCTCATCCAATAACCGTATACACTGACCAGCCTCTGAGGCAGGTGTTGCAGAGACCCGAAGCATCGGGACGGTTAATTAAATGGAATATTGAATTAAGTCAGTTTGATTTAAATTTTCAGCCATGAAGATCGATCAGGGGGCAAGCTCTGGCAGACTTTATAGCAGAGTTCACCATCCCAGAGGAGGAAGTAATCGATGACAGAGTGGTCAAGTCCGAAGATGAGTTAAAGATAGACCCATGGAAGCTATACACAGATGGAGCCAAGAACGACCGAAGGTCCGGAGCTGGAATCGTCTTAGTCACTCCTGAAGGACGATCGTTATATTACGCTCTACGATTAGAATTTTCGGCGACTAACAATGACTCTGAATACGAAGCCCTGATTGCCGGGCTGAAGCTTGCTAAAGACCTCGGAATAAAAATGTTGGATATATTCTGTGACTCCAAGATCGTTGTTTGCCAAGTGCGAGAGGAATTTGTGGCTCGGGGACCTCGACTTATCGCCTACCTCGGGAAAGTGAGAAAGCTATTGAGCAACCTGGAGCGGTACAGTATAACACATATCCCAAGAGCCGACAACCAGAAGGCAGACAGGCTGGCAAAGCTAGCTAGTTCCGACAATCTAGAAGAAACTGAAATAATTCCAATTGAAACGTTGGAATCGCCAAGCTTTGAGTCAATGGAAATTGAGTTCGCTTTCGAAGCGGAATCGGAGAAGGAATCGTGGATGACCCCAATTAAGAACTTCCTTAAGAGTGGAACACTCCCATCAAAGAAGTGTGAGAAAAGAGCTATAGTTCGCAAGGCTATCAGATATGTCCTACAAGATGATACTCTTTATAGGCAAGGATTTTCTATGCCCCTGTTATGATGTATAGCACACGACGACATCAGACGTGTACTAAGAGAAGTACACGAAGGTGAGTGTGGAGATCATACAGGAGGTCAGACTTTAGCGAAAAAGATATTGCGGTATGGATACTTCTGGCCCACAATTCATAAAGATGCAGCTGATTATTCACGACGCTGCAATAAGTGCCAGAGATTCGCCAAAATCCACAGAGCAATGTCGACCCAACTCAAATCGATGGTGAGTCCTTGGCCTTTTGCCACGTGGGGAATTGATATCATCGGAGTTCTACCGATTGCTAAAGGAGGAGAGAAATATGCAATAGTCGCTGTGGACTATTTTACGAAGTGGGTGGAAGCTGAGCCCTTAACCAAGATCACGGAGAGAAAGGTCATAAGTTTCGTGGTTAGAAATATTATATGCCGATTCGGGATCCCAAGGACCATTATAACTGGCAACGGAACCCAGTTCGATGGTACTGAATTTAGAAATTTCTGCCAGAAATATAAGATTGACAAACGGTATACTGCGGTTGCTTATCCGCAGTCGAACGGGCAAGTTGAAGCAATAAACAAAGTTATAAAATCCATCCTCAAGAAACGGTTAGAGCGCGCAAAGGAAAAATGGGTTGACGAATTGCCCTTAGCTTTGTGGGCATATCGAACAACATTTAAGACCGCTAATGGTCATACCCCTTTCTCTCTCTCTTTTGGTTCAGAAGCGGTAATTCCAGTAGAGCTTGAAGTTCCTTCCCACCGGGTGACGTATTATGACCCAATGACGAATTGGGCACTCTTACTCGAGTCTCTTGATGAAATCGAAGAAAAAAGGGATGAAGCGGATTTGCGTTCGGCAAGACATCGACGTCAAATGACATGCTATTACGACAAAAAATTTGGCCTTAGGACTTTTGAACCAGGAAATTTGGTGCTAAAGAGAATTTTTCCATCCCTTCCTCACCTCGGTCCGAAGTGGGAAGGACCCTTTGTCATCCAACGGAAACTTGAAAAAGGAACCTTCAAGTTAATGACCGTAGATGGCGAAGAAGTACCTAGGGCATGGAATGCCCAACATTTGATGCGATATTTGGATTAGAAATGTTGTACTCTTTGTTATTTTTCTTATGAATTCTATAAAAAGGCACGACTTGCCTTAGGAAAATCTGATGATATGAATAAAGGACTATAAAGTGGATGTAGGCAACGACTTGGCCAAACCACTATAAAAATATCGTGTGTCATTTACTTTCATGCATTATATATATACATTCATCGACTATTCTGTTGTGATTATGGAATATAAGATGATTCAAAACCTGAAAGGATGAAAATAGTTTAAACGTAAGAAAAAAGCACAACGACTATTTGTGCGATAAGAGGTAAAAGAATGGGAAAACGACATTCTTAACTCTAACTCTCCAGAGAGAGAGAGAGTATAAAAGCATCTCCGATTGAGCGTTGAGAATGAACTCCTTCCCCGCTGAAGGATCGGGGAGTGAATAAATTGCTGAGCTCGAACTCTAACTCTCCATAGAAAGAGAGAGAGTATAAACGGACGGGAAGACGACGTCCTCTGAGGCGTGAAGGTGCACCTAGACAAGAGACCGCCTCAGTAAGAACTTTAACCTGAGTATAAGACAAGAGAGTATAAAAAAAATGCCAGAAAAAACGACAGGCATTGACGACACAGAAAATGCAATCCCGTCAGAAAATCGGGGGCATTCAGACTACTTGATTACGTCTTGAATAGTTTTTTATTGACTGGGGGCATATATGTATACACATATTTCCTCCCACCATAACTTCAATACATAACTATAGTAAGACATGCATTCTTACATAAGTGCAGAACTAATGGCTAACAGATATTGCACAAAATGAATTATTTTTTATTTATTATTTACGAATGAATGAATTTGTATAGGAAAATAGCCAAAAAAAGAAGGTGCAAGAGCCACCCTTATAGCAGCAATCGTTGGTTCACCAAATGCTAAAACGACACAAGACAACCCACTATTTATACTTCGAGTGAGGCTTAGACTTATTGGCGGCTTTCTCCGCATTCTTCGCCTCTTTCTCGGCTTCAGTCAAGATGCACTTTGATTTTTTGTTTCTTGAAGAGGCGGTGCTGGAACCGGTTGACTTCTTCCCGGAGGGCGGAGCGCTGGAATCAAGAGAAGATTTTTTAGCGAGTTCCTCTGTAATAGATCTAGTTGAAAGCTTAACAACTAACCTTGATCCCGCATCAACAACTGTAAGAGGCTTGAGGATTTCGGGGTCTAAATCTTCAGCTTTTAAATGCAAGCGTTTATCTTGGTCAGCTTTCAGTGCAGCCAAAGTAACATCATCTGCACTTTTCGACTCCCCGACTATTGCCACCTCTGGATCTTCCTCATGTCCTCCGTCGCCGCCATCATCCTTTAAGGCCGCTATCATTTCTTCATCATGGGGAGTGTCAGCCTTAGACGGTTCACTTCCTTCTCCCAAATCTATAGGAGCAGCCTTGTCCTTCCCCCCTTTTGCCTTCTCCGTAGGCTCTGCCCCAGAGGCGGTCCCTGAGTCACATCTGTCTTTCCGGATGGCTCAATACCTACAGAGTGAGAAGCAATAGTTATCAAATCAGGAGAAAACAACGGGTTTTTCATCGATTGCTCGATCACGTGGCGAAAGGTAGAAATAGCCTTGACGAATTGGGGAGAAAATGTAGGGATACCTTCCGAAGACTTCTCGGCAGGGGTAACTGCTGTCTTTGATGCCATTTCGGGAATAGGGGATAGCAGAGTTGTTCGAGGGATTCCTGGGTTTTCAGGATCATACCCCTCTACTTCAGAAGTTGCGGGGGCAGTAGAAGAGGAACCGACCTTGGGAACATTCTTCTGTTTAGTCCTCCTCCTCTCTTCTTCCATAGCATCAGCGATGAGGCGGCGCCCTTTAGCTAGGCGTTCTGGCTCATCATCTCTTAAGTATTTCTCCATCAGTTTGTCTTCATCGATGGAATCAACCTTGAGCTCCTCTTTTTCCCACTCAACGATCAGACTCTATACTTGGACTAAGTAGATGGATAATCCTCAATCCAAGAAATGTTCCGGCGACGGATGATATGTGCAAAGAATTCAATCATTAATTCGCCAAAACCCTAAATCTCGGCCTCCTCCTCTGACAATTGTTTGCGGGCCTCCTCAGCGGATTTGATAGCACACTCGACGTTACCCTCCGCCAGGGCAGCTCTGTTCTCTGCCTCCGTTAGCTTAGAAGCCAAGTCAGCATTTTTCTTTTCTAGCTCAGCATTCCTCTTTGCTAACTCGACATTTTTCCGTTCAAGGTCAGTGTAGGCAAGGCGCGTTTTAGTGGCATCTGATTTAGCATCTTCAGCATGCTTTTTTAACTCAGAACGCTATTGAGTGTGAGATTCAAGCAATTCATGATAACGTTTTTGCATATCTTCAAATTGTTGTTTGAAGTTAGTAGCGTCCCTTTGAGCAACAGCAAGCTGGGCCTTTGTGTCCTCTAAATCTTTTCCTAGATTCTTTAAGGCCTTTGCATCTTCTTCCACGGTTTTTTGCATTGAATCAGCATTCGTGATTAGAGTACGGATGATTCTGGAAAGGTTGCGTGAATATTTGAATAGTTCAGAATACTGTTTTTCAACCGCATTTATCTTTGCTTTGGCCTCATCTGCCAACCTGGAAGAAATATGCTCGAGGGCATGTAAAAAAGTCAAGCTCTCGAAATAACGTTTAGGAAATTGCTCCTCCAAATACGCCCGCTTGATTGCAGTTTCAGCATCTAGTGGTGGAGTGGCGGGAATCGTCAATTCAGTGTCCCTGTGTGTGGAGAACTCAATAGTTTCTTTATCTGTTCTAGGCTGTTTAGCAGGGACCTTGCGTTTACTTCGCGATTCAGTATCTTTTGGTGGACTTCTCTCCCTGCTGCGCTTTTCTTGGGAAGAGGTGGAGTCTTTTGATTGCGGCCTGTCCTCTTCCCTACGACCTTGATAACCTTTGTATTTCTCTTGGTCCGACCGAATAGGAGAGCGAGAACGCGAAGTTAGAGAGCGATAGGGTTCATAAGGCCTTCTCTCCTCCCTACCGCGATCGTCGCGGCGATCATACTCAATAACATGTGGTGGATTAGACATGCTGCGGCGGAGCTTCCTGATATCATAGTAAGATCGGGACATCGTGCCTGCACAATAAGACAAATGAAATTCAGAATCAATAGTTTCATAGAGAGAGAAGTGCAATGAGTGGTAATGCTATTGTGTAAAGTGTGTCCTAAGTGGTGTATTTCCCCCCAACCAACCCGAGTCCGAAGCTAGACTAGTACGGGCAGGCTCTTCGGCCTTAGCAGGAGTGGTCTTTTCAGAAGAGGTGAAAACTAAAGGATCCTTCCTAAAATCCTCTGAAGTGTATATAGTTTCAAGTAAGGGGAGATCCCCCAAACCCTGAAATAATGGGTCATCAGTACTAGGGACATCTCCCTCGGAAGCATCAAGTGGCGACTCTTTGGAGGACGTTGACTTTTCTGGAGAAATGGCATCCTCAGGAGCAGTATACCCTTCACGATGCTTTTTGGCCAAGTTAGCCAATTCATCATCTTGAGTAGAAGATGGAGAAGGTGAAGTTTGAAGAGGCACTGTAGGAGCTCCCGAACCTTCTCCTGTCTCTAGGACTACATCCACTGGAGGAATATATACGTATGGAGCCGTCCCATGACCGATACTACGAGTAACAGATAGTAGCCCATGAAAATGAAGATATTCGTCCTTAAGGACTTCGTCAATAGTCAGGAATTTCTGATCACCATTAAGGAGCTGGTGCATCCGGTCAAAGAACACCTGGTCTGATATTTGTTTTGGATTGTCGACTGCAAACAAAAAGAAAAACGAGTTAAGGCGATGACTTGAATGTATAGAGCCAAGATTTAGAAAATCAATGCTTTACTTGATTTTGTCCACCTCCTGGCACACCCAGGCTGTCGCTTCACATAAAACCATTCCAGTCTCGAATCTCCAGCTTTACTACTGAATGGCGCTGAAATTATCTTCCTCTTAGGGACAGACTCAAAATAGCAGAAAGAAGGAGTTTCTCGAGTCCGATGTTTGAAGTTGTAGAAGAAATGAACGTCATCGAAAGTGAGCTCTATGCCTAAGATCTCGCGATATGCTATGTATAAGGTGTGTAAGTAGGCATAAGAATTGGGATGCAGCTGCATGGGGGCAATCCGTATTTGTCTAAGAAAATCAACGATGAAGGGAGAAAATGGAGGGATAGCACCGACCATGCACATCAACCGAGTGATTGCCATATATCCTTCTGGAGGGTTGTGGGGACGGTCAGATCTCGAGGGCACTAGAGTGTCCCTTTTTAGTATCCCGTATTTTAAACAAATTCGGATGAGTCGGCCGTTGTCGATTGTTGATTCAACAGAATCTTGGGGCGATTCCAATATGACAGCCGATTCAAACTCATCAGGAGCCCGGTCGTCTCCAATCCCTCCTTCCTCTTCAAAACCTAGAGAAACTTCATCCTCCGAAGACACATTGTCACTTTCACGATTTCCAACCTCGTAATCTGAACCCTCATCATTCCATTCCGGATCCGAAGCGGAAGATATGTCCTCGGGAGTAACTTTGTTGGATGTCTCCGGGGCCTCTTTCTTCGCAGCTAGTCTAGAAGAGCGTCTGGGTCTCATGGTCATAAAACTATTGAAGAAGCAATAGCACAAATTAGAGAAAATTAGCCCGTATCCCCCCGTGCATGTGTGTGAACTAAAGTGTAAACAGTGTATGCGAAAAGTGTAAAGTAAATGTTTAAAAGTGCGACGCAAAAGTTTGGAAAAGTATAAAGAATTGAAGTAGTTCTTGATATCCAGTTACATTCGCAAGGCACTATCCTAACTTTCCATTAAGTTGAAGATTATGCCAAAAGTTGATTGGGCCAGTTAAACAAGTTTTTATGCATTAAGATGGACTGCCCTTCAATTCGGTTCGGGCGCATTCATTGGGATTGGATCGGGGGCGTGGCCTTGGCTTGGGTTTGGATAAACTTTGAAACTCAGAAATCAAAATCGGATCGGCTCGGAGGTAGACTCCCCTAACGGTTCGGATCGGACCACGTAGTTATACTTCTCCTCCTTTACTTTGCTGTCCGACCCGATCTGGTTAGGTGAACACCCTTCTCCTCCTTTTCACTTTCCGGTCCGATCCGATTTTGAGAATCTTCTCCGATCCGACTCGGTCAGATGAACTCCTTCCTCCTATTCGCTCTGATGCCTCTTCACCCAAATCGATTCCAAACCGTTCCCTCTTCTTCTTCTTCTCCATCCTCTTTCTTCCCTAACCAACACCAAAGCCAGTCTCGTGCCAACCACCCAAATCAAAGCCAAGCATTTACGCGCTGGCACATTCAACAACGGATTCTAACCCCCTCCGTTACTACCTCGAGATGGCGACGAGGCCACTAACGACGATGACGAAGGGGGGTCACGGTGTCAAGGTCATCCAAGTTCCATGCTCAAATCGTCCTAATCATCTACGAATTCGAATCGAGATCAATTAAAAGAGGAATTTTCTAAAGTTTTGTAACCCACCTATGTAAATACTTCGAGAATTAAAAGGAATTTAGATGCTTTAGGAAATAGGGTTTTTTTTCGTTTTGTAAAACTTGGGGAGCGGTAAAACGATAAAAGGAAATGAGAGAAGGAAGAAGACCCAGTTTATATAGAGAAGTAGAGTGACTATTCGTCTCCCCGTTCGGATCTGATCGATAGTCCAGTAGCACAGCGTGGGCCAATAATCCAATACGAAATAGAAGAAGAAGGGAATCCGTTCGGGTCGGAATCCGAACCAAACAGGATGTCATATTTCAGCTTGGCCCATTAGTCTAATGAAAAATAGAAAGAAGAAGGGGTCTGTTCGGATTGGAATCCGAACCGAACCGAATTCTGTAGCTCAGCAGCGAATTAAATTGAAGTTTGAAGAAGAAGATAAAAACACAAGGAAAATCAAAAGAGAAATTACCTCGAAGAACGTTGTGCAATGATAGTCAAAGCATGCTCCGTCTCCAACAGAAGCATCCTTTGAGGGGGCAAAATGTTAGCCCACTTTGAGAACTGGGCAACACAAAGTCGAGATGTGAAACATTGAAGAACTTGGAAAGCACTATAGCGGGTCGGATCGGAGCGATGTAGCGGGTCGGATCGGATAAGTTCTGCTGTTCGGATCGTTGAGCTATTACTGTTGGAATCAGAGAGGCACGGCTGTTCGGATCGGAGAGCAACCTACTACCAGTTGGAGCGGAGGGCTACTTGCTACAAAGACAGATTGGAACGGAGTGAAAATGGATGAAGACTTAGCCTTGGGACAAAACCGGATTGGATCGGATACCCCGATCCGAACCCCTCCTGTACACTCCTCCGATCCGAATCCATACTTCACGTCACTCTCCCCCATGATCGCCTGGTTATTCGGAGCGGTTATGACCAGTTCCTACCCACAACGTCCACTGCTCTGATGCGTTGTCAACACAGAAATCCATCCGAACCCGAGGCTGATGGGATGGATGACACGTGGCTTCGATCCGGATCGGGTTCTGAGCAAATTTTCACCTATAAATACCCTGTCTGGAGACAATGAAAAGGATCTTCTTTTTGGCACTTTGAGAGTTCAACCACCTTCATAAGCCGAATTCCAGCACTCCTGGATAATCCAAATCGTCTTTCAACATTTGTTTTGAGACAATTGAGTGAATGTATGTGAGTTGTGAGTAAAATTGAGTGAATATCTCATTGTAATTGCAACCATATCATTGAGAAAAGTGATTGACAAGTGGACGTAGGCTTTTATTCGACGAACCACTATAAATTCCGTGTCTCTATTTTACTTTTGATCTTACTTCTTTCTGCTTTTAGTCAATTTGGGTGTTAGAACTACTTTTTGGTCTAACACCCCTCTTATGAGCTTCTCTACTAACTCCATCAACTGTGAGTCATCACGCTGTGCCTCTCCAACCCATCCGAAAAGCATAGGTCTGACCTCAAGGACGCTAGCAAACTGGGTACAAAATCAATGGACGGTCTAAAGTCAAAGGTAGAGATAAACTCTAAGCTATGTCGCTCGACAAACAAAGGACTCAATGTCAACTTTTTCCTACTCAAGGCATCCGCCACAACGTTACACTTGTCAGGGGTATATGCTATTTCGAAACCATAGGACGCCAAGAACTCCATCCACCATAACATATCACCCTTCCCTGGAGACCACATGCCCTAAAATCCTCACTTCTTTCCTCCAAAAATGGTATTTTGGAGAACTTAGCTTTAAGCTGGTGCACTTGTAGGGTCCCTAAGCTTTCCCTAAGATGTAGGGCATGCTCTTCTCTGCTTCTAGATAAAACCAGGATATTATCCCATGCAAAATCGTCACAACTATCCATCTCTCACACAGTCCATCCTAGTCGAACTCGACATCCCCCAAGTGCTAGCCCCAAAGGCGTAAACCAATATCAGACAAACACCCAAGGGATACCTCCTTCGAATTCAGACGACCTACGTGAGATGATACTAGTAAGACGACCAACCAATTGAGCACTTGACCGACTCTAGCTGTCCTTGCCGGTCTTGCTCCAAAACCACCGCTGATTACATAACTGGCTTTGCTTAATCTATTAAGCACATGCGAAAACTTATTTCGTGCCTCTGGGTAAACCCCGCACTTTATCAACGACGTCTCCATACTCACGGACCACACAAACAGACGCCGAATCATCGTTGGATGCGTCAGAAGATACTAGGTAGCTAAGCATAACTGAACCCCTAGGGTCCTAAGAAATATGAGGGCCTTTCCATAACGAATCAATAGTCTAACTACCCTCCGTTCACAATCTAGGATGGCACCCCGCCTGGCTAGCCAATCCACCCCTAGAATTAAACTATTGACCATGACACCAAGGACGAATGCGTTGCATTCAAATCCAACGCCCAAGATAGACACTCTCAAATCCCGACAAACCATTGAAGGATGACCCGAACCACCAACAGGATTTGAGACTTGGATGGGATCCTTAACTAGACTAGAATTTAGGTACAGTGTTTCAACTAACGAAGAAGATACTAACGAGTATGAAGCGCCAGAATCAAACAAAGTTCAAACGGGATGATAAAGAAAACCAAATTTCAACCTAGATGTTCCTACCCCCATCAGGTATACCAGCCGTAAGGGAATACAACTACCCTCCAAAAGATGTTGTACTTTGTCCTTGCCTCTTTGGACAATCCTAAGGTGTCCTATTTCTCCAAAACAACTAGCCTTCTTCTTCACATTCTCCATTCGTGACCTCCCACCAAGATGAGGTTTTGTCCTTTGTTAACCAAACAACTATTTGAACCTTCCTCCCATCGTCTATCTTAAAGGTACCAACAAGCCCTCAACTTCCTTGGAATAACTTCTAGCTCGACAAACGTCTAAGTCCCTTAAAGTGTTTTTCCGTCCTTCGTACGGAAGTCCTTATTCATCTTAGAAAAAAGAATCTATACGCGGAGGGGGGGAGGGGGGACTCAAAAAGAAAAAGAGGAAGAGAATCAAAATGGAGAATCGAAGGAGGATATATGGCTCTTTGGGATTATGTTCTTAAAATAAACCTTTCTTTCAAAAATACTCTTCTACAAACATATTTTTGAAAGTATTCTTTATAAAAATGCTTTTGAAAAATAGTTTTTCAAAATATCTTGTCTGTTCTTCTAACCTTCAGCTCTGATACCACGTGTAACATCCCACGTCCATTAATGTCATAGGCAAAGGGAATGCATTAACTTCCATGGAGCATTTTAAGTGAATATAGAACAGAAAATCACAACAAGACAGATATAAAGCAGTACGTTAAAATTTAAAACTTTATTTATTGCAGCAGAAGGTAAATATGTTTGGTTACATCATCAGAAACCATAAATCAATGTCAAGTACATAATATCCATCTTGATAAAACAGAGTACATAATCCCAATACTACAAATAGCCATAAAGAAAATGATAGGCTGAACTTTACTTCAGTAATCCAAATCCAAGTGCTCCCAATCAAGCTCCACTAGTACTAGTCCCACCCTTAGAACCTGAAGGGGGGGGGGAAGGAAGAAAAGAGGTGGAAACAAAGGGGGGTCAGACATAAAGTCTGGCAAGTGCGATAACTCTAACAACATAATTATTAAAGCAATATGATAAGTTATAAGCTGGAGAATAAGGTAATGAATGTGTGTACCACATGGGTATGGCAAGGCAATCAAGAGAAACAGAGATAACTTTCATGGAGCTTCCTAATCAATATAGGATAATTACTATAATCTACCGTATTGTACCATACTGTACTGTACTAACACTAAATGCACCCCTACTCGTCACTCTAGAAATTTGATCCCTCTTGGCTAAATAGAATGATGATAGCTTCGTGTACTACTTGATGTACCCACTATCCTCCATGTTTGACAGTATATCTCTAGTTGCTATCATAGGTACCCAGCGTGTACCTATCTCCAATAGATGTACCCCTTCAATAAGTAATAATGGTAATTCCATGTACTCCTAGCTGACGTCATAGGTGTCGCCTACTCCTATCTCCACTAGGTGAACCCCCTTAATAATTATTAATAATAGTGGTAGCTTCGTGTACCCCTAGCTGACTACATAGGTGTCGTATGCTCCTATCTCCACTAGGTGTACCCACTACCTTGCCCCATTCGATCGGCTCCCTAACTCGTAGATACCCGTGCTGGCCCCACAGTGGGGTGTATCACTCCCCAAAGTGGCAACTCGATACCACCAATGATGCACGGCTTATACCTACACGATGCAACAACGTCTTACCTACCAGCCCGGGTCCACACACGCATATGAACCCGTTGGACTTGCATTGCCACCGCCAACCCGGTTTGGCCTCTTACAGTCAAGCCCTGTATGCGTGTCCCGTCCTCGACTTGGGTCGAGCCCACAAAGAAACGAATGGGTTATTGGTTGAAATGGGCCCCCATTACTTGACGCAAGCTATCCACCTAAGCTTGGTCCCCTCTAGTATATCCCACTTAACCCCTTTCATGTCCACTTACATGTTTTAAATTTGGTTAAGGGTTTCCATTAGTAATTCCACATGTCACCCAAGGCACCCACTTAACCCCTACGTCCCACTTACATGTTTTACCTTGGTTAAGTGTTACTAATCGTATTTCCTCATGCCACCCAAGGCACCCGCTAGATTCAACATGCCACCCAAGGCACCCACTTAAGCCCCACATGTCCCACTACATGTTTATCTGGTTAAGTGTTTCTTAATTCATTAAGACCGTAACCTCATAAAGACCTCTCACATTAGACTGGCATTTGTGGCAGCTAGATTTGCCGGGCGGGTCCGGGCAGTATTACACCACAAACGAGCCTAACCTCGTATCTTTACAACTGTTACGTATTTAATTTGTGCCTAAGACCTCTCACATTAGACTGGCATTTGTGGCAGCTAGATTTGCCGGGCGGGTCCGGCCAGTCTTACACCACAAACGAGCCTAACCTCCTGTCTTAGACGATTAATTACACCTAATTAATCATTCCCCCAATTTGATTTACTTTCCCTATTCAAATTATCAATCAATTCAAAAATTTAACGATGTCCGTAATTGACCCAATTATGTCCATCCATTCACGGTATGTAAAATCATACCAATTTCATCACTAATTAATTTTATTCCTTAAAATTAATTACATGCCTTTTTAGGCCGTTACATACCAAATTCACAATATGTGTGTATAAACTATTATCCCCATCGTACCCCCGTCATTCGTTCGCTTAACACGACATATACATATTAGACTAGCAAATAGTCTAATACTTAAAAAAAAGGAGTAAACGTCATAAAGTCACATACACACAATAATAGATCAAATTTGCATCTAACTTGCAATTAAGAATTACAACATACTTGCATAGTCTTTGTATTATCAAGGATCCAAAAATCATAGATCTAAAAGGGGTGAACTTGCATGTATGAACATAGTTTTACACCCAACTAGCATAGGTAATTATCACAAACTTACATAAACTATGTATGTCGTCAACCTAAACATAAAGGTGTCATCTTGCATAATTATGGATCCAATAAAAGGTGTTAACCTGAGTAAACTATGGATCCACATAAAGGTGTAAACTTGCATAACTATGCATGCCATAGTTTCAGCATAAAAATGTCAACTTGAATATGGATATAATCTTTAAAGGTGTGAACTTGTATATATGTGAATCCAATTATCACTTAAACTTGCATATGAACATTATACCTATACGAACTAGCATATGTGCCACATCCATATTCACATAAAAACTGATGTTATAAACCTAGGTGGTTGGATTATAAAAAGGGATTCAATGACCCAAGTTAACATCATGAACTACTAGCATATATTTTAGATCCAAACTTACATAACATCATATAACTCGCATACAACTTGCGTGATCCTATTAACTTGCATAACATCATACATGAAACTTGCATAACATCATATATAAAACTTGCATAACATCATACATTATGAATCAAGTTAACATACATGATTAAACATATGAATTAGATTCACAACCACAACTTATAATCCAACGTATATCACATTATAATTAATTTAGCAATTATTTTGTTAAAGTGATCGAACTCACTACTCAAAAGCGGTCTTGCGTTCTGAATTCTGATTTGTGGAGTTGTATTAGCTCTCCTTTGAAGAAGATTCGTTGTTAGGGTTGAATAGATCTGATTTGATTTACTGTTCTTCCTCTTTAATTTGTGGCGGCTATTCAAGGGTTCATGACGACAACATGACGGCCATAGTTTCAGTTTTAATTCTGATTTAGGGTTTGAGTCTATGGGTCTTTTTATAGAGTTTTGAATTAATTTAAGCCGTCGGATGATCTTAGGGTTAATCGAAACCACTCAGTCAAGATAGGGTGTCAAGTCAGCCCTAATGACTCAGCAAGGAGTCAGAAAGGACTCAGCAATGAGTCACAACACAGATCGAACTGAACCAGAAAGCTGTGCAGGTTTTTCTCTCGGCCAAGGCGCACTTGGGAAGTGCACCAATGTAAATTTGTACTGGCGCACTTCCCAAGTGCGCCAGTGCAAATTTTTTTCTCTTTGCCACCAAACTTCATTCGTCTATGACTCCTTCATCCGGTACATGTTTCCCGCAAACTCGAACTCTATTTCAACCAGAATTCCGAGACGAACACAATGGCGCAACCCCATTCCCTTAATTCTCACGTCTGAGATTAATTATTCTTTATTTTAGTTAATTCGATTATTCAAAAATCCGGGGTGTTACATCATCCTTCCTCTAATTCTCTAAATAGCCCTTACTTTCAACAATTGCCCCTATTTTTTAACTACCGTGAAAGGTTGGTTTTTGCAGCGCACGATCCAAACAATTCAGCATTTTCATCTTTGTCGATCTACCCCTACTATGCTTAAACTACCCCTCCTTCTCTTAGTACTTCATAACAACCCTTCTTTTAATCCTACCCCTAATTCTCTAAATAGCCCTTACTTCCAACAATAACCCGTATTTTTAACTACTGTAAAGGGTTGGTTTTTGTAGCACCCAATCCAAACGATTCATCATCTTTCATATTTGTCGATCTACCCCTACTATGCTTAAACTAAACCTACTTCTCATTATACTTCAAAACAACCCTTTTTTCATCCTACCCCTAATTATCTAAATATCCCTTACATCCAACAATTGCCTCTTTTTTTTAACTACTTTGAAGGGTTGGTTTTTGAAGCACACAACCCAAACGACTAGCATCTTTCATTTTTGTCGATCTACCCCTAGTATGCCTAAACTACCCCTACTTCTCTTAATACTTCAAAACAGCTCTTCTTTTTAAACCTACCCCTAATTCTCTAAATAGCCCTTCCGTCCAACAATTACCCCTATTTTTTAACTATTGTGAAGGATTGGTTTTTGGGGGTACCCAATCCAAATGATTCATCATCTTTCATATTTGTCGATCTACCACTACTATGCTTAAACTACCCATACTTCACTTAATACTTCAAAACCGTCATTCTTTTTAGTCCTACCCCTAATTCTCTAAATAGCCCTTACTTCCAGCAATTACGCCTATTTTTTAACTTCTTTGAAGGGTTGTTATTTGCAGCACCCAATCCAAATGATTCGTCATCTTTCATATTTGTCGATCTACCCCTACTATACTTAAACTACCCATAATTCTGTTAATACTTCAAAATAGTTGTTCTTTTTAGTCCGACCCCGAATTCTATAAATAGCCCTTACTTCCAACAATTACCCCTATTTTTTAAGTTCTGTTAAGGTTTGGTTTTTGCAGCACGCAATCCAAATGATTCATCGTCTTTCGTATTTGTCGATCTAACCCTGCTATGCTTAAACTACTCATACTTCTCTTAATACTTCAAAACAATCGTTCTTTTTAGTCCTATACCTAATTCTCTAAATAGCCCTTACTTCCAACAATTACGCCTATTTTTTAACTTCTGTGAAGGGTTGGTTTTTGCAGCACCCAATCCGAATGATTCATTGTCTTTCATATTTGTCGATCTACCCCTACTATGGTTAAACTACCCTTACTTCTCTTAATACCCCAAACAGTACTTTTTTTTATCCTACCCCTAATTCTCTAAGTAGCCCTTACTTCCAACAATTACGCCTATCTTTTTACTATTTGTAAGGGTTGGTTTTTGCAGCACCCAATCCAAATAATTCATAATCTTTCATATTTGTCGATCTACCCCTACTATGCTTAAACTACCATTACTTCTCTTAATACTTTAAAACAGCCCTTCTGTTTAATCCTACCCCTAATTCTATAAATAACCATTACTTCCTAAAATTACCCCTATTTTTTAACTACTGTAAAGGTTTTTTTTTTGCAGCACCCAATCCAAACGATTCGGCATCCTTCATATTTGTTTATCAAACCCTACTATGCTTAAACTACCCCTCCTTTTCTTAGTACTTCAAAACAACCATTCTTTTAATCCTATCCCTAATTATCTAAATAGCCCTTACTTCCAACAATCACCCATATTTTTTAACGAATGTGATGGTTTGGACTTTGTAGCACCCAATCCAAATGATTCATCATCTTTCATATTTGTTGATCAACCCCTACTATGCTTAAACTACATCTACTTCTCCTTATACTTCAAAACAGCCCTTCTTTTTCATCCTACCCCTAATTCTCTAAATAGCCCTTACTTCCAACAATTGCCGCTATTTTTTAACTACTGTGAAGGGTTGATTTTTGCAGCACACAATCCAAACGATTCAACATTTTCATATTTTTTGATCCACCCCTACCATGCTTGAACTACCACTCCTTTTCTTAGTACTTCAAAACAGCCCATCTTTTAATCCTACCACTAATTCTCCAAATAGCCATTACTTCCAACAATCATCCCTATTTTTTAACTACTATAAAGGGTTGGTTTTTGCCGCACCCAATCCAAATGATTAGCATCTTTCATATTTGTCGATCTACCCCTACTATGCCTAAACTGCCCCTGCTTCTCTTAATACTTCAAAACAGCTCTTCTTTTTAATTATACCCCTAATTCTCTAAATAGCCCTTCCTTCCAACAATTACCCCTAAATTTTAACTATTGTGAAGGATTGGTTTTTGTGGCACCCAATCCAAATGATTCATCGTCTTTCATATTTGTCGATCTACCCCTACTATGCTTAAACTACCCATACTTCTCTTAATACTTCAAAACAGTCGTTCTTTTTAGTCCTACCCCTAATTCACTAATAGCCCTTACTTCCAACAATTACGTCTATTTTTTAACTTCTTTGAAGGGTTGTTTTTTGTAGCACCCAATGCAAATGATACGTCATCTTTCATATTTGTCGATCTGTCCCTACTATGCGTAAACTACTCATACTTCTGTTAATACTTCAAAATAGTCTTTCTTTTTAGTCCTACCCCTAATTATCTGAATGGCCCTTACTTCTAACAATTACCCCTATTTTTTAATTCCTGTGAAGGTTTTGTTTTTGCAGCACGCAACCCAAAAACTTCAGTGAATGGTTGGTTTTTGCAGCACCCCATCCAAATGATTCATCGTCTTTCATATTTGTCGATCTACCCTTACTATGGTTAAACTACCCCTACTTCTCTTAATACTCCAAAACAATCCTTCTTTTTAATCCTACCCCTAATTCTCTAAATAGCCCTTTCTTCCAACAATTACGCCTATCTTTTTACTATTGTGAAGGGTTTGTTTTTGCAGCAACCAATCCAAATGATTCATAATCTTTCATATTTGTCGATCTACCCCTACTATGCTTAAACTACCCCTACTTCTCTTAATACTTTAAAACAGCCCTTCTGTTTAATCCTACCCCTAATTCTATAAATAAACATTTCTTCCAAAAATTACCCCTAATTTTTAACTACTGTGAAGGGTTTGTTTATGCAACACCCAATCGGAACGATTCGTCATCCTTCATATTTGTCGATCTGCCCCTACTATGCGTAAACTACTCATACTTCTGTTAATACTTCAAAATAGTCTTTCTTTTTAGTCCTACCCCTAATTATCTTAATGGCCCTTACTTCTAACAATTACCCCTATTTTTTAATTTCTGTAAAGGTTTGGTTTTTGCAGCACGCAACCCAAAAACTTCTGTGAATGGTTGGTTTTTGCAGCACCCCATCCAAATGATTCATCATCTTTCATATTTGTCGATCTACCCTTACTATGGTTAAACTACCCCTACTTCTCTTAATACTCCAAAACAATCCTTCTTTTTAATCCTACCCCTAATTCTCTAAATAGCCCTTTCTTCCAACAATTACGCCTATCTTTTTACTATTGTGAAGGGTTTGTTTTTGCAGCAACCAATCCAAATGATTCATAATCTTTCATATTTGTCGATCTACCCCTACTATGCTTAAACTACCGCTACTTCTCTTAATACTTTAAAACAGCCCTTCTGTTTAATCCTACCCCTAATTCTATAAATAAACATTTCTTCCAAAAATTACCCCTAATTTTTAACTACTGTGAAGGGTTTGTTTATGCAACACCCAATCCGAACGATTCGTCATCCTTCATATTTGTCGATCTGCCCCTACTATGCGTAAACTACTCATACTTCTGTTAATACTTCAAAATAGTCTTTCTTTTTAGTCCTACCCCTAATTATCTGAATGGCCCTTACTTCTAACAATTACCCCTATTTTTTAATTTCTGTAAAGGTTTGGTTTTTCCAGCACGCAACCCAAAAACTTCTGTGAATGGTTGGTTTTTGCAGCACCCCATCCAAATGATTCATCGTCTTTCATATTTGTCGATCTACCCTTACTATGGTTAAACTACCCCTACTTCTCTTAATACTCCAAAACAATCCTTCTTTTTAATCCTACCCCTAATTCTCTAAATAGCCCTTTCTTCCAACAATTACGCCTATCTTTTTACTATTGTGAAGGGTTTGTTTTTGCAGCAACCAATCCAAATGATTCATAATCTTTCATATTTGTCGATCTACCCCTACAATGCTTAAACTACCCCTACTTCTCTTAATACTTTAAAACAGCCCTTCTATTTAATCCTACCCCTAATTCTATAAATAAACATTTCTTCCAAAAATTACCCCTAATTTTTAACTACTGTGAAGGGTTTGTTTATGCAACACCCAATCCGAACGATTCGTCATCCTTCATATTTGTTGATCTAACCCTACTATGCTTAAACTACACCTCCTTTTCCTAGTACTTCAAAACAACCCTTCTTTTAATCGTACCCCTAATTCCCTAAATCTCCCTTACTTCCAACAATCACCCATATTTTTTAACTACTGTGAAGGGTTAGTTTTTGTAGCACCCTATCCAAACGATTCATCATCTTTCATATTTGTCGATCAACCCCTACTATGCTTAAACTACACCTACTTCTCTTTATACTACAGAACATCCCTTCTTTTTCATTCTACCCCTAATTCTCTAAATAACCCTTACTTCCAACAATTGCTCCTATTTTTTAACTACTGTGAAGTGTTATTTTTGCAGCACACAATCCAAACAATTTAGCATTTTCATATTTTTCGATCAACCCCTACTATGCTTAAACCACCCCAACTTCTTTTAATACTTCAAAACAACCCTTCTTTTTAATCCTACACCTAATTCTCTAAATAGCCCTTTCTTCCAAAAATTACGCATATCTTTTTACTACTGTGTATGGTTGGTTTTTGCAGCACCCAATCCAAACGTTTCATAATCTTTCATATTTGTCGATCTACCCGAACTATGGTTAAACTACACCTACTTCTCTTAATAATTCAAAACAGTCCTTCTTTTAAATCCTAACCCCAATTCTCTAAATAGACCTTTCTTCCAACAATTACGCCTATCTTTTTACTACTGTGAAGGGTGGGTTTTTGCATCACCCAATCCAAACGATCCATAATCTTTCATATTTGTCGACTACCCCTTCTATGCTTAAACTACCCCTTCTTCTCTTAATACTTCAAAATAGCCCTTCTTTTTAATCCTAAACCTAATTCTCTAAATAGCCATTACATCTAACAAATACCCCTATGTTTTAACTACTGTGAAGGGTTGGTTTTTGCAGCACCCAATCTAAACAATTCATCATCTTTCATGTTTGTCGATATACCACTACTATGCTTAAACTACCCCTACTTCTCTTAATACTTCAAAACAGCTATTCCTTTTAATCCTACCCCTAATTATCTAAATAGCCCTTACTTCCAAAAATTGCCCCTATTTTTTAACTACTATGAAGGGTTAGTTTTTGCAGCACACAATCCAAACGATTCAGCATTTTCATATTTGTCGATCTAGCCTACTATGCTTAAACTTACCCTACTTCTCTTAATACTTCAAAACAGTCCTTCTTTTTAATCCTACTCCTAATTCTCTAAAAAGAACTTACTTCCAACAATTTTGCCTATCTTTTTTCTATAGTGTATGGTTGGTTTTTGCAGCACCCAATCCAATCGTTTCATAATCTTTCATATTTGTCGATCTACCAGTACTATGCTTAAACTACCCTTACTTCTCTTAATACTTCAAAACAGTCCTTCTTTTAAATCCTACCCTTAATTCTCTAAATAGCCCTTACTTCCAACAGTTATGCCTATCTTTTTACTACTGTGAAGGGTTGGTTTTTGCATCAACTAATCCAAACGATTCATACTCTTTCATATTTGTTGATCTAACCCTACTATGCTTAAACTACCCCTTCTTCAATTTATACGTCAAAACAACCCTTATTTTTTATCCTTCACCTAATTCTCTAAATAGCCATTACTTACAACAATTACCCCTGTGATTTAACTATTGTGAAGGGTTGTTTTTTACAGCATCCAATCTAAACGAGTCATCATCTTTCATATTTGTCGATCTACCACTACTATGCTCAAACTACCCCTACTTCTCTTAATACTTCAAAACAACTATTCCTTTTAATCCTACCCCAAATTCTGTAAATTGCCCTTACTTCCAATAATTACACCTATTTTTTAACTATTGTGAAGGGTTAGTTTTTGCAGCACCCAATCCAAATTATTCATCAACTTTCATATTTGTCGATCTACCCCTACTATGCTTAAACTACCCCTCCTTCTCTTAGTAATTCAAAACAGCCCTTCTTTTAATCCTACCCCTATTTCTCTAGGTAATCCTTACTTCCAACAATCACCCCTATTTTTTTACCTACTTTGAAGGGTTGGTTTTTGTAGCACCTAATCCAAACGATTCATCATCTTTCATATTTGACGATCTACCCCTACTATGCTTAAACTACACCTACTTCTCTTTATACTTCAAAACAGCCCTTTTTTCATCCTACCCCTAATTCTCTAAATAGAACTTGCTTCCAACAATTTCCCCAATTTTTTAACTACTGCGAAGGGTTGGTTTTTGCAACACACAATCCAAACGATTAACATCTTGTCGATCTACCCCTACTATGCCTAAACTACCCCTAGTTCTCTTAATACTCCAAAACAGCTCTTCCTTTTAATCCTACCCCCAATTCTATAAATAGCACTTCATTCCAAAAATTACCCCTATTTTTTAACTATTGTGAAGGATTGGTTTTTGCGGCACTCAACCCAAATGATTTATCATCTTTAATATTTATCGATCTAGTCATACTATGTTTAAACTGCCCATACTTCTCTTAATACTTCAAAACAGTCGTTCTTTTTAGTCCTACCCCTAATTCTCTAAATAGATCTTACTTTCAACAATTACCCCTACTTTTTAACTTCTGTGAAGGGTTAGTTTTTGCAGCACCCAATTCAAATGATTCATCGTCTTTCATATTTGTCGATCTACCCCTACTATGCTTAAACTACCCCTACTTCTCTTAATACTTCAAAACAGTCTTTCTTTTTAATTCTACCCCTAATTCTCTAAATAGCCATACTTCCAACAATTGTCCCTATTTTTTAATTTGTGTGAACGGTTGGTTTTTGCAGCACACAATCCAAAGGATTTTTCATCTTTCATTTTGTCAATCTACTCCGACTATGCTTAAACTACCCCTACTTCTCAGAATACTTCAAAACTCCCTAATTCTCTAAGTAGCCCTTACTTACAACAAATACTCCTATTTTTTAACTACTATGAAGGGTTGGTTATTGCAGCACCCAATCTAAATGATTCATCATCTTTCATATTTTTCGATCTACCCTCTACTATTCTTAAAAAAACCCTTCTTCTCTTAACTACCCCTACTTCTCTTAATACTTCAAAATTGTCCTTCTTTTTAATCCAACCCCTAATTCCCTAAATAGCCCATACTTCCTACAATTACCCCTATTTTTTTACTACTATGAAGGGTTGGTTTTTGCAGCACCCAATCTGAATGATTCATCATCTTTCATATTTGTCGATCTAACCCTACTATGCTTAAACTATCCCTACTTCTCTTAATACTTCAAAACAACCCTTCTTTTTAATCCTACCACTAATTCTCTAAATAGCCCTAACTTCCAATAATTACCCCTATTTTTTAACTTCTGTGAAGGGTTGGTTTTTGCAGCATCCAATCTAAATGATTTGTCATCTTTCATATTTGTCGATCTACCTTACTATGCTTAAACTACCCCTACTTCTCTTAATACTTCAAAACAGCCCTTTTTCAATCCTACCCCTAATTCTCTAAATAGCCCTTACTTCCAACAATTATGCCAATCTTTTTACTACTGCGTATGGTTTGTTTTTGCAGCACCCAATCCAAATGTTTCATAATCTTTTATATTTGTCGGTCTACCCCTACTATGCTTAAACTACCCTTACTTCTCTTAACACTTCAAAATAGTCCTTCTTTTAAATCCTACCCCTAATTCTCTAATAGCCCGTACTTTCAACAATTACGCCTATTTTTTTACTACTGTGAAGGGTTGGTTTTTGCATCACCAATCCAAACGATTCATAATCTTTCATATTTGTCGATCCACCGCTACTATGCTTAAACTACCCCTTCTTCTCTTAATACGTCAAAACAACACTTCTTTTCAATCCTTCCCCTAACTCTCTAAATAACCATTACTTCCTACAATTACCCTTATGTTTTAACTACTCTGAAGGGTTGGTTTTGGCAGCACCCAATCCAAATAATTCATCATCTTTCATATTTGTCGATCAACCCCTACTATGCTTAAACTACCCCTACTTCTCTTAATACTTCAAAACAACCCTTCTTTTTAATCCAACACCTAATTCTCTAAGTAGCCCTTACTTCCAACAATAACCCCTATGTTTTAACTACAATGAAGGGTTGGTTTTTGCAGCACCCAATCCAAATGATTCATCATTTTGCATATTTGTCGATCTACCCCTATTATGCTTAAACTACACCTACTTCTCTTTATGCTTCAAAACAACCCTGTTTTTAATCATACCCCTAATTCTCTAAATAGCCCTTACTTCCAGAAATTACCTCTATTTTTTAATAACTATGAAGGGTTGGGTTTTACCGCAAACAATACAAACGATTCATCATCTTTCATGTTTGTCGATCTACCCCTATTATGCCTAAACTACCCCTACTTCTCTTAATATTTCCAAACTGCTCTTCTTTTTAATCCTACACCTAATTCTATAAATATCCCTTCCTCCTAATAATTACCCATATTTTTTGACTAACGTGAAGGATTGGTTTTTGCAGCACCCAATGCAAACGATTCATCATCATTCATATTTGTCGATCTACCCCAACTATGCTTAAACTGCACCTACTTCTCTTTATACTTCAAAACAACCCTTCTTTTTAATACTACCCTTAATTCTCTAAATATACCTTAATTCCAACAATTACCCCTATTTTTAACTACTGTGAACGATTGGGTTTTGCAGCATCCAATCCAAATGATTCATCATCTTTCATATATGTCGATCTACCCCTACCATTCTTAAACCATCCATACTTCTCTTAATAATTTAAAACAATCCATCTTTTTAATCCTACCCCTAATTCTCTATATAGCCCTTAAATCCAACAATTACCCCTATTTTTTAACTTCTGCGAAGTGTTGGTTTTGAAGCACCCAATCCAAATGATTCATCGCCTTTCATATTTGTTGATCTACCCCTACTATGCTTAAACTACCACTATTTCTCTTAATACTTCACAACAGTCTTTCTTTTTAATCCTACCCCTAATTCTCTAGATAGCCTTTACTTCCAACAATTACCTTTATTTTTTAACTACTGTGAACGGTTGGTTTTTGCAGCACACAATCCAAATGATTTATCATCTTTCATATTTTCGATCTACTCCTACTATGCTTAAACTACCCCTCCTACTATGCTTAAACTACCCCTACTTCTCTTAATACTTCAAAATAGCCCTTCTTCTTAATGCTATCCCTAATTCTCTAAATAGCCCTTACTTCCAACAATTAACCCTATTTTTTAACTATTGTAAATGGTTGGTTATTCCAGCACCCAATCTAAATGATTCATTATCTTTCACATTTCTTGATCTAACCCCTACTATGCTTAAACAAACCCTTCTTCTCTTAATACTTCAAAATAGTCCTTCTTTTTAATCCAACCCCTAATTCTCTAAATAGCCCTTACTTCCAACAATTACACCTATTTTTTACCTATGGTGAATTGTTGGTTTTTGCAGCACCCAATCTAAATGATTCATCATCTTTCATATTTTTCGATTTAAGCCTGTTATGCTTAAACTATCACTACTTCTGTTAACACTTCAAAACAACCCTTCTTTTTAACCCTACCACTAATTCTCTAAATAGCCCTTACTTCCAATAATTACCCCTATTTTTTAACTTCTATGAAAGGTTGGTTTTTGCAGCATCCAATCTAAATGATTCGTCATCTTTCATATTTTTCGATCTACCCACACTATGCTTAAACTAGTCTTACTTCTCTTTATACTTCAAAACAGCCCTTACTTTTAATCCCACCCCTAATTCTCTAAATGGCCTTTACTTCCAACGATTACGCCTATCATTTTACTACTGTGAAGGGTTGGTATTTGCATCACCCAAACCAAACGATTCTTAATCTTTCATATTTGTCGATCTACCCCTATTATGCTTAAACTACCCCTTCTTCTCTTAATACTTCAAAACAGCCCTTCTTTTTAATACTACACCTAATTCTATAAATAGCCATTGTTCCAACAATTACCCCTATGTTTTAACTACTATGAAGGGTTGGTTTTTGCAGTGCCAATCTAAATGATTCAACATCTTTCATATTTTTCGATCTACCACTACTATGCTTAAACTACCCCTACTTCTATTAATACATCAAAACAGTTATTCTTTTTAATCCAACCCCTAATTCTCTAAATAGCCCTTACTTCAAACAATACCCCTATTATTTAACTACTGCGAAGGGTTGGTTTCTGCACCACCCAATCCAAAAGATTCATCACCTTTCATATTTGTCGATATACCCCTATTATGCTTGAACTACCCCTCCTTCTCTTAGTGCTTCAAAACATCCCTTCTTTTAATCCTACCCCTAATTCTCTAAATAGCCCTTACTTCCAACAGTCGCACTTATTTTTTAACTACTGTGTAGGGTTGGTTTTTGTAGTACCCAATCAAAACGATTCATCATCTTTCATATTTGTCGATATACCCCTACTATGCCCAAACTACACCTACTTCTCTTTATACTTCAAAACAACACTTCTTTTTCATCCTACCCATAATTCTCTAAATATCCCTTTCATCCAACAATTTCCCCCATTTTTTAACTAGTATGAAGGGTTGGTTTTTGCAGCGCACAATCCAAATGATTCAACATCTTTCATATTTGTCGATCTACCCTTACTATGCCTAAACTACCCCTACTTCTCTTAATACTTAAAAACAGCTCTTCTTTTTAATCCAATCACTAATTCTCTAAATAGCCCTTCCTTCCAAAAATTACCCCTATTTTTTAACTATTGTGAATGATTGGATTTTGCAACACCCAATCCAAATGATTCACTATCTTTCATATTTGTCGATCTGCCCCTACCATGCTTAAACTACCCACACTTCTCTTAATAATTCAAAACAGTCCTACTTTTTAATCCTACTCCTATTCCTCTATATAGCCCTTAAATCCAACAATTACACCTTTTTTAACTTATGTGAAGGGTTGGTTTTTGCTGCACCCAATACAAATGATTCATCGTCTTTCACATTTGTCGATTTACCCCTACTATGCTTAAACTACCCCTACTTCTCTTATTATTTAAAAACAGCCTTTCTTTTTAATCCTACTTCTAATTCTCTAAATAGCCCTTACTTCCAACAATTACCCCTAATTTTTAATTACTATGAACGGTTGGATTTTGCAGCACAGAATCCAATGATTTATCATCTTTCATATTTGTCGATCTACTCCTACTATGCTTAAACTACCCTTACTTCTATTAATACTTCAAAACAACCCTTCTTTTTAATCCTATCCCTAATTCTCTAAATAGCCCTTACTTCCAACAATTACCCCTATTTTTTAACTACTATGAAGGGTTGGTTACTGCAGCACCCAATCTAAATGATTCATCGTCTTTCATATTTCTCGATCTACCCCCTATTATGCTTAAACAACCGCTTCTTCTCTTAACTACCCCTACTTCACTTAATACTTCAAAACAGTCCTTTTTAATCTAAGTCCTCATTCCATAACTAGACCTTACTTCCAACAATTACGCTTATTTTTTAACTACTGTGAAGCATTGGTTTTTGCAGCACCCAATCTAAATAATTCATCATCTTTCATATTTGTCGATCTAACCCTACTATGCTTAAACGATCCATACTTCTCTCAATACTTCAAAACAACCCTTCTTTTAAATCCTATAACTAATTCTCTAATAGCCCTTACTTCCAATAATTACCCCTATTTTTTAACTTCTGCGAAGGGTTGGTTTTTCAGCATCCAATCTAAATGATTCGTCATCTTTCATATTTGTCGATCTACCCCTACTAGGCTTAAACTACCATACTTCTCTAAATAACTCAAAACAGCCCTTATTTTCAATCTCATCCCTAATTCTCTAACCAGCCCTTACATCCAACAATTACGCCTACCTTTTTACTGCTTTGTATGATTGGTTACTGCAGCACCCAATCCAAACGTTTCATAACCTTTCATATTTGTCGATCTACGCCTATAATGCTTAAACTATCCCTGCTTCTCTTAACACATCAAAATAGTCCGTCTTTTAAATCCTACCCCTAAATATCTAAATAGCCCTTACTTCCAACAATTATGCCTATCTTTTAACTACCGTGAAGTGTTGGTTTTTGCATCACCCAATCCAAACGATTCATAATCTTTCATATTTGTCGATCTAACCCTACTATGCTTAAACTACCCCTTCCTCTCTTAATACTTCAAAACAGCGCTTCTTTCTAATCCTAACCCTAATTCTCTAAATAGCCATTAGTTCCAACAATTACCCCTATGTTTTAACTATTGTGAAGGGTTGGTTTTTTGCAGCACCCAATCTAAACTATTCAACATCTTTCATATTTGTCGATCTAACACTAATATGCTTAAACTACTCCTACCTCTCTTAGTACTTCAAAACAACCCTTCTTTTAATCCTACCCCTAATTCATTAAATAGCCCTTACTTCAAACAATCACTCCTATTTTTTAACTATTGTGAAGGGTTGGTTTTTGCAGCACACAATCCAAACAATTCAGCATCTTTCATATTTGACGATCTACCCCTTATATGCCTAAACTACCCCTACTTCTCTTAGTACATCAAAACAGCTCATCTTTTTAATCCTACCCATAGTTCACTAAATAGCCCTTCCTTCCAAAAATTACCACTATTTTTAAACTATTGTAACACCCTGTATTTTCTGTGAACTTAAGAATTACAAATCTGAGTACAATTAAAATATAAATTCAGAATCAAGGGAAATGGGATATGCCATTGCGTTCGTCTCGGAAAAATACGCGAAATAGAGTCCGAAATTTTGTAAATCGGAGTCCATAGGACCAAGTTATGGCCTTCCAAAGTTCAAAAAAAAAAATTAAACAGCACAGACCAGGTCGACTGGGGAGTCGGCCCTAGAGTCGACCTGCCCCAGGGGGTCGACCCTAGAGTCGACCCTAGATTCGACCTGCCCCCAGGGGGTCGACCCTAGAGTCGACCCTAGTGTCGATCTGGGGGTCGACCTGCCTCCAAATCTGCTTTTCTACCTGGGTGTGTTCTGATGTATCTGGCCTCGTTTTCTATCTAGATTCGTCTGCCTAAACCTATTTAAACAGCCCCAAACCCAGCCTTCTCTGCACACAATTCTATTCTGCTTCTACTTTGCCTCTGTTCTAAATTAAAAATAAAAATGGCGTTGCTACTCTGCTGAAATCCAAACTAGAATACCATCAACAACAACCTAAATTCAATTTGAGATTAGAGCTTCTGCAACGGTTCCACAACAACTAGAGTTCTTTCTTTAATCCAATTAAGGCAAGTACAGTTATTTTCCGCTATAAACGTTAATTCTGATTTTGACATGAATTGTGAATCTGAATCTGAGATTATATCTGGTCTGTTCTAATTTGATTTATCTTATTCTGTACCTCTTTCTTCGTTCTGTTCTATAGCCAGGCTACCACGAGCCTGAGCCAATCTCATAAGAGATTAAAATGCGCTATAATGTTTGGGACAGTAAAATAAATGATGCATAAATCGGTTGTGACCAATAGGTGACTAATTTGAGGAAAGAACATGGACTGTACTTAGAACATGAATCTGAGACATATGATTGGACATGTTATCTTTATAACATAAAAAGGTATTGAACATATGATTTGTGGACATGACGTAAAAAGGTATATAATTGAACATAAATATAGACTATATTGAACACATGATTTAGGATAAAGAGAATATGGCCTAGGTATAAAGATTTACATGAAAATAGGATATCTATTAATGTAAATAAACACCTAAGTAAGGGACCTTTGGGATATTTGACATGCATAGTAATCTATGGCTATATTTGGTATAAATTATATGGATCTTCTGTACTAAGCAAGTTTAATAAAAATTTGGAACATATGATATATGGTAAAGTTATGATCATAATCTGTGCTATGTAAATTTAATACAAACATAGGGTATATGATAATATTGTGAATCAAGACTATTATTTATGCACGTGAACTTAGGCAAGATTTATAATTAGGTAAGGTATGAAACTTTAAGAAATGAGTAAATTTGTTATATTTGCGTAATTTGCTAGTTGTGTTACATTGCTTAATCTGCTAGTTCTGTTATATTGCTTAATCTGCTAGTTCTGCTCTACTGCCTAGTCTGCTAGATTTGTTCATGTGCCAAATCTGTCGTCTGCTAAGTCTGTTGAAAATACTAAATCTGCTAGTTTGCTTAATCTGCTAAGTCGCCTAATCTGAGAAATCTGTTATCTGCTATATCTGTTAAGTTGGTATAATTAGTCCGCTATTGACATAATCTGAATTGGCTATAGTTATGAATAATTGACATGTATATTAGGCGTGGGTATAAATGGTAAATCATTAATTAATTGGCCGCAAAGATAAACGTGGCTAACTCGAGGTTAGAATGAGTTTGCGGCGAAATTCTGCCCGGAACCGCCCGGTATAATCCAGTGGTCGCAAACAATAGGTTCTAATGTGAGAAGTTAGTCATAACGTGCTAGAAACCCGAGGTTAGACTCAGTTTGCGACAGAAACCTGCCCGGAACCAACCGGCCTAACCAGTTGCCGCAAACTGTCAGTCTAATGTGAGAGGTTTGGGCACTAATATTTAATTAATGAAAATATGAGATAATTATGATTTCTAAAACGTGTTGGATAAGGTTAAACCAATTGGACCAATAAGTCTGATAAACTCGTTTCGTGGATCCGTAGGCCCAATACAAAGTTAGATAATCTGGAACCAGTTAATCTGTAAGCCTGTTAATCCGAACATCTGATCCGTTTGTCTGAAAACCTATTAACTTGATTTCCTTATCTTTGAACTAGTTAATCTAAATTTTGTATGTCTGAAACTTGTAGACAAGTTAAACTAAAATCTGTTAGTCTAGGGACACAAGGTTAGGAGGGGAATTACTTGTGTCATCTGTTGTTTGGGACCCATATTAGTTAGTAACCCTTTCTGTTATCAAAACTTTGACCCAACAGTTGGTAGGGTCCGGGCACGCTTACTGAACTAATTATAAACGGTTCATTCTGATAATGGCGTGGGGTGTTGATGGTGCATTCCAACCGGGTCATATGCGTGCATGGATCCCGCTCTGCCTCTGAGGATGTAAGACGCCGTGACATCTGTAAATAGGTCTGTGCCAATTGGTTGTCACTTTAGGGAGTGATACACCCTACTGTGGGGCCGACACAGGATATTTATGTATTAGGGAGCTGATCAGTTGGGGTAGGGTTTTAGGGTATACTTAGTTCTGTCTGTTTCTGTTGGTACCGTCTGTTTCTGTTGGGTGGTAACACCTGTCTGTTTCTATGTGGTACCGTCTGTTCGGGTGGTAAAGGCCCATTACTAGTGTACACCTAATTCTACATTTTGTTTCCATAAGGATTAATCTGTTTCTGCTTCTGTCTGTTTCTGATCGGGTAGTAAAGGCCCATTATTAGCATTCTGTTTCTGTTAAATTATTCTGTACCCGTTATTGCTTCAGTTTAGACATTAGGGTGACACCTAATTCTGTTATACTAGTATTAGTGCAGAGAAGTGTAAAGCAATATTTTATGTCATTCTGTTCTTCTGTTATGTCTGCTACACCTGTTACAGTTATCTCTCATCCAGTTTTATGTTCATGTCATATTATTATTATCTGTTCATATGCTGAAAATCACTGGACTTGCCAGACTTTTTGTCTGACCCTTGTTGTTTCGCCTCCTTTCTTCCGTTTCCCCCCCAGGTTGTCCAAGGAGGGAATACATTATCTTGATCCGGATTTCTCTTTGCTTGAAGTGCTTAAAGTATGGCTTGGCTCTGCATAGCTTCCGTTCTATGGGGATTATGATTTTAAACTATGCTTTCTGAAGGCTTTTGTACAAGACTGATATTTTGTACTTGAATTCTGAGATTTGAAAGGATGTAACCATACTGATTTCTGTTTCCGCTGTAATAAAGTTAAAAATTTTCAAGTACTGTTTTATCTGTCTTGTAAGTTTCTGTTCTATTTACTAAAATGCTCCACCAAAGTTAAGGCATTCCCCTTGCGAGTGACCTTAACGGAGGTGGGGTGTTACACTTGGTATCAGAGCTGAAGGTTACCAGATTTTATAAAATGTTTTGAAAACTATTTTCAAAAAGGTTTTGAAAGGATGTATTTTCAAAAATAAAGCTTATTTTGAAAAACATAGTCCCCAAGAGCCATATATCTTTCTTTCAGTCCATTTTGTATTGAACCTTTCCTTTTTCGTTTCAGCATGTCTGAAGCATCTGAGATACCAGAGGGTGTTCATGTACCCAGTTGGTTTCGTCAATACCTTGAGGCTAGGACCGCCGCTGCAGGTCTAGCAAATGATCCCCCTCCTCCACCCCCTCCTCGTGCAATTGCTTTCTCAAAGATCTATAGAGATTTTGGGGCCAAGGGTGGGAAGGATTTCAAAGGAACTGAATCATTCGTAGAAGCGAGGAATTGGCTCAAAGAAACTGAGGATCTATTCGTTGTCTTTGAGGTGGACGATAGGCAGAAGGTACAGTTGGCGGTATGGCTGCTCAAAGACGAAGCTTCCTACTGGTGGGAAGTCACTAACGCCGAGAGGTTGGTTGAGACATGGATAGATTTCAGAACAAGGTTTGAGACAAAATTTCTCTCGCAAGCTGAACGGAGTTTACAACTGGAAAAGTTCTTATCTCTTAAGCAAGGAAGTATGACGGTCAAGGAATACGTCAACCAGTTCAACCAACTAGCTAGGTTTGGATTGGATTTAGTCAACACTCAGAATAAAAAGGCTCTCCACTTTGTTAAAGGATTGAACGAGCCAGTGCACAGCCTAGCCATAACCCATGTACCCATGGGAGCGACTTACGAGAAATTGGTAGACATGGCACTAATGCACGAGGAAGACAAGGGCCCGAAAGAGACAAAAAAGGAAGAACCACAGAATAAGAAAGCAGGGCCCAAAAAGGAAACACAAAAGAAGGATGAAAAGACTGAAGATAAGAAGGGGAAAAAGTTCTTTACTTGTGGGAGCTCGACTCATCTGAACAAGGATTGCAGAAAAAGGAAAGGCACTTGCTTCAACTGTGGAGAGATGGGACACTTCACTAGGGACTGCCCGAAGAGACGAGGGCAAGGAGGGCAGGCAAACACTCTCGAGGCTAGTGGCTAGGATAGAAATAGGAAAATTTCTATAGTAGGTTTAAATTTCTTTATCTGATTATGGAGTTAAGACTTTTTCTGATTCTGGTATTTTGATTTTGTAATCGACACTCTGCACTTTAATACTAGTATTGTTTCTGAATTCTGCTATAGACTCAGTCCCATAAGGGTTATGGTTCATCTGTTTGAGACTGGGGTTTGAGGGATATTTGTGTTAGACGTCAAGTATGACGCATACATTCTGAGTTTTTGTGGGATATGATTTTTATCATGCTTAGCTTCCAAAGAATCATTAGGGAACCAAGTCTTTGACTTATCTATACTCGCTTCCATCATTCGACTGTATCCTATCGATCGAATCTTTGAACTTTAGGTAGAAACTAATGGGTGTAAACATGTGTTTGGGACATGTTATGTTTGATGGTTGCAAGTGGATGCAAGTGGTTGCTAGTGGTTGCCCGTGGATGCATATACACACACTAGGCACTAGATCGGCTCGAAAACACTCTCATACTGCATATGGATTAGTGAGCATTTTTAAATTTTATGGATGCAAAATGGTTGAATCAGCACATGGATGTTGCATATGAGTGGATGGTTGTGCACTCATATAGAAATGATATGTATCAAATAGGAAAATTGCATACATCTTGGACTCATGGCACTGACATAATTCGCATTAAGGAGGTCAACTGAATCAGTAGACCGCCTGATCTTTGCATTAGATAAGGAAAATATATACACACTTTTGCAAATGTTCATATAGCACTAGAAATTTCTAAGGACAATGGATGCTTGTGGATGATGACTGATTAGATGAGTGATTGGATGGTAGGACACATTCTTCTTAACTTGAAGATTTCGGGGACGAAATCCTTTAAGGAGGGGAGAATGTAACACCCCGTATTTTCTGTGAACTTAAGAATTACAAATCTGAGTATAATTAAAATACAAAATCAGAATCAAGGGAAACGGGCTGTGCCATCGCGTTTGTCTCGGAAAAATACATGAAATAGAGTCCGAAATTTCGTAAATCGATGTCCATATGACCATGTTATGGCCTTCCAAAGTTCAGAAAAAAAAAATTAAACAGCACAGACCAGGTCGACTGGGGAGTCGACCCTAGAGTCGACCTGCCCCAGGGGGTCGACCCTAGAGTCGACCTGCCCCCAGGGGGTCGACCCTAGAGTCGACCCTAGTGTCGACCTGGGGGTCGACCTGCCTCGAATCTGCTTTTCTGCCTGGGTGCGTTCTGATGTATCTGGCCTCGTTTTCTGTCTAGATTCGTCCGCCTAAACCTATTTAAACAGCCCCAAACCCAGCCTTCTCTGCACACAATTCTATTCTGCTTCTACTCTGCCTCTGTTCTAAATTAAAAATAAAAATGGCGTTGCTACTTTGCTGAAATCAAAACTAGAAGACCATCAACATCAACCTAAATTCAATTAGAGATTAGAGCTTCTGCAACGGTTCCACAACAACTAGAGTTCTTTCTTTAATCCAATTAAGGCAAGTACAGTTATTTTCCGCTATAAACGTTAATTCTGATTTTGACATGAATCGTGAATCTGAATCTGAGATTATATCTGTTCTGTTCTGATTTGATTTATCTTATTCTGTACCTCTTTCCTCTTTCTGTTCTATAGCCAGGCTACCACGAGCCTGAGCCAATCTCATAAGAGATTAACATGCGCTAAAATGTTTGGGACAGTAAAATGAATGATGCATAAATTGGGCATGACCAATAGGTGACTAATTTGAGGAAAGAACATGGACTGTAGCTAGAACATGAATCTGAGACATATGATTGGACATGTTATATTTATAACATAAAAAGGTATTGAACATATGATTTGTGGACATGACGTAAAAATGTATATAATTGAACATAAATATAGACTGTATTGAACACATGATTTAGGATAAAGAGAATATGGCCTAGGTATAATGATTTACATGAAAATAGAATATCTATTAATGTAAATAAACACCTAAGTAAGGGACCTTTGGGATATTTGACATGCATAGTAATCTATGGCTATATTTGGTATAAATTATATGGATCTTCTGTACTATGCAAGTTTAATAAAAATTTGGAACATATGATATATGGTAAAGTTATGACCATAATCTGTGCTATGTAAATTTAATACAAACATAGGGTATATGATAATAATGTGAATCAAGACTATTATTTATGCACGTGAACTTAGGCAAGATTTATAATTAGGCAAGGTATGAAACTTTAAGAAATGAGTAAATTTGTTATATTTGCATAATTTGCTAGTTGTGTTACATTGCCTAATCTGCTAGTTCTGTTATATTGCTTAATCTGCTAGTTCTGCTCTACTGCCTAGTCTGCAAGATTTGTTCATGTGCCAAATCTGTCATCTGCTAAGTCTGTTGAAAATACTTAATCTACTAGTTTGCTTAATTTGCTAAGTCGCCTAATCTGAGAAATCTGTTATCTGCTATATCTGTTGAGTTGGTATAATTAGTCCGCTATTGACATAATCTGAATTGGCTATATTTATGAATAATTGACATGTATATTAGGCGTGGGTATAAATGGTAAATCATTAATTAATTGGCCGCAAAGATAAACATGGCTAACTCGAGGTTTGAATGAGTTTGCGGCGTAATTCTGCCCGGAACCGCCCGACATAATCTAGTGGTCACAAACAATAGGTTCTAATGTGAGAAGTTAGTCATAACGTGCTAGAAACCCGAGGTTAGACTCAGTTTGCGACAGAAAGCTGCCCGGAACCAACCGGCCTAACCAGTTGCCGCAAACTGTCAGTCTAATGTGAGAGGTTTGGGCATTAATATTTAATTAATGAAAATCTGAGATAATTGTGATGTCTAAAACGTGTTGGATAAGGTTAAACCAATTGGACCAATGAGTCTGATAAACCCATTTCGTGGATCCGTAGGCCCAATACAAAGTTAGATAATCTGGAACCAGTTAATCTGTAAGCCTGTTAATCCGAACATCTAATCCGTTTGTCTGAAAACCTATTAACTTGATTTCCTGATCTGTGAACTAGTTAATCTAAATTTTGTATGTCTGAAACTTGTAGACAAGTTAAACTAAAATCTGTTAGTCTGGGGAAACAAGGTTAGGAGGGGAATTACTTGTGTCATCTGTTGTTTTGGACCCATATTAGTCAGTAACCCTTTCTGGTATCAAAACTTTGACCCAACAGTTGGTAGGGTCCGGGCAAGTTTACTGAACTAATTATAAGCGGTTCATTCTGATAATGGCGAGGGGTGTTGATGGTGCGTTCCAACCGGGTCATGTGCGTGCATGGATCCCGGTCTGCCTCTGAGGATGTAAGACGCCGTGACATCTGTAAATAGGTCTGTGCCAATTGGTTGTCACTTTAGGGAGTGATACACCCTACTGTGGGGCCGACACAGGATATTTATGTATTAGGGAGCCGATCACTTGGGGTAGGGTTTTAGGGTACACTTAGTTCTATCTGTTTCTGTTGGTACCGTCTGTTTCTGTTGGGAGGTAACACCTGTCTGTTTCTATGTGGTACCGTCTGTTCGGGTGGTAAAGGCCCATTACTAGTGTACACCTAATTCTACATTCTGTTTCCATAGGGATTTATCTGTTTCTGCTTCTGTCTGTTTCTGATCGGGAAGTAAAGGCCCATTATTAGCATTCTGTTTCTGTTAAATTATTCTGTACCCGTTCCTGCTTCAGTTTAGACATTAGGGTGACACCTAATTCTGTTATACTAGTATTAGTGCAGAGAAGTGTAAAACAATAGTTTATGTCATTCTGTTCTTCTGTTATATCTGCTACACCTGTTACAGTTATCTCTCATCCAGTTTTATGTTCATGTCATATTATTATTATTATCTGTTCATATGCTGAAAGTCACTGGACTTGCCAGACTTTTTGTCTGACCCTTGTTGTTTCGCCTCCTTTCTTCCGTTCCCCCCCCCACCAGGTTGTCCAAGGAGGGAATACTTTAGGTTGATCCGGATTTCTCTTTGCTTGAAGTGCTTAAAGTATGGCTTGGCTCTGCATAGCTTACGTTCTATGGGGATTATGATTTTAAACTATGCTTTCTGAAGGCTTTTGTACAAGACTGATATTTTGTACTTGAATTCTGAGATTTGAAAGGATGTAACCATACTGATTTCTGTTTCCGCTGCAATAAAGTTAAAAAATTTCAAGTACTGTTTTATCTATCTTGTAAGTTTCTGTTCTGTTTACTAAAATGCTCCACCAAATTTAAGGCATTCCCCTTGCGAGTGACCTTAACGGAGGTGGGATGTTACAACTATTGTTAAGGATTGCTTTTTGTGGCACCCAATCCAAATGATTTATCATCTTTCATATTTTTCGATCTACCCCTACTATGCTTAAACTTCCCATACTTCTCTTAATACTTCAAAAGAGTCCTTTTTAGTTCTACCCATAATTCTCTAAATAGCCCTTTCTTCCAATAATTACCCCTATTTTTTAACTTCTATGAAGGGTTGGTTTTTGCAGCACCCAATCGAAATGATTAATTGTCTTTCATATTTGTCTATCTACCCCTACCATGCTTAAACTACACGACTTCTCTTAATTCTTGGAAACAGTCTTTCTTTTTAATCTTACCCCTAATTCCTTAAATAGCCCTTACTTCCAACAATTACCCTATTTTTTAATTACTGTGAATGGTTGGTCTATGCAGCATACAATTCAAATGATTCATCATCTTTCATATTTGTCGATCTGCTCCTACTATGCTTAAACTACCCATACTTCTCTTAATACTTCAAAACAGCCCTTCTTCTTGATCCTATCCCTAATTCTCTAAATAGCCCTTACTTCCAAAAATTACCCCTACTTTTTAACTACTGTGAAGAGTTGGTTATTGCAACACCCAATCTAAATGATTCATCATCTTTCATATTTCTCGATCTACCCCATACTATGCTTAAACAACCCCTTCTTCTTTTAACAACCCCTAATTATCTAAATACTTCAAAACAGTCCTTCTTTTTAATCCAACCCCTAATTCTCTAAATATATCTTACTTCCAACAATTTCCCCTATTTTTTAAATATTGTGAAGGGTTGGTTTTTGCAGCACCCAATCTAAATGATCCATCGTCTGTCATATTTGTCGATCTATCCATATTATGCTTAAAATATCCCTACTTCACTTAATACTTTAAAACACACCTAATTCTCTAAATAGCCCTTACATCCAACAATTACGCATATCTTTTTACAACTATGAAGGGTTGGTTTTTGCATCAGCCAATCCAAATGATTCATAATCATTCATATATGTCAATCTACCCCTACTATGCTTAAACTACCCCTTCTTCTCTTAATACTTCAAAACAGTCCTTCTTTTTAATCCTACCCCTAATTCTCTATATAGCCCTTAAATTCGACAATTACCCCTATCTTTTAACTTCTGTGCAGGGTTGGTTTTGCAGCACCATATCCAAATGATTCATCGTCTTTCATATTTGTTGATCTACCCCTACTACGCTTAAACTACCCCTACTTCTCTTAATACTTCAAAACAGTCTTTCATTTTAATCCTAACCCTGATTCTGTAAATAGCCCTTACTTCCAAAAATTACCCCTATTTTTTAATTAATGTGAACGGTTGGTTTTTCTAGCTAACAATCCAAATGATTTATCATCTTTCATATTTGTCGATCTACTCCTACTATGCTTAAACTACCCCTATTTCTCTTAATACTTCAAAAAAGCCCTTCTTCTTAATCCTATCCATAATTCTCTAAATATCCCTTACTTCCAACAATTACCCCTAATTTTTAACTACTGTGAAGGGTTGTTATTGCAGCACCTAATCTAAATGATTCATCATCTTTCATATTTCTCGATCTACCCCCTATAATGCTTAAAAAAACCCTTCTTCCCTTAACTACCCCTACTTTCTCTTAATACTTCAAAACTCCCTTTTTTAATCCAACCCCAAATTCTCTAAATAGACCTTACTTCCAAAACTACCCCTAATTTTTAATTACTGTGAATGGATGGTTTTTGCAGCACACAATCCAATGATTTATCATCTTTCATATTTGTCGATCTACTCCTACTATGCTTAAACTACCCCTACTTCTCTTAATACTTCAAAACAACACTTCTTTTTTATCCTATCCCTAATTCTCTAAATATCCCTTACTTCCAACAATTACCCCTATTTTTTAACTATTTTGAAGGGTTGGTTATTGCAGCACTCAATCTAAATGATTCGTCACCTTTCATATTTCTCGATCTACCCCCTATTATGCTTAAACAACCCCTTCTTCTCTTAACTACCCCTACTTCTCTTAATAATTCAAAACAGTCCTTCTTTTTAATCCAACCACTCATTCTCTAACCAGACCTTACTTCCAACAATTACGCCTATTTCTTAACTACTGTGAAGCGTTTGTTTTTGCAGCACCCAATCTAAATAATCCATCATCTTTCATATTTGTCGATCTAACCCTACTATGCTTAAACTATCCCTACTTCTCTTAATACTTCAAAACAACCCTTCTTTTAAATCCTACAATTTATTCTCTAAATAGCCCTTACTTCCAATAATTACCCCTATTTTTTTAACTTCTGCGAAGAGTTGGTTTTTCAGCATCCAATCTAAATGATTCGTCATCTTTCATATTTGTCGATATACCCCTACTATGCTTAAACTACCATACTTCTCTAAATAATTCAAAACAACCCTTATTTTTAATCTTATCCTTAATTCTCTAAGTAGCCCTTACTTCCAATAATTATGCCTATCTTTTTACTACTTTGTATGGTTGGTTACTGCAGCACCCAATCCAAACGTGTCATAACCTTTCATATTTGATCTACCCCTACTATGCTTAAACTACCCCCGCTTCTCTTAATACTTCAAAATAGTCCTTCTTTAAAATCCTACCCCTAATTATCTAAATAGCCCTTACTTCCAACAATTACGCCTATCTTTTTACTACCGTGAAGGGTTGGTTTTTGCATCACCCAATCCAAACGATTCATAATCTTTCATATTTGTCGATCTACCCCTACTATGCTTAAACTATCCCTTCTTCTCTTAATACTTCAAAACAACCCTTCTTTCTAATCCTACCCCTAATTCTCTAAATAGCCATTAGTTCCAACAATTACCCTTATGTTTTAACTACTGTGAAGGGTTGGTTTTTGCCGCACCCAATCTAAATGATTCAACATCTTTCATATTTGTCGATCTACCACTAATATGCTTAAACAACTCCTACTTCTCTTAATACTTCAAAACACCTATTCTTTTTATTCCTACACCTAATTCTCTAAATATCCCTTACTACCAACAATTACCCCTTTTTTTAACAACTGTAAAGGGTTGGTTTCTGCAACACCCAATCGAAATGATTCATCATCATTCATATTTGTCGATCTACCCCTACTATGCTTAAACTAACCCTCCTTCTCTTAGTACTTCAAAACACCCTTCTTTTAATCCTACCCCTAATTCATTAAATAGCCCTTACTTCAAACAATCACCCTTATTTTTTTAACTATTGTGAAGGGTTGGTTTTTGCAGCACACAATCCAAACAATTCAACATCTTTCATATTTGACGATCTACCCCTACTATGCCTAAACTACCCCTACTTCCCTTAATACATCAAAACAACTCTTCTTTTTAATCCTACCCCTAATTCTCTAAATAGCCCTTCCTTCCAAAAATTACCCCTATTTTTTAACTATTGTTAAGGATTGCTTTTTGTGGCACCCAATCCAAATGATTCATCATCTTTCATATTTTTCGATCTACCCCTACTATGCTAAAACTTCCCATACTTCTCTTAATACTTAAAAAGAGTCCTTCTTTTTAGTCCTATCCCTAATTCTCTAAATAACCCTTTCTTCCAACAACTACCCCTATTTTTTAACTTCTGTGAAGGCTTGGTTTTTGCAGCACCCAATCCAAATGATTCGTTGTCTTTCATATTTGTCGATCTACCCCTACTATGCTTAAACTACCCTACTTCTCTTAGTACTTCGAAACAGTCTTTCTTTTTAATCTTACCGCTAATTCTCTAAATAGCCCTTACTTCCAACAATTACCCTATTTTTTAATAACGGTGAATGGTTGGTTTTTGCAACACCCAATCTAAATGATTCATCATCTTTCATATTTCTCGATTTACCCCTTACTATGCTTAAACAACCCCTTCTTCTCTTAACTACCCCTAATTCTCTAAATACTTCAAAACAGTCCTTCTTTTTAATCCAACCCCTAATTCTCTAAATATATCTTACATCCAACAATTACACCTATCTTTTTAATACTGTGAAGGGTTTATTTTTGCATCAGCCAATCCAAACGATTCATAATCATTCATATATGTCGATTTACCCCTACTATGCTTAAACTACCCCTTATTCTCTTAATACTTCAAAACAGTCCTTCTTTTTAATCCTACCCCCAATTCTCTACATAGCCCTTAAATTCGACAATTACCCCTATTTTTAAACTTCTGTGCAGGGTGGGTTTTGCAGCACCCAATCCAAATGATTCATCGTCTTTCATATTTGCTGATCAACCCCTACTTCTCTTAATACTTCAAAACAGTCTTTCATTTTAATCCTACCCCTAATTCCGTAATTAGCCCTTACTTCCAACAATTACCCCTATTTTTTAATTATTGTGAAAGGTTGGTTTTTCCAGCAAACAATCCAAATGATTTATCATCTTTCTTATTTGTCAGTCTACTCCTACTATGCTTAAACTACCACTACTTCTCTTAATACTTCAAAACCTCCCTTCTTCTTAATCCTATCCCTAATTATCTAAATAGCCCTTACTTCCAATAATTACGCCTAATTTTTAACTACTGTGAAGGGTTGGTTATTGCAGCATGCAATCTAAATGATTCTCATCTTTCTTATTTCTCGATCTACCCCCTATTATGCTTAAACAACCCCTTCTTCTCATAACTACCCCTACTTCTCTTAATACTTCAAAACTGTCTTTTTTAATCCAACCCCTGATTCTCTAAATAGACCTTACTTCCAACAATTACCCCTATTTTTTAACTACTGCGAAGCATTGGTTTTGGCAGCACCCGATCTAAATGATTCATCATCTTTCATATTTGCCGATCTACCCCTATTATGCATAAACTACCCCTCCTTATCTTAGTATTTCAAAACAGCACTTCTTTTAATCCTAACCCTAATTCTTTAAATAGCCCTTACTTCCAATAATTGCCCCTATTTTTTAACTATTGTGAAGTGTTGGTTTTTGCAGCACACAATCCAAACGATTCAACATCTTTCATATTTGTCGATCTACCCCTACTATGCCTAAACTACCCCTACTTCTCTTAATACTTCAAAACAACTCTTCTTTTTAATCCTACCCCTAATTCTCTAAATAGCCCTTCCTTCCAAAAATTACCCCTATTTTTAAAATATTGTGAAAGATTGTATTTTGGGGCACCCAATCCAAATGATTAATCATCTTTCATATTTGTCGATTAACCCCTACTATGCTTAAACTACCCTACATCTCTTAATAATTCAAAATAGTCTTTCTTTTTAATCCTACCACTAATTCTCTAAATATCCCTTACTTCCAACAATTACCCCTATTTCTTAACTACTTTGAAGAGTTGGTTATTGAAGCACCCAATCTAAATGATTCATCATCTTTCATATTTCTCGACCTAATCCTTACTATGCTTAAACAACATCTTCTTCTCTTAACTACCCTACTTCTCTTAATACTTCATAACAATCCTTATTTTTAATATAACCCCTAATTCTATAAATAGTCCTTACTTCCAACAATTACCCCTATTTTTTAACTACTATGAAGGGTTGGTTTTTATTGCACCCAAAATAAATGATTCATCATCTTTCATATTTGTCGATCTGTAAAATATCTCTACTTCTCTAAATACTTCAAAACAACCCTTCTTTTTAATCCAACCACTAATTCTCAAAATAACCATTATTTACAATTATTACCCCTGTTTTTTAACTTCTTTGAGGGTTGGGTTTTGCAGCATACAATCTAAATGATTCGTCATCTTTCATATTTGTCGATCTACCCCTACTATGCTTAAACTACCCCTACTTCTCTTAATACTTCAAAACAACCCTTCTTTAAAATCCTACCACTAATTCTCTAAATAGCCTTTACTTCCAACTATTACGCCTATCTTTTTACTATTGTGTATGGTTGGTTTTTGCAGCACCCAATCCAAACGTTTCATAATCTTTCATATTTGTCGATCTACCCCTACTATGCTTAAACTACCTCTACTTCTCTTAATACTTAAAAACTGTCCTTTTTTAAATCCTACCCCTAATTCTCTAAATAGACCTTATTTCCAAAAATTACACCTATGTTTTTACTACTGTGAGTGGTTGGTTTTTGCATCACCCAATCCAAACGATTCATAATCTTTCTCATTTGTCGATATCCCCTACTATGCTTAAACTACCACTTCTTCTCTTAATACTTCGAAACAGCCCTTCTTTTTAATCCTACCCCTAATTCTCTAAATAGCCATTACTTTCAACAATTACTCCTATGTTTTAACTACTGTGAAGGGTTGGCTATTACTGCACCCAATCTAAATGATTACTTCCAACAATTTCCCATTCTTTTTAACTACTGTGAAGGGTTGGTTTTCGTAGCACCCTATCAAAATCATTCGTCATCTTTCATATTTGTCAATCTACCCCTACTTTGATTAAACTAACCCTCCTTCTCTTAGTACTTCAAAAAAGCCCTTCTTTTAATCCTACCCCAAATTCTCTAAATAGCCCTTACTTCCAACAATCACCCCTATTTTTTAACTATTGTGAAGGGTAGGTTTTTGTAGCACCCAATACAAACGATTCATCATTATTCCTATTTGTCGATCTACCCCAACTTCACTTAAACTATACCTACTTCTCTTTATACTTCAAGACAACCCTTCTTTTTCATCCTACCCCTAATTCTCTAAATAGCCCTTACTTCCAATAATTGCCCCTATTTTTTAACTACTATGAAGGGTTTGTTTTTGCAGCACACAATCCAAACGATTCAACATCTTTCATATTTGTCGATCTACCCCTACAATGCCTAAACTACCCCTACTTCTCTTTATACATCAAAACAGGTCTTCTTTTTAATCCTACCCCTAATTCTCTAAATAGCCGTAAATCCAACAACTACCCCTATTTTTTAGTTACTGTGAAGGGTTTGTATTTGCAGCACAAAATCCAAATTATACATCATCTTTCATATTTGTCGATCTAATCCTAATATGCTTAAACTACCCCCGCTTCTCTTAATACTTCAATACCGCCCTTCTTTTTAATCCTTTCCCTAATTCTCTAAATATCACTTACTTCCAATAATTACCCCTATTTTTTAACTACTATGAAGGGATGGTTTTTGCCGCACCCAATCTAAATGATTCGTCATCTTTCATAATTGTCGATCTAACCCTACTATGCTTAAACTTCCCCTACTTCTCTTAATACTTCAAAACAACCCTTCTTTTCAATACTACCCCTAATTCTCCAAACATCCCTTACTTCCAACAATTACGCCTATCTTTTCACTACTGGGAAGGGGAGGTTTTTGCAGAACCCAATCCAAACGATACATAATCTTTCATATTTGTCGACCTTCCCCTAGTATGCTTAAACTACCCCTACTTCTCTTAATACTTCAAAATATTCCTTCTTTTCAATCCTGCCTCTAATTATCTAAATAGCCCTTACTTCCAACAATTACTCCTATTTTTAACTACTGCGAAGGGATGGTTTTTGCAGCACTCAATCCAAACGATTCATCATCTTTCATATTTCTTGAACTACCCCTACTATGCTTAAACTACACCTACTTCTCTAAATAGTTCAAAACAACCCTTCTTTTAAATCCTACCCCTGATTCTCTAAATAGCCCTTACATCCAACAATTACCCCTATTTTTTAACTATTGTGAAGGGTTGGTTTTTGCAGCTCCTAATCTGAATGATTCATCATCTTTCATATTTGTCGATCTAACCCAGTGTGCTTGAACTACACCTACTTCTCTTAATACTACAAAAAAGTCCTTCTTTTTAATCCTATCCCTAGTTCTCTAAATAGCCCGGACTTCCAACCATTACCCCTATTTTTTAACTTCTGCGAAGTGTCGGTTTTTGCAGCACCCAACCAAAATGATTCATCATCTTTCATATTTTTCGATCTACTCCTACTATGCTTAAACTACCCCTACTTCTGTCAATAAATCAATACAGTCCTTCTTTTTAATCCTACCTCTAATTCTCCAAATATCCCTTACTTCCAACAATTACACCTCCTTTATACTATTGTGAAGGGTTGGTTTTTGTAGTACCCAATCCAAATGATTCATAATCTTTCATATTTTTCGATCTACCTCTACTACGCTTAAACTACCTCTACTTCTTTAAATACTTCCAAACAACCTTTCTTTTTAATCCAACACCAAATTCTCTAAATAGCCCTTTCGACAATTACCCCTCCATCTTTTTAATCCAACCCCAAATTCTCTAAATAGCACATCCAACAATTACCCCTATTTTTTAACTTCTATGAAGTGTTGGTTTTAGCAACACACAATCCTAACGAGTCATCCTCTTTCATATTTGTCGATCTACACCTACTTCTCTTAATAATTCAAAACAACCCTTCTTTTAATCTTACCCATAATTCTCTAAATAGCCCTTCCAACAATTACCCCTATTTTTTAACTACTGTGAAGGGTTGGCTTTTGCAGCACCCAATCCAAATGATTTATCATCTTTCATATTTGTCGATCTACCTCTACTATGCTTAAACTTCCCCTACTTTTTTTAATACTTCAAAACAATCCTTCTTTTAATTCCTAGCCCAAAACCAACCCTTAATCGTAGTTAAAAAATAGGGGTAATTGTTGGATGTAGGCGCTATCTAGAGAATTAGGGGGAGTATTAAAAAGAAGGGTTGTGTGAAGGGTTGGTTTTTGCAGCACCCAATCCAAACGATTAATAGTCTTCCACATTTGTCGATCTACCCCAACTATGCTTAATCTACCGCTACTTCTCTGAATACTTCAAAACAGTCCTTCTTTATAATTCTACCCCTAATTCTCTAAATAGCCCCTACTTCATCCAATTACGCCTATCTTTTTACTGCTGTGAAGGGTTGGTTTTTGCGGAACCCAATCCAAACGATTCATCATCTCTCATATTTGTCGATCTACCCCTACTATGCTTAAACACCCCTACGTCTCTTAGTACTCCAAAACAGGCCTTATTTTTAATCCTACCCCTAATTCTTTAAATAGCCCTTACACCCAACAATCACCCCTATTTTTTAACAATTGCGAAGGGTATGTTTTTTGCAGTACCCAATCCAAACGATTCATCATCTTTCATATTTGTCGATATACAACTACTATGCTTAAACTACCCCTACTTCTCTTAATACTTCAAAACAGCTATTCATTTTAATCCTACCCCTAATTATCTAAATAGCCCTTACTTCCAATAATTACCCCTATTTCTTAACTACTGTGAAGGTTTGGTTTTTGCAGCACCCAATCCAAATGATCCTTCATCTTTCATCTTTGTTGATCTACCCCTACTATGCTTAAACTACCCATACTTTTCTTAATGCTTCAAAACAGTCCTTCTCAATCCTGCCCCAAATTCTCTAGATATCCCTCACTTCCAACAATTACCCCTATTTTTTAAGTATTGTAAAGGGTTGGTTTTTGCAGCACCCAATCTAAATAATTCACCATCTTTCATATTTGTCGATTTACCCCTACTATGCTTAAACTACCCCTACTTCTCTTAATACTTCAAAACAACCCTTCTTTTTAATCCTACCCTAATTCTTTAAATTGCCCTTACTTCCAACAATTTCCCCTATTTTTTAACTACTATGAAGGGTTAGTTTTTGCACCACCCAATCCAAACGATTCATCTTATTTCATATTTATCGATCTACCCCTACTATGCTTAAACAACCCCTACTTCTCTTAATATTTCAAAACAACCCTTCTTTTTAATACTACCCATAATTCTTAAAAAGCCCTTCCAATAATTACCTCTATTTTTTAACTTCTGTAAAGGGTTCGTTTTTGCCGCACCCAATCCAAATGATTCATCATCTTTCATATCTGTCGATCTACCCCTACTAATCTTAAACTACCCCTACTTCTCTTTAATCTTCAAAACAATCCTTCTTTTTAATCCTACCCCTAATTCTCAAAATAGACTTTCCGTCCAATAATTACCCCTATTTTTTAACTACTTTGAAGGGTTGGTTTTTGCAGCACCCTATCCAAACGGTTCATCATATTTCATATTTGTCGATCTTCCCCTACTATGCTTAAACTACCCCTACTTCTCTTAATACTTCAAAACAGTCCTTCTTTTTAATCCAACCCAAAATTCTCTAAATTGCCCTTACTTCCAACAATTACTCCTATTTTTAACTACTGTGAAGGGTTTTGTTTATACCCAAAAAAGCTTGTGTATAATTGGTGTGTTAAATCTCCATAAGAACTAAAGAGCGATGGTTAAGGGGCTAAGAAATCGAAGGACACGACCCTGGGTGCTTAGGTAACTAATATAGGTCAGAAAACTACCCCATATCACTAAAAATACAGCGTAAACTGAAAGTCGTACACCGCTCAAAGGATCAGCCGTTTATACTGGAAGAGGTCGGTCGCGTGATGAAAGAACGCCCGGGTATAAAGAAGACTTAACAAGAACGTTTAACCCGACCATAATGGAAGGTCATACGCGCAAGATTGGGAAAAGAATTGGTTTCTACCACACGTCCCACTCTGTAGTCACACTCCCCTGATCAGTTGTACATAGCAGGAAATACAAAGATATCAGGGTTCACACATGCGCACAATGTTCGCCCACAGCAACTCTAGTCATCAGCTCATCCTTCAATCGGTCATTAACACTTCAATCATGAGCTACCTACCGGTCCAATAGATACCAACCTCAAGATAGTCGCATCTATACCTGCTCTACAAAGCCTCGGCCAGTTGCCCGCTCATTGACAATCAGATGCTCACGCTTCAACCAGATAACATCCGTCAGTCAATTACAAAAGCTTTTCATGATGGTCTGGTCGGTGGTTCTCATATTGTATAAGAAGCTTTGAAAAGTCACCTACGCACTCATCACCTGTCTGCTCATTCCTATGAAACAACCAGATCTTCAAATCAATCACTCGTGCTTCGATCGAACACAATCTACAGGTCGATCAAATACTAGACCTTGAAGGGTTCCACTTACGTTCTGATCTGTAAGCCTTGTTCGATCGCCTACAGACTATGATGTTGGTTGCCCGTTCACCAATTATCAGACATTGCCGCACCCGATAGCACTGACTTAAGTCACCCGTATACTTGTCACCTGACCGCCTATTCAAAATCGTTCGCTTCTATAATGTCACTCTCATTTTTCCAACTATGATCATTCCTTAAGCATTTTTCCAACCATGATCGTCATCACTATTCGAAGGTCTTTCACCTATCTCGCTATGACATCCATCAAAATCCTATAACCGAAAAAGAGCAAAGGCATCCTCCTTCTCATTCATTCATCTGTCCTTCTCCTCCAAAGATTCCGCCATTCTTTAATTAAATCTTGAGTATCTAAGATGGATTCATATGTAAGAGTGAGAGTATGCTGAGTGAACACAAAGATGTATGAAAATGGAGAGTTTACGTACTTTGTAATCGTTTCCTTGGTAATACAAACAACCCTCAAGTGGATGCAGGACTGCCAAAAGGATGAACCACTCTAAAATCTTGTCTCTATTTTACTTTACTCGTATTTTTACTTTCAATTGTTATTGAGTACGGTTCCATTTAGTTTCCAACTGCATTGGTGAAGCATGAATCTCGTACCATTTTTTCGATCTACCCCAACTATGCTTAAACTATCCCTACTTCCCTTAATACTTCGAATCCTTTCTTTTTAATCCTACCCCTAATTTTCTAAATAGCCATTCCTTCCACCAATTACCCTTATTTTTAACTTCTGCGAAGGGTTGGTCTTTGAAGGACCCAATCCAAACGATTCATCATCTTTCATATTTTCTGATCTACCCCTACTATGCTTAAACTACCACTACTTCTCTTTGTACTTCAAAACAGCCCTTCTTTTTAATCCTACCTCTAATTATCTAAATAACCCTTACTTCCAACAATTACCCTTACTATTTAACTATTGTGAAAGGTTTGTTTTTGCAGCACTGAATCCAAATGATTCATCATCTTTCATATTTGTCGATCTTCCCCAAGTATGCTTAAACTACACCTACTTCTCTTAATACCTCAAAACAGTTTTTCTTTGTAATCCTATCCCTAATTCTCTAAATAGCCCTTAGTTCCAACAATTACCCTATTATTTAACTACTGTGAAGGGTTGGTTTTTGAAGCACCCAATCCAAACGATTCATCATCTTTCATATTTGTCGATCTACCCCTACTATGCTTAAACTACCCTTACTTCTCTTAATACTTCAAAACAACCCTTCTTTTTAATCCTACGTTAATTATCTAAATATCCCTTACTTCCAACAGTTAACCCTATTTTTTAACTACTATGAAGGGTTTGGTTTTACAATACCTAAACCAAATGATTCATCATCTTTTATATTTGTTGATCTACTCCTACTATGCCTAAACTACCCCTACTTCTATTAATACTTCAAAACAACCTTTTTCTAACCCTACCACTAATTCTCTAAATAGCCCTTACTTTGAACAATTACACTTATTTTTTAACTACTATGAGAGGATTATTGGTAGGATTAAAAAGGTATGTTTTGAAGCATTAGGAGAAGTAAGGGTAGTCTAAGCATAATAGGGGTAGATCGACAAATATGAAAGATTATGAATCGTTTGGATTGGATGTTGCAAAAACCAACTCTTCACAGTAGTAAAAAGATATTCTTAATTGTTGGAAGTAAGGGAAATTTAGAGAATTATGGGTAGGATTAAAAAGAAGGGTTGTTTTGAAGTATTAAGAGAAGTAGGCGTAGTTTAAGCATAGTAGGGGTAGATCGACAAATATGAAAGGTAATGAATCATTTGGATTGGGTGTTACAAAAACCAACCCATCACATAAGTTAAAAAATAAGGGTAATTGTTGGAAGAAAGGGCTATTTTGAGAATTTGGGATAGGTTTAAAAAAAATAGGTTGTTTAGAAGTATTCATAGAAGTAGGGGTAGTTTAAGCATAGAAGGGGTAGATCGACAAATATGAAAGATGATGAATCATTTGGATTGGCTGCTGCGAAAACCAATCTTTCACATTATATAAATAATAGGGTTAATTGTTGGAAGGAAGGGCTGTTTAGAGAATTATTGGTAGTATTGAAAAGAAGGTATGTTTTGAAGTATTAAGAGGAGTAGGGGTAGTTAAATCATAGTAGGGGTAGATCGACAAATATGAAAGATGATGAATCATTTGGATTGGGTGCTGCAAAAACCAACCCTTCAAAGAAGTTAAAAAATAGGGGTAATTGTTGGAACTAGGGGATATATAGAGAAATAGGGGTTGGATTAAAACAAAGCACTGTTTTGAAGTATTAAGAGAAATAGGGGTAGTTTAAGCATAGTAGGGATAGATCGAAAAATATGAAAGATGGTGAATCATTTGGATTGGGTGCTGCAAAAAGCAACCCATCACAGAAGTTAAAAATTAGGGGTAATTTTTGGAAGGAATGGCTACTTAGAGAATTAGGGGTAGGATTAAAAATAATGGTTATTTTGAAGTATTAAGAGAATTAGGGGTAGTTTGAGCATAGTAGGTGTAGCTCGATAAATATGAAATATGATGAATCATTTGGATTGTGTGCTGCAATAACCAACCCTTCAAGGTAGTTAAAAAATAGGGGTAATTATTGGTAGTAAAGGCTATTTAGAGAATTTGGGGTAGGATTAAAAAGAAGGGTTGTTTTGAATTATTAAGAGAAGTAGAGGTAGTTTAAGCATAGTAGGGGTAGAACGACAAATATTAAGGATGATGAATCATTTGGACGTTTGGACTAGATGCTTCAAAAACCAACCGTTCGCAATACTAGAATGATATCTCTTAATACTTCAAAACTACCCTTCTTTTTAATCGTACTCCTAATTCTCTAAATAGACCATACTTAAAAAAATTACCTCTATTTTTTAACTACTGTGAAGGGTAGAGAATTAGGGGTAGGATTAAAAAGAAGAGCTGTTTTGAAGTATTAAGAGAAGTAGGGGTAGTTTAAGAATAGTAGTGGTAGATCGACAAATATGTAAGATGATGAATCATTTGGATTTGGCGCTGCGAAAATCAACCCTTCACGGAAATTAAAAAATAGGGGTAATTGTTGGAAGTAAGGGCTATATAGAGAAGTACTCTTTTGAAGTATTAAGAGAAGTAGGGCTAGTTTAAGCATAGTAGAGGTAGATCGATAAATATGAAAGATGATGAATCGTTTGGATTGGGCACTGCAAAAACCAACCCATCACAGTAGTTAAAAAATAAAGGTAATTGTTGCAAGTATGGGCTATTTAGAGAATTAGGGTTAGGATTAAAAAGAAGAGTTGTTTTGAAGTATTAAGAGAATAGGGGTTGTTTATGCATAGTAGGGGTAGATCGAAAAATTTGAAAGGTTATGAATCATTTGGATTAGGTGCTGCAAAAACCAGCCTTTCATAGAAGTTAAAAAATAGGGGTAATTGTTGCAAGTAAGGGCTACCTAGAGAATTAGCGGTAGGATTTAAAAGAAGAGTTGTTTTGAAGTATTAAGAGAAGTATGGGTAGTTTGAGCACTGTAGGGGTAGATCGATGATGAATCATTTGGATTTAGTGCTGCAAAAACCATACTTTCACAGAAGTAAAAAATAGGTGTGATTGTTGGAAGTAAGAGCTATTTAGAGAATTAGGGGTAGGATTAAAAAGAAGGGATGTTTTGAAGTATTAGGAGAAGTAGGGGTAGTTTAAGCATAGTAGGGGTAGATCGACAAATATGAAAGATGATGAATCATCTGGATTTGGTGCTGCAAAAATCAACCCTTCACAATTGTGAAATGATAGGCGTAATTGTTGGAAGTAAGAGCTATTTAAAGAATTAGGGGTAGGATTAAAAGAAGGACTGTTTTGAAGTATTAAATGAAGTAGGGGTAGTTTGAGCTTAGTAAGGGTAGATCGACAAATATAAAAGATGATGAATCATTTGGACTGGGTGCTGTAAAAACCAACCCTTCACAGAAGTTAAAAAATAGGGGTAATTGTTGAAAGTAAGGGCTATTTAGAGAATTAGGTGTAGTATTAAAAAATAAGGACTGTTTTGAAGTATTAAGAGAAGTATGGGTAGTTTAAGCATAGTAGGAGTAGATCGACAATTATGAAAGATGATGAATCATTTAGATAGGGTGCTGCAAAAACAAACCCTTCACAGTAGTAGAAAGATATGGGTAATTGTTGGAATTAAGGGCTATTTATAGAATTAGTTGTAGGATTAAAAAGAAGGACTGTTTTGAAGTATTAAGAGAAGTAGGGGTAGTTTGAACATAGGAGGGTTAGATCGACAAATATGAAAGATGATGAATCATTTAGATTGGGTGCTGCAAAAACCAACCCTTAACAGTAGTTAAAAAATTTGCATGATTATTGGAAGTAAGCGCTATTTAGAGAATTATAGGTAGTATCAAAAAGAAGGACTGTTTAGAAGTATTAAGAGAAGTAAGGGTAGTTTAAGCATAATAGGGGTAGATCAACAAATATGAAAGATGACGAATCATTTGGACTGGGTGATGCAAAAATCAACTCTTCACAATAGGTAAAAAATAGGGGTAATTGTTGGAAGTAAGGGCAATTCAGAGAATTAGGAGTAGGACTAAAAAGAAGGGATGTTTTCAAGTATTAAGAGAAGTAGGGGTAGTTTAAGCATGCTAGGGGTAGATCGACAAATATGAAAAATGATGGATAATTTAGATTGGGTGCTGCAAAAACTAACCCTTCACAATAGTTAAAAAATAAGGGTAATTGTTGGAAGTAAGGGCTATTTAGAGAATTAGGTGTAGGATTAAAAAGAACGGCTGTTTTGAAGAGAGAAGTAGGGGTAGTTTAAGTATAGCAGGGGTAGTTTAAGCATAGTAGCGGTGGATCGATAACATGAAAGAGATGAATCATGTGGATTGAGTGCTGCAAATACCAACCCTTCACAAAAGTTAAAAAATAGGGGTAATTGTTGGAACTAAGGACTATTTAGAGAACTAGGGGTAGTATTAAAAAGAAGGGAAGTTTTGAAGTATTAAGAGAACTAGCGGTAGATCGACAAATATGAAACATGATGAATTATTTAGATTGGGTGTCGCAAAAACTAACCCTTCACAGTAGTTAAAAACTAGGGTTAATTGTTGGAAGTAAGGGCTATTTAGAGAATTAGAGGTAGGATTAAAAAGAAGGATTGTTTTAAAATATAAAGAGAAGTAGGGGTAGTTTAAGGATAGTAGGGGTAGATCGACAAATATGAAGGATTCTAAATCACTTGGATTTGGTGATGCAAAAACCAAGCATTCATAGTTGTTAAAAAATAGGGGTAATTGTTGGAACTAAGAGCTATTTAGTGTTAAAAATAGGGTAATTGTTGTTAGTAAGGGCAATTTAGAGAATTAGGGATAGGATTAAAAAGAAGGGTTGTTTTGAAGTATTAAAAGAAGTAGGGGTGGTTTAAGCATAGTAGGGGTAGATCGACAAATATGAAAGATGCTGAATCATTTGAATTGGGTGCAATAAAAACTAACTCTTAACAGAGGTTAAAAAGTAGGTGTAATATTTAGAAGTAATGGCTATCTAGAGAATTATGGGTAGGATTAAAATGAAGGGCTGTTTTGAAATATTAAGAGAAGTAGGGGTTGATCGAAAATTATGAAGATGATACCCCTATCTTTTTGTTACTGTGAAGGGTTGGTTTTTGTAGCACTTAATCCAAATTATTCGTCATCTTTCATATTTGTCGATCTACCCCTCCTATGCTTAAACTACCCCTACTTCTCTTAATACATCAAAACAACCCTTCTTTTTAATCGTAACACTAATTCTCTTAATTGCCTTTACTTCCAACAATTACACCTATTTTTTAACTATTGTGAAGGGTTGATTTTTTCAACACCCAATCTAAACGATTCATCATCTTTCATATTATTCGATCTACCCCTACTATGATTAATCTATCCCTACTCCTCTTAATACTTCACAAAACAGCCTTCTTTCTAATCCTATCAACAATTCTCTAAATAGCCCTTACTTTCAACAATTACCCCTATCTACTACTGCGAAGGGTTGGTTTTTGCAGCACCCAATCCTAACGATTCATCATCTTTCATATTTGTCGATCCACCCTTCCTATGCTTAAACTAGCTATACTTCTCTTAATACTTCAAAATATCCCTTCTTTTTAATAGTGTCACTAATTCTCTAAATAGCCCTTACTTCCAAAAATTACATCTCTATTTTTACTACTATGATGGGTTGGTTTTTGCAGCACCTAATCCAAATGATTCACCATCTTTCATTTTTGTCGATCTACCCCTACTATGCTTAAGTTACCCCTACTTCTCTTAATACTTCAAAACAGATCTTCTTTTTAATCATACCACTAATTCTCTAAATAGCCCTTACTTCCAATAATTACCTCTATTTTTTAATTTCTGTAAAGGGTTGGTTTTTGCCGCACCCAATCCAAATGATTCATCATCTTTAACATTTGTCGATCTACCCCTATTATGCTTAAACTACTCCTACTCCTTTTAATACTTCAAAATATCCCTTCTTTTTAATCGTATTCCTAATTCTCTAAATAGCCCTTACTTCCAACAATTACCCATTTCTTTTTACTACTGTGAAGGGTTGGATTTGCAGCACCCAATCCAAACGATTCATCATCCTTTATATTTGCCGATCTACCCCTCCCATGCTTAAACTACTCCTACTTCTCTTAATACTTCAAAACAACCCTTCTTTTTAATCATACCACTAATTCTCTAAATATCTCTTACTTCCAACAATTACCCCTATTTTTAACAACTGTGAAGGAATGGTTTTTGCACCGCCCAATCCAAACGATTCATGATCTTTCATATTTGTCGATCTACCCCAACTATGCTTAAACTACCCCTACTTCTCTTAATACTTCAAAATAGCTCTTCTTTTTAAACTTATCCCAAATTCACTAAATTGCCCATACTTCCAACAATTACCCCCATATTTTTACTACTGTGAAGGGTTGATTTTTGCCGCACCCAATCCAAACGATTCATCATCTTTCATATTTGTCGATCTACCCCACCTATGCTTAAACTGCCTCTACTTCTTTTAATACTTCAAAATAGCCCTTCTTTTTAATCATATTCCTAATTCTCCAAATAGCCCTTACATCCAACAAATACCCCTATCTTTTTGCTACTGTGAAAGATTGGTATTTGTAGCACTTAATCCAAACGATTCATCATCTTTCATATTTGTCGATCTACCCCTCCTATTCTTAAACAACCCCTACTTCTCTTAATACTTCAAAACAAACCATCTTTTTAATCGTACCACTAATTCTATAAATAGCCCTTACTTCCAACAATTACTCCTATTTTTTAACTACTGTGAACGGTTGTTTTTTTCAACACCCAATCTAAACGATTCATCATCTTTCATATTTGTCGATCTACCCCTCCTATGCTTAAACTACCACTAATTCTCTTAATACTTCAAAATAGGCCTTCTTTTTAATTGTATCCTCAATTCCCTAAACTAAATAGCCCTTACTTCCAACAATTACCCCTATCTTTTTACTACTGCGACGGGTTGGTTTTTGCATTACCCAATCCAAACGATTCATCATCTTTCATATTTTTTGATCTACCCCTCTTATGATTAAACCACCCCTACTTCTTTAAATACTTCAAAACCGCCATTCCATCCAACAACTACCCCAATTTTTTAACATCTGTGAAAGGTTAGTTGTTACAGCACCCAATCCAAATGATTCGTCATCTTTCATAATTCTCGTTCTACCCCAACAATGCTTAGACTAACCCTACTCGTCTTAATACTTCACAAAACAACACTTTTTTTTAATCATATCCCTAATTCTCTAAATAGCCTATTACACCTATCTTTTTACTACTGTGAAATGTTGGTTTTTGCAGCACCCAATCCAAAAGATTCATCATCTTTCATATTTGTTGATCTATCTCAACTGTGCTTAAACTACCCTTACTTCTCTTAATACTTCAAGACAATCCTTCTTTTTAATCGTACCACTAATTCTCAAAATTGACCTTATTTACAATAATTACCCCTATTTTTTAACTATTGTGAAGGGTTGGTTTTTGCTGCACCCAATCCAAACTATTCATCGTCTTTCATATTTGTCGATTTACCCCTACTATGCTTAAACTACCCCTACTTCTCTTAATACTTCAAAACAATCCTTGTTTTAAATCCTACCCCTAATTATCTAAATAGCCCTTACTTCCAACAATTACGCCTATCTTTTTACTACTAGAAAGGGTTGGTTTTTGCAGCACCCAATCAAAAGGATTCGTCAGCTTACATATTTGTCGATCTACCCCTACTGTGCTGAAACTACCCCTACTTCTCTTAATACTTCAAAACAACCCTTCTTTTTAATTGTAACACCCCGAATTTCAATTAACACTAATGGTTAGTAATTAAAGTATAATTAATCTCAGATATGAGAATCAGGGGAAACGGGCTATGCCATTGCGTTCGTCTCGGAAAAATACGCGAAATAGAGTCCGAAATTTTGTAAATTGGAGTCCGTATGACCCAGTTTTGGCCCAAAGAAGTTTTCAGAAAATTCAAAGTTAAAAACAGATTTAAAATTCAGTTCTAAAACAAGTTTGGAGCCAAAAGCGGAAAGGGCGGGAAAGTTCCCGCCTAGCCCCATGTCGACAGGCATGTCGACAGGGGTGTCGACAGCCCTGTCGACAGGGGTGTCGATAGCCCTGTCGACAGGGGTGTCGACACAGGGTGTCGGCCCTGTTGATCTGGGTGCACCAGATCTGGTTTTTGGGTTAGTCTTGGGCTGTGTTCTAGAGATTTCCGAAATCTAAGGGTCCTAATCTAATCTAGGGTTAATCTAAGGGCCTAAAACACTCACCTAATCTATAAATACACCCTAAACCTACCCTAATCCATACTAAAAATAGAATTGAGGGCTACATGCCGCCAAATTAAATCTTAGAAGGAGCCTCCACTAATTTATGAAGAGGGTTGCAAGCTAATCACTCTCTAATCAACCTCTAATCCATTCTAAGCATCTTAATCTTCTTCATTTGGAGTGCAAATTTGCTAGTTGTGAGTTTCTATCACTTTAATGATCAATTACTAAACTAAGTAGATGAGATATGATGAGATCATATGGTTTTGTTTGGGGATTAATGGATTTTAAGTCATATGACATGATGTTAGTTTGCTAAAATATGTGGGTTATGCAAGTTTTGTGTTTTGTGATCATATGATTAATATGCAAGTTACATGTATGATAAAATGCAAGTTACATGTATGATAATTATGCAAGTTATATGTTTCTTCATATGCAAGTTTATGAGTTCATATGCAAGTATGTTATGCAAGTTCATATGCAAGTTTATGAGTTTATATGCAAGTATGTTATGCAAGGTCATATGCAAGTTTATGAGTTTATATGCAAGTATGTTATGCAAGTTCATATGCAAGTTTATGAGTTCATATGCAAGTATGTTATGCAAGTATGTTATGCAAGTTCATATGCAAGTTTATGAGTTTATATGCAAGTATGTTATGAAAGTTCATATGCAAGTTTATGAGTTTATATGCAAGTATGTTATGCAAGTTCATATGCAAGTTTATGAGTTCATATGCAAGTATGTTATGCAAGTTCATATGCAAGTTTATGAGTTTATATGCAAGTATGTTATGCAAGTTCATATGCAAGTTTATGAGTTTATATGCAAGTATGTTATGCAAGTTCATATGCAAGTTTATGAGTTTATATGCAAGTATGTTATGCAAGTTCATATGCAAGTTATGTGACATATTATATGCAAGTCATGTATTTGTTAATATGTGAGTTTATGTGACATGTTATACAAGATTATATGCAAGTTATGTGACATGTTGTGCAAGTTCATATGCAAGTTATGTGTTTGTTAATATGCAAGATGGCACCTTTGAAACATGTTCATACATATGCAAGTTGACACCTTTTATATGTGTTATGTCATGAGAACGAAATCACGTGGGAATGATGGGGTTAATTAAATACATATGTTAATAAGATTGTGTGAAATTAATATAATTATGCATAACATAAAATAAATGAACATAGTATGGAAATTTGCCTATTAAGTTAGGTGTACCCATACTATGTGTTGGGAATTTGCCTATTAAGTTAGGTGTACCAACACTTTGGAGTTGGGAATTTGCCTATTAAGTTAGGTGTACCCATATTCCTAAAATAAACATGATAATTAACACAAATTATGGGGGGTGATTAATTAGGAGTAATTAATCAATTAAGACACGAGGTTGGACCCGTTTGTAGTGTAAGACTGCCCGGAGTTTACCGGCTTAACCAGGCATCTACAAATGACGGTCCAATGTGAGGGGTCTTAATCATAAATTAAATACGTAACAAGGTTAAATGACACGAGGTTGGACCCGTTTGTAGTGTAAGACTGCCCGGAACCTACCGGCTTAACCAGGCATCTACAAATAACGGTCCAATGTGAGGGGTCCTTTACACGGTTACGGTGTTAATCAATTAAGAAACACTTAACCAGATAATCATGTAGTGGGGCATGGGGGTTATGTGGGTACCTTGGGTGGCATGTGGAAATTGCTAGTGGTTGCCAATAGAAAATATGATTAAATACTTAACCAAGATGAAACATGTAATTAAACATGGTTAAAGGGTTAAGTGGGAAACACTAGTGTATGGGCCAAGCTTAGGGGGATGGCTTGTGCTGGGGGACCATTTCAACCAATATCCCAAACGTATCTTAGTGGGCTCGACTCTAGTCGAGTGACGGGACACGCATATTGGGCTTGACTATAAGAGGCCAAAATGGGTTAGCGGTGGCAACGCATGACCAACGGGTTTCATATGCGTGTGTGGACCCGGGCTGGTAAATAAGACGTTGTTGCATCGTGTAGATATAAGCCGTGCACCGTTAATTTTATCAGGTTGCCACGTTGGGGAATGGTACACCCCACGGTGGGGCCAGCACGGGTATCTACGTTAGGGAGCCGATCGAATGGGGAGTAGTGTGTACACCTAGTGGATTGTAGGGCCCCGTGGCGTCTACTTAGTCACTTAGGGGTACGCGAGAACTATTAAGTTAATTTTATAAGTCCATGGGTGGGATCAACCTTTAAGTTAGGAGCGACTGGTGTGGTGCAGTTTAGTAATTTGCCTTTGGGAGGGTAGATGCGTCTTTATCTTAGTTTAGTTGACTGCTTAGTGTAGCCATTCATCCCCATTAGTTACCGTATATCAGTTTATGTCTTCTCTGGTTACTTTAACGATTGTATTGTCAAAGTTATAGGACTCGCTCAGACTTATGTCTGACCCCGTTGTTTTTATCTTTTTCCCAACCCTCAGGTCCTACGGTGGATCCTAGCAGTAGTGGAGCTTGATCGGATTGCTGTTCCAGTCTTTAGGAGCTTGGATAGATGTAAAGCTCCAGTTACCCAGTTATCTTTTCTTTTGTTTTGGCTATTGTATGAGAGTGGGATTATGTACTTCTTTATTTTGATGGATATTGTACTTGACTTTTATTGTGGTTTTATGATGTAACCAGACATGTTTTACTTCCGCTGTTATGAGATGATGTTTTAAATTTCAAGTACTATTTATATCTGTCTTGTTGTAATTTTTCTGTTCTATATTCACTAAAATACTCCACCGATGCTATGGCATTCCCTTAGTGAGTGATCATAGCGGGAGTGGGGTGTTACATTAATCCTACCCCTAATTCTCGAAATATCCCTTACTTCCAACAATTACCTCTATTTTTTAACTATTGTGAAGGGTTGGTTTTTGTAGCACCCAATCGAAATGATCCATCGTCTTTCATATTTGTCGATCTACCCCTACAACGCCTAAACTACCCCTACTTATCTTAATACTTCAAAACAACCCTTCTTTTTAATCCTACACCTAAATCTCTAAATATATCTTCCTTCCAACAATCACCCTTTTTTTAACTACTGTGAAGGGTTAGTTTTTGCAACACCCAATCTAAACGATTCATCATCTTTCATATTTGTCGATCTACCCCTCCTATGCTTAAACTACCCCAGTAACACCCCGCCTCCGCCAGGGTCACTCTTGCAAGTACACTAGCTTTGGATGGGTGATGGACAAGGTAAACATGCATAAAGATATCACAAGACATAACATATAAGTAAAACAGAGTAATTAAAGCAGCGGATAAAACTACTATTTCAAAACCATAGTCAACTTAAATCAAAAGTACTGGGTCATCATTTTCCAACAAAACAAGTCTAGAAACATAAACTGAAAACTGGAAACAACATAAAGTAAACTCTTCCCAAAGTAGACGTGGTAAAGCCATAGCGAGCTCAAGTCCAAACCGTACATGAGCTATCCAGTAAGCAAGCTAAAGATCCAAGCTAGATGCTAGTGTTCCCACCCTAAGAACCTGGGGGAGGGGGGGGGGGAACGGAAGAAAAGAGGCGAAAGAAAATGGGTGAGTCAAAAAGACTAGTAAGTCCTACCTACTATTAGTATAAAAACTAATAAAGTTAACTGGACATGTAAAACAGAGATGAAACATAGGATGATAACTGGCATGGTGAAAAGTTAACAAGATAGATCAAGTGTGGCATCGCATATACAAGGTTAAGTTGCACCAGGTGTACTAGTATTCTAATCCATGTCAATTATAAACAAGAAATAATCCCTTGGCCCAAAGTTGGCCCAACATCATGAGGTGACCTAAATCAAGGTCCAACTACTCGGTCTAGTCGATCGGCTCCCTGTAAGCCTAACTCGTCGTGTATCGGTGTCATACGGCTTAATCATGGAATGTAGTTAACTGTGCAAGGTCCACCCGAGGGTGTATCCAGCCCTAAGGTATAAACCACAGACACAAATCAAGCACGCACAGTCTAAAACTACTGGTGCGCATGTTCAACTCTGAACTTAATGTGCACGACCATGGTCCGCCTGAACAACCGGTGCACCATTCAGCCGTCTCTTTTGGTCTCTTACAATCAGTCCAGTAATCATGCCCCACCCTAGCCTAGTCCAGGGTATCCAGATACTCCCAAGGGGGTTACTGATGAAAAGGACCATGTAACTAGGATTTCAAGCGGGTTAAGTGTGGTTAACCCTATCCTAACCATGTATTGAGTTGGTCAAGTGTATCCAAGCAGTTCATGACTTAACCCTATCAATACATCGTGTTTAATTGGTTAAGTATTCAAGTAGTCCATGACTTAACCCTACCAACCCATCGTGTTTAATTGGTTAAGTATTCAAGTAGTCCATGACTTAACCCTATCATGTGGCATTAATTAACTGAATGCACCCCAACCTCTCACATTAGACTTTGTTGTGGTTACTAGTTAAACCGGGCGGGTCCGGGTAGCTTTACACCACAACCTAGTCTAACCTCGGGTTTTAAGTGCGATATGACCAACTACCCACATTGGGTCCTATTGTTTGTAGCCACTAGTTAAGCCAGTCGGTTCCGGATAGATTTATGCTACAAACTCAACCCAACCTCGAGTTGGCCACTTTCATGTTTTCTACATGTCATGTCCACGTTCATGTCTTCAAGCATGTAATATTTTCAAATCGTGTTTCATGTCATTTAATTTTACCCATAACGTAACCCCATCGCACGTAAGTTCGCATCAACACAAATAGATCAAAAGGGGGAACATAAGAATATGACAAGGTGGGCATAAGATGGCAAAGTCTATCACAAGTTAAACATGGTGATATTTGAGGCAAAAGGGGTTCAACATACTAGCATATGGCCTCAACATGTATGATAGCATAAAAGGTGACTTGGCCCCAAACATATCAAATAGCATAAGGGTGCTTTGGCCTCAAGCATGCATAATAGCATAAGGGTGGTTTGGCTACAAACATGTATGAATTGCATAATTAGAAAATATGGTGGTAACATGGTAATAGTTGATATAGGGTGACAATCCTAACTTGTGCATAGCATATAGGTTCAATATCATCATATGCATGTTAAGGAACATGAGGGGTTAAGGTTTGTTAACATGCATAAGCCATAATCCATTTCATAGCATTTTTCCCAAAGGTCAACATGAACGGTACTTGGTTCATGATAGGTCCACAATCATAGATCAAGAGAGGCATGAATAGATCTATGCATACAATGATAGGTTCAAGGCAAATATTGCACTTAGGTCCAATTCCAACCTACACATGTATGGCATTAAACTTAGCAAATAGGGTGATAAACTTGTGATTATCATATAGGTCCATCATGGCAAGTTAATATCAAGGTCATGAGGGGTTCTATGTTGCATTTATGCACAATCACCACATAAAGCTCATAGCTTTCCAACCAAAAGTCAACATAAATGGTACTAGATTCATGATAGGTAAACATTAGGTCCACAAACATAGATCAAAAGGGTCATGAATGAATCTATGCATGAAATACGAGGCAAGCATAACACAAAAGTCTCATTTCAACTTGCTACATGTCATATTAAGTTCATAGTTTAAATCTAAGAGTAGAATAGGGCTACAAAGCGTGGCTATGAGAACTAGAACACAATAGAACAAGATAGAGATGTTGTAGAAGCCATAGGAATGATGTAGCAACACAAATAGCCTTGAGAATAAGTAGATCCTTTGATTTGATGAAGAAAGATGGCTCCTTTTTGCCTTACAAGCTCTCAAGCTCTCATGAGGAAGATGGAGGTCATGATATGAAGATGGAGGCCATGATTAGGGAGCATTTTGGCATAACTTCGTTGTAGGATTGATTTATGAGGGTTTAGGCTAGGTCTAGGGGTGCTTATATAGAAGTTTAGGGTAGTTTAGGCCATAGGATTAACCCTAGTTTAGATCCTAGCCATCAGAATTCGTCATAAGGCCAGAAACATGACTCAAAACGCTCAGCAGGTGCACCAGGCCACTTGGCCTGACCACCCAGGTCGACAGGGGTGTCGACTGGGCAGTCGACACCACCTGGGGTGTGTCGACTCCCAAGTCGACTCCCCAGTCGACTTGGGGGAGGGGCGTGAAATTTTCCCGCCCAGTCAGTTTGGCTCCAGATTTGAAATTTGAACTGTTTTTGAACTTGAAATTTTCTAAAAACTTTGACGGGCCATAACTGGGTCATACGGACTCCGATTTTCGAAAACTCGGACTATATTTCGCGTATTTTTCCGAGACGAACGCAATGGCAAAGCCCGCTTCCCTTGATTCAGATTTTAACATTTAATTCAGCCTTGATTTATATTATAACATGTTATTCAAAATACAGTTTGTTACATTCTCCCCACCTTAAAGGATTTCGTCCCCGAAATCTTCATGTTAGGAAGAACGTATCCTACCATCCATCATCCATCTACTCAAAACATCACCCATGAGCAGTCATTGTCGTTAAAAGATTCTAAATGTTGTATGATCATATGCGAAAGGTGTGTGTATATGTGCTTATCTAATGCGAAAATCAGGCGTTTATTGATTCAGTAAACCTCCTTAATGCAAAGTATGTTAGTGAAATGAGTCCATATGTATGCAAATTCATAACATAATTCATAATCTCTACATGAGTGCACATAACATTCATCCATATGCAACATGCACGTGATAGCATAACGTGTTTCAGCCATGAATAAGTATAAGCACTCGTGCATATGCAATATGAAAGTGTGTGAGCCGATCTTAGTGCCTAATGTGTTTCATGCATCCACGAGTATCCACTTGCAAACACTTGCAACCACTTGTAAACATCAAGCATAACATGTTTCAAATACATGTTTCATCCAAAGGGTTTCTACCTAAGGTTCTCATGACAAGGTTAACGAGATAACAAGATAAACATGGATTGCAAAAGAAAGATATGCCAACTCGGAAAAGAGATTGAGAATGTACCCTCAAAAAGGAATGGATAAAGCCAACGCATCTTCTCCTCGGTTTCCCAAGTTGCATCTTCATCGGCTTCACTCCACTGAACCTTTACTAACTTGACTTCTCGATTCCTCATCTTCTTGATCTCCGTTCCCAAGATACGAATCGGAGCTCGCCTCAAAGTTGCCTCTTTCTCTACCTCCATGCCATCCAGAACGCTAGGCTCAACTACCTCGGCCGACTCATATAGGCACTTTCGGAGATGCGAGACATGAAAAACATTATGCACTTCGGCCAGCTTCTCGGGCAATTCCACCTTATAAGCCATCTTCCCAATCCTCTATATGATTGGGAAGGGTCCTACGAACCTTGGTGCCAGCTTCCCAACTGCTCCAAAACGAACCACATTTCGCAAAGGAGAAACCTTCACAAAGACCATATATCCAACTTCAACCTCTAAGTCTGTCCTTCGCTTGTCTGCATAGGATTTTTGTCTGTCTTAGGCTGCTTTCTTCCGTCTTTGAATTAATTCAACCTTCTTGGGTGTGTCCCTTATCATATTGGGCCCAAGTATAAGCTTATCCCTATGCTTGCTTTGTAGCTGTTATTATAAGCAAACTTTACGAGAAGAAGGTGGTCTTCCCAAGTGCCACCAAAGTCAAGAATGCATAGCCTCAACAGATCTTCAAGTACCCTATTCACCCTTTCGGTCTGGCCATCCTCTGTGGGTGATAGGTTGTACTTAGATTCAATCGCGTAACCATCGCTTCTTGCAAACTACTCCAAATTTGGCTAGTAAAGATTGGGTCACGATCGCTAACTATGCTAGAAGGAACTCCATGCAATCGCACTATCTCTCGAAGATAAACAGATGCTAGCCATGATGTGGTCCTCTTGCTCTTCACCGGAACATGGTGAGCACTCTTCGTAAGTCTATCAACTATGACCCATATCCCATAAAGCCCAAATAGTTTGGTCAACTTGACGGACATCTTCACCCCAACTATATATCACAAATAGGCGAGTCATACTCCTTATGGGGTTTGCAACAGAACTAAGATTGAGAATAGGACCGAGAGGATAGACTTAAAAGATAACATGCTAGTAAGCTCTACAGAATAATAGGGATCAAGGATATACTCTTAGAAAGAGATATGATGCGCGTATCTAGTCTTCAATCTTCTAAGCCGCATTTTCTTGAGCTTAATCCTATCGTGCCTTGACCGTCTTTTAACTTCACAATTCCATTGCTCTTAATTCTTATTTCCAAAATATGAGTTAGAACCCATTTCACCGTTGCCTCTTGTTCCACTTCCACTTATTCTTTTCCTAAAATACTTGGCTTCAACATAACTACGTGCCCATGGTTTCATGCAAGCTTTACAGAATTCGTTAGTGAATCCTGGATCTCGTTTACATACTATACGGTATTCCACGCAGAAGAACTATCTCTTGAAAACAAATGCCAATCCATGTTGCCAAATGTACTTACTAGGGTGATTTCTATAACCCATGCTTAAGCGAAATGGACTATCCGCCTTAGTGGCGAACACTACTCGATTGGATTACAAATTTCCAATAAAGGTGCCAAGGGATTCTATATAACTAATCACGACGGAACACTAAAGGTCACACAAGATTTCGAGGGTATTACTGAGGCGAGTCATGAGCCTCGCAGCCCTATGCTCAAAATCAAGAATGGCTCCATAATTGGACAACCAATCCATGCCCAAAATCAACCTGTATCCCATAAACCCGAGAACATAAGCATTACACATGAATTCTACGCTCAAGATAGAGATTTTCAAATCCATACAAATCACAGATAGATGGGCGGAACCCCCAATCGGATTTGAAATACTAACGGGATTTTCAACTAGACTAGTACTTATGTGCAAACTTTCAACAAGATCAGAAATAAAACTATGTGATGCACCAGAATCAAATAAGGTACGAACAGGCAAATCAGAAATGTAAACATGACTTTATATAGAAACACTACCTCGATCAAAGGCTGGAAGAGCGAGGAGAGCTTGCAACTGCCCTCCAGAGGGTCCTGCTCGCTGAGTTTGCCTTTCCCTTGTCCTTGCTTTTTCGGGCAATCCTTACTATAGTGTCCAGACTCTCCACAATGAAAGCATACGCCCAGCTTCCTCTTCTTCTTACAGTCTTTGGCTATGTGCCCAGTGATCCTACAGAAGTTGCACTTTCTTGTCTCTCTTGCCTTGTTGTTGTTATTGCCCTTGTTTCCCTTCTTGTTGTTCTTGTCTCCTTTCTAAGAATCTTGCTTCTTGCCTTGTGACTTATTCAACTTGACTTCCTTCTTACCACTTTTATCTTCCTCTTGAAGCAGGGCCATATTTACCAAACTCTCGAAGGTCGTCCCCATGAGTATGTGAGACATGGCCAAACCGTGCAATGGCTCGTTCAATCCTGGAGCAAAGTGTAGGGCCTTCTTCTGAGCTGTGTTAACCAAGTCTAGACCAAACCGAGCAAGTTGATTAAACTTATTCATGTATTCTCTAATGGTCATGTCCCCTTGATTCAGTAATAGGAACCTCTCCATCTGAAGGTTCTCTTCTGCTGATGATTGAAACCTCAGTCCAAACCTTCTCCTAAACTCATCCCAAGTCTGAATTGGCCTAGTAGTGCTGGCGACTACCGACCAATATGCCGCTACCCCTTTCAACAGCCATACCGCTAACAGAACTTTCCTATGGTCTTCTATATCAAAGATAGCAAATAGGTCTTCAGTTTCCTTTAACCAGTTTCTTGCCTCAACACAAGTCTCCATCCCAATAAAATTCTTACCACCCATCACCTTAAAGTCCTTGCAAATCTTCGCAAAATCCTCTTGTGGGTGCTGAGGGGGAGGAGGAGGAACCTCAGCTACGGGAGGAGGAGGAATGTCCGCAGAGCCGGCTTCATTCGCCCTTGCCTCCGTGTACCTTCTAAACCAAATAGGTACTGCTACGCCCTCCAGAATGACAAAATTATCAGCCATACTGAAACGAAGAAAAAGATAGATTCAGAACGAGGAAACAAAGGATAGTGCTAATGGCTTTTGGGGAATAGCCTTTTAAAATAAACAAGACTTTTCTTGGAAAAATACTTCTTTATAATCGGTTTTGAAAATAGTTTTTCAAAAGTTAAGTTTTAAAAACCTTTTGTTCAATCTCGTAAACCTTATGCTCTGATACCAAATGTAACACCCCACCTCCGCCAGGGTCACTCTTGCAAGTACACTTGCTTTGGAGGGGTGTTGGACAAGGTAAACATGCATAAAGATATCACAAGACAGAACATATAAGTAAAACAGAGTAAGTAAAGCAGCGGATAAAACTACTATTTCAAAACCATAGTCAACTTACATCAAAAGTACTGGGTCATCATTTTATAATAAAAAAAGTCTAGAGACATAAACTGAAAACGGGAAATAACATAAAGTAAACTATTCCCAAAGTAGACATGGTAAAGCCATAGCGAGCTCAAGTCCAAACCGTACATGAGCTATCCAATAAGCAAGCTAACGATCCAAGCTTGGTGCTAGTGTTCCCACCCTGAGAACCTAGGGGGGAAACGTAAGAAAAGAGGCGAAAGAAAACGGGTCAGTCAAAAAGACTGGTAAGTCCTACCTACTATTAGTACAAAAACTAATAAAGTTAATTGGACATGTAAAACAGAGATGAAACATATGATGATAACTGGCATGGTGAAAAGTTAACAAGATAAATCAAGTGTGGCATCGCATATGAAAGGTTAAGTTGCACCTGGTGTACTAGTATTCTAATCCATGTCAAGTATAAACAAGAAATGATCCATTGGCCCAAATTTTTCCCAACATCATGAGGTGACCTAAATCAAGGTCCAACTACTTGGTCTAGTCGATCGGCTCCCTATAAGCCTAACTCGTCGTGTATCGGTGTCATACGGCTTAATCATGGAATGTAGTTAACTATGAAAGGTCCACCCTAGGGTGTATCCAGCCCTAAGGCGTAAACCATAGACACAAATCAAGCATGCACAGTCTAAACCTACTGGTGCCCATGTTCAACTCCGGACCTAATGTGCACGACCATGGTCCGCCTGAACAACCGGTGCACCATTCAGCCATCTCTTTTGGTCTCTTACAATCAGTCCAGTAATCGTGCCCCACCCTAGCCTAGTCCAGGGTATCCAGATACTCCCAAGTGGGTTACTGCTGAAAAGGACCACGTAACTAGGATTTCAAGCGGGTTAAGTGTGGTTAACCCTATCCTAAACGTGTATTGAGTTGGTCAAGTGTATCCAAGCAGTTCATGACTTAACCCTATCAATACATCGTGTTTAATTGGTTAAATATTCAAGTAGTCCATGACTTAACCCTACCAACCCATCGTGTTTAGTTGGTTAAGTATTCAAGTAGTCCATGACTTAACCCTATCATGTGGCATTAATTAACTTAATGCACCCCAACCTCTCACATTAGACTTTGTTGTGGTTACTAGCTAAGCTGGGCGGGTCCGGGTAGCTTTACACCACAACCTAGTCTAACCTCGGGTGTTAAGTGCGATATAACCAACTACCCACATTGGGTCCTATTGTCTGTAGCCACTAGTTAAGCTGGTCGGTTCCGGGTAGATTTATGCTACAAACTCAACCCAACCTCGAGTTGGCCACTTTCATGTTTTCTACATGTCATATCCACGTTCATGTTTTCAAGAATGTCATATTTTCAAATCATGTTTCATGTCATTTAATTTTACCCATAAGGTAACCCCATCGCACGTAAGTTCGCATCAACACAAATAGATCAAAAGGGGGAACATAAGAATATGACAAGTTGGGCATAAGATGGCAAAGTCTATCTCAAGTTAAACATGGTGATATTTGAGGCAAAAGGGGTTCAACATACTAGCATATGGCCTCAACATGTATGATAGCATAAAAGGTGACTTGGCCCCAAACAAATAAAATAGCATAAGGGTGCTTTGGCCTCAAGCATGCATAATAGCATAAGGGTGATTTGGCCCCAAACATGTATGAATAGCATAATTAGCAAATATGGTGGTAACATGGTAATAGTTGATATAGGGTGACAATCCTAACTTGTGCATAACAAATAGGTTCAATATCAGCATATGCATGTTAAGGAACATGAGGGGTTAAGTTTGTTAACATGCATAAGCCATAATCCATTTCATAACATTCTTCCCAAAGGTCAACATGAACGGTACTAGGTTCATGATAGGTCCACAATCACAGATCAAGAGAGGCATGAATAGATCGATGCATACAATGATAGGTTCAAGGCAAATATTGCACTTAGGTCCAATTCCAACCTACACATGTATGGCATTAAACTTAGCAAATAGGGTGATAAACTTATGATTATCATATAGGTCCATCATGGCAAGTTAATATCAAGGTCATGAGGGGTTCTATGTTGCATTTATGCACAATCACCACATAAAGCTCATAGCTTTCCACCCAAAGTCAACATAAATGGTACTAGATTCATGATAGGTAAACATTAGGTCCACAAACATAGATCAAAAAGGTCATGAATGAATCTATGAAAGAAATCAGAGGCAAGCATAAAACAAAAGTCTCATTTCAACTTGCTACATGTCATATTACGTTCATAGTTTAAATCTAAGATTAGAATAGGGCTTACAAAGCGTGGCTATGAGAACTAGAACACAATAGAACAAGATAGAGATGTCGTTGAAGCCCTAGGAATGATGTAGCAACACAAATAGCCTTGAGAATAAGAAGCTCCTTTGATTTGATGAAGAAAGATGGCTCCTATTTGCCTTAGAAGCTCTCAAGCTCTCATGAGGAAGATGGAGGTCATGATATGAAGATGGAGGCCTTGATTAGGGAGCATTTTGGCATAACTTCGTTGTAGGATTGATTTATGAGGGTTTAGGCAAGGTCTAGGGGTGCTTATATAGAAGATTAGGGTAGTTTAGGCCATAGGATTAACCCTAGTTTAGATCCTAGCAATCAGAATTCGTCACAAGGCCAGAAACATGACTCAAAACACTCAGCAGGTGCACCAGGCCACATGGCCCGACCACCCAGGTCGACAGGGGTGTCGACTGGGTAGTCGACACCACCTGGGGTGTGTCGACTCTCAAGTCGACTCCCTAGTCGACTTGGGGGCTGGGCGGGAAATTTTCCCGCCCAGTCTGTTTGGCTCCAGATTTGAAATTTGAACTGTTTTTGAACTTCAAATTTTCTGAAAACTTTGACGGGCCATAACTGGGTCATACGGACTCCAATTTTCGAAAACTCAGACTCTATTTTGCGTATTTTTCCGAGATTCCACGTATTTTTCCAAGACGAACGCAATGGCACAGCCTGTTTCCCTTGATTCGGATTTTAACATTTAATTCTGCCTTGATTTATATTATAGCATGTTATTCAAAATACGAGTTGTTACAACCCCTACTTCTCTTAATACTTCAAAATTGCCTTCTTTTTAATCGTATCCCTAATTCTCTAAATAGCCCTTACTTCCAAAAATAACCCCTATCTTTTTTCTACTATGAAGGGTTGGTTTTTGCAGCACCCAATCCAAATGATTCATCATTTTTCATATTTGTCGATCTACTCCTCCAATGCTTAAACTACCCCTACTTCTCTTAATTCTTCAAAACAACCATTGTTTTGAATCGTGCCACTAATTCTCTAAATAGCCCTTACTTCCAAGAATTACCCCTATTTTTTATCTACTGTGAAGGATTGGTTTTTTGCAGCACCCAATCCAAATGATTCATCATCTTTCATATTTGTCGATCTACCCCTACTTTGCTTAAACAAACACTACTCCTCTTAATACTTTAAAATAGCCCTACTTTTTAATCGTATCCCTAATTCTCTAAATAGACCTTACTTCCAACAATTGCCTCTATCAATTTACTACCGTGAAGGGTTGGTTTTTGCAGCACCCAATCCAAATGAATCATCATCTTTCATATTTGTCGATCTACCCCTCCTATGCTTAAACTAGCCTTACTTCGCTTAATACTTCAAAATATTCCTTATTTTTAATCGTATCCCTAATTCACTAAATTAACCTTACATCCAACAACTACCCCTTTCTTTTTACTACTTTGAAGGGTTTGTTTTTTCAGCACCCAATCCAAACGATTCATCATCTTTCATATTTGTCGATCTACCCCTGCTACGTTTATGCTACCCATACTTCTCTTAATACTTCAAAACAACACTTCTTTTTAATCGTATCACTAATTCTCTAAAATGCCCTAACTTCCAATAGTTACCCCTCTTTTTTATCTAATGTGAAGAGTTGGTTTGTGCAGCACCCAATCCAAACGATTCATCATCTTTCATTGTAACGTCCCGCCTCTATACCCACTATCGTCCAGTTCATTTCAGAGAAATGTCATAGACCATAACAGAGAAAAAGGTTTGTGAAGGGCGACTGATTGTATAATTGCTCCATGTGAGGAATGCACATCGAATTCTGGTACCGATTAAACTTCGACATGACCATTTGGCACATAGGGCAACTACACAACAGCTATATGCAATCCGGAAAGCAGTATGAAATAGACAACAACAACAATATAAATATGGTATATCTCAAAGCCAGACATAGAATAATCATATCACAAAGGCGAAATAGATATGAATAAACCAAGAATGTGGTCAACAGGCTAGTGGTCAAATAAAGGTCCACTAATACATGTACCAAGATCTAGATAAAAGAATATGTACACAATGGTAGACAATGTCAGAGGTATAAAAGTACATCAAACTGCGGAGATAGATTTGCCAGCTGAAAGCGGAAGATCAATCCTGCGATGAGTCCCAAAGGAGTACCTAAAATGACTCGATCTGACCCGAGTATTATTTATAGGAATAAACAATAAACGAGTCAGTCTAGCTGTACTTATCAAATAAACTGAGATAACAAGAGATGTAAAACAAGATGACATGATTCTACGAATAACATTTAATTATAAATAAATATGGAACATGGCATGTCAACAAAATCAGGGAATGACAATGAAATGTCAGTACACAAATATCTCTAAATAATCTCATAGCTAATATAGAATGCAACATTCAAATAAAAACACACTACAGGAAATGACAGTGGAATGCCAAATAAACTGAATACATGAATGACAACGGAATGCCAAATACAAATCAAATTGATGCGCATTGCATCAAAGTAACCAAGAATTTAGAAATCACTCGAAATCCAGAAAACATCATAAATAAGTTCCCCACGGTGCCGGAAGAGAGACACATTAATCGTGAATCCCTAGAAAACAGAAAACATCATAAAGAGGGCCTGCAGGTTCACAGATGTGAAATTATCTCTAGGTAGCTAACCTATAGTTTGAGCCGAAGCTCCCCACGAAGCCGGGTTGTGACCCCGAAAGAGAGAAAACACGTAAATCGTGAAATCTCTAGAAAACATCATAAATCATAGAAAGTTGGACTGAAGTCCCCCAGGTGAAATCCAAGAATCATAAATCCCACTCGGGCGATCGAGGACCACATAACACAAGTCATAAAGGATCACATCGATCCTTGTGAATAGAAATTACTCCGAGCTAGTCAATATAAGGAAATAACGACATGTCCCATAACCACATGCTATTCTCGAATATTTACGAACCCATAGTTGGTTTCTATTCAAAATAGAGAAAATCACCACATAAGTTCAAATGAATGAGTCCAAGAGTTATTCGCCGAAGTAAACATATAAGTGGTCATAGTCCTCGGTTTTACTAAGGTAAATAAACTAGATTTCTCGTTCGATTGACAGGATAAGGAATCATATATAAATCAATAGAATCAGAACCGGGGTTAGAAACCGAATTTATTTTAAAAGGATTTGAATTTCAAAACTGATTAAACATTGGTTCGGTATCCATTGACCATATACAACCCCATTATCCATTGTGGTTTAATTATTTATATAAAAACCGTCGCCGAAGTGAATAGAACAGAAACATCATAGATCATAAATTCACATCTCATGGTTTTAAAACGATTTGAAAACCAAATAAGACGGCGCGACTACGACAATCCGAGCGAACTCAAGATTGCAGAGACACACGCGGGGGAGTGTCGGGAAGGAGGTCCGAAGAACACGAAGGCACGTGCCTTGACGCGCGACCAAAAGAGCAGAAGAGGGGGGGGGGGGGGGAACAGGCCTGGGCAACGCCCAGGTCTGTCACCGGTCGATAGCCAAAAGAGGGCTGGTCGACCGGTCCAAGGCAGGCCTGGGCTTTGCCCAGGTCTGTCACCGGTCGACAGCCCCGGGGGGGCCGATCGACCGGCTCAAGACAGAGACTAGACCGGTCGACCGGGCCCCCCAGGGCCTGTCGACCGGCCTCTGTGCCTGGGCATAGCACGAACCTGTTGACCGGCCCTATTTGGGCGGTCAACCGGTCAGTGCCTGGGCGTATGCCCAGTCACAAGTGACGGGGAATTCGATCCCCGTCGCGACCTCTCCAACTCCGACGCTTCTCTCCGGCCTTGTGACGATTGGTTCCGGTGCTTGTACACCTTCCATTCGAGCAGGGGACAAGTGTGATTCAATTCATTTGCACAAGAAGATTTTCAAACTAAATTCCAAACCAAAACGAATAAATGCAATATAAGTGAATCGTGATGTCTCAGAACTTGCCGAGTACGACAATAACACTCCACAACACCACTCAATCGATTTACATCATGTGCATTAATCGTGTGATCAACATATATACATAAGATTTGCAATGGTTCGGTTTATAAAGTCAAGTATGAACAAAATTCCAAACCTATACATAACAAGGCGATTCGAGCGACTCATGAAGACCTAGATATTTGAAGGGGGACAACGGAGCTTCACAACATCACCGAATCAATTCATAACACTTGGATTAGCTCATATAAATGATCAATTTCATAAATTTCAACTCAATGGAATATAAACACATGAAATCGGCTAAGTTATACTAACCTAACCAAATCAACACGCAAATGCAACTTATATGGAAACTAAATTACACTTGTACAAGCACGTAGGCTTGTGGCATAGATGTGAGTTCAAAAAGAACTCACCTTTAACTGAATGGCAAGAACAAGCTCCAACAAGGAAGAACAAGCACAAATCCAAGCAAAGAACCTTTCTTTCATCAGTCACTCCTCTCTAATCACCTCATGAACACATATGAAGACTCATGGATGTTAGCACATCCTAAAAATCCAAAACTGAGAGGAGAGAAAGGTAGAGAACGAGTAGAAAGAGCTTACCCATGTCTTAGAATTGGATTTGCACAAGAATTGAGCTTGGAATCAAGAGCCCTAGCTTAGGGAATTTCTATTTCCCATTCCCTTCCCCATTTACATTTTCTTTTAAGTGTTTGTAGCGAGTGAGAGGAAGAGGGGCTGATTTGGTTATAAAGAGTGGGCTAGGTTTAGCCATCCAAGATATAGCCAATGTGCCAAATTTCCGAAACTCGGAACATATCGAACCTTATAGTTTTTCAACACCTAAACGACGTTTTGAACTCGATGGAAGTGGTTTCGAGTCGAATTTCATTCGTATGTGAAAAGTGATATTTTGTCCATACATTCTAATGAGAACCAACCAAATTTCACTAACTCAAAAGGTATCGATGCATATAGTCAAAAAGGTCGTAAACGATGATCCGGACTCAATGGAAGTAGTCCCGAACCCTAATTTTATCGTTTGTGGAAAATGACATTTTGAGTGACACCTTGTATACGGCGATTGATTTAAATAAAATATTTAAATCCATTATCATGGAATGAGCGGGTTGTTACAAACTTCCCCCCTTAAAAGAATTGCGTCCCCGCAATTCCTTAAGATTCAAGTAATGAGTAACAACCAAAAATAATACCATGAAGTGGTACAACAAGAACCGATAAGAAATGAAAAGATCACACCAACGGCTAGGTGAGATCCCAATTTCGTCTCGTAAGATCATAAGAACTAGATTTCAACCTCGAACTTCGTTACCCATGAAGGTTGTCATCCCAAACGGGTAAAACAATTCCAGAAAAATTCATAAGTGTGATGAATTCGAATAGACTCGCCTTTCTTCGTATGATTCTCAAGGGAATGAGAATCAATAGAATACACAAAAACCAAGCGAACCTTATATGAAACTTCAAGAAGCAATGGGATTGCGTCCTACAGACGCGAGATATCAATAGTAGACATTTCTCTTAGGATATGAGCTGGGAAATTACGATCATTGACTAATCCATTCCCAAAACTCAATAACGACGACGTAGAGAACACCAAACTTGAGCACTTTTGTCTTGCGACAAGGTGGCTGGCACCAACAAAAGCACAACATAGAGATTCCAACGAATTTAGCTAAGGAAAGCAATTCTCGAAGGAAAAATCTATTTTAATGTCAATGATTCAAGGTTGGTGACGGAATATCAACTGTTGAGTCAAAGGTTTCATAGCATATTTTGATTAATGACAAGAAGGAGCCTCATGATTAACAAAAAGAAGAATCAATGTTTTCGTAAGTTAGAAGTTGATTATTTAGAGTAAACCTGTCTACCTACAAATTTTTTCCGATCTACCTTTTTCAAGACAGAAACAAAACCTGTCTACCTGTTATTTTCAACCTGTCTACCTCTTTCAGGAAAAATGCACAACAACTCTTCATCAATGATTACAACTCCTCATGCACTATAAATACATCTTGAATCATCGTCCAAATCACTAATTCTTGCTCTAATTTTTTATCTTACTTTCTCGATATTCTTTCCATTCAAAAAGCGCTCAAATTCAATATATTATCGTTTGAATCTCCAAGACTATTTAATAAACTTGAGATTCAACACGATAATCCATTTCCAAATCTTCACAAACATCAACATTTAATCAAAGAAGCAACAGACAATTTCAACAACAAGATGGGATTAAACCAAAGAGGTCATAATCCCCAAAGATTTGATTGACAAGGGCTAACAAACGTGCGGAGAAAATTGTCAATCCAAATGATTCAAACAAGCAAAGGGGGAATATCAAAAGAGCTCGTCCTTTCGATATTCTTTTCTAAGAACAACGCAAGGGTAAGTTCCCAACTGAATTGACTATAGCACTTCCGGGTGATCGACTAGATCGTAGATTCGAAGAAAGGAACCATTGAGTTCACCGCGTATCGCAAAACCCAAATATTCCCTCCCCTACGGGAACTCCCATTCTCTCAAGTGATCGTTCACTAGAGAAAAATAAAAAGACCCATGGAATCACAAGAATACTAAATTCTCTTCAGCAAATCGAAACAATGATTAAGAATTAGGCGAGATTCTCAATCACTAAAAATTCTCGATAATCAAAGATTAAAAATCCAGAATCGAACGACATGAATAAATAACCTCCAGGAACAAGGGACATCGGTTATTTATTTATTCAAAGAAAAGATTCAAGATAATTTCTAATAAAAAATCTTGAGCCACCCAAATTCTTGGAATTACTCCAAGGAAGTCTACAAGTAAATTATCTAGGAAACAACAAACGATTATGAAAAATCGCAAAAATCCAAAATATCATTATTTTGATTAATTCATTAATGGTTAATTTAATTTTAGGGATCATTTCAAATGTCGAATTGTCACATAATGGTGTTTAGGAATTCCGAACTACAACATGGCGTCCCACGTCTTGCTCGAGACCCTTAACGCACCTAACGGACAAGTTAACACAAGAAATTCCTCCAATTTCCAAAGTTCACGCAAATCTCGCGAAAATATAAAAATTCAATAATCATTCGAGATGGCATATAGGAAATAAAATTCCTTTATCAACTTACGAATAAAACACAAATGATATCTTTTGATAACGAAGAACACGACCGACGTATATCAAAAGAACATAAACAAAATAATCTCTTAACAAAGTAAATGACATTAAGGAATTAATGACATGTACCTTGACTCAAGAAGAGGGATCACAAGAAGCGGGATGTTTTCCCTTATTCTTGATCTTGAGTTCGGAACACAACGAGGGAACACAAATGTATCCTTGCGCATATGTTGAGTTATTTAGCACAAATGCTTGGGGACTCACACCGGCACAACGAAATAATAAATGAGTCGTTTTAACCCGTAGGCTAGGTGATCTCACACCGAACTAGAACTACATAGCTGACAACAAGGGAGTAGATTCAGTCACGAAGACATGATGTCTCCAGACCGACCGACAAGTGATCAACAGACCATGTCAGGTTCGTAACGACGTACGAAACAATCTTAACTAGAAATCATGAAATATCAGGATCAAAGACGCTTACAACGCGCGTAACAACGCACGGGCAAGGTACCCAATGATCAATCAACTACAAGGATCATAAATGATCAACAAGATAAGTGTGATACACAATAGGTCAGTTAATAAATAAATTTAGCCGAACGTCCCATACCGCCAGCTTAACTAAAGAATTAACGAACGAATTGTTGAATCCCACTCGAATATTCAAAATGGTTATTATCATAATTTTCAAACGCACAAATCCAGTAATTATCCATCAAAGAAAACACAAGGGTCCATAGTCCTCATGTTTACTAAGGCGTTTAATCAAATTCCTCGTAAGATTAAAGTAGTCATGACAATGTTAAATTAAGATCAACGAAGCGATTGACAACTTGACATTTACGTATTAATAACGTAATTTATACAAATATAGGCATCGATTAGCAACTCGAGTCAAAGAACGAAACAGAAGCACCACTAGAGCACACGGGCCCTAGATGAACTATAGAAATCAACTCGAAAGAGAACGAGTCGATAACTATTCTAAGAGACTAAAAGTAGGACCCTTGATACTCAAACACCCCTCCATAGGAGGTACACTAGGTGAACCGGCACTCGCATGGCTACGACCAACTATTTCACTTCTTTAAGGAAAAAGAAGGAGGGAAAAGTTATTCTCAAGTTGAATTCGAACGATGCGAATTCAATCAAGATGGAATCATAACGGTAGATAAGCTATGACGGTCTTAAGACTCTAACTAAAACCCTAAAGAACGATTCCCTAGAGAGGCTCAAGACAATACCATCGTAATGCTATCTTACACTATTCCGAAAAGTTGGCTCTGATACCAACGGTAATGCCCCGCCTCTATACCCATTATCATCCAGTTCATTTCAAAGAAATGTTGTAGACCATAACGGAGAATAAGGTTTGTGAAGGGCGACCGATTGTATAATTGCTCCATGTGAGGAATGCACATCGAATTCTGATACCGATTAAAACATCGACATGACTATTCGGCACATAGGGCAACTACACAACGGCTATATGCAATCCGGGAAGCAGTATAAAATAGACAACAACAATATAAATATGGTATATCTCAAAGCCAGACACAAAATAATCATATCACAAAGGCAGAATAGATATGAATAAACCAAGAACGTGTACAACAGGTTAGTGGTCAAATAAAGGTCCACTATTACATGTACCAAGATCTAGATAAAAGAATATGTACACAATGGTAGACAATGTCAGAGGTACAAAAGTACATCAAACTGCGGAGACAGAGTAGCAAGCTGAAAGCGGAAGATCAGTCCTGCGATGAGTCCCAAAGGAGTGCCTAAAATGACTCGGTCTGACACGAGCATTATTTATAGGAATAAACAATAAACGAGTCAGTCTAGCTGTACTTATCAAATAAACTGAGATAAAAAGAGATGTAACACAGGATCACATGATTCTACTAATAACATCTAATTATAAATAAATATGAAACATGACATGTCAACCAAATCAGAGAATGACAATGAAATGTCAGTACACAAATATCTCTAAATAATCTCATAGCTAATATAGAATGCAACATTCAAATAAAAGAACACAACAGGAAATGATAGTGGAATGCCAAATAAAATGAATACATGAATGACAACGGAATGCCAAATACAAATCAAATTGATGTGCATTGCATCAAAGTAATCAAGAATCTAGAAATCACCCGAAATCCAGAAAACATCATAAAGAAGTTCCCCACGGTGCCGGGAGAGAGAAACACACGAATCGTGAATCCCTAGAAAACAGAAAACATCATAAAGAGGGCCTGCAGGTTCACAGATGAGAAACGATCTCTAGGTAGCTAACCTATAGTTTGAGCCGAAGCTCCCCACGAAGCCGGGTCATGACTCTAGAAGAGAGAAAACACGTAAATCGTGAAATCTCTAGAAAACATCATAAATCATAGAAAGTTGGACTGAAGTACCCCAGGTGAAATCCAAGAATCGTAAATCCCACTCGGGCGATCGAGGACCACAGAACAAAAGTCATAAAGGATCACATCGATCCGGGTGAATAGAAATTACTCCGAGCTAGTCAATATAAGGAAATAGCGACATGTCCCTTTACCACATGCTATTCTCGAATATTTACGAACCCATAGTAGGTTTCTATTCAAAACAGAAAAAATCACCACATAGGTTCAAACGAACGATTCCAAGAGTTATTCGCCGAAGTAAACATATAAGGGGTCATAGTCCTTGGTTTTACTAAGGTAAATAAACTAGATTTTTCGTTCGATCGATAGGATAAGGAATCGTATATAAATCAATAGAATCAGAACCGGGTTTAGAACCCGAATTTATTTTAAAAGGATTTGAATTTAAAAACTGATTAAACATTGGTTAGATATCCATTGACCATATACAACCCCATTATCCATTATGGTTTAATTATTTATATAGAAACCATCACCGAAGCGAACAGAACACAAACATCATAGATCATAAATTCACATCTCATGGTTTCAAAACGATTTGAAAACCAAATGAGACGGCGTGACCACGACAATCCGAGCGAACTCAAGATTGCTGGGACACACGCGGGGGAGTGTCGGGAAGGAGGTCCGAAGAACACGGATGCGCGCGCCTTGACGCTTGACCAAAACAGCAGAAGAGGGGGGGGGGAGAACAGGCCAGGGCAACGCCCAGGTCTTTCACCGGTCGACAGCACAAAGAGGGTCGGTCGACCGGCCCAAGGAAGGCCTGGGCTTTGCCCAGGTCTGTCACCGGTCAACAGCCCTAGGGGGCCCGGTCGACCGGTTCAAGACAGAGACTTGACCGATCGACCGGCACCCCAAGGACTGTTGACCGGCATCTGCGCCTGGGCATAGCCCGGACCTGTTGACCGACCCTATTTGGCAGTCGACCGGTCAGTGCCTGGGCGTATGCCCAATCACAGGTGACGGGGGATTCGATCCCCATCGCGACCTCTCCAACTGCGACACTTCTCTCCGGCCTTGTGACGACTGGTTCCGGTGCTTGTACACCTTCCATTCGAGCCGGGGACAAGTGTGATTCAATTCATTTGCACAAGATGATTTTCGAACTAAATTCCAAACCAAAACGAATAAACACGATATAAGTGAATCTTGAAGTCTTAGAACTTGCCGAGTACGACAATAACACTCCACAACACCACTCAATCGATTTACATCATGTGCATTAACTGTGTGATCAACATATATACATATGATTTGCAATTGTTCGGTTTATAAAGTCAAGTATGAACAAAATTCCAAACCAATAACCAACAAGGCGATTCGAGCGACTCGTGAAGACTTAGATATTTGCCGGGGGACAACGGAGCTTCACAACATCACCGAATCAATTCATAACACTTGGATTAGCTGGTATAAACGATCATTTTCATAAATTTCAACTCAATGGAATATAAACACATGAAATCGGCTAAGTTATACTAACCTAACCCAATCAACAAGCAAATGCAACTTATATGAACACTAAATTACACTTGTACAAGCATGTAGGCTTGTGGCATAGATGTGAGTTCAAAAAGAACTCACCTTTAACTCATGAAAGGCAAGAACAAGCTCCAACAAGGAAGAACAAGCACAAATACAAGCAAAGAACCTTTCTTTGATCAGTCACTCCTCTCTAATCACCTCATGAACACATATGAAGACTCATGGATGTTAGCACATCATATAAATCCAAAATTGAGAGGAGAGAAAGGTAGAGAACGAGTAGACAGAGCTTACCCATGTCTTAGAATTGGATTTGCACAAGAATTGAGCCTGGAATCAAGAGCACTAGCTTTGGGAATTTCTATTTCCCATTCCTTCCCCCATTTCCATTTTCTTTTAAGTGTTTGGAGTGTATGAGAGGAAGAGGGGCTGATTTAGTTGTAAAGAGTGGGCAAGGTTTAGTCATCCAAGCCCTAGCCAAGGTGCCAAATTTCCGAAACTCGGAACATATCGAACCTTATAGTTTTTGAACACCTAAATGACGTTTTGAACTCGATGGAAGTGGTTTCGTGTCCGATTTCATTCATATGTGAAAAGTGATATTTTGGCCATACATTCTAATGAGAACTGACCAAATTTCACTAACTCAAAAGGTATCGATGCTTATAGTCAAAAAGGTCATAAAAGATGATCCGGACTCAATGGAAGTAGTACCGAACCCTAATTTTATCGTTTGTGGAAAACGACATTTTGAGCGACATCTCGGATACGGCGATAGATTTAAATAAAATATATAAATCCATTATCATGGAATGAGCGGGTTGTTACATTCATATTTGTCGATCTACCACAACTATGCTTGAACTACTCCTACTCCTCTTAATACTTCACAAATCAGCCATTCTTTTTAATCCTATTCCTAATTCTCTAAATTTCCCTTACTTCCAGTAATTACCTCTATCTTTTTACTACTGTGAAGGGTTGGTTTTTGCAGCACCCAATCCAAACGATTCATCATCTTTAATATTTGTCGATTTACCCCTCCTATGCATAAACTACCCCTACTTCTCTTAATACTTCAAAATAGCCCTTCTTTTTAATCGTATCAATAATTCTCTAAATAGCCCTTACTTCCAACACTTACCCCTATTTTTTTACTACTGTGAAGGGTTGGTTTTTGCAGCACCCAATCCAAACGACTCATCATTTTCATATTTGTCGATCTACCTCTCCTATGCTTAAACTGCCCCTACTTCTCTTAATACTTCAAAACAGCTCTTCTTTTTAATCCTATCCCTAATTCTCTAAATATACTTTATTTCCAACAATTACCCCTATCTTTTTACTACTATGAAGGGTTAGTTTTTGCACCACCCAACCCAAATGATTCATCATCTTTCACATTTGTCGATCTATCCCTCCTATGCTTAAACTACCCTTACTTCTCTTAATACTTTAAAACAACCCTTCTTTTCAATCATACCACTAATTCTCTAAATAGCCCTGACTTCCAAAAATTACCACTATTTTCTAACTACTGTGAAGGGTTGGGTTTTGCAGCAACCAATCCAAATGATTCATCATCTTTCATATTTGTCGATTGACCCCTATTATGCTTAAATTACCCCTACTTCTCTTTATACTTCAAAAAAGTACTTCTTTTAAATCCTACCCCTAATTCTCTAAATAGCCCTTACTTCCAACAATTACACCTATCTTTTTACTACTGTGAAGAGTTGGTTTTTGTAGCACCCAATCAAAACGATTCGTTGGCTTTAATATTTGTTGATCTACCCCTAATATGCATAAACTACCCCTACTTTTCTTAATACTTCCAAACATCCATTCTTTCTAATCCTACCCCTAATTATCCAAATAGACCTTACTTCCAACAACTACCCCTATTTTTTAACTACTATGAAGTGTTGGTTTTTGCAGTACCCAATCCAAACGATTCATCATCTTTTATATTTGTCGATATACCCCTACTCCTCTTAATACTTCCCAAAACAACCCTTTGTTTTTAATCCTATCCCAAATTCTCTAAATAGCCCTTACTTCCAATAATTACCCCTATCTTTTTACAACTGTGAAGGGTCGGTTTTTGCAGCACCCAATCCAAACGATTCATCATCTTTCATATTTATCGAGCTACCCCTCCGATGATTAAACTTGCCCTACTTCTCTTTATACTTCAAAATAGCCCATCTTTTTAATCGTATCCCTAATTCTCTAAATATCATTACTTCCAACAACTACCCCTATCTTTTTACTACTGTGAAGGGTTAGTTTTTGCAGTACCCAATCTAAACGATTCATCATCTTTCATATTTGTCGATCTATCCTTCCTATGCTTAAACTACCCCTACTTCACGTAATACTTCAAAACAGCCCTTCTTTTTAATAGTAGCACTAATTCTCTAAATAGCCCTTACTTCCAACAATTACCTCTATTTTTTAACTAATGAAGGGCTGGTTTTTGAAGCACCCAATCCAAACGATTCATCATCTTTTATATTTGTCGATCGAACCCTACTATGCTTAAACTACCCCTACTTCTCTTAATACTTCAAAAAAGTACTTCTCTTAAATCCTACCCATAATTCTCTAAATAGCCCTAACTTCTATTAATTACGCCTATCTTTTTACTACTGTGAAGGGTTGGTTTTTGCAGCACCCAATCAAAATGATTCGTTAGCTTTAATATTTGTTGATCTACCCATACTATGCCTCAACTACCCCTACTTCTCTTAATACTTCAAAACAAACCTTCTTTTTAATCCTACCCCTAATTCGCCAAATAGCCCTTACTTCCAACAATTACACCTATTTTTTAACTACTATGAATGGTTAGTTTTAGCAGTACCCAATCCAAACGATTCATCATCTTTCATATTTGTCGATCTACCCCTGCTATGCTTAAACTACACCTACTCCTCTTAATACTTCACAAAACAGTCCTTCTTTGAAATCCTACCTCTAATTCTTTAAATAACCCTTACTTCCAACAATTAACCAAAATTTTTAACTACTCTGAAGGGTTTTTTTTCCTGCACCCAATCGAAACGATTCATCATCTTTCATATTTTTTGATCTATCCCTCCTATGCTTAAACTACCATTACTTCTCTTAATACTTCAAAACAACCCTTCTTTTCAATCGTACCACTAATTCTCTAAATAGAACTTACTTCCAACAATTACCCCTATTTTCTAACTACTGTGAAAGGTTGGTTTTTGCAGCACCCATTCCAAACAATTCATTATCTTTCATATTTGTCGATCGAACCCTACTATGCTTAAACTACCCCAACTTCTCTTAATACTTCAAAAAAGTTCTTCTTTTAAATCCTACCCCTAATTCTCTAAATAGCCCTTACTTCCAACAATTACTCCTATCTTTTTACTACTGTGAAGGATTTGTTTTTTCCGCACACAATCAAAACGATTCTTCAGCTTTAATATTTGTTGATCTACCCCTAATATGCTTAAACTACACCTAATTTTTTAATACTTCAAAACATCCATTATTTTTTATCCTACCCCTAATTCTCCAAATAGCCCTTACTTCCTGCAACTATCCCTATTTTTTAACTACTATGAAGCGTTGGTTTTTGTAGTACCCAATCCAAATGATTCATCATCTTTCATATTTGTCGATCTGCCCCTACTATGCTTAAACTACCCATTCTCCTCTTAATACTTCACAAAACAACCCTTTTTTTTAATCCTATCCCAAATTCTCTAAATAGCCCTTACTTCCAACAAATTACCCCTATCTTTTTACTACTGTGAAGGGTTGGTTTTTGTAGCACCCAATCCAAACGATTCATCATCTTTAATATTTGTCGATCTATCCCTCCTATGCTTAAACTACCACTACTTCTCTTAATGCTACAAAACAACCTTTCTTTTTAATCATACAACTAATTCTCTAAATAGCCCTTACTTCCAACAATTACCCCGATTTTTTAACTACTGGCGCACTGTGTTTGGAGCACCCAATCAAAACGATTCATCATCTTTCAAAATTGTCGATCTACCTCTACTATGCTTAAACAACCCCTACTACTTTTAATACTTCAAAACAATCCTTCTTTTAAATGCAACCCCTAATACTTTAAATATCTCTTACTTCCAACTATTACACCTATCTTTTTACTACTGTGAAGCGTTGGCTTTTGCAGCACCCAATCAAAACGATTCGTCAACTTTTATATTTGTTGATTTACCTCTACCATGCTTAAACTACCCCTACTTCTCTTAGTACTTCAAAATTGCCATTATATTTAATCCTAACCCTAATTCTCCAAATTGCCCTTACTTCCAACAATCACCCCTATTTTTAACTACGGTGAAGGATTGGTTTTTGCAGCACCCAATCCAAATGTTTCATCATCTTTCATATTTGTCGATCTACCCCTCCTATGCTTAAACTACCCCCATTCTCCTTAATACTTCAAAAAACAGCCCTTCTTTTTAATCTTATCCCTAATGCTCTAAATAGCCCTTACTTCCAACAATCACCCCTATTTTTTTACTACTATGAAGGGTTGGTTTTTGCAGCAGCCAATCCATACGATTCATCATCTTTCATATTTGTCGATCTACCCCTCCTATGCTTAAACTACCCCTACTTCTCTTAATACTTCAAAATAGCCCTTCTTTTTAATCGTATCCCTAATTCCCTAAATAGCCCATACTTCCAACAATTACCCCTATCTTTTAACTACTGTGGAGGGTTGGTTTATGCATCAGCCAATCCAAGTGATTCATCATCTTTCATATTTGTCGATCTACCCCTCCTATGCTTAAACTACACGTACTTCTCTAAATACTTCAAAACCGCCCTTACTTCCAACAAAAACCCCAATTTTTTAACTACTGTGAAGGATTGGTTGTTGCAGCACCCAATCCAAACGATTCATCATCTTTCATGTTTGTCGTTCTACCCCAACTATGCTTAAACTAACCCTACTCCTCTTAATACTTCACAAAACATCACTTTTTTTAATCTTATCGCTAATTCTCTAAATAGCTCTTACTTCCAACAATTACACCTATATTTTTTCTAATGTGAAGTGTTGGTATTTGCAGCACCCAATCCAAAAGATTCATCATCATTCATATTTGTCGATTTATCCCTCCTATGCTTAAACTACCCCAACTTCTCTTAATACTTCAAAACAATCCTTCTTTTTAATCGTACCACTATTTCTCAAAATTGCCCTTACTTCCAAAAATTACCACTATTTTTAACTACTGTGAAGGGTTGGTTTTTGCAGCACCCAATCCAAATGATTCATCATCTTTCATATTTGTCGATCTACCCCTACTATGCTTAAACTACCCCATCTTGTCTTAATACTTCAAAAAAATCCTTCTTTTTAATCCTACCCCTTATTATCTAAATAGCCCTTACTTCCAACAGTTACGCCTATATTTTCACTACTGGCAAGGGTTGGTTTTTGCAACACCCAATCAAAACGATACGTTAGCTTTCATAATTGTCGATCTACCCCTACTACGCTTAAACTACACCTACTTCTCTTAATACATCAAAACAACCCTTCTTTTTAATCCTACCCCTAATTCTCCAAATATCCCTTACTTCCAACAATTACCCCTGTTTTTTAACTACTATGAAGGGTTTGTTTTTTGTAGCACCCAATCGAAACGATCCATCATCTTTCATTTTTTTCGATCGAACCCTACTATGTTTAAACTACTGCTACTTATATTAATACTTCAAAACAACCCTTCTTTTTAATACTACAATTAATTCTCTAAATAGCCCTTACTTCCAACAATTGCCCCTATCTTTTTACAACTATGAAGGATTGGTTTTTGCAGCACCCAGTCCAAACGATTCATCATCTTTCTTATTTGTCGATGTACCCCTCCTATGCTTAAACTACCCCTACTTCTCTTAATACTTCAAAACAACCCTTCTTTTTAATTGTACCACTAATTCTCTAAACAACCCTTACTTCAACAATTACCACTATTTTTTAACTACTGTGAATGTTTGGTTTCTGTAGCACCCAATCCAAAAGATTCATCATCTTTCATATTTTTCGATCTACCTCTACTATGCTTAAACTACCCCTACTCCTCTTAATACTTCACAAAACAGCACTTCTTTTTAATCCTATCCCTAATCCTCTAAATAGCCCTTACTTCCAACAATTACCCCCATCTTTTCACTATAGTGAAGGGTTGGTTTTTGCAGCACCCAATCCAAACGATTCATCATCTTTCATAATTGTCGATCTACCCCTCCTATGCTTAAACTACCCCTACTTCTCTTAATACTTCAAAACAACCCTTCTTTTTAATCGTACAACTAATTCTCTAAATATCCCTTACTTTCAACAATTACCCCTATTTTTTAACTACTGTGAAGGGTTGGTTTTTGCAACAACCAATCCAAACGGTTCATCATCTTTCGTATTTGTCGATCTACCGCTACTATGCTTAAAGTACACCTACTCCTCTTAATACTTCAGAAAACAACTCTTCTTTTTAATCCTATCCCTAATTCTCTTAGTAGCCCTTACTTACAACAATTACCCATGTCTTTTTACTACTGTGAAGGATTGGTTTATGAAGCACCCGTTCTAAACGATTCATCATCTTTCACATTTGTCGATCTACCCCTCCTATGCTTAAACTACCCCTACTACTCTTAATACTTCAAAACAATCCTTCTTTTTAATTGTATCCCTAATTCTATAAATAACCGTTACTTCCTAAAATTACCCCTATCTTTTTACTACTGTGAAGGGTTGGTTTTTGCAGCACCCAATCCAAACGATTCATCATCTTTCATATTTGTCGATCTACTCCTCCTATGCTTAAACTAGCCCTAATTCTCTGTATACTTCAAAATAATCCTTCTTTTTAATCGTGTCCCTAATTCTATGAATAGCCTTTATTTCCAAAAATTACCCCTATCTTTTTACTATTGTGAAGGGTTGGTTCTTGCAGCACCCAATCCAAACGATTCATCATCTTTCATATTTGTCAATCTAACCCTCTTATGCCTAAACTACCCCTACTTTTCTTAATACTTCAAACAACCCTTCTTTTTAATCTTATCCCTAATTCTCTAAATAGCCTTTACTTCAAACAATTACCCCTATCTTTTTACTACTATGAAGGGTTGGTTTTTGCAGCACCCAATCCAAACGATTCATCATCTTTCATATTGGTCGATTTATCCCTGCTATGCTTAAACTACCCTTACTTCTCTTAATATTTCAAAACAACCCTTCTTTTTAATCGTACCACTAATTCTATAAATAGCCCTTACTTCCAACAATTACCCATATTTTTTAACTACTGTGAAGGGTTGGTTTTTGCAGCACCCAAACCAAACGATTCATCATTTTACATATTTGTCGATCTAGCCCTACAATACTTAAACTAACCCTACTCCTCTTAATACTTCACAAAACAGCCCTTCTTTTAAATCCTATCCCTAATTGTCTATATAGACCTTACTTCGAGCAATTATCCCAATCTTTTTACTACTGTGAAGGGTAGGTTTTTGCAGCACCCTATCCAAATGATTCATCATCTTTCATATTTGTCGATCTACCCCTCCTATGCTTAAACTAGCCCTACTTCTCTTAATACTTCAAAATAGACATTCTTTTAATCCTATTCCTAATTTTTTAAATAGCTCTTACTTCCAACAATAACCTCTATCTTTTTACTACTGTGAAGGGATGGTTTTTGTAGCACCTAATCCAAACGATTCATCATCTTTCATATTGGTCGATCTATCCCTCCTATGCTGAAACTACCCCTGCTCTTAATACTTCAAAATAGCTCTTCTTTTAAATCGTACCACTAGTTCTCTAAATAGCCCTTAATTCCAACAATTACCCCTTTTTTTAACTACTTTGAAGGGTTGGTTTTGGTAGCACCTGCTCCTAACGATTCATCATCCTTCATATTTGTCGACCCACCCTACTATGCTTAAACTACCCCTACATCTCTTAATATTTCAAGACAGTCCTTCTTTTAAATCCTACTCCTAATTCTCTAAATAGCCCTTACTTCCAACAATTACGACTGTCTTTTTATTACTATAAAGGGTTAGTTTTTGTAGCAACCAATCAAAATGATTCGTCAGATTTCATATTTGTCGATCTACCCCTACTATGCTTAAACTACCCCAACTTCTCTTAGTACTTCAAAATAGCCCTTCTTTTTAATCCTACCCCTAATTCTCCAAATAGCCCTTCCTTCCAACAAATACCCCAATTTTTTAACTACTTTGAAGGGTTGGTTTTAGCAGCACCCAATCCAAATGATTCGTGATCATTCATATTTGTCGATCTACCCCTATTATGCTTAAACAACCCCTACTTCTCTTAATACTTCAAAACAGTCCTTCTTTTAAATCATACCCCTAATTCTCTAAATAGCCCTTAATTCCAACAATTACGACTTTGTTTTTACTACTATGAAGGGTTAGTTTTGGTAGCACCCAATCAAAACGATTCGTCAGCTTTCATATTTGTTGATCTACCTCTACAATGCTTAAACTACCCCTACTTATCTTAATGCTTCAAAACATCCCTTCTTTTTAATCCTACCCCTAATTCTCCGAATAGCCCTTGCTTCCAAAAATAACCCCTATTTTTTAACTAATGTGTAGGGTTGGTTTTTGCAGCTCCCAATCCAAATGATCCATGATCTTTCATATTTGTCGATCTATCCCTACAATGCTTAAACTACCCCTAATTCTCTTAATACTTCAAAACATCCCTTCTTTTTAATCCTACCCCTAATTCTCCAAATAGCCCTTACTTCCAAAAATAACCCCTATATTTTTACTACTGTGAAGGGTTGGTTTTTGCAGCACCCTATCCAGACGATTCAACATCTTTCATATTTGTCGATCTACCCCTCATATGCTTAAACTAGCTCGACTTCTCTTCATTCAAAATAGCCCTTCTTTTTAAACATACCCCTAATTCACTAAATAGCCTTACTTCCAACAATTATCCCTATCTTTTTACTGCTTTGAAGGGTTGGTTTTCACAGCACTCAATCCAAATGATTCATCATCTTTCATATTTGTCGATCTACCCTACTATGCTTAAACTTCCCATACTCCCCTTAATACTTCACAAAACAGCCTTTCTTTTTAAACCTACCCTTAATTCTCTAAATAGCCCTTACTTCCAACAATTATGCCTATCTTTATACTACTATGAAGGGTTGGTTTTTAAAGCACCCAATCCAAATGATTCATCATCTTTCATATTTGTCGATCTACCCCTGCTATGCTTAAACTAGCCCTACTTCTCTTAATACTTCAAAATAGCCCATCTTTTTAAACATATCCCCAATTGACTATATAGCCCTTACTTCCAGAATTTACCCCTATCTTTTTACTGCTGCGAAAGGTTGGTTTTTGCAGCACCCAATCCAAATGATTCATCATTTTCATGTTTTTCGATCAACCCCTTATATGCTTAAACTACCCCTACTTCTCTTAATACTTCAAAATAGCCCTTCTTTTTAACTGTACCACTAATTCTCTAAATAGCCCTTACTTTCAACAATTACCCCTATTTTTTGACCGTGAAGGGTTGGTTTTTGCAGCACCCAATCCAAACGTTTCATCATCCTTCATATTTTTCGATCTACCCCTGCTATGCTTAAACTATCCATACTCCTCTTAATACTTCACAAAACAGCCCTTCTTTTTAATCCTATCCCATATTCACTTAATTGCCCTTACTTCGAACAATTACCCCTATCTTTTTACTACTATAAAGGGTTGGTTTTTGCAGCTCCCAATCCAAACGACTCATCATCTTTCATATTTGTCGATTTATCCCTCCTATGCCTAAACTACCCATACTTCTCTTAATAATTCAAAACAACCCTTCTTTTTAATCGTACACTGATTCTCTAAATAGCACATACTTCCAACAATTACCCCAAATTTTTGACTACTGTGAAGGGTTGGTTTTTACGGCACCCAATCCAAAAGATTCAACATCTTTCATATTTGTCGATTTACCCCTACTATGGTTATACTGCCCCTACTTCTCTTAATACTTCAAAACAGTCATTCTTTTAAATCCTACCCCTAATTCTCTAAAAAGCTCTTACTTGGAACAATTACGCCTATCATTTTACTACTATGAAGGGTTGGTTTTTCCAGCAACCAATCAAAATGATTCGTCGGCTTTCATGTTTGTCGTCTACCCCTACTATGCTTAAACCACCCCTACTTCTCTTAATACTTCAAAACAGCCCTTATTTTTAATCCTACGCCTAATTCTTCAAGTAGCCCTTACTTCCAGCAATTACTCCTATTTTTTGACAACTATGAAGTGTTGGTTTTTGCAGCATCCAACTCAAACGATTCATCATCTGTCATATTTGTCGATCTACCCCTACTATGCATAAACTGCCCCTACTCCTCTTAATACTTCACAAAACAGCCCTTCTTTTTAATCCTATCCCTAATTCTCTAAATATCCCTTACTTCCAACAATTACCCTTATCTTTTTACTACTATGAAGGTTTGGTTTTTGCAACAGACAATCCATACGATTCATCATCTTTCATATTTATCGATCTACCCCTCCTATGCTTAAACTACCCCTACTTCTCTTAACACTTCAAAATAGCCATTCTTTTTAAACGTATCCCTAATTCACTAAATAAACCTTGCTTCCAACAATTACCCCTATCTTTTTACTGCTGTGAAGGTTTGGTTATTGCAGCACCCAATCCAAACGATTCATCATCTTTCATGTTTGTCGATCTACCCCTTCAATGCTTAAACTACCCCTACTTCTCGTAATACTTCAAAACATCCCTTCTTTTTAATCCTACCCCTAATTCTCCAAATAGCCCTTACTTCCAAAAATAACCGCTATTTTTTAACAATTGTGTAGGGTTGGTTTTTGTAGCACCCAATCCAAACGATTCATGATCTTTCATATTTGTCGATCTACCCCAACTATGCTTAAACTACCCCTAATTCTGTTAATACTTCAAAATAGCCCTTCCTTTTAAACGCATCCCTAATTCACTAAATAGCCCTTACTTCCAACAGTTACCCATATATTTTTACTACTGTGAAGGGTTGGTTTTTGCAGCACCCAATCCAGATGATTCAACATCATTCAAATTTGTTGATCTACCCCTCCTTTGCTTAAACTAGCCCGAATTCTCTTAATTCAAAATAGCCCTTCTTTTTAAATGTATCCCCAATTCACTAAATAGCCCTTACTTCCCACAATTACACCTATCTTTATACCGCTGTGATGGGTTTGTTTTTGCAGCACCCAATCCATAAGATTCATCATCCTTCATATTTTTGGATCTACCCCTACTATGCTTAAATTACCCATACTCCTCTTAATACTTCACAAAACAGCCCTTCTTTTTAAACCTACCCTTAATTCTCTAAATAGCCCTTACTTCCAACAATTACGCCTATCTTTATACTACTATAAAGTGTTGGTTTTTGCAGCACCCAATCCAAATGATTCATCATCTTTCATATTTGTCGATCTACCCCTGCTATGCTTAAACTAGCCCTACTTCTCTTAATACTTCAAAATAGCCCATCTTTTTAAACGTATCACCAATTCACTAAATAGCGCTTACTTCCGGAAATTACTCCTATCTTTTTGTTGTTGTGAAGGGTTGGTTTTTGCAGCACCCAATACAAACGATTCATCAACTTTCATGTCTGTCGATCAACCCCTTCTATGCTTAAACTACCACTACTTCTCTTAATGCTTCAAAACAACCCTTCTTTTTAATTGTACCACTAATTCTCTAAATAGCCCTTACTTCCAACAATTACCCCTATTTTTTTGACTACCGTGAAGGGTTGGTTTTTGCAGCATCCAATCCAAACGATTCATCATCTTTCATATTTTTCGATCTACCCCTGCTATGCTTAGACTACCCAAACTCCTCTTAATACATCACAAAACAACCCTTCTTTTTAATCTTATCCCTAATTTTCTTAATTTACCATACTTCCAACAATTACCCCTATCTTATTACTACTATAAAGGGTTGGTTTTTGCAGCATCCAATCCAAACGATTCATCATCTTTCATATTTGTCGATTTATCCCTCTTATGCCTAAACTACGCCTACTTCTCTTAATAGTTCAAAACAACCCTTCTTTTTAATCGTACCACTAATTCTCTAAATAGCCCTTAGTTCCAACAATTACCCCTAATTTTTGACTTCTATGAAGGGTTGGTTTTTGTTGCGCCCAATCCAAAAGATTCATCATCTTTCATATTTGTCGATCTACCCCTACTATGCTTATACTACCCCTACTTCTCTTAATACTTCAAAATAGTCATTCTTTTAAATCCTACCCCTAATTCTGTAAAAAGCCCTTACTTCCAACAGTTACGCCTATCTTTTTACTACTGTGAAGGGTTGGTTTTTTCCAACACCCAATCAAAATGATTCATCAGCTTTCATATTTGTCGTCTACCCCTACTATGTTTAAACTACCCCAACTTCTCTTAATACTTCAAAACAGCCCTTATTTTTAATCCTACGCCTAATTCTTCAAGTAGCCCTTACTTCCAGCAATTACCCATATTTTTTAACTACTGTGAAGGGTTAGTTTTTGCAGCAGCCAAGTCAAACGATTCATCATCTGTCATATTTGTCGATCTACCCCTACTATGCCTAAACTACTTCTACTCCTCTTAATACTTCACAAAACAGCCCTTCTTTTTAAGCCTATCCCTAATTCTCTAAATAGCCCTTACTTCCACCAATTACCCCTATCTTTTTACTCCTATGAAGGTTTGGTTTTTGCAGCAGCTAATCTGTAATGACCCGGGTTTTTGGCGATCCTGGTTATCCGATATACAACACATACCGAACATCCATGGATCAAAAATATCGGATGATTAATGAAACAAATTAGAGGGTGAGGAAAGATAAGGTAGAAACTTAGAATAAAAGAAGAAGAGCACAACATTAAAGTAACATGAATCTCACAGCGGAACGAATAACACATAATATATGTAACATAACTTGAAATTTAAATCTATACTTGAATATAAATCATTATCAAAGTACAACACTTACAACACAGCGGAAATAAAAAATAGCTATATGATCCTGAAGCCTCCTGCTCCAGCTCTTCAAGTACCTGTAAATCCCGACTACTTGATTGCCCGTACAGAATTGGGCACCCAAGAGTTTAGGGAAAACAAAACAAAATAAACTCCGAGTCAGAATGGGACTGGTATGAGTAAAACAGTTTAAAATAGTTTGAACAAGTAAACGATATCTCATAAGACCATGCCGTATAACGGAACATGTTTTTCCTTATGAGAATCCAAATTATCTTTATATTAAAAACCTTCTGATATTATAATAATGTCTATCTACCACAATATAATAATCATCTAGCAGAAATGCTTTCATCTCACGTTCTACATATATAGTATACAATCAAAACCGCAAGCACATATTGGTAATGGATTTCCAACTATGACAAGGTATGGAACCACCTTTCGCTAGTGTACCTCTAGAAAGGAATACACTGGGTACAACAAGAACATCTTGCAACCCGGCCACACACGACCGACCACTCATTTCGCTTGAGTGTATCGAATGTATATCACCAACGGTTGGGATCAGCAACCGTTTCCTGAATGGGACAGCATCAACAATAGATTTTTAGAAGTAGATGAAACTCTAGATCAGGTGACTATACACCCTAATAGGTGCGACCTACATAGTCATGATCCCTGCCCGATTTCTGTCATTACCGGTTGTTGAGGCTTGAGGTTACGCCTTATCATCACATAAGATTCACTTCGAATGCCACATTGTCAGATCCATCGAAAATCACTAATTGACGTCTACAACAGTACATTACATGTTAGCTAAAGAAGTTTCCTTCTCCGCTTCCACTCTTGGTATGGTTGAAGAAATCAATGTACGTGACCTTTCTGGATATACTCTGTCAGACATTCATCCATACAAGTCATCCAGGAACAGGATGAACCAAAGGCACTATTCAATACATCCATCTTAGGCACTATTATCTAAGACTTATACAATAGCCCTTGCGCTTTACTCCGTCTTCAATTATCTTCGGCATATATGATTCGCAACGCTTATGCCAATACAGAGTGGTTCTTTGGATAATAATCCAACCGGTCTCTCCATATTAACAACATTAAAATGGTCAAAACTTCGATAGTTTGTGATTTAACCATGAAAGAATAATAGTGCGCAAACAACGATATTGTTTCCAGATGGAAATTCTATCAAATCAACCATCAATCATATATATATATATATATATATATATATATATATTCATATGTTCCTTATTTTCTATGTTTAGAAAATATACGTTAACTTTGGAAAACATTTCCATAACTTATTTATATATCACTATTCTTCTACACTATCAGTCTCTAATTGTAAACTAGTATAAGAACAATTCCCTAAGTACCAATCCTGAAGGTCAAAACCAACATCAGATAGACACTTAGGAAACCATTCGACTTAACAAGTCTCTAGTTGAATTCTGATTTAGCTTAACTCCATTTCTTAACTTCTTATACATGAACATTCCATTTTCTAATTCATATTTCCAATTTCAATATTTGATTACGTTTATGATTCTATTTGGAAACATTTCCCAATCTTTGTTACTTGGATTTAAACAGATGTTTAAATCAACATCGCGATGACAACTCAAACCACTATACTTATTTACTAAATTCAATTAACCACTTTCACTCTCGAACCCTAACCATTTCTAAATTAAAAACGAAGTCAATCAAGTAGGGGTATAACTACCTCTTAGACCTTAACTGAACAACATTTCAAATCTCGAAATAGGGTAAGTTCATCTTTAAACTCTTTAACACTTCCTTATGTAAATTCCGGATATAATTTACGAGTCCAACTCCTTTACAGAATCATTTGACTATAACAGTGGTGTTATAATCTCCTGCTTCTGAAATATAATAACTTTAATCTAACTCTTATTTCTAACTCAAATAAATAATGAACAACTAATTTATCAACTCCTATTTGGTTAACTCTTATTCTATAATTCTTATTCAAATAACTCTAATCTAATAACTCTTATTCGATTAACTCTTGTTCTAATAACTTATATTCGAATAACCTATGTTTGATTTACTTTACGCAAATAACTAATATTCGATAAACCTCTTCTTTGAATAAACTATATTCTATTTAACCTCTGTCGAATAACTAATTCGATCAACTCGTTCTGAATAACTAAATTCGATTAACTCCCTCGAATATCTCTGATTCGATTAACTCACTCGAATATCTCTGATTCGATTAACTCACTTCGAATAGACTAATATTCGATAACTTCTTTCTTCGAATAAACTAATATTCGATAACTTCTTTCTTCGAATAAACTATATTCTATTAACTTATCTTGATTAACTCAACTTAATTGACTCGACTTATTCACCTCAACTTATTAATTCTAACTGATTATATCTAACTGATTAACTCTAACTAATTAAATCTAGCTGATTAATTCCAACTGATTAACTCTAACTGATTAATTCTAACTGATTTACTCTTCGTCCTTATTCAGTTTCACATATCGATGTTGAAATCGATTCTTACTTCTCTATATAAGTCCTGACTTATATATTTTATTTATCCAATGATAAATATTTTACTTAATATATAAATCCTTATTTATAAATTAATCTTCTTACTTTATCTGTAGAAAACAGTTTCCCTTAAATATTCACTTAATATTCATATTCTGATTTTACTCGTGTGCGAAGCATGGGTTTAACTTACTTAGTGTAAAATTCTCTTATTTATACCATTCTATTCATTTTCAAGTATTCCTTTATAACCAGCTCATCTTCCAAATGATATTCCTTTATAATCTATTTGTAAATGGTTTTACAAATATTCTCTTTAATAACTTATTTATTTTCCTAAATCAATATCTCTTTCAATTCTATTTGTAAATGGTTTTACAAATATTTCCTTTTCTATTCTATTTGCAAATAGTTTGCAAATATTCCTTTTCTATCCTATTTGTTATATCCTATAAATAAATATTCTATTTATGAATATTTCCAATTTATAAATATCCCATTCATAAATATTTCCTATTTAAAATATTCCACTTTATAAATATTCTCTATTTATTAATATTCCACTGTATAAAACCCTTTAATTTTATAAAAAACTATTTTCAGTATTCATTTTTGAAAATTCTCTTTTTAACACTCCAGTATTTCTATGGTACTTAACCCATCAAAACACGATGACCAATATCGTCCAAACACATATAATCGCCAGCAGATTATATAGCACATCATATATTCAATTATATGATAACAATAAAATAACTGTTGAGGAATCCAGTCGGATTCCTCAAACCTGTTTCCCTGCATCCACAGATGTTACACAATAAGATCAACATCACTTTCAGTTCCATATGATATATTATGTTAAACAGAATCAATATAGAAATTTAACCAACTGACTAGTAGTTCAATCAAACAGTCAACACACAGTCAATCAGCCAATATTTAACAGTTCTAAAAATACAACATGAAATTATAAACTGTTCAGATTTAGTGAGATTTACTCACATTGGCAGTTCATCGTTAAAGAACGATAAACTGTTTGTTTGATTTGAATCAAACAGTTTATTTCACCATAAATTCATATGAGCTCGAATCCACTCCCGGTCAGCTTCAGCGTGTAGCCACCGTCCCCATGATCCGGACGGATCTTGTTTCGTTAATTTCCGACATCATATGCGTTAGATATGATCATTTAAAGTTAGCACAAAATTTTAAATTGAAATAAACTTTGATTTAATTCCATATGGGCCTTACTCAATTCCCGGCCCATTTCCTTCTATAAGACCATAACCGTATGTTACTTCATCTCCCCCAAAACCGAAATACACCGAACTCCAGTAATCATCCTCCACTTTCTGACGCAAACTCCTCCACCGATCTGACCAACTTCCCATGATTCAACAAACCCATTACACCATCACTCTCCTTATCTAAATCTCGTTCAAACCATCCCAACAACAAAACACTCGACGTCAGTCTCTCGTTCGAACACGATTCCAGGTTGCGGCATCACCCAAATTTGAATGCCCTGAATCATTGCCTCGAGATGCCGCTCGATCTTATGAACCCGAAACTAACCTTGAATCAATGTATAACTTAACAAATATCCCAAAATCTTGAACCCTAGGTTCACTGGGTGGTATCGTCGATCTCAGAAACTCGCTTGAGTTGGATAAGAAGCATACCAAAACGAAGAGGAGCATAGCAGGGATTCAATGAACTAATATTTGTGATTTTAGGTTTTCTTTTCAAGTTGATTTCATTTTTTCTTATGCGGTTTGTGGGTTTTATTGCGGCACTTATAAGCTTCTGTTGGGTAGGTTGCTTTTGTGGCTGAGGAGAGAGGTCGTGTGGCCTGCTTGTGATCAGAGAAATGAGGGGAAATATTTTTGAATTGATTTTATATTTTAATTAAATGATTTTCTCCTTGTATCTGCCTTCTAAAAATCCCAGTGATTACATATGAAACCTAAAAATCACGAAAACTAACACGCTGCTAGAGTTTGACATTACGGACAAACGAAACTGGTTTCATCGAATTCCGACTTCGTATGCTCACACAACGTATTTTTAACCGTCGAAATACTGACTGTTTCTCACTTAAAAAATCCGTACGACCACACAGTGACTCTAAAAATCACGAAACTGGAAATATAACAACTATTGTGGATCCAACAAAATTAGTTTTGTTGAATTCCGAGTTCGTTTGCAAAACTAGCTATTTTTAAAGCTCTGAATGACCCATTTAAATATATAAATATATTTAAAGATAAATAAATTTAATATTTAAAAATAAATATTATCGTATATATTCGCAACAAAATATCATACAGCTCTAGAATATTCCTATATAAATTTACAGCTCGATATTTCAAATCTGGGTCAACCCGATATTCGATTTATATTGAAATTCCTTTTTTAAAATATAAATAATTCCTTTATAAATTATAAAGGAATTCCATAGCGACTTTTCTAAAATTTTATTTGGACACAAATCAAAATCTACACGACGAAATCCCAATTTTTCTCTTCCACTAGAAAGATATACTCCACCAGCTCCTAACGTTTCCTGTTTCATGGAAATCCGATTTAAAATGAAACTTGTACGTCTAGTTGAACTTCAAATCGCCAAATAACGAACTGCCGTGACATTTCAAGCTTGATTTTAATTATAATATAATTATACGTTCAAACTGTCGTTCAAATAATGTATTCGTTATTCTACTTCAATTCTAAATTGAACTAAATATCACAGATGATCCAGTTCACACCATATCGCCATTTCAGCCAATTCTGATTATTTCAAAATTAAATATATTATTTAATTTATTATTTTAATTAAATATTCACCATTATTTAATTCCACGAGCATTAAATTCTCTAAACCACCATTTCAATAATTAAAAAATTAATTATTATACCGCTGAAGATGCGGGTCATTACATTCTTCCCTACTTAAAATAATTTCGTCCTCGAAATTGCTAAGGTAGGAAACAAACCCTATCGAATGGTCAGAACTTATTTGTTCACTTCTTACTTTCAGTTTCAACTGAACCAATTTAATTTCAATTCAATTATTAATTTATTCTGATTAGCAAAAAATTTCAATAATCTTGAAAATTTTCTAACGCCTTTACTTTTCGAATTTTTTTGCCATAACCTCCTTTGTACAGCCCTATCAGTAAAACCCCAACTTGCCTCTCTGGGCCATCTCCAACACGAAAGAAAATCAAAAAGCCAAGCAGCTTGCCAATTCGGCTTATAAATCTTATATCCAATATAAACTTGTACCTTTTGTCGACATATCATTATATCCTTTCCATCTGTTATCAATTCAGCGGATACAAGGGTCATCCCAATCAAATTCCAATCTGCTTTTATCCACAACACAACCGTTCGCTTATATCTGAGCCAAATATCATTTCAACCCGAGTTTCTTCTCGATTTCCAACTCTTAACTTGATTATCACATTACATTTCAAATTTGAATCTCACAATCCAATTTGTCTTGATATCATTCTAATTCAATCTCAGTTACCACTTTACTGGCTTTACTTTAATTCAAATTTGCTTTCACATATTTCTATTAAATTTGTTTTTAATTCAAACACTCTTTCCCTAGGAGTTTTTAAACAGTTAACTATTTTCAGAAATCAAATTTTCCTTTTTGAAATTCAACACAACTTGTTTTTCCCAAAATAAATTCAAAACAGTATCTTTGGTAGAAATTCGTCACTTACAACTCGAAAATGAATACTGATGATGCAGCTGTCATCATCAGAATCTATTTTCCAGCGATCGAAGTGAGTTCAATACTATAAAACCATTTCTAAACATTTCCACTTCGAAATTCATTTCAAAATATAATTTAAACGACTTGTAAAACAATTTAAAATATCCTAGGATCTTAAATTTTTCTTATTTTTAATCGAAATCCATTTACAAACACTTATCCAATTTTTTTCCAGAAATTTTAATTCAATTTCTGGTTTAAATTTTAGATTTAATTTAATACATTCTACTTATCTGAATTCTGATTGGTTATTTACATAACAATTTCACATTTTTATAATCTTATTCGATTATAATAAAAACCAATATATCCACTATATTATAATTTTGATATATATATCTTCTCTATATCAAGATATACATTGGGTAAACTTATTTTAATTTACCCTCTTTTGAAAACATACCATGTCGACCCATCGTATTCAAGTGTTTAGTAACTCTTACCGATACAGTGGATCAAACTGATCGACCAGAACTCATAAACTACTCAACCAAAAAATCTTCACAATATAAAATTATTTTTATATCATCTACAAATACGTTCACTCGTATATATACACTCAACTCAATCTAGGGTATTACTAATCCTATCTCTACCGAGTCACGCCACAGAGTCAAGGTAATTCACTTAACTTAAGCTCTAATACCAACTGTAATGACCCGACCCGGGTTTGGTGATCTGGGTTATCCGATATACAACACCTATCGAACATCCAAGGATCGAAAATACCAGATGATTAATGAAAGAAATTAGAGGGTGAGGAAAGATAAGGTAGAAACTTAGAATAGAAGAATAAGAGCACAACATCAGAGAAATACGAATCTCACAGTGGAACGAATAACATATAATATATGTAACATAACTTTGAAATATAAATTTGTACTTGAATATACATCATTATCAAAGTACAACACTTACAACACAGCGGAAATAAACAATAGCTATATGATCCTGAAGCCTCCTGCTCCAGCTCTTCAAGTATTTGTAAATCCCGACTACTTGACTGCCCGTACAAAATTGGGCACCAAAGAGTTTAGGGAAAACATAAGAAAATAAACTCCGGGTCAGTCATGGGACAGGTATGAGTAAAACAGTTTAAAATAGTTTGAAAAAGTAAACGATATCTCATAAGACCACGCCATATAACGGAACGGGTTTTTCCTTATGAGAATCCAAATTATCTTTATATCAAAAACCTTATGATATTATAATAATGTCTATCAACCACAATATAATAATCATCTAGCAGAAACGCTTTCATCTCGCGTTCTACATATATAGTATACAATCAAAACCGCAAGCACGTATTGGGTAATCGATTTCCAACTATGACAAGGTATGGAACCACCTTTCGCTAGTGTACCTCTAGAAAGGAATACACTGGGTTCAACAAGAACATCTTGCAACCTGGCCACACATGACCGACCACTCAATTCGCTTGAGTGTATCGAATGTATATCACCAACGGTTGGGATCAGCAACCATTTCCCGAATGGGACAGCATCAACAAAACATTTTTTGAAGTGGATGAAACTCTAGATCAGGTGATTATACACCCTAAAAGGTGCGACCTACATAGCCATGCTGCCTGCCCAATTTCTGTCATTTACCGGTTTTTGAGGCTTGAGGTTACGCCTTATCATCACATCAGATTCACTTCGAATGCCACATTGTCGGATCCATCGAAAATCACTAATTGACGTCTACAACAGTACATTACGTGTTAGCTAAAGAAGTTTCCTTCTCCGCTTCCACTCTTGGTACGGTTGAAGAAATCAATGTACGTGACCTTTCTGGAAATACTCTGTCAGACATTCATCCATACAAGTCGTCCAGGGACAGGATGAACCGAAGGCACTATTCAATACATCCATCTTAAGCACTATTATCTAAGACTTATACAATAGCCCTTGCGCTTTATCCCGTCTTCAATTATCTTTGGCATATATGATTCGCAACGCTTATGACAATACAGAGTGGTTCTTTGGATAATAATCCAACCGGTCTCTCCATATTAACAGCGTTAAAATGGTCAAAACTTCGATAGTCTGTGATTTAACCATCAAAGAAAAACAGTGTGCAAACAACGATATTATTTCCAAAAGGAAATTCTATCAAATCAACCATCAATCATATATATATATATATATATATATATTCATATGTTCCTTATTTTCTATGTTTAGAAAATATATGTTAACTCTGGAAAACATTTCCATAACTTATTTGTATGTCACTATTATTCTACACTACCAGTCTCTGATTGTAAACTAGTATAAGAACAATTCCCTAAGTACCAATCCCGAAGGTCGAAACCAACATCAGGTAGACACTTAGGAAACCATTCAACTTAACAAGTCTCCAGTCTCGAAACCAACATCAGATAGACACTTAGGAAACCATTCAACTTAACAAGTCTCCAGTCAAATTCTGATTTAGCTTAACTCCATTTCTTAACTCCTTATACATGAACTTTCCCTTTTCTAATTCATATTTCCAATTTCAATATTTGATTACGTTTCTGCTTCTATTTGGAAACATTTCCAAATCTTCTTTACTTGGATTTAAACAGATGTTTAAATCAACATCGCGACGACAACTCAAACGACTATACTTATTTACTAAATTCACTGAACCACTTTCACTCTCGAACCTTAACCATTTCTAAATTAAAAACGAAGTCAATCAAGTTAGGGTACAACTACCTCTCAGACCTTAACTGAACAACATTTCAAATCTTGAAATAGGGTAAGTTCATCTTTAAAATCTTTAACACTTCCTTACGTAACTTCCGGATATAATTTACGAGTCCAACTCCTTTACAGAATCATTTGATTATAATAGTGGTGTTATAATCTCCTGCTTCTGAAATATAATAACTTTAATCTAACTTTTATTTCCTAACTCGAATAAATAACGAACAATGAATTTATCAACTCCTATTTGGTTCACTCTTATTCTATAACTCTTATTCGAATAACTCTAATCTAATAACTCTTATTCGATTAACTCTTGTTCTAATAACTTATATTCCAATAACCTATGTTTGATTTACTTTACGCAAATAACTAATATTCGATAAACCTCTTCTTTGAATAAATTATATTCGATTTAACCTCTGTCGAATAACTAATTCGATTAAGTCCTTCCGAATTACTAAATTCGATTAACTCCCTCGAATATCTCTGATGCGATTAACTCACTCGAATATCTCTGATTCGATTAACTCACTTCGAATAGAATAATATTCGATAACTTCCTTCTTCGAGTAAACTAATATTCGATAACTTCTTTCTTCGAATAAACTATATTCGATTAACTTATCTTGATTAACTCAACTTAATTGACTCGACTTATTTACCTCAACTTATTAATTCTAACCGATTATCTCTAACTGATTAGCTCTAACTGATTAATTCTGATTGATTAATTCTAACTGATTAACTCTAACTGATTAATTCTAACCGATTTACTCTTCGCCCTTATTCAGTTTCACATATCGATGTTGAAATCGATTCTTACTTCTCTATATAAGTCCCGACTTATATATTTTATTTATCCAATGATAAATATTTTACTTAATTTATAAATCCTTATTTATAAATTAATCTTCTTACTTTATCTGCTAAAAACAGATTTCCCTTGAATATTCACTTTATATTCATATTCTGATTTTACCCGTGTGTGAAGCACGGGTTTAGCTTACTTAGTGTAAAATTCTCTTTTTTATACCATTCTATTCATTTTCAAGTATTCCTTTATAACCTGTTTATCTTCTAAATGATATTCCTTTATAATCTATTTGTAAATGGTTTTACAAATATTCTCTTTAATAACTTATTTATTTTTGTAAATCAATATCTCTTTCAATTCTATTTGTAAATGGTTTTACAAATATTTCCTTTTCAATTCTATTTGCAAATAGTTTGCAAATATTCCTCTTCTATCCTATTTGTTATATCCTATTTATAAATATTCTATTTATGAATATTTCCAATTTATAAATATCCCATTCATAAATATTTCCTATTTAAAATATTCCACTTTATAAATATTCCCTATTTATAAATATTCCACTTTATAAAACCCTTTGATTTTATAAAAAAAAAACTATTTTCAATATTCATTTTTGAAAATTCCTTTTTTAACACTCCAGTATTTCTATGGTACTTAACCTATCAAAACACGATGACCAATATCGTCCAAACACATATAATCGCCAACAGATTATATTGCACATCATATATTCAATTATATGATAACAATAAAATAACCGTTGAGGAATCCAGTCGGATTCCTTCAACCTGTTTCCCTGTATCCACAGATGTTACACAATAAGATCAACATCACTTTCAGTTCCATATGATATATTCTGTTAAACAGAATCAATATAGAAATTTAATTAACTAACTAGCAGTTCAATCGAACAGTCAACACACAGCCAATCTGCCAATATTTAACAGTTCTAAAAATACAACATGAAATTATAAACTGTTCAGAGTTAGTGAGATTTACTCACATTGGCAGTTCATCGTTAAAGAACGATAAACTGTTTGTTTGATTTGAATCAAACAGTTTATTTCACCATAAATTCATACGAGCTCCGATCAACTCCTAGTCAGCTTCACGTGTATCCACCGTCGCCATGATCCCGACGGATCTTGTTTCGTTAAATTCTGACATCGTATGCATTAGATATGATCATTTAAAGTTAACACAATTTTAAATTGAAATAAACTTTGAATTAAATTCGATATGGGCCTTACTCAATTCCCGGCCCATTTCCTTCTATAAGCCCATAACTGTATGTTACTTCGTCTCCCCCAAAACCGAAATACACCGAACTCTAGTAATCATCCTCCACTTTCTGACGCAAACTCCTCCACTGATCCGTCCAACTTCCCATGATTTAACAAACCAATTACACCATCACTCTCCTTCTCTAAATCTCGTTCAAACCATCCCAACATCAATACACTCGAGGTCAATCTCTCGTTCGAACACGATTCCAGGTTGCGGCATCACCCAAGTTCGAATGGACCAAATCTTTGCCTCGATCTGCCGCTCGACCTTGTGAACCCCAAACTAACCTCGAATCGATGTATAACTCAATAGATATCCCAAAATCTTGAACCCTAGGTTCGCTGTGTGGTTTCGTCGATCTCAGAAACTCGCTCGAGTTGGATAAGAAGCGTTCCAGAACGAAGAGGAGCATAACTGGGATTCAATGAACTAATATTTGTGATTTTAGGATTTCTTTTCGAATTGATTTCATTTTTTCTTATGCGGTTTGTGGGTTTTATTGCGGTACTTATAAGATTCTGTTGGGTAGGTAGCTTTTGTGGCTGAGGAGAGAGGTCGCGTGGCCTGCTTATGATCAAAGAAATGAAGGGAGATATTTTTAAATTGATTTTATATTTTATTTAAATGATTTTCTACTTGTATCTTCCTTCTAAAAATCCCATTGATTACATATGATACGTAAAAATCACGAAAACTGACACGTTGCTAGAGTTTGACATTACGGACCCAACGAAACTGGTTTCGTCGAATTCCGACTTCGTACGCTCACACAACGTATTTTTAACCATCGAAATACTGACTATTTCTCACTTTACAAATTCGTACGACCACACAGTGACTCTAAAAATCACGAAAATGGAAATCCAACAACTATTTCATATTGCGGATCCAACAAAATTAGTTTCGTCGAATTCCGAGTTCGTTTGCAAAACTGGCTATTTTTAAAGCTCTGAATGACCCATTTAAATATATAAATATATTTAAATATAATTAAATTTAATATTTAAAAATAAATATTATCGTATATATTCACAACATAATATCATACAGCTCTAGAATATTCCTATATGAACTTACAGCTCGATATTTCAAATCTGGGTCAACCCGATATTCGATTTATATTGAAATTCCTTTTTTAAAATATAAATAATTCCTTTATAAATTATAAAGGAATTCCACAGCGACTTTTCTAAAATTTGATTTGGACATAAATCAAAATTTACACGATGAAATCCCAATTTTTCTCTTCCACTAGAAAGATATACTCCACCAGCTCCTAACGTTTCCTGTTTCACAGAAATCAGATTTAAAACGAACCTTGTACATCCAATTGAAGTTCAAATCACCAAATAACGAACTGCCACGCCATTTCAAGCTCGATTTTAATTATAATATAATTATACGTTCAAACCGTCGTTCAAATAATATATTCGTTATTTACTTAAATTCTAAACTGAATCAAATATCACAGATGATCCAGTTCACACCATATCGCCATTTCAGGCAATTCTGATTATTTCAAAATTATATATATTATTTAATTTATTATTTTAATTAAATATTCACCATTATTTAATTCCACGACCATTAAATTCTCTAAACCACCATTTCAGCAATTAAATAAATTAGTTATTATACCGCTGAAGATGCGGGTCATTACACAATCCATACGATTCATCATCTTTCATATTTGTCGAACTACCACTACTATGCTTAAACTACCCCTACTTCTCTTAATACTTCAAAATAGCCCTTCTTTTTAAACGTATCCCTATTTCACTAAATTGCCCTTACTTCCAACAATTAACCCTATCTATTTACAGCGGTGAAGGGTTGGTTTTTGCAGCACCCAATCCAAACGATTCATCATCTTTCACGGTTATCGATCTACCCCTTCTATGCTTAAACTACCCCTACTTCTCTTAATACTTCAAAACAGCCCTTCTATTTAATCGTACCACTAATTTTCTAAATAGCCTGTAACGACCCGCCTTTTTGCCCGATTCTCGCCGGTAATTAAACCGACTCAAATCGTTCATAAAGAGGAATTGTTATGGGTACTTACATATATTGGACAAAACAACAGAACTTTTCATTGAATAATTCAATATTACATCAGAGTTACATGAATATCAGAGTTACACATAAATATACACAGCGGAAGAAATAAAACTCTCAGCGGAAGAACATCATCTGATACAGCGGAAGCTCCAACTCTAGCGTGAACTCTAACTCCGGAAGCACTCTGAATCTTCTCCACAATCCATAACTGCAAACTAAACACTAGCTGCCCGAGTGGAAATTAGTGGGCACCCAGAGTTTAGGAAGGAACAATAAACTCTAGGTCAGTCGTGGGACTGGTGTGAGAACTCAAAACATTTATCATTTAGGTTTCATTTCTAAGTTGGGTAATTCAACGGACCATGCTGCTAATGCGGAACGGGTTTTACTCCATATGAATTCCCGTGCATAGAATTACGCAATGACTTTTGAAAAATGAAGCTATCATAAGCTCGACCCACATCACACAATGCAAGCGCACACCAGATGGGCGAGTTTTGTCTTATGATAACCAAACATGATTTCATACGTGAAAATCCTCTTTTAATATTATCATATAGTGTGGAAAAACAAGTTCACAAATAAATGTATTAAGCCTAGACGGCATGAGTGTCCCATACCACTATGTCGCCCTATATAAATAAAATCAAAATCGTATGGATCGTATTGGGATTTGGATTTCCAACTTGATGATTCCTGGCGCGAAAGATCAATCAGGGATACAAAACGAAGTGCCTCAATGGCTTTTTCGACCATACGCGGACACCGAATACACATCGTCAGGGCAGATCAACGGTTTTCGACCAGACGCGGCCCCCCGAACATACCCCATCCCCAGTTCACAAGTGGTTTCCCACTGCTGCAGCACTCATCATCAACTCATATATATATACAGACCAAACCGCCAGTTTCTCATCATCCGGTGTGTGAGGTTTGTCGATGTCACGTCATGCACAAAGCTACGCTTCGATAAGCCATGCTTTGATCATCATTAGCTCATATCATACTTGGGTATGCCACATTGTCAATATCTCCACATATCACTGATTCGAATTAATACATATTCTCTAAGAACGTAACTTAGAGACGGAGATATTCAATTGCTACAAATCTGATATATATTCACACGAATCAGTGCTACGTGGTCAATTACAATGTCAGACACACCATCCATACAAGTTCGTTTTGGGTCTGAACGAAACACAATCCGAAAATTTCCAAATATACTCAAATCTCCTGCCACCCTCGTATCGGGTGTACGGCCCGATCCGAGATGTCAGCAATCGATCCAAATAATCTGGATTTTTCCGGTCTTCATTTATCGATTCCAAATCTTGAATTGCTTCATAACTTCGTAATATTACTTGGAATGGTTTTCGGGCCTATATCCGATCCCGGACTTTCCAAGTAACAACGTACCTTAAGATAATAGTTACAAATCACACGGGTTTTCTCAATTCAAATCTCCTTCCAAAGTATTATTGTTTACTTTGAATTACGGTTGGATTCAATTCCCGGAAATTCGTTAAAATTCAACATTCATTTCCCAACCTTATAGTTCAAAGCAACTTCATTGTTTCATCGTTATCTCGAGACGACCAAATTTTATTTGGATTTAAATTTCCATTAATAAATTTCAATTCCATATCCTATGTTTAAAAATCAACCCATTCCATAATGATTCATGTTCTGAAATCTTCAAATTTAACCAATTCAAATAACGTTAAAGCGTTACTGAAGCGTTTGTGAAAAATAAATCCAAATCCTCCCAAATTCAAAATTTAGATCATAAACTACTTTTAAACCATAACATATGATTTATCATATTTCTATTGACGGGACAATTTCTTGTAGCTCTCTTTTTCAATAATATCACCCCACTTCCATTACATACTCTGATTTGGCGTATCCCAATTCCAACTAATATTGTTTCAATATAACAAACCGAATGTATTTCAAATTCTTTGAAACCAAATTTTCAAGCATATAAATTCCATTTTCCAAATCTTCTTGCATACGATGGATTCAACATTTTATTTACTATGTTAATTTACTTCCAATGTGACATAGTATTATGAAACAAACAACTCAAGAATTTATTTGTAAAATATTTCACTTTTAATTCAAAAATCATTTCACATTATAAATCTTCATTTCACATGAAAAATGCGGATCTCTATGGGTTTCAATTCTTTACAAAATCAATTGGAATTGTCTCCTTTGATTAAGTTTAAACTTATTTTAAATTTAAAACAATTTATGAAAACATAAGTTATTTCAAAGAAATACTTTTATTTGAAAAATTAACAATTGACCTTCAATCATGTAAACTACTTACTGCTTATAAATTTAAAATACCAGTTCACAATAGTTTCAGATATTCAAAATATTTATATGCCGGTATCGGTTAAAGTATAAATTTGTTCAATCCCTTTCAAATTTCAAAATTAAATTTTTATACCTTATATTCGAACAAATATTTTTCCTTCCAAACCATGTTCTATTATTTTTAGTATTATCGATAATAAATTTAACGTTCAAAATTTCAGACCAGATCGAAGTTTGAAATTTGCCAAAACCCCTTTTATCCAAATTTATTCATTTAGGCTTTCAAACGGTTTTCCAATTGAATTCAACAAATTTCAAATCATTAAATAAAATATTTATTAGAATGAAAGGAGTATTTAAATCGGTCACCCGTGAAAATCCGTAATCTACAGTGTGTGTGACTTCATTCAACCAGCACAATATCCTAACGTAACCCAACAACAGACGTCATTCATCCATGATAACCACAAAATAAACCAACTGTGTCTGGAGCGTTAATGTCAGTAACGCTCGGTGTTTTTCGGTGTTTACAACAGCATATGTAACCATCGATCAATCAGTGACAAACAACCATAACACTTCAAGCATTCACAACCACTGATTTTCCATCAATTATTATAATTATAAATAAATAATAACAAATTATTTCTACCCAAAATGAAATAATTAAAGTGGAGTTCTCACATGCGCTGTGCTCTGGTTTCACTGACGAACCCGGTATCAACTGCATATCGGTTCACGAACATTATAATTGACAAGCGCACACCGTCTTCTCCGCCAATAAAGCTCCGAATGGTCTCATGTTTCCTAGCTCCAAACACTATGCATGCACTCCAACAACCCGCATATACACATAATCTGTAACACCCCACCTCCGCTCGGGTCACTCACAAGGGAATGCGCTAGCTTTGGAGGAGTATTATTGGTAAACATGTACAGAATTATTACAAGACAGAACATATAAAACAGCGGAAGTAAAACCAAACTTTCATATCATTAATAAATAAGGTCTAAAGCCTTTTACATCAGAGAACTTCTTACATGAAAACCTGTCTTGCAATAGTAAAGAAGCATAAAAACCTTTTTATAAATTATTCCCCAAGTGAAACAGTAAAGTAGCCATAGCCAAGAAAAGTCCAAGCCATACATGATGACATTCAACAGAAGAAGTCCGAACTAACAATAGCATTTCCTCCTTGCAACCTGGGGGGGAAACGGAAGACAAAGAGGCGAAAGAAAACGGGGTCAGTCATAAAGACTGGTAAGTCCTATCTACTTCCAGTATAAAAACAGGTAAAGGTAACATGACATGCATAAACTGAAAGTAAACATAAGGATGACTACAAGATAGATAAACTAAACCAGGGTAACAAGCTGAACTACTGTAGCAAGGTAAACTAAGATATCATGATAAACTACGGTGTCATGATAAATCAAGGTATCGCATCGTCAGGTTCCTATCAAGTATACTATCCCAAGGTATCCACCCTGTATAACATCCCACGGTATCTATCATGTATATTTGCTCTTGGTTCTAACATGTATGTTTGCTCTGCACCTCTCGTACTAGTATCCCAACCCGCGTCATGTGTTAACCATGAATGTCCCTTGCCCAATGTCATGTAATGGTCCATGTCAACCTAACATATAGCATATGTAGGTTTTCCCAACTCGTATGTTTCTTTCCATGTATAAGTTCAGTCCTTTGTCGAAGGCCATACGGGCTTTCCTATCTAAACGTTTTATCCTTGAGGTCATTTTGGACTGCCTCCCTTGATCTAGTTATGTTTCCTTACCATGAACTATCGCGCGTCTATTTAGGATTTACGCCACCTAGGACCGCTAGGGATTATGCTACCTAATGAACGTCTCCGTGTCTCGGTTTGGGTTCAGCCACCTAGGGCCACTAGGAATTATGCCACCCGTCAACCGCGCCCTTTATCCCACGTATGTATCGTGAATCGTTTTCCATGTCTAGACGCACATGTTCCTCAATGTGCCATCCGAGTTCCGTGCCAGGGAAAACCAAGAAATACGGAACTCGGTCGGGAGCTTTAAGTTGTCTGCTGATGCAGATATCAAGGTCTGTTTTTGTACCCGTGGCTATGGTCCCACGTGACCCCTCCCTCAACTACTGAAAGGCAACCCAAGAAAAATCATGTATGAGAACCACATCCCGGCCCTACTATAGCCCCTCTTTCCTACGGGCCTACCTCACCCATGACTCGATAGCAAGAACATGGTCTGTTGGGGGTTCCCTGCCTTTCCGTTCGTACACGATTGACTAAAGATGGTAGGTAGTCGACGACGTGCTATCCAGGGCAAAACCAAGTATCACCGACTCCACGCTAATCCACCCCAGTCTTTAGGTCGCTCGCATAGCAACCAAGGCATACTCTTGGTTCTTCTACCGCAGACCTTAACCTCTTGTGAGCCCAGGCGGATCATCTGCAACCTCACAGAGGGATACCAAGAGTATCCTCACGTCCCCTGAAGCTTCCGCTTCGTTACCCAGTTCGTTGGAGCCTTTATCTAAGTCAGATATTGCTCCACCTCGTATTCTAAGCGATGACCTACCATATCAGGTTACTCATCTATTTATGAACTGGTCCTATGTCCTTGGCTAAGAATTATTACTTAGTTCTCCTTAACTAAGGTTTACCACTTAGCCTCTTTTCCTGTTATCCTTGATTAACCACGATTTTCTATCTAGTTCCTCTACTAGGGTTTGTCTATTGGGTTAAGGGTTATCATTCAAGTCCATGACTTAACCCACCCACGAATCATGTCCAGATTGGCTAAGTATTTAAGTTCAAGACTTAACCCTACAAGTTGGTTAAGTGTACCCTGAGGCTCATGACTTAACCCTATTGAGTCAAATTGGTCAAGTACTAGTTTACCTTAATCCTATCGGATTATCTTGCTAGATTGGTTAAGCATAGATTATCTTAATCCCATCAAATTATCGAGTCGGATTGGTTAAGTATAGGTTAGCTTAACCCCATCCTCTAATCGTACTACAATGGTTAAGCATATTAAAAAGGCCTTGTGACTTAACCTTATCAGGTCCGCGTATTAGATTGGCTAAGTGTAGGTTACTTAACCTCATCCAATCATCATGTATAATTGGTTAAGTATAAGTTGCTTAACCCCATTAAATTATCACGTTAAGTTGGTTGAGTATTGGTTACTTAACCACATTGAATTACCAAGTTTAAATTAGTTAAGTGTTTAACTTAACCCCATCGAATTACCGTGTTTAGATTAGTTGAGTGTGGATTACTTAACCCCATCTAATTACCGTGGTTAGATTAGTTAATTATCAATTACTTAACTCTATCTAATTACCATGTTTAGATTAGTTAAGTCTTAATTACTTAACCCCATCTAATTACCGTGTTTAGATTAGTGAAGCCTTAATTACTTAACCCCATCTAATTACCAAGTCGGATTAATTAAGTGTAAATTACTTAACCCCATCCCCTAATCATCTTGCATGGTTAAGTGTCATTAAGAAATCAAGCCCGGTCCCACTTAACCTACCCATTCGTGTCATATCAGTTAAGTGTCATTAGTCGAATTTACTTAACCTTATCATGTGGCATTAATTTAATTAATGCACCTCAACCTCTCACATTAGACTTTGTTGTGGTTACTAGTTAAGCCGGGCGGGTCCGGGTAGATTTACACCACAACCTAGTCTAACCTCGGGTCTTAAGCGCGACATGACCAACTTCTCACATTGGATCCTATTGTTTGTAGCTACTAGTTAAGCCGGGCGGGTCCGGGTAGATTTATGCTACAAACTCAACCCAACCTCGAGTTGGCCACTTCCATGTTTGGTCTAGTGTTATATTACACTTACAACCCATACGTGTCTAATTTCAAGTTCCAAGTTTACCCCACGTGTCACGCCCCCATTTTGGTTCAACTTACATGTCGTGTTCACATGTAACCTCAAGTCAAGTTTTCATGTCATATTCCAGTCAAGATTTCGCGTCATGTTCATGTTTATCTAACTACCCCAAAGTCGTGTTTTCCAACGCAAGCAAAAGCGAGTCAACATAGTAAGGTTTCTACGTCATATATTGGCATCAAAACATGCATGATGCCAAAAAGGGATTGGCTTCCACATGCACAACCTTGGCCAAAAACATGCATAGTGTCATAAGGTGATTTGGCCACAAACATGCATAGTATCTCAAGGGGATTTGGCCACAAACATGCATAGCATAAAAGGGGATTACTTGCATAAGTGTTCATGTCATAAACCTATCATGAAGGGATGAACATGCCCATGTTACTCATGTGATAAAAAGGTAAACTTGCATATTATCATAAGGGATTTCGGGTTCATATACTTGCATAGCCTCAAAGTCACATTCAGGCACATGTTTCATGAGTCAAAGTGGTTTCAAGTGTGCATGCTAACATACCACAAGCAAAGGTCCAATCTTGCATGGCAAACTAGGTCCAATGTAACATGAATAGCATGGTTTAGTTGGTAAAACATAACCCAAAGTCATATGTTCATGCTAAGGGGCAAACTAGGTTCCCATAGGTTAACATACTCATGTTACTTTGCATTTTATCCCACGTCACATCAAGATCATCGTTTAAATCTACAAGTAGCTAGAACTTACATAGCGTGGCAAGAGAACTAGGAGCATGAATCGTTTTGACGAAGAAAGGTGGCTCCTTTGATGAAGATCCGTCATGAAATTTGCATAGCAACGTTGATTTGGCCTCTATTTGGTGTAGCAAGCTTGCACCTTTTGATTTGAACCCGATTTGAATGCATAGGCTCTAGGGATTGGAGATGGAGGCCATGATCAAAATTGATTTTGGCAGCACTTAGTTGCTAGGTTTGATTTTTAGGGATTTAGGTTAGGTTTAGGGTTTTTTATAGAGATTAGGATAGTTTTAGGCCCTTAGATTAACCCTAGGATAGATCTGAACCATCAAACCACGTCAGAAGTTTCCAGAACAAGACCAGGGACCAGTGCAGGTGCACCAAGCCAGAAATGCTCGTCTGAGCCAAGTCGACAGCCAGGTCGGCAGGGCTGTCGACTTGGTCAGACCAAGTCGACTCCTAAGTCGACAGGGCTGTCGACTTGGGTACTGTGGCGGGAATTTTTCCCGCCTGGCCCAACTGGCCCAATTTTCCAAATTCAACTTTGAATTTGAAATCTGTTTTTACTTAGAAATTTTCTGAAAACTTCGTTGGGCCTTAACCAAGACATACGAACTCCGATTTTCGAAAACTCGGACTCTATTTCGCGTATTTTTCCGAGACGAACGCAATGGCATAGCCCATTTCGCTTGATTCAGAATTTAAAATTAAATTCTGCCTTGATTCTCGTCTTAATCATGTTATCGAAATACGGGTTGTTACATTCTCCCCACCTTTTAGGATTTCGTCCCCGAAATCTCCAAGTTAGGAAGAACATATCCTACCATCCATCATCCATCTACTCAAAACATCATCCACAAGCAACCATTGTCCTTAGATGATTTCTAATGCTGTATGAATATATGCAAAACGTGTGTGTACATGTTCCTTAGCTAATGCTAATGATCAGGCCTGAATAATTTTTCTAATGCAAAAATATGCATAGTGCCATGAATCCAACATGTATGCTAATAGTCCTAGTCATATAGATACTATATGCGTGCACAACCATTCATTCATATGCAACATCCACATGACAACACATCCAATTTTATCCATAAAGAAGTATAAATGCTCGTGCATATGCAACATGAAACGTGATCGCGTCAATCTAGTATCTAACGTGTATTCACGCAACCACGAGCAACCACTTGCAACCATTTGCAACCATATCAATCATAACATGTCTCAAATACATGTTTACATCCATAACGTTCTACCTAAGGTTCCCAGGATAAGATCGAGAAGATAAACAAGACAAACTCCTTACGGGGTTTGTAACAGAAACAGGACCGAGAGGATATCCACCAAGCGATAGCATGCAAGTAAGCTTTACAGGTGAACCAAGGATCAAAAATATACTCTTAAAAAGAGACGTGATGCGTGCGTCCAAGCCGCATTTCCATGAGCTCAATCCCATCAGGCCTTGACCGCCTTTGACTTCATGATTTCGTAGCTCCTTGATTCCTATTTCCAAGGTGTGAGTGGAACTCATCTCACTGTCGCCTCCCATTTCACTTTCACTTATTCTTTCCCTAGTATGCTCGGCTCGAATATGTCTGCGTACTCATGCAAGCTCTCCAAAATTCACTAGTGAATTCTGGATCTCGTTTTCCGATGCCGATCCATGTTGCCAAGGGTTCTTACTAGGGTGATTGCCATAACCCATGCATAATCGAAACGAACCATCCGCCTTAGCGGCGAATCCTATTTGAACGGATTACCAACAACTGCATCCCGGGATTCTAGGTAACTAACCATGACAGAACCCAAAAAGGTTACACGAGACTTTGAGGGTATCACCAAGCTGAGTCGAGAGTCTAACTACCCTCTTTCCAAAACCGAGAATGGCACCCCTTATTGGGTGACCACTTTATCCTTAGAATCTATCCGTAGTTGGGACATGTCATTCTCAAATCCAACAAGTCAAGAAGGAATGGACCAACTCTCCAACCAGATTTTTGGGACAAAACTGGGATCCTCTACCATGCTAGTACTAAGGTGCAGAGACTTAACTATCTAAGCAGACTTAAGTGATACGATGATCAAAACAAAGTCTGGACGGGATGATAGAAAAGGAAGGCTGAACCTCTAATAGAAACGGTACCATTTCTTTTACGCACCCCAGAAGTGGGAGCGTACTATTTCCCTCTCCGCTGATCTTGTCCTTGTCCTCCTTGATGGACCAAGCCCTAACAACAGTTGCTTATCCTTAAGCTGGTATCCTTTATCCTTACTCTTATTATCCTTTCTTGTAACACGGCAATGGGTCTCTCGAGAACCACCTCCATCGTACGGGAAACACCTACGTGGCTAGACCAAGATTAGTCACAGTGAGAACTACTGTGACCATGGATGGAGAAAAGAAAGGAAACGAGATTTAATCAAGGAATCAAAGGATGGTGCTAATGGCTTTTGGGGAATAGCCTTTAAAACAAACTTTTCTTGAAAAATGCTTCTTTATAAACGGTTTTTCAAATAGTTTTTAGAAGGTCTTTAAAAACTTTTGCCTAGTCTGGTAACCTTCTGCTCTGATACCAAATGTAACACCCCACCTCCGCTAGGGTCACTCACAAGGGAATGCGCTAGCTTTGGAGGAGTATTATTGGTAAACATGTACAGAATTATTACAAGACAGAACATATAAAACAGCGGAAGTAAAACCAAACTTTCATATCATTAATAAATAAGGTCTAAAGCCTTTTACATCAGAGAACTTCTTACATGAAAACCTGTCTTGCAATAGTAAAGAAGCATAAAAACCTTTTTATAAATTATTCCCCAAGTGAAACAGTAAAGTAGCCATAGCCAAGAAAAGTCCAAGCCATACATGATGACCTTCAACAGAAGAAGTCCGAACTAACAATAGCATTTCCTCCCTGCAACCTGGGGGGGAGAAACGGAAGACAAAGAGGCGAAAGAAAACGGGGTCAGTCATAAAGACTAGTAAGTCCTATCTACTTCCAGTATAAAAATAGGTAAAGGTAACATGACATGCATAAACTGAAAGTAAACATAAGGATGACTACAAGATAGATAAACTAAACCAGGGTAACAGGCTGAACTACTGTAGCAAGGTAAACTAAGATATCATGATAAACTACGGTGTCATGATAAATCAAGGTATCGCATCGTCAGGTTCCTATCAAGTATACTATCCCAAGGTATCCACCCTGTATAACATCCCACGGTATCTATCATGTATATTTGCTCTTGGTTCTAACATGTATGTTTGCTCTGCACCTCTCGTACTAGTATCCCAACCCGCGTCATGTGTTAACCATGAATGTCCCTTTCCCAATGTCATGTAATGGTCCATGTCAACCTAACATATAGCATATGTAGGTTTTCCCAACTCGTATGTTTCTTTCCATGTATAAGTTCAGTCCTTTGCCATAGGCCATACGGGCTTTCCTATCTAAATGTTTTATCCTTGAGGTCATTTTGGACTGCCTCCCTTGATCTAGTTATGTTTCCTTACCATGAACTATCGCGCGTCCATTTAGGATTTATGCCACCTAGGACCGCTAGGGATTATGCTACCTAATGAACGTCTCCGTGTCTCGGTTTGGGTTCAGCCACCTAGGGCCACTAGGAATTATGCCACCCGTCAACCGCGCCCTTTATCCTACGTATGTATCGTGAATCGTTTTCCATGTCTAGACGCACATGTTCCTCAATGTGCCATCCGAGTTCCGTGCCAGGGCAAACCAAGAAATACGGAACTCGGTCGGGAGCTTTAAGTTGTCTGCTGATGCAGATATCAAGGTCTGTTTTTGTACCCGTGGCTATGGTCCCACGTGACCCCTCCCTCAACTACTGAAAGGCAACCCAAGAAAAATCATGTATGAGAACCACATCCCGGCCCCACTATAGCCCCTCTTTCCTACGGGCCTACCTCACCCATGACTCGATAGCAAGAACATGGTCTGTTGGGGGTTCCCTGCCTTTCCGTTCGTACACGATTGACTAAAGATGGTAGGTAGTCGACGACGTGCTGTCCAGGGCAAAACCAAGTATCGCCGACTCCACGCTAATCCACCCCAGTCTTTAGGTCGCTCGCATAGCAACCAAGGCATACTCTTGGTTCTTCTACAGCAGACCTTAACCTCTTGTGAGCCCAAGCGGATCATCTGCAACCTCATAGAGGGATACCAAGAGTATCCTCACGTCCCCTGAAGCTTCTGCTTCGTTACCCAGTTCGTTGGAGCCTTTATCTAAGTCAGATATTGCTCCACCTCGTATTCTAAGCGATGACCTACCATATCAGGTTACTCATCTATTTATGAACTGGTCCTATGTCCTTGGCTAAGAATTATTACTTAGTTCTCCTTAACTAAGGTTTACCACTTAGCCTCTTTTCCTGTTATCCTTGATTAACCACGATTTTCTATCTAGTTCCTCTACTAGGGTTTGTCTATTGGGTTAAGGGTTATCATTCAAGTCCATGACTTAACCCACCCACGAATCATGTCCAGATTGGCTAAGTATTTAAGTTCAAGACTTAACCCTACAAGTTGGTTAAGTGTACCCTGAGGCTCATGACTTAACCCTATCGAGTCAAATTGGTCAAGTACTAGTTTACCTTAATCCTATCGGATTATCTTGCTAGATTGGTTAAGCATAGATTATCTTAATCCCATCAAATTATCGAGTCGGATTGGTTAAGTATAGGTTAGCTTAACCCCATCCTCTAATCGTACTACAATGGTTAAGTATATTAAAAAGGCCTTGTGACTTAACCTTATCAGGTCCGCGTATTAGATTTGCTAAGTGTAGGTTACTTAACCTCATCCAATCATCATGTATAATTGGTTAAGTATAAGTTGCTTAACCCTATTAAATTATCACGTTAAGTTGGTTAAGTATTGGTTACTTAACCACATTGAATTACCAAGTTTAAATTGGTTAAGTGTTTAACTTAACCCCATCGAATTACCGTGTTTAGATTAGTTAAGTGTGGATTACTTAACCCCATCTAATTACCGTGGTTAGATTAGTTAAGTATCAATTACTTAACCCTATCTAATTACCATGTTTAGATTAGTTAAGTCTTAATTACTTAACCCCATCTAATTACCGTGTTTAGATTAGTGAAGCCTTAATTACTTAACCCATCTAATTACCAAGTCGGATTAATTAAGTGTAAATTACTTAACCCCATCCCCTAATCATCTTGCATGGTTAAGTGTCATTAAGAAATCAAGCCCGGTCCCACTTAACCTACCCATTCGTGTCATATCAGTTAAGTGTCATTAGTCAAATTTACTTAACCTTATCATGTGGCATTAATTTAATTAATGCACCTCAACCTCTCACATTAGACTTTGTTGTGGTTACTAGTTAAGCCGGGCGGGTCCGGGTAGATTTACGCCACAACCTAGTCTAACCTCGGGTCTTAAGAGCGACATGACCAACTTCTCACATTGGATCCTATTGTTTGTTGCTACTAGTTAAGCCGGGCGGGTCCGGGTAGATTTATGCTACAAACTCAACCTAACCTCGAGTTGGCCACTTCCATGTTTGGCCTAGTGTTATATTACACTTACAACCCATACGTGTCTAATTTCAAGTCCCAAGTTTACCCCACGTGTCACGCCCCCATTTTGGTTCAACTTACATGTCGTGTTCACATGTAACCTCAAGTCAAGTTTTCATGTCATATTCAAGTCAAGATTTCGCGTCATGTTCATGTTTATCTAACTACCCCAAAGTCGTGTTTTCCAACGCAAGCAAAAGCGAGTCAACATAGTAAGGTTACTACGTCACATATTGGCCTCAAAACATGCATGATGCCAAAAAGGGATTGGCTTCCACATGCACAACCTTGGCCAAAAACATGCATAGTATCATAAGGTGATTTGGCCACAAACATGCATAGTATCTCAAGGGGATTTGTGTAACACCCCACGCCCGCTATGGTCACTCACTAAGGGAATGCCATAGCATCGGTGGAGTATTTTAGTGAATATAGAACAGAAAAATTACAACAAGACAGATATAAATAGTACTTGAAAATTTAAAACATCATCTCATAACAGCGGAAATAAACATGTCTGGTTACATCATAAAACCACGATAAAAGTCAAGTACAATATCCATCAAAATAAAGAAGTACATAATCCCACTCTTATTATACAATAGCCAGAACAAAAGAAAAGATAACTGGATAACTGGAGCTTTACATCTATCCAAGCTCGTAAAGACTGGAACAGAAATCCGATCAAGCTCCACTACTGCCAGGATCCACCGTAGGACCTGAGGGTTGGGAAAAAAGATAAAAACAACAGGGTCAGACATAAGTCTGAGTGAGTCCTATAACTTTAACAACACAATCATTAAAGTAACCAGAGAAGACATAAACTTGACCTACGGTAATATCTGGGGATGAATGGCTACACTAAGCAGCTTGGTAGACTTAGGATAAACTAAGATAACCGTAAGGACGCATCTACCCACCCATGAATAATTACTAACTGCACCACACCAGTCATTCCTACTTAAAGGTTGATCCCTCCAAGGACTTAGAAAATTTCCCCAGTAGTTTCGTGTACTCCTAGCCCACTACATAGGTGCCGTCTGCCCCTATCTCCACTAGGTGTACCTAGCAATTTTACCCAGTAGTTTCGTGTAACCCTACATAAGTGCCGTCTGCCCCTATCTTTATTAGGTGTACCCACTACTCCCCATCGATCGGCTCCCTACCGTAGATACCCGTGCTGGTCCCACAGTGGGGTGTATCACTCCCCTAAATTGGCAACCCAATACTATCAACGGTGCACGGCTTTATATCTACACGATGCAACAACGGCTTATCTACCAGCCCGGGCCCACACACGCATATGAAACCCGTTGGACTTGCGTTGCCACCGCTAACCCGTTTGGCCTCTTATAATCAAGCCCAATATGCGTGTCCCGTCACTCGACATGGGTCGAGCCCACAAAGATACGTTTGGGATATTGGTTGAAATGGGCCCCCACAAGCTACCCACCTAAGCTTGTCACATATCTAGTGTATCCCACTTAACCCTTTAATCATGTTTAATTACATGTTTCCACTTGGTTAAGTATTCTAATCGTATTTTCTATTGCCACCCAAGGCAACCCACTAGATTCCACATGCCACCCAAGGCAACCACTGAATTTCCACATGCCACCCAAGGCACCCACTTAACCCCTCATGTCCCACTACATGCTAATATGGTTAAGTGTTTCTTAATTAATTAAGACCGTGATCTCCCATAAAGACCTCCCACATTAGACTGGCTGTTATGACCGCCTGGTTAAGCCGGTAGAGTCCAGCTAGTCTTACGTCATAACAGAGCCTAACCTCGTGTCTTTACTTTAATCACGTATTTAATTTATGGCTAAGTCCTCTCACATTGGGCTGACATTTGTAGCAACTGGTTAAGCCGGTCGGGTCTGGGCAGTTTTACACTACAAATGAGTCCAACCTCGTGTCTTAGTCGATTAATTACTCCTAATTAATCACCCCCATATTAATTATCCCTAATTAATATCAAGTTTTCCATAACATGGGTAGACCTAACTCAATAGGTAAATTCCCATGGGGTAGACCTAACTCAATAGGTAAATTCCCACTTATGGTAATTTATTTTTATGGTATGCTTAATCATACCCAATCATACATTTATTAACATATTTTCCAACCCCATCGTTCCCCTCGTAAATCGTTCTCACTTCATGACATAATAAAGGGGGAGATCCATCACAAATATCATCGGCTTAGCATATAACTTTGTCATGGGTTAAGAGGATGTCAACTTGCATATATGAACATATATTAACCCAACTACATTTAACCCAAACTTGCATATTATCATACACATATCTTGCATAACATGTTGAACTTGCATATAAGCATTCTCATAACTTGCATAACATGTTAAACATGCATTTAAGCATACACATAACTTGCATAAACATCCACATACTTGCATAAGCATTCACATACTTGCATAAGCATTCACATACTTGCATAAGCATTCACATACTTGCATAAGCATGCATAAATTGCATATCATGTCATTTAAGCATATACATATCTTGCATAAGCATTCATATACTCGCATAAGCATGCACAACTTGCATATCATGTTAAACTTGCATTTAAACATATACTTAACTTGCATATGAACTTGCATAACTCACTTTGTTAAACATGCATAATTCCACTCATTAAATATGCATAAACCCACTTGTTAAACATGCATAAACCAACTTATTAAGCATGCATAAACCAACTTATCGAACATGCATAAAGCCACTTATTAATTATGCATAATCATAGTAAAACATAGAGTAGCATATCATTACAAATGATTCAAACTCACTAATCCGCATTTAAGACCATAAGTCTCATTTTACCCAATCTACTTACTTTAACAATTGATGTTAAAGTGATAGAAACTCACCAAACCCAAGATTAGCAAACTTATGAAGTGGAATTAGTTGCTAAATATGAAGAAGATAATGATTAGAGATTGATTAGAGAGGGATTAGCTTGCAACTTCCTTCATAAATTGGTGGAGGCTCCTTCTAAGATTTAATTTGGCGGCATGAGGCCATCATTTCTATTTTTAGTATGGATTAGGGTAGGTTTAGGGTGTATTTATAGATTAGGAGAGTGTTTTAGGCCCTTAGATTAACCCTAGATTAGATTAGGTCCGTTAGATTTAGGAAATCTCTAGAACCCAGCCCAGCCCTAGCCAGAAAACCAGATCTGGTGCACCCAAGCCCCCTGGTTCGACACGCCGTGTCGACAGGCAAGTCGACACCACTGTCGACAGGCCTATCGACAGCCCTGTCGACATGCTTAGGGCGGGAATCTTCCCGCCTGGCCCCGCTGGTTCTATTTTAAAATCGAAATTTGAATTTCTAAATCTGTTTTTAGCTTTAAATTTTCTGCAAACTTCTTTGGGCCATAACCGGGCCATACGGACTCCGATTCTCGAGAACTCGGATTCTATTTCGCGTATTTTTCCGAGACGAACGTAATGACGCAGCCCGTTAACCCCAATTCCCACATCTGAGATTATTTATCCTGTAATTAGTGAATTTTAGTATTAACTAAAATTCGGGGTGTTACATTCTCCCCTCCTTAAAGGATTTCGTCCCCGAAATCTCTAAGCTAAGGAGAATGCATATCCTACCATCCAAACAACCATCTACTCGAACCATCAACCACGGGCATCCATTGTCCTTAAACAGTTTCTAATGATGTATGAGCATATGCAAACAGTGTGTGTATATGTTCCCTATCTAATGTATGAACATATGCAAACCATGATAGTGCCATGCATCCATTATGTATGCGAGAGAACCCTATCGACACATACAATATCTACATGAGTGCACAATCATCCACCAAAATGCATCATCCATGTGATAACACAATCATTATACATCCATAAATATAGCCTCCTACACACAATTTTATGCAATATGCAATATGAAGTGACTGAGCCGATCTAGTGCCTAGAGTGTGTGTATATGCATCCACGAGCAACCACTAGCAAACACTTGCATCCATCAACCATAACATGTCTCAAACACATGTTTCAACCATAGGTTTACCCTATCTAAAGGTCAAACAGTACTAACGAGAGGACATACTAAAGATAAGATAAGTACTAGACAATGATAGAGGAGAAAGTAAAGACATACCCTCAAAAAGAAATGGGTACAATGAACGCATCTTCGCTTCCGTCTCCCAAGTTGCGTTGCTCTCATCTTCTCCCCATTGCACTTTGACTAGTTGAACCTCTCTATTCCTCAATTTCCTAGTCTCTGACCCAAGGATGCGAGTAGGAGCTCGTCGGATAGTCGCATCACGCTCTATCTCTACATCTCTAAGCAAGCTCGGCTCTACCACCTCTGCGGTCTCATGTAAGCATTTCCTCAGATGTGATACATGGAATACATCATGAACACCACTAAGTCTGTCGGGCAACTCCACCCTATATGCCATCCGTCCAATCCTTTCCTTAATAGGAAACGGCCCAACAAACCTCGGTGCTAACTTCCCAACGGATCCAAAGCGAACAACATTTCTTAACGGAGATACCTTGACAAAAACCATATCCCCAACCTCAAACTCAAGATCCGTCCTTCTTTTGTCCGCATAAGATTTTTGCCTATCCTGTGCTGCTTTCATCCTTCTTCGAATCAAGTCAATCTTCTCAGAAGTCTCCCTAATCATATCAGGTCCAAGCAAGATCTTATCCGTAGATTCCCACCAACATGTAGGTGATCGACAAGGCCTTCCATAGAGAGCTTCGAAAGGAGCCATACCAATACTGGACTGAAAGCTGTTATTATATGCGAACTCCACCAACGGAAGATGCTCTTCCCATGTACCTCCAAAATCTAAGATACAAAGCCTCAAAAGGTCTTCTAGAACACGATTCACCCTCTCAGTCTGGCCGTCCGTCTGAGGATGATATGCAGTGCTCAGACACAATTGAGTCCCCACTGCTTCTTGCAAACTTCTCCAGAACTCGCTAGTGAAGATAGGATCTCGATCACTCACTATGCTAGAGGGTACCCCATGTAATCGAACTATCTCTCGAAGATATACTGAAGCTAGCCATGGAGCAGTCCTCTTGCCCTTCACAGGTATGAAGTGGGCGCTCTTAGTAAGTCTGTCTACCACCACCCAAATTCCTGTATTACCCTTCCTCGATCTGGGTAACCCGTCAATAAAGTCCATCGAGACACTATCCCACTTCCATTGCGGAACTTCCAATGGGTGAAGCAACCCACCTGGTTTCCTTTGCTCCGCCTTCACTTGCTGGCACACCAAACATCGAGCGACATACTCGGCCACATCTTTCTTCATATCGTCCCAGAAGAAAACCCTCTTCATGTCTTGATACATCTTGTCCCCACCGGGATGAATGGTCATCCTAGAACGGTGTGCATCATCAAGAATAACCTTCCTCAAATCCTCGTCTTGCGGTACACAAAGTCTACCATCTCTACGCAAGCACCCCCTATCGTCTAGGGTGTACCTACTCAAATGGCTGGACGACTCCCCCCTTATGAGCTTTTCTACCAACTCAACCAACTGTGGGTCGTCCCTCTGTGCTTCTCCAATCCACCCCAAAAGAGTAGGTCTAACTTCCAAAGAAGCTAGCAAACCGGGTACATAGTCAATGGAAGGTCTGAAATCAAACATCGAGATAAATTCCAAGCTTCGTCGTTCCACGAACAATGGACTCAAAGACAACCTTTTTCTGCTCAAGGCGTCCGCCACCACGTTACCCTTGCCAGGGGTATACGCTATCTCGAAGTCATAGGATGCTAAGAACTCCATCCACCTTTGCTGTCTCAGATTCAAATCCTTCTGAGAAAACAAGTACTTCAATGATTTGTGGTCAGTGAACAACTCGAATCTCTCACCAAGAAGATAATGGCGCCAAATCTTAAGCGCAAAAACAATAGCGGCCAGCTCTAGATCGTGGGTAGGGTAATTTTTCTCATGTGCCCTCAACTGCCTTCCACCATAGGCTATTACCCTTCCCTCTTGCATTAAGACTGCGCCAAGTCCTATCCCACAGGCATCGGTATAGACAACAAATGGCTTGCTCCCATCTAGCAACACTAAAACTGGAGCAGTGGTTAAAGCTCTCTTTAACCGTCGGAACGCATCATCACAATCTACGTCCCATGTGAAAACAAGATTCTTCTTCGTTAAGCGGGTTAATGGGGCTGATATCTTCGCGAAGTCTTTGATAAACTTCCTATAATAACCCGCCAACCCCAAGAAACTTCTTACTTCAGTAGCATTCTTAGGAACCTTCCAATCCTGAGTTGATACTACCTTCGCGGGATCCACAGTTATCCCTTCCTTGGAGACCACGTGCCCCAAGAACCGTACTTCCTTCCTCCAGAAGTGACATTTAGAGAATTTAGCCTTAAGGCTATGTGCTCAAAGAGTCTTCAACACCTCCCCAAGATGTAGGGCATGCTCTTCTTCACTCTTAGAAAATACTAAGATATCATCCACAAAGACCACCACAAATTTATTAAGGAACTCCCTGAACACCCTACTCATCAAATCAACGAAGTATGCAGGGGCGTTCGTCAACCCAAATGGCATCACCAGCCACTCATAGAAACCATCCGGAGTTCTAAAGGCAGTCTTGTCTATGCTATCCTCAGCCACCCTCAACTGATGAAACCCCGTGGCTAAAGTCCAACTGAGAAAATACTGAAGCGCCAACCAACTGATCGAAAAGATCATCAATCCTCGGCAATGGGTGTCTATTCTTCTTTGTGAGCTTGTTGAGTTCTCTATAGTCTACACAAAGTCTGAGGGACCCATCCGCCTTTGTAGCAAATACTACCGGAGCAACCCACTCCGATACACTCCGTCTTATGAACCCCTTCTCAAGCAACTCCCCAACTTGCTTATGGAGTTCCCTCCTCTCACGAAGAGCCATGTGGCGCACTGGTAAAGATACCAGTTTAGCATTATCCACCAAATATATTCGGAAGTCAATCTCCCGTTTCGGAGGTAAGCCCTTCGCCTCCTCAAACACATCCGGATATTCCCGGACCACTCTAACAGATTGCATACTCTCGACCGAAGCGTCAAGCGATTCAAGATAACTTAGCATAACAGAGTCCATGGGATTACAAGAAATCTCAACAGTGTTACCCAAACGGGTCATGAGCCTAACAACTCTCCTTTCGCAATCAAGAACGGCACCATTACTGGATAACCAGTCCATGCCCAAAATCAACCCATAACCCGTGAAGCCCAACACAAAAGCATCACATCTAAACTCAATGCTAAGTATAGAAATCTTCAAACCCAGACATATCATGGACAAATAAGTGGAGCCCCCAATTGGGTTTGAAACAACCAAGGGATCATCTACCAGACTGGTGTCTAAGTGCAGTGACTCAACTAATGATGATGAGATAAACGAATGCGATGCGCCTGAATCAAACAATGTACGGACAGGATGATCAAATAGAAAAACCAGACTTTCAACGGAGATAGTTCTACCTCTTTCCTGAATCGGTGGAACCGCGAGAGCCTGTACTTGCCCCCTAGCCTGACCTGGTGCCATAAGAGCTTGCACCTGTCCTCCTGAGGTAGACCCCGTCCTTTGCCCTTTCTTAGGGCAATCCTTCACTAAATGCCCTGCTTCGCCACAGTGGAAGCAGCCAGTCTTCTTCTTCTTGCGACAATCTTTGCTTAGGTGGCCAGGTGTCCCACAATTGAAACACTTCTTCTTCTTGCCCTTGCCACCGTTGCCTTTCCCACCTTTGTTTTGTTGTTGTTGTTGTTGCTGAGGTTTCTTTTGATCTCCCTTCTTCTCGGGTGCCTTATTAGCATTGGGACCCTTCTCTTCTTCATGCATGAGTGCCATGTCAACTAGCTTCTCAAAGGTGGCCCCCATAGGGATATGAGTCATAGCCAACCAATGCATCGGTTCATTCAAGCCTTTCACGAATCTCAAAGCCTTCTTCTCCGGTGTATTCACCATATCTAGGCCAAACCTTGCCAATTGATTAAACTTATTAACATACACCTTCACCGAGTGATTTCCTTGCTTTAGAGTCAAGAATCTTTCCATATACAAGTTTTCCTCCGCCCTTGAGAGAAACTTTGCCACAAATCTTTGCCTAAAATCCGCCCAAGAGTCAACGGGGCGTTCTCCATTAGTGACCTCCCACCAGAATGAGGCCTCTCCCTTCATTAACCAAGCAGCCAACTTGACTTTCTTTCCTTCTTCCATCTCAAAGATATCTATCAATTCTTCCACCTCTTTAAGCCAATTTCTAGCCTCCACAAAAGTTTCAGATCCTTGAAAAGGTTTCCCTCCCATAGCTTTAAATTCCTTGCAAGTCTTAGCAAAAGTATCCGTGCGAGGAGGAAGGGGAGGAGGAAGATCGGGTGCTACGGTTGGTGGAGGAACATTTGCTGGACCCGCAGTGGTGGCCCTAGCCTCCATCAATCTCCTATACCATACTGGTACCGTCACACCCTCCGGAAAGTTAAGATTCTCGGCCATGCTGAAACGGAAAAGGAAAGATTCAAAACGGAGGATTCGAAAGATATAGATATGGCTATAGGGGATTATGCTTTTCTTTCAAAAACTTTTCTCTTAAAAGACATGTTTTTGAAAATATCTCTTCCAAAAATGTTTTAGAAAAATAGTTTTCTAAAAATTTTATCTGTTCCGGTAACCTTTGCTCTGATACCACGTGTAACACCCCACACCCGCTATGGTCACTCACTAAGGGAATGCCATAGCATCGGTGGAGTATTTTAGTGAATATAGAACAGAAAAATTACAACAAGACAGATATAAATAGTACTTGAAAATTTAAAACATCATCTCATAACAGCGGAAATAAACATGTCTGGTTACATCATAAAACCACGATAAAAGTCAAGTACAATATCCATCAAAATAAAGAAGTACATAATCCCACTCTTATTATACAATAGCCAGAACAAAAGAAAAGACAACTGGATAACTGGAGCTTTACATCTATCCAAGCTCATAAAGACTGGAACAGAAATCCGATCAAGCTCCACTACTGCCAGGATCCACCGTAGGACCTGAGGGTTGGGAAAAAAGATAAAAACAACGGGGTCAGACATAAGTCTGAGTGAGTCCTATAACTTTAACAACACAATCATTAAGGTAACCAGAGAAGACATAAACTTGACCTACGGTAATATCTGGGGATGAATGGCTACACTAAGCAGCTTGGTAGACTTAGGATAAACTAAGATAACCGTAAGGACGCATCTACCCACCCATGAATAATTACTAACTGCACCACACCAGTCATTCCTACTTAAAGGTTGATCCCTGCAAGGACTTAGAAAATTTCACCAGTAGTTTTGTGTACTCCTAGCCCACTACATAGGTGCCGTCTGCCCCTATCTCCACTAGGTGTACCTAGCAATTTTACCCAGTAGTTTCGTGTACCCCTACATAGGTGCCGTCTGCCCCTATCTTTATTAGGTGTACCCACTACTCCCCATCGATCGGCTCCCTACCGTAGATACCCGTGCTGGTCCCACAGTGGGGTGTATCACTCCCCTAAAGTGCCAACCCAATACTATCAACGGTGCACGGCTTTATATCTACACGATGCAACAACGGCTTATCTACCAGCCCGGGCCCACACACGCATACGAAACCCGTTGGACTTGCGTTGCCACCGCTAACCCGTTTGGCCTCTTATAATCAAGCCCAATATGCGTGTCCCGTCACTCGACATGGGTCGAGCCCACAAAGATACGTTTGGGATATTGGTTGAAATGGGCCCCCACAAGCTACCCACCTAAGCTTGTCACATATCTAGTGTATCCCACTTAACCCTTTAATCATGTTTAATTACATGTTTCCACTTGGTTAAGTATTCTAATCGTATTTTCTATTGCCACCCAAGGCAACCGACTAGATTCCACATGCCACCCAAGGCAACCACTGAATTTCCACATGCCACCCAAGGCACCCACTTAACCCCTCATGTCCCACTACATGCTAATATGGTTAAGTGTTTCTTAATTAATTAAGACCGTGATCTCCCATAAAGACCTCCCACATTAGACTGGCTGTTATGACCGCCTGGTTAAGCCGGTAGAGTCCGGGCAGTCTTACGTCATAACAGAGCCTAACCTCGTGTCTTTATTTTAATCACGTATTTAATTTATGGCTAAGACCTCTCACATTGGGCTGACATTTGTAGCAACTGGTTAAGCCGGTCGGGTCCGGGCAGTTTTACACTACAAATGAGTCCAACCTCGTGTCTTAGTCGATTAATTACACCTAATTAATCACCCCCATATTAATTATCCCTAATTAATATCAAGTTTTCCATAACATGGGTAGACCTAACTCAATAGGTAAATTCCCATGGGGTAGACCTAACTCAATAGGTAAATTCCCACTTATGTTAATTTATTTTTATGGTATGCTTAATCATACCCAATCATACATTTATTAACATATTTTCCAACCCCATCGTTCCCCACGTAAATCGTTCTCACTTCATGACATAATAAAGGGGGAGATCCATCACAAATATCATGGGCTTAGCATATAACTTTGTCAAGGGTTAAGAGGATGTCAACTTGCATATATGAACATATATTAACCCAACTACATTTAACCCAAACTTGCATATTATCATACACATATCTTGCATAACATGTTGAACTTGCATATAAGCATTCTCATAACTTGCATAACATGTTAAACATGCATTTAAGCATACACATAACTTGCATAAACATCCACATACGTGCATAAGCATTCACATACTTGCATAAGCATTCACATACTTGCATAAGCATGCATAACTTGCATATCATGTCATTTAAGCATATACATATCTTGCATAAGCATTCATATACTCGCATAAGCATGCACAACTTGCATATCATGTTAAACTTGCATTTAAACATATACTTAACTTGCATATGAACTTGCATAACTCACTTTGTTAAACATGCATAATTCCACTCATTAAATATGCATAAACCCACTTGTTAAACATGCATAAACCAACTTATTAAGCATGCATAAACCAACTTATCGAACATGCATAAAGCCACTTATTAATTATGCATAATCATAGTAAAACATAGAGTAGCATATCATTACAAATGATTCAAACTCACTAATCCGCATTTAAGACTATAAGTCTCATTATACCCAATCTACTTACTTTAACAATTGATGTTAAAGTGATAGAAACTCACCAAACCCAAGATTAGCAAACTTATGAAGTGGAATTAGTTGCTAAATATGAAGAAGATAATGATTAGAGATTGATTAGAGAGGGATTAGCTTGCAACTTCCTTCATAAATTGGTGGAGGCTCCTTCTAAGATTTAATTTGGCGGCATGAGGCCATCATTTCTATTTTTAGTATGGATTAGGGTAGGTTTAGGGTGTATTTATAGATTAGGAGAGTGTTTTAGGCCCTTAGATTAACCCTAGATTAGATTAGGTCCGTTAGATTTAGGAAATCTCTAGAACCCAGCCCAGCCCTAGCCAGAAAACCAGATCTGGTGCACCCAAGCCCCCTGGTTCGACACGCCGTGTCGACAGGCAAGTCGACACCCCTCGACAGCCCTGTCGACATGCTTAGGGCGGGAATCTTCCCGCCTGGCCCCGCTGGTTCTATTTTAAAATCGAAATTTGAATTTCTAAATCTGTTTTTAGCTTTAAATTTTCTACAAACTTCTTTGGGCCATAACCGGGCCATACGGACTCCGATTCTCGAAAACTCGGACTCTATTTCGCGTATTTTTCCGAGACGAACGTAATGACGCAGCCCGTTAACCCCAATTCCCACATCTGAGATTATTTATCCTGTAATTAGTGAATTTTAGTATTAACTAAAATTCGGGGTGTTACAATTTGGCCACAAACATGCATAGCATAAAAGGGGATTACTTGCATAAGTTTTCATGTCATAAACCTATCATGAAGGGATGAACATGCCCATGTTACTCATGTGATAAAAAGGTAAACTTGCATATTATCATAAGGGATTTCGGGTTCATATACTTGCATAGCCTCAAAGTCACATTCATGCACATGTTTCATGAGTCAAAGTGGTTTCAAGTGTGCATGCTAACATACCACAAGCAAAGGTCCAATCTTGCATGGCAAACTAGGTCCAATGTAACATGAATAGCATGGTTTAGTCGCTACAACTTAACCCAAAGTCATATGTTCATGCTAAGGGGCAAACTAGGTTCCCATAGGCTAACATACTCATGTTACTTTGCATTTTATCCCATGTCACATCAAGATCATCGTTTAAATCTACAAGTAGCTAGAACTTACATAGCGTGGCAAGAGAACTAGGAGCATGAATCGTTTTGACGAAGAAAGGTGGCTCCTTTGATGAAGATCCGTCATGAAACTCGCATAGCAACGTTGATTTGGCCTCTATTTGGTGTAGCAAGCTTGCACCTTTTGATTTGAACCCGATTTGAATGCATAGGCTCTAGGGATTGGAGATGGAGGCCATGATCAAAATTGATTTTGGCATCACTTAGTTGCTAGGTTTGATTTTTAGGGATTTAGGTTAGGTTTATGGTCTTTTTATAGAGATTAGGATTGTTTTACGCCCTTAGATTAACCCTAGGATAGATCTGAACCATCAAACCACGTCAGAAGCTTCCAGAACAAGACCAGGGACCAGTGCAGGTGCACCAAGCCAGTAATGCTCGTCTGAGCCAAGTCGACAGCCAGGTCGACAGGGCTGTCGACTTGGTCAAACCAAGTCGACTCCCAAGTCGACAGGGCTGTCGACTTGGGTACTGTGGCGGGAATTTTTCCCGCCTGGCCCAACTGGCCCAATTTTCCAAATTCAAGTTTGAATTTGAAATCTGGTTTTACTTAGAAATTTTCTGAAAACTTCGTTGGGCCTTAACCGGGTCATACGGACTCCGATTTTCGAAAACTCGGACTCTATTTCGCGTATTTTTCCGAGACGAACGCAATGGCATAGCCCATTTCGCTTGATTCAGAATTTAAAATTAAATTCTGCCTTGATTCTCGTCTTAATCATGTTATCGAAATACGGGTTGTTATATAATCCATAACTAAGCACACACTTTCAACGCTCCATTGCCCCAAACCACATACACATGTCGTACGGACCCCTATCTCCTATTATCTGCTCACAATTTCCACTACACCCCTTCCTTTCCTTTCGGATGCAGACTAATTTTTTTTTATATATATATTTCTTTTTTTCTTTCTTTAAAAAAAATGAAAGCGGATGTTCGGCGGAGGGAAACATTGGCGAAGTGAGCTACAAAAATGGAAAGCGGACTGTTATTATTTTTTCAAAACTTGCGTTCGCATGCTACAAAGAATAAGGCAAAGCTAAGGAAGCGAATGATCGCAAGAGGGTAAAATGCGGTTGGATGCGGATCTGATGGGAAAGAGAGAGGTGGTGCGAGCGGACCATGCAGTTGGTGGCGAGCTGAATCGTGAGGAGCGGACTGATATGGCGGTGCATGCATAAAAATGGAAGGCGAGATGCTGGGCGCTGGGTATTAAGGGCTGAGGTGCGGACGAACTGATGTAAGGTGAGGGGCGTAAGTTGCTAACGTTGGAAGGTAGGGAGAGAGAGGAACATACATGCGTGCGTTTCAAGAAAAGTGAGTGTTTCGGCTGTTGAGATGCAAGGTGCGGACTCATGAAGGGAAAGAGAGGAGGGAAGAAGAGAGAGAGAGAGGGCGCAGGACATGAGTGGATGGGGAAAGCTTGGTGCGGACGCACGCAGGGGAGGAAGAAGATGCCAATTTGTGGTGGGTGCATGCGTTTTTATCATAATGTGAATAAAAGGGTAGTTTAGGAACCAAAGGACACACGTCCACTTTTAAAAACAAAACACATGCATAAATCCAAGTGTGGTACACGTGCCACTTACTCCACAACTTATTCATGCAAAGTGCCACTTCACAACTTGCCGAAAATCCATGTGCCGTGAGAACCATTATGCGTTGCACCTTATCGTTTAACGTATCCACCATATGCAAGTTCAATGTAGTGTATTCATTTTGTTCACTTCCAATTTTTAATTTTTAAAGTTATTTACCGCTAGTTGCACTGAAATAAGACCATCATTGTAGACAACAACACGCTCTGATTTCAAAACAGCAATAAAACCGGTCTGATTGATCAATTTTGTAAAGCGCCTAAAGGACCATATTTATACCCAAAATACGTTGAAAAATTATCTGCTTATTTTTCAAAATAAAAATTACAGAAAAATTCTAAAAATTATTTTAAAATTACGCGTATAGAAACCAGATGAATAATTTAAACCGATATTTATTTATAATTTATTTTCAAGTCAAACAATTATTAAAAATTAAAAATCCATATATAGTTGTTTAAATCTTTATATATTAAATATTTCCTTAAAATAAATCTTCAAATTATAAAATTCATATTATAAAGCATTTATATACATATATACACAAAATATTACTATCTATAAATATAAAAACCATTATGTAAAATTACAAAAATCATTCTTATACAAAATCTTTAAAATAAGTCTTATACAAAATAAAATTATTTATTTAAACTAAATAAAATAAAAAAAATTCAAATAATTTAAACCTTATCAAATTCAAAAAAAAATATATATATATTCAGACAATCTCAAAATGTGTTATAAAATTCAAATTCAAATCTAGAAAATTCTGGTTCGTTACATTCTTCCCCCCTTAAGACTTTTCGTCCTCGAAAAGAAAGCTAGTAAAATTTTAAACCTCTATATAAACTATAAATCAATTTTTCTATATGGTTTGGAATAGGTTTCAAAACAAATAGATTTAATTTAAAAAGTGGGACACGCATATCATAGTCAATCCAAAATATCATGGCATACAGATCTTTCAAGTCAGCATACAAAACACATCTAACCCTACCTGAGCACATACTACGCACTTGGGCAGTCAAAAATACAGTCATCAAGGGTGCACCTAGCTATCTGTTACTAGTCCTCAAAACCATACTAGCCCAAAACAACTCAGTGCTTCTGGGGTCTTAAGACGACATATAAACACTATATACATACAAGATCCAGACTCATCGTAACTAAACATCCGTTGCATCAGATCCATCGTCGGATGAATCGGTCAAATCAATTTCCTCGGGCTCTTCATCAGCTAACGACTCCTCATCGTCTGCCATACAACCATCGTCATCTATTTCCACGATAAATCCATCGTGCTTACTACTCACAAATCCGTCATCATCAGCCTCATCCAAGGGCTGGTCTATATCCTCCAATTTCTCATCAAACTCATCATCTCCTATCTCTGGAAGTGGGTCATCCTTGAATGTAGGTCATTCAAAATCACCCTCATCTACTACAACATCATTATCGTATACTACGACATCATAACTATGTTGGGGTTTCTCCACCTTTTCTATAACATCGTCAAATCCACTATTTCCCGCCTCTAGGAGTGGGTCGTCCTTAGCTATAATTGCTGGTTATCCCATTTCATGCATCAACCTTTCTAACTGCTCAACGAATACAGGATCTATAGGCCAATTAATGTCTTTTGGTGCAGCCTGTGCTAATGCGGCGTTTCCTAACAACTCCTGATTTCTCTGGTCTAGGATCTACTACCCAAAACTCTAATGCATCATTATAAATCTATGGGGGACATTAAATCCAAAGTAGGATGCTGCCTTATCCCTTACCCTCTAGTCAAAATCACAGGTCTTAGAACATACTCATACCTTATTACAGGGTCATCCTACTGCAGGGTTGGGCCTTCTTCCTAACATGACAGGATAATGATCAGATCTTCAGTTCATGTTACTGCTGGGGCACTTGGTCTGATCCTAAATCAGGTTGGAGTTTGATGGAATCTCAATTATCCTACGGTTACCCCAGTTATTGGAAATGATTGAGTTCTTCATTACCGCTACCCTTAGGTCGGAACTGAACAAGATACTACCGTACACCTAGCCGTTTACTACCTTAAAATTAAAACTTTAAGGCTTACGGGTCATCCAAATCTATTCATCAATAACATAACCAGAACGATTCACATAAAGTGCTTATACCCAAAATTTCTCCTTTCAAAGTTCTCAAAATCTGCAAAGGGGTTTACCAAAATCAACAAATGGTCAAGGGTCCAAATTGGGTCATCTTAATTCCTACTAAGCCAATAGAAATCATTATTTTACGCAAAAGAATTAGTGAAATTTACTTAAGTTTTAGTGTAATCCCATATTTTCTTAATTATTATTGTAAGAATTTTATACTCATGTTATTCATCAAATTTCTAGATTCATAAATATTCCCTACTCATCTTGGTTCATTTGCGAACTACATTTATATTCTTCATTTTAAGAAAATATAACCTATATTCATTCCTATTTCAAGTTACTATATCAGCTCTCACTTTAATTCATCAACCATTTCAAACACTTATGAAAATGGTTTCAAGTATTCTCGATGTTTAAATCGGAATCATATGGTCATCCCATTTTCGAAACTCGAGAATAATCACTGGCGATGTCCGGATCATCAACAGAATTATCCTCCAGCGACTAGAATGGAATCCTATACTATCTAGTACATATAAGATTTCTTATATACGTTGATCAGACGTATATTAAAAATCCTTACATACTCGATAGTCCAATCATGACGTCGAATAAAACACTCGAAATCCTTATTTCAAATTATTTTTCAAATAATCATTGTTTCAAATTAATTTACTTGTTCAAAAATACCTTATATAGGTTTCAAAAATATACGCTCTCTCGTCATAATATTCCGAGATCTCATTCTAGGGTATTTCTAACCCTATCTCTAATGAGATAATATAACTCTGAGGAGTCCCATTCTTTTGTCCAAATATGTTCGTACCCAATAGCTTTGTATAACCAAAGCTCTGATACAAACTGTAACGACCCGCCTTTTTGCCCGATTCTCGTCGGTAATTAAACCGACTCAAATCGTTCATAAAGACGAATTGTTATGGGTACTTACATATATTGGACAAAACAACAGAACTTTTCATTGAATAATTCAATATTACATCAGAGTTACATGAATATCAGAGTTACACATAAATATACACAGCGGAAGAAATAAAACTCTCAGCGGAAGAACATCATTTGATACAGCGGAAGCTCCAACTCTAGCGTGAACTCTAACTCCGGAAGCACTCTGAATCTTCTCCACAATCCATAACTGCAAAATAAACACTAGCTGCCCGAGTGGAAATTAGTGGGCACCCAGAGTTTAGGAAGGAACAATAAACTCCAGGTCAGTCGTGGGACTGGTGTGAGAACTCAAAACAGTTATCATTTAGGTTTCATTTTTAAGTTGGGTAATTCAACGGACCACACTGCTAATGCGGAACGGGTTTTACTCCATATGAATTCCCGTGCATAGAAATACGCAATGACTTTTGAAAAATGAAGCTATCATAAGCTCGACCCACATCACACAATGCAAGCGCACACCAGATGGGCGAGTTTTGTCTTATGATAACCAAACATGATTTCATACGTGAAAATCCTCTTTTAATATTATCATATAGTGTGGAAAAACAAGTTCACAAATAAATGTATTAATCCTAGACGGCATGAGTGTCCCATACCACTATGTCGCCCTATATAAATAAAATCAAAATCGTATGGCTCGTATTGTGATTTGGATTTCCAACATGATGATTCCTGGCACGAAAGATCAATCAGGGATACAAAACGAAGTGCCTCAACGGCTTTTTCGACCATACGCGGACACCGAATACACATCGTCAGGGCAGATCAACGGTTTTCGACCAGACGCGGCCCCCCGAACATACCCCATCCCCAGTTCACAAGTGGTTTCCCACTGCTGCAGCACTCATCATCAACTCATATATATATATATACAGACCAAACCGCCAGTTTCTCATCATCCGGTGTGTGAGGTTTGTCGATGTCACGTCATGCACAAAGCTACGCTTCGATAAGCCATGCTTTGATCATCATTAGCTCATATCATACTTGGGTATGCCACATTGTCAATATCTCCACATATCACTGATTCGAATTAATACATATTCTCTAAGAACGTAACTTAGAGACGGAGATATTCAATTGCTACAAATCTGATATATATTCACACGAATCAGTGCTACGTGGTCAATTACAATGTCAGACACACCATCCATACAAGTTCGTTCTGGGTCTGAACGAAACACAATCCGAAAATTTCCAAATATACTCAAATCTCATGCCACCCTCGTATCGGGTGTACGACCCGATCCGAGATGTCAGCAATCGATCCAAATAATCTGGATTTTTCTGGTCTTCATTTATCGATTCCAAATCTTGAATTGCTTCATAACGTCGTAATATTACTTGGAATGGTTTTCGGGCCTATATCCGATCCCGGACTTTCCAAGTAACAACGTACCTTAAGATAATAGTTACAAATCACACGGGTTTTCTCAATTCAAATCTCCTTCCAAAGTATTATTGTTTACTTTGAATTACGGTTGGATTCAATTCCCGGAAATTCGTTAAAATTCAACATTCATTTCCCAACCTTATAGTTCAAAGCAACTTCATTGTTTCATCGTTATCTCGAGACGACCAAATTTTATTTGGATTTAAATTTCCATTAATAAATTTCAATTCCATATCCTATGTTTAAAAATCAACCCATTCCATAATGATTCATGTTCTGAAATCTTCAAATTTAACCAATTCAAATAACGTTAAAGCGTTACTAAAGCGTTTGTGAAAAATAAATCCAAATCCTCCCAAATTCAAATTTTAGATCATAAACTACTTTTAAACCATAACATATGATTTATCATATTTCTATTGACGGGACAATTTCTTGTAGCTCTCTTTTTCAATAATATCACCCCACTTCCATTACATACTCTGATTTGGCGTATCCCAATTCCAACTAATATTGTTTCAATATAACAAACCGAATGTATTTCAAATTCTTTGAAACCAAATTTTCAAGCATATAAATTCCATTTTCCAAATCTTCTTGCATACGATGGATTCAACATTTTATTTACTATGTTAATTTACTTCCAATGTGACATAGTATTATGAAACAAACAACTCAAGAATTTATTTGTAAAATATTTCACTTTTAATTCAAAAATCATTTCACATTATAAATCTTCATTTCACATGAAAAATGCGGATCTCTATGGGTTTCAATTCTTTACAAAATCAATTGGAATTGTCTCCTTTGATTAAGTTTAAACTTATTTTAAATTTAAAACAATTTATGAAAACATAAGTTATTTCAAAGAAATACTTTTATTTGAAAAATTAACAATTGACATTCAATCATGTAAACTACTTACTCTTATAAATTTAAAATACCAGTTTACAATAGTTTCAGATATTCAAAATATTTATACGCCGGTATCGGTTAAAGTATAAATTTGTTCAATCCCTTTCAAATTTCAAAATTAAATTTTTATACCTTATATTCGAACAAATATTTTTCCTTCCAAACCATGTTCTATTATTTTTAGTATTATCGATAATAAATTCAACGTTCAAAATTTCAGACCAGATCGAAGTTTGAAATTTTCCAAAACCCCTTTTATCCAAATTTATTCATCTAGGCTTTCAAACGGTTTTCCAATTGAATTCAACAAATTTCAAATCATTAAATAAAATATTTATTAGAATGAAAGGATATTTAAATCGGTCACCCGTGAAAATCCGTAATCTACAGTGTGTGTGACTTCATTCAACCAGCACAATATCCTAACGTAACCCAACAACAGACGTCATTCATCCATGATAACCACAAAATAAACCAACTGTGTCTGGAGCGTTAATGTCAGTAACGCTCGGTGTTTTTCGGTGTTTACAACAGCATATGTATCCATCGATCAATCAGTGACAAACAACCATAACACTTCAAGCATTCACAACCACTGATTTTCCATCAATTATTATAATTATAAATAAATTATAACAAATTATTTCTACCCAAAATGAAATAATTAAAGTGGAGTTCTCACCTGCGCTGCGCTCTGGTTTCACTGACGAACCCGGTATCAACTGCATATTGGTTCACGAACATTATAATTGACAAGCGCGCACCGTCTTCTCCGCCAATAAAGCTCCGAATGGTCTCATGTTTCCTAGCTCCAAACACTATGCATGCACTCCAACAACCCGCATATACACATAATCCATAACTAAGCACACACTTTCAATGCTCCACTGCCCCAAACCACATACACATGTCGTACGGACCCCTATCTCCTATTATCTTCTCACAATTTCCACTACACCCCTTCCTTTCCTTTCGGATGCAGACTATTTTTTTATATATATATTTCTTTTTTTCTTTCTTTAAAAAAAATGAAAGCGGACGTTCGGCGGAGGGAAACATTGGCGAAGTGAGCTACAAAAATGGAAAGCGGACTGTTATTATTTTTTCAAAACTTGCGTTCGCATGCTACAAAGAATAAGGCAAAGCTAAGGAAGCGAATGAACGCAAGAGGGTAAAATGCGGTTGCATGCGGATCTGATGGGAAAGAGAGAGGTGGTGCGAGCGGACCATGCAGTTGGTGGCGAGCTGAAACATGAGGAGTGGACTGATATGGCGGTGCATGCATAAAAATGGAAGGCGAGATGCTGGGCGCTGGGTATTAAGGGCTGAGGTGCGGACGAACTGATGTAAGGTGAGGGGCGTAAGTTGCTAACTTTGGAAGGTAGGGAGAGAGAGGAACATACATGCGTGCGTTTCAAGAAAAGCGAGTGTTTCGGCTGTTGAGATGCAAGGTGCGGACTCATGAAGGGAAAGAGAGGAGGGAAGAAGAGAGAGAGAGTGCGCAGGACATGAGTGGATGGGGAAAGCTTGCTGCGGACGCATGCAGGGGAGGAAGAAGATGCCAATTTGTGGTGGGTGCATGCGTTTTTATCATAATGTGAATAAAAGGGTAGTTTAGGAACCAAAGGACACACGTCCACTTTTAAAAACAAAACACATGCATAAATCCAAGTGTGGTACACGTGCCACTTACTCTACAACTTATTCATGCAAAGTGCCACTTCACAACTTGCCGAAAATCCATGTGCCGTGAGAACCATTATGCGTTGCACCTTATCGTTTAACGTATCCACCATATGCAAGTTCAATGTAGTGTATTCATTTTGTTCACTTCCAATTTTTAAAGTTATTTACCGCTAGTTGCACTGAAATAAGACCATCATTGTAGACAACAACACGCTCTGATTTCAAAACAGCAATAAAACCGGTCTGATTGATCAATTTTGTAAAGCGTCTAAAGGACCATTTATACCCAAAATACGTTGAAAAATTATCTGCTTATTTTTCAAAATAAAAATTACAGAAAAATTCTAAAAATTATTTTAAAAATACGCGTATGGAAACCAGATGAATAATTTAAACCGATATTTATTTATAATTTATTTTCAAGTCAAACAATTATTAAAAATTAAAAATCCATATAAAATCCATATATAATTGTTTAAATCTTTATATACTAAATATTTCCTTAAAATAAATCTTCAAATTTTAAAATTCATACTATAAAGCATTTATATATATATATATATACACAAAATATTACTATCTATAAATATAAAAACCATTATGTAAAATTACAAAAATCATTCTTATACAAAATCTTTAAAATAAGTCTTATACAAAATAAAATTATTTATTTAAACTAAATAAATAAAAAATTCAAATAATTTAAACCTTATCAGATTCAAAAAAAAAATATATATATTCAGACAATCTCAAAATGTGTTATAAAATTCAAATTCAAATCTAGAAATTTCTGGTTCGTTACATTCTTCCCCCCTTAAGACTTTTCATCCTCGAAAAGGAAGCTAGTAAAATTTTAAACCTCTATATAAACTATAAATCAATTTTTCTATATGGTTTGGAATAGGTTTCAAAACAAACATATTTAATTTAAAAATTGGGACACGCATATCATAGTCAATCCAAAATATCATGTCATACAGATCTTTCAAGTCAGCATACAAAACACATCTAACCCTACCTGAGCACATACTACGCACTTGGGCAGTCAAAAATATAGTCATCAAGGGTGCACCTAGCTATCTGTTACTAGTCCTCAAAACCATACTAGCCCAAAACAACTCAGTGCATCTGGGGTCTTGAGACGACATATAAACACTATATACATACAAGATCCAGACTCATCGTAACTAAACATCCGTTGCATCAGATCCATCGTCGGATGAATCTGTCAAATCAATTTCCTCGGGCTCTTCATCAGCTAACGGCTCCTCATCGTCTGCCATACAGCCATCGTCATCTATTTCCACGATAAATCCATCGTGCTTACTACTTACAAATCCGTCATCATCAGCCTCGTCCAAAGGCTGGTCTATATCCTCCAATTTCTCATCAAACTCATCATCTCCTATCTCTGGAAGTGGTTCATCCTTGAATGTAGGTCATTAAAAATCACCCTCATCTACTACAACATCATTATCGTATACTACGACATCATCACTATGTTGGGGTTTCTCCACCTTTTCTATAACATCGTCAAATCCACCATTTCCCGCCTCTAGGAGTGGGTCGTCCTTAGCTATAACTGCTGGTTATCCCATTTCATGCATCAACCTTTCTAACTGCTCAACGAATACAGGATCTATAGGCCAATTAATGTCTTCTGGTGCAGCCTGTGTTAATGCGGCGTTTCCTAACAACTCCTGATTTCTCTGGTCTAGGATCTACTACCCAAAACTCTAATGCATCATTATAAATCTATGGGGGACATTAAATCCAAAGTAGGCTGCTGCCTTATCCCTTACCCTCTAGTCAAAATCACAGGTCTTAGAACATACTCATACCTTATTACAAGGTCATCCTACTGCAGGGTTGGGCCTTCTTCCTAACATGACAGGATAATGATCAGATCTACAGTTCATGTTACTGCTGGGGAACTTGGTCTGATCCTAAATCAGGTTGGAGTTTGATGGAATCTCAATTATCCTACGGTTACCCCAGTTATTGGAAATGATTGAGTTCTTCATTACCGCAACCCTTAGGTCGGAACTGAACAAGATACTACCGTACACCTAGCCGTTTACTACCTTAAAATTAAAACTTTAAGGCTTACGGGTCATCCAAATCTATTCATCAATAACTTAACCAGAACGATTCACATAAAGTGCTTATACCCAAAATTTCTCCTTTCAAAGTTCTCAAAATCTACAAAGGGGTTTACCAAAATCAACAAATGGTCAAGGGTCCAAATTGGGTCATCTTAATTCCTACTAAGGCAATAGAAATCATTATTTTACGCAAAAGAATTAGTGAAATTTACTTAAGTTTCAGTGTAATCCCATATTTTCTTAATTATTATTGTAAGAATTTTATACTCATGTTATTCATCAAATTTCTAGATTCATAAATATTCCCTACTCATCTTGGTTCATTTGCGAACTACATTTATATTCTTCATTTTAAGAAAATATAACCTATATTCATTCCTATTTCAAGTTACTATATCAGCTCTCACTTTAATTCATCAACCATTTCAAACACTTATGAAAATGGTTTCAAGTATTCTCGATGTTTAAATCGGAATCATATGGTCATCCCATTTTCGAAACTCGAGAATAATCACTGGCGATGTCCGGATCATAAAGAATTATCCTCCAGCGACTTGAATGGAATCCTATATCTATCTAGTACATATAAGATTTCTTATATACGTTGATCAGACGTATATTAAAAATCCTTACATACTCGATAGTCCAATCATGACGTCGAATAAAACACTCGAAATCCTTATTTCAAATTATTTTTCAAATAATCATTGTTCAAATTAATTTACTTGTTCAAAAATACCTTATATAGGTTTCAAAAATATACGCTCTCTCGTCATAATATTCCGAGATCTCATTCTAGGGTATTTCTAACCCTATCTCTAATGAGATAATATAACTCTGAGGAGTCCCATTCTTTTGTCCAAATATGTTCGTACCCAATAGCTTTGTATAACCAAAGCTCTGATACCAACTGTAACGACCCGCCTTTTTGCCCGATTCTCGCCGGTAATTAAACCGACTCAAATCGTTCATAAAGACGAATTGTTATGGGTACTTACATATATTGGACAAAACAACAGAACTTTTCATTGAATAATTCAATATTACATCAGAGTTACATGAATATCAGAGTTACACATAAATATACACGGTGGAAGAAATAAAACTCTCAGCGGAAGAACATCATCTGATACAGCGGAAGCTCCAACTCTAGCGTGAACTCTAACTCCGGAAGCACTCTGAATCTTCTCCACAATCCATAACTACAAACTAAACACTAGCTGCCCGAGTGGAAATTAGTGGGCACCCAGAGTTTAGGAAGGAACAATAAACTCCAGGTCAGTCGTGGGACTGGTGTGAGAACTCAAAACAGTTATCATTTAGGTTTCATTTTTAAGTTGGGTAATTCAACGGACCACGCTGCTAATGCGGAACGGGTTTTACTCCATATGAATTCCCATGCATAGAAATACGCAATGACTTTTGAAAAATGAAGCTATCATAAGCTCGACCCACATCACACAATGCAAGCGCACACCAGATGGGCGAGTTTTGTCTTATGATAACCAAACATGATTTCATACGTGAAAATCCTCTTTTAATATTATCATATAGTGTGGAAAAACAAGTTCACAAATAAATGTATTAATCTTAGACGGCATGAGTGTCCCATACCACTATGTCGCCCTATATAAATAAAATCAAAATCGTATGGCTCGTATTGGGATTTGGATTTCCAACTTGATGATTCCTGGCACGAAAGATCAATCAGGGATACAAAACGAAGTGCCTCAACGGCTTTTTCGACCATACGCGGACACCGAATACACATCGTCAGGGCAGATCAACGGTTTTCGACCAGACGCGGCCCCCCGAACATACCCCATCCCCAGTTCACAAGTGGTTTCCCACTGCTGCAGCACTCATCATCAACTCATATATATATACAGACCAAACCGCCAGTTTCTCATCATCCGGTGTGTGAGGTTTGTCGATGTCACATCATGCACAAAGCTACGCTTCGATAAGCCATGCTTTGATCATCATTAGCTCATATCATACTTGGGTATGCCACATTGTCAATATCTCCACATATCACTGATTCGAATTAATACATATTCTCTAAGAACGTAACTTAGAGACAGAGATATTCAATTGCTACAAATCTGATATATATTCACATGAATCAGTGCTACGTGGTCAATTACAATGTCAGACACACCATCCATACAAGTTCGTTCTGGGTCTGAACGAAACACAATCCGAAAATTTCCAAATATACTCAAATCTCCTGCCACCCTCGTATCGGGTGTACGGCCCGATCCGAGATGTCAGCAATCGATCCAAATAATCTGGATTTTTCCGGTCTTCATTTATCGATTCCAAATCTTGAATTGCTTCATAACGTCGTAATATTACTTGGAATGGTTTTCGGGCCTATATCCGATCCCGGACTTTCCAAGTAACAACGTACCTTAAGATAATAGTTACAAATCACACGGGTTTTCTCAATTCAAATCTCCTTCCAAGGTATTATTGTTTACTTTGAATTACGGTTGGATTCAATTCCCGGAAATTCGTTAAAATTCAACATTCATTTCCCAACCTTATAGTTCAAAGCAACTTCATTGTTTCATCGTTATCTCGAGACGACCAAATTTTATTTGGATTTAAATTTCCATTAATAAATTTCAATTCCATATCCTATGTTTAAAAATCAACCCATTCCATAATGATTCATGTTCTGAAATCTTCAAATTTAACCAATTCAAATAACGTTAAAGCGTTACTGAAGCGTTTGTGAAAAATAAATCCAAATCCTCCCAAATTCAAAATTTAGATCATAAACTACTTTTAAACCATAACATATGATTTATCATATTTCTATTGACGGGACAATTTCTTGTAGCTCTCTTTTTCAATAATATCACCCCATTTCCATTACATACTCTGATTTGGCGTATCCCAATTCCAACTAATATTGTTTCAATATAACAAACCGAATGTATTTCAAATTCTTTGAAACCAAATTTTCAAGCATATAAATTCCATTTTCCAAATCTTCTTGCATACGATGGATTCAACATTTTATTTACTATGTTAATTTACTTCCAATGTGACATAGTATTATGAAACAAACAACTCAAGAATTTATTTGTAAAATATTTCACTTTTAATTCAAAAATCATTTCACATTATAAATCTTCATTTCACATGAAAAATGCGGATCTCTATGGGTTTCAATTCTTTACAAAATCAATTGGAATTGTCTCCTTTGATTAAGTTTAAACTTATTTTAAATTTAAAACAATTTATGAAAACATTAGTTATTTCAAAGAAATACTTTTATTTGAAAAATTAACAATTGACATTCAATCATGTAAACTACTTACTGCTTATAAATTTAAAATACCAGTTTACAATAGTTTCAGATATTCAAAATATTTATACGCCGGTATTGGTTAAAGTATAAATTTGTTCAATCCCTTTCAAATTTCAAAATTAAATTTTTATACCTTATATTCGAACAAATATTTTTCCTTCCAAACCATGTTCTATTATTTTTAGTATTATCGATAATAAATTCAACGTTCAAAATTTCAGACCAGATCGAAGTTTGAAATTTGCCAAAACCCCTTTTATCCAAATTTATTCATCTAGCCTTTCAAACGGTTTTCCAATTGAATTCAACATATTTCAAATCATTAAATAAAATATTTATCAGAATGAAAGGAGTATTTAAATCGGTCACCCGTGAAAATCTGTAATCTACAGTGTGTGTGACTTCATTCAACTAGCACAATATCCTAACGTAACCCAACAACAGACGTCATTCATCCATGATAACCACAAAATAAACCAACTGTGTCTGGAGCGTTAATGTCAGTAACGCTCGGTGTTTTTCGGAGTTTACAACAGCATATGTATCCATCGATCAATCAGTGACAAACAACCATAACACTTCAAGCATTCACAACCACTGATTTTCCATCAATTATTATAATTATAAATAAATTATAACAAATTATTTCTACCCAAAATGAAATAATTAAAGTGGAGTTCTCACCTGTGCTGCGCTCTGGTTTCACTGACGAACCCGGTATCAACTGCATATCGGTTCACGAACATTATAATTGACAAGTGCGCACCGTCTTCTCCGCCAATAAAGCTCCGAATGGTCTCATGGTTCCTAGCTCCAAACACTATGCATGCACTCCAACAACCCGCATATACACATAATCCATAACTAAGCACACACTTTCAACGCTCCACTGCCCCAAACCACATACACATGTCGTACGGACCCCTATCTCCTATTATCTGCTCACAATTTCCACTACACCCCTTCCTTTCCTTTCGGATGCAGACTATTTTTTTTTTATATATATATTTCTTTTTTTCTTTCTTTAAAAAAAATGAAAGCGGACGTTCGGTGGAGGGAAACATTGGCGAAGTGAGCTACAAAAATGGAAAGCGGACTGTTATTATTTTTTCAAAACTTGCGTTCGCATGCTACAAAGAATAAGGCAAAGCTAAGGAAGCGAATGATCGCAAGAGGGTAAAATGCGGTTGCATGCGGATCTGATGGGAAAGAGAGAGGTGTTGAGAGCGGACCATGCAGTTGGTGGCGAGCTGAAACGTGAGGAGCGGACTGATATGGCGGTGCATGCATAAAAATGGAAGGCGAGATGCTGGGCGCTGGGTATTAAGGGCTGAGGTGCGGACGAACTGATGTAAGGTGAGGGGCGTAAGTTGCTAACGTTGGAAGGTAGGGAGAGAGAGGAACATACATGCGTGCGTTTCAAGAAAAGCGAGTGTTTCGGCTGTTGAGATGCAAGGTGCGGACTCATGAAGGGAAAGAGAGGAGGGAAGAAGAGAGAGAGAGTGCGCAGGACATGAGTGGATGGGGAAAGCTTGGTGCGGACGCATGCAGGGGAGGAAGAAGATGCCAATTTGTGGTGGGTGCATGCGTTTTTATCATAATGTGAATAAAAGGGTAGTTTAGGAACCAAAGGACACACGTCCACTTTTAAAAACAAAACATATGCATAAATCCAAGTGTGGTACACGTGCCACTTACTCTACAACTTATTCATGCAAAGTGCCACTTCACAACTTGCCGAAAATCCATGTGCCGTGAGAACCATTATGCGTTGCACCTTATCGTTTAACGTATCCACCATATGCAAGTTCAATGTAGTGTATTCATTTTGTTCACTTCCAATTTTTAATTTTTAAAGTTATTTACCGCTAGTTGCACTGAAATAAAACCATCATTGTGGACAACAACACGCTCTGATTTCAAAACAGCAATAAAACCGGTCTGATTGATCAATTTTGTAAAGCGTCTAAAGGACCACATTTATACCCAAAATACGTTGAAAAATTATCTGCTTATTTTTCAAAATAAAAATTACAGAAAAATTCTAAAAATTATTTTAAAATTACGCGTATAGAAATCAGATGAATAATTTAAACCGATATTTATTTATAATTTATTTTCAAGTCAAACAATTATTAAAAATTAAAAATCCATATATAATTGTTTAAATCTTTATATATTAAATATTTCCTTAAAATAAATCTTCAAATTATAAAATTCATATTATAAAGCATTTATATATATATACACAAAATATTACTATCTATAAATATAAAAACCATTATGTAAAATTACAAAAATCATTCTTATACAAAATCTTTAAAATAAGTCTTATCCAAAATAAAATTATTTATTTAAACTAAATAGAATAAAATAAAAATTTCAAATAATTTAAACCTTATCAAATTCAAAAAAAAAAAATATTCAGACAATCTCAAAATGTGTTATAAAATTCAAATTCAAATCTAGAAAATTCTGGTTCGTTACATAGCCCTTACTTCCAAAAATTACTTCTAATTTTTAACTACTATGAAGGGTAGGTTTTTGCGGCACCCAGTCCAAAAGATTCATCACCTTTCATATTTGTCGATCTTCCCCTACTATGGTTATACTACCCCTACTTCTCTTAAAACTTAAAAACAGTCATTCTTTTATATCCTACCCCTAATTCTCTAAATAGCCCTTACTTCCAACAATTACGCCTATCTTTTTACTACTATGAAGGGTTGGCTTTTGCAGCAGACAATCCATACGATTCATCATCTTTCATGTTAGTTGATCTACCCCTCCTATGCTCAAACAACCCCTACTTCTCTTAACACTTCAAAATAGCCCTTCTTTTTAATCGTATCCCTAATTCCCTAAATAGCCCTTACTTCCAACAATTACCCCTATCTTTTTACTACTGTGAAGGGTTGGTTTTCGCATCACCCAATCCAAATGATTAATCATCTTTCATATTTGTCGATCTACCCCTCTTATGCTTAAACTACCCCTACTTCTCTAAATACTTCAAAACAGCTCTTCTTTTTAATCGTACCACTAATTCTCTAAATAGCCCTTACTTCCAATAATTGCACCTATCTTTTTACTACTGTGAAGTGTTGGTTTTTGCAGCACCCAATCCAAAGGATTCATCATCTTTCATATTCATCGATCAATCCCTCCTATGCTTAAACTAACCCTACATCTCTTAATACTTCAAAACTATCCTTCTTTTTAATCTTACCACTAATAGTCAAAATTGCCCTTACTTACATCAGTTACCCCTATTTTTAACTACTGTGAAGGGTTGGTTTTTGTAGCACCCAATCCAAACGATTCATCATCTTTCATATTTGTCGATCTACCCCTACTATGCTTATACTACCCCTACTTCTCTTAATACTTCAAAACAATCCTTCTTTTAAATCCTACCCCTAATTACCTAAATAGCTCTTACTTCCAACAGTTACGCATATCTTTTCACTACTGGGAAGGTCGGTTTTGCAGCACCCAATCAAAATGATTCGTCGCCTACCATATTTGTCGATCTACCCCTACTATGCTTAAACTACCCCTACTTCTCTTAATACTTCAAAACAACCCTTCTTTTTAATCCTACCCCTAATTCTCCAAATATCCCTTAATTCCAACAATTACCCCTATTTTTTAACTACTATAAAGGGTTGGTTTTTTGTAGCACCCAATCGAAATGATCCATCATCTTTCATATTTGTCGATCTAACCCTACTATGCTTAAACTACCCCTACTTATTTTAATACTTCAAAACAACCCTTTTTTTTAATCCTACACCTAATTCTCTAAATAGCCCTTACTTCCGACAATTACCCCTATCTTTTTAACACTACGAAGGATTGGTTTTTGCGGCACCCAATCCAAACGATTTATCATCTTTCATATTTGTCGATGCACCCCTCCTATGCTTAAACTACTCCTACTTCTCTTAATAATTCAAAACAACCCTTCTTTTTAATCGTATCCCAAATTCACTAAATAGACCTTACTTCCAACAATTATCCCCATCTTTTTACTACTGTGAAGGGTTGGTTTTTGCATCACCCAATCAAAATGATTCATCATCTTTCATATTTGTCGATCTACACCTTCTATGATTAAACTACCCCTACTTCTCTTAATACTTCAAAACAACCATTTTTTTATCGTACCACTAATTCTCTAAACAACCCTTACTTCCAACAATTACCTCTATTTTTTAACTACTGTGAACGGTTAGTTTTTGTAGCAACCAGTCCAAACGGTTCATCATCTTTCATATTTTTCGATCTACCCCTACAATGTTTAAACTATCACTACTCTCTTAATACTTCACAAAACAGCCCTTTTTATAATCCTATCCCTAATTCTCTAAATAGACCTTACTTCCAACAATTACCCCTATGTTTTTACGACAGTAAAGGGTTGGTTTTCGCAGCACCCAATCCAACCGATTCATCATCTTTCATATTTGTCGATCTAACACTCCTATGCTTAAACTACCCATACTTCTCTTAATACTTCAAAACAACCCTTCTTTTTAATCGTACCATTAATTCTCTAAATAGCCCTTACTTTCAATAATCACCCCAATTTTTAACTACAATGAAGGGATGGTTTTTGCAGCTCCTAATCAAAACGGTTCATCATCTTTCATATTTGTCGATCTACCCCTACTATGCTTAAACTACACTTACTCCTCTTATCACTTCACAAAATAACTCTTCTTTTTAATCATATCCCTAATTCTCTAAATATCCCTTACTTCCAACAATTACCCCTATCTTTTTACTACTATGAAGGGTTGGTTTTTGAAGCACCCAATCCAAACAATTCATTATCTTTCATATTTGTCGATCTACCCCTCCAATGCTTAAACTAGCCCTCCTTCTCTTAATACTTAAAAATAGCCCTTCTTTTTAATCTTATCCCTAATTCCCTAAATAGCCCTTACTTCCAAAAATTACCCTATCTTTTTACTACTATGAAGGGTTGGTTTTTGCAGCACCCGATCCAAACTATTCATCATCTTTCATATTTGTCGATCCAGCCCTCGTATGCATAGACTACCCCAACTCCTCTAAATACTTCAAAACAACCCTTCTTTTTAATCGTACCACTAATTCTATAAATAGCACTTACTTCCAACAATTATCCCTTTATTTTTTCTGCTGTGGAGGGTTGGATTTTGCAGCACACAATCCAAACGATTCATCGTCTTTCATATTTGTCGATCTACCCCTCCTATGCGTAAACTACCCCTACTTCTCTTAATACTTCAAAACAACCCTTCTTTTTAATCGTATCTCTAATTCTCTAAATATCCCTTACTTTCAACAATTACCCCTATTTGCTAACTACTGTGAAGGGTTGGTTTTTGCAGCACCCAATCCAAACGGTTCATCATCTTTCATTTTTGTCGATCTACCCTTACCATGCTTAAACTAGCCCTACTCCTCTTAATACTTCACAAAACAACTCTTCTTTTTAATTCTATCCCTAATTCTCTAAATAGCCCTTACTTCCAACAATTACCCCTATCTTTTTACTACCGTGAAGGGTTGGTTTGTGACGAAAAATAATTTCGCTCGGTCCGAACCAGTCGCTAAACCGACCCAGACTGTTCGAAACGCCCTATCGTTTTGAGAACACGACGAAACAGAACGCAGACGGAAGAACATTTCACTGTATATCACAACAATGCATCAGATTACAAGAATATACATAGTATAAACAAATAAATATTACACAGAAATATCAGAGATTTAAATTACATTTAAATACATCGCAGCGGAAAATAATACAATACACAACTAGAAGGAGATATACGGATACAAAGCTTTCCGGATATCGTTCCAGCTGTAAACCAGGATCCTGTGAATATAATTCTGCAAAACCAAAACTACTAGCTGCCCGTGACAAAATAAGGGCACCCAGAGTTTAGGTTAAAACAATAAACTCGAGGTCAGTCATGGGACTGGTGTGAGAACTAAAGCAGTTATTATTCTTTATTTTTAATGTTCGGTAAATCAACAGACCACGCCGTATAAAACGGAACGGGTTTCCTCCCAAGAATACCAGTGCATAAAACAATAGCGCAATGCTAAATAAAGAAAAATGAAGCTATTATAAGACCCAGGTCCTATCACACAATATAACGCAAGCCGGGGGATAGGGTTTTTACCTTATAATAGCCAAGAATGCTTGATACGTTTAGAAGAAATCATTTGATACTATTATAAGTGTATAGTGTATAAAACAGCTTCAAATCATAAGTATCAATCATAGGCGGCATGAATGCCCCATACCACTATGTCGCCATATATAGGTTATACAATCAAAATCGCAAAGTCACGTATTTGGAAATTGGGTTTCCATCTATGAACCGAGGCAAAAGATAGTCCTCAACCGATTCGAGACAATCTAGCCCATGTCTCAGGACCCAGACTCAGGTGGGCCTTGGATCGTCAGGGCCGGTCCACCGATGTGGATTATTATGCCTGAACAATACGTCTCTCCGCCCTTTGGGGCGTAAATGAGCCAACGAATGGCTCCATCGGACCTGAATCGTCCGATCTAACCGAGGCGCCTCGCAACAGCAACAACCACATAAGTCAAACTCGTCAGGGCGTGTAAAACCACTGACGCCACTTCTAACTAGAAAGAAACGCATGTCCTCCCTGATGTCCGTCTCCCGTTTTTGGTTCATACCGGGTGTGAAACTCGCGAAGTAAACGTTACACAAAGCTACGCCACAAAGGCTGTGTTTTGATCATCACCACAAGACTTTGCTTTTCAACAGAAGCCTCGATCAATTGCCACTTAGGCATGCCACACAGGCAATTCACTCCATGCCTTTGATATCCATCAATATATAACCCCTGAGCTCGTACATCTTAGAGAAGGGCGTTAAGCAAGAGAATAAATTCTCCACCGCCAAATAGATATATATTTAATAGAGATCAATCACACGGACTAAAATCCAATGTCGGACACACAGTCCATTTACAAGTCCGTTCTGGGTCTGAACGAAACCGGAGGCACCTAGTACCCCGCATATCCATCGATCTCCAAGTACGTCTGGACGATCACCAACTGTTTCCATCTTCTTGGGTGTACAGCCCAATCAAGATAATCAGTAATCACCCAAACGACGTGAAGACTTCCGGTCTTCGACCATCGTCTTCATCTTCGACTTATCGTCGTATCAGTTATTCAGAATGGGATAAACCCGGTCTTTCCGAATAACTCGCGTATATTTTAACTAAGTGTTACACAAACACAACATACGCCTCATTCCAATTCATCAGTCACTAACCGTAAATTAATCAAGAGAATAATTTCCCAAATATTAACCCCGAAGGCCGAAACCAACATCAGATCAATATCCAGAAAACCATTCTGCTTGGCTAACCGACCGTTAGTTTCTAAATTTTACATTCATAGGGAAAGGTTCCCATTAATTTTATCCAAGATAAATTCCTTGAATTTATTCTTTAATCTTCTTTTGAATTTCGATTCAACTAGTCGGGATTAACGAACCTTACCGAAGTAAACATTTGTTTTAATTTCCCAATCCCAACCTATTCATCCCATGAAGTAAAACTGGTGATACTTCATATCTAACACCACGGTGTTATCGGTAAATTCAATTACCATTTCACGTTCAAATCTAATTAAAGATTCTACTATCGCCTGGAGCAAAACTGGTGATACTCCATTCTCGATGATTTCAATCTAATTAAAGATTCATTAAAACTCCACTTAGTTTTAATCTTTAACTGGGTTAAAGAATCAGTGCCATTTAAAACACAGTTCACGATAAACCCAAAATCACATTCCACTAACTATCGAGTTAAAGAACGAGTGTTATTTAAAACACTGTCCACGATAAACCCAAAAATCAATATCAATTCAATTCCAATTAAATATTATTTAATTGGTACACTTCATTAAATCTAAATAAAAAAAATTAATCTTTTCTCAACCGGGTTCAAGAACAGTGTTAGTCAAGACACCATTCACGACAAACCCAAATCACATTTGATATTCAATACAAGGCTCTGAATAGAAAATATATCGGCTTATATTCAATATCCAATTCTACGATTAACAAATGTCGTATTGGAAATAACGATATAAATATATATCTTTCAAATTTCCATAACAACACCAGTATAATCACGAATTCCAACATCGAAATATTCCGAAGACAATTTCGATTCAAATCCATTCCAATGCAATCATTGGAAATTCTGGTTATTTTCAAAACCATTTCAAATTCAATTTATTTATTTAAAAATAAATAGAATTATAATTCTAGTTCAAAACTAGTTCATTTCGATAAAAATCTATTTTTATCTTTTCAAATATGGAGTTTTCATCCCAATTTTTCCCAAATCATTTCTTATGATTTTACACAATTTATTATTATTTTTAATAATTTTATCAAGGCCTGTACAGTCGATTTCCATCAACGGCCACCGAACTGCACTTACAGCGACCTTTTTCAAATTTGATTTGGACATAATTCCAAATCCAACCGTTAGATTTCTAATTTCAAATATTCGTTAGAAAGCTATTTTCGATACGAACCCAACGGTTCTTGTTTTAGGAGAATCCGACGGTCGGATCTCCCGTAATGTCCGTTCGAAGTCAATGGTCGAAATTCGCGAACTGCCGCTGCGCGGCGCGTTCTATTCAGACCATTATATTATATATTCAATATATATAATATATACTTCGTCGATTTCCTTTTAAAAACATATTTTTTAAATCGTTTTAAATTCGTTTTCAAAATGGTTTCAACTTCATATTCCATTTCAAATCAAAATTGAATATTCCAATATAAATTCATTTTAAATTCATTTCAAATTGATTTCAATTCAAATTGATTTCTAATTCAATTTCAATTCGTTTTCCATTCAATTCAATTTCAATTCGAATTCATTTCTATTCCATTTCAATTTCAATTCGAATTCATTTATATTCAATTCGTTTCAAAATATCAGATTTTGAAATCACTTTCGATATTCATTATAAAATGAATAAAATCGATATAAATATCGTTCACGTCAAAATGGCGTCAATCTAATCAATACGGCTTCATATATTACTATTTTCAACTATTCTTTTTCAAAATATTTCTATTTTCAACTATTTCTTTTCAAAATATTTCTATTTTCAACTATTCCTTTTCAAAATATTTCTTTTTCAAATATTTCTATTTTAAAACTGGAATGAGGCCCAATCAATTACCATATAATGTTAATTATATGGATTTTCTACAACACATGTATATATCAACAACGATGAATAATCAACCATCATCCAAAGTGCATTCTACACTGCATAAGCATCAAATAAAAATATTCAATGCTTATAACAGCCTGTCAATCAATCGATCGACATACAACTAAACAATCGGGATTAGTGTACGTCAAATATCATCCCAATACCCGTGTGGGGTTTCAAGCAATCAAACACAGATTTTTATTTGTGCAGTTGGGCAATGTGTAAAATTTATCGTCCCAATCAATGTCCTTCAAATAGGTGTACATAAACAAACCGTCTGGTTTGTAAATGAATATTTATTTATTCACATTCACGTTAAAAATTATATTTTTAACGATCAAACTATTTTATTCAACCTATGAATGTTCTATCCAGTTCATTTATTCAATAAAATGATATTTTATTTTTCTATCATATTTTAGAAAATTTCGGCGGCATAACGGCACGATACTAGAAACGGGACAAGGCCTAGCCTTATCCCCGGTCTAGTGAAGGCCCACTCCATTCACACATCAATCAAATCAATTCATTTCACCAAACAATTCAATTTCAATCAAATAATCTAACTAATTTTTGCAATCAAACAAACAAGTCCATGGTCTGTGGACGATTGTGTCGGGTGCTACTTGTTAGATCGAAATTTGGACCTAACACCCAAGTTATTATGAACAGTAGAGAATTTCGAATGAAGAACAAGGAAAAAGAAAATAACACTCAGAATTTATACTGGTTCGGCGTTAACGAGCCTACGTCCTCTTTATATGTTATTGATTATGCTTTAGAAGCTAATACAACAATGGTTTCTTTCAATATTTCAGTAGTTTGACAACAATGGCGGATTTAGAACTCAATATTGCCAAAAGGATCCCAAAAAATGCCAAGCTCTGGGCTATTTATAGCTGATTTTGTCAGGCGGATCGTGGACACGTGGCACGAATCCCGAGAACCTCGGGTCGGATCGCCGCCGTTGGAGAAATGGTCAAATTAGCCGTTGTGGACAGGTGTCGTGATTTGCTTGAACATCGGATCGTGCAGATGGGGGAGAATCGGTCCAAGTGACGGTTAGGGACACGCGTCGCCAGATCCGCGCGATTCGGATCGCTGAAGACTAGCTCGTGCTTGAACAGGTCAGAGGGTTCGCCATGCACCAAGAGATCGGATCGGTTCGCTTGGGATAACAACGTGAGTTTGGATCGGATCGCCCAGTTGTATCGTTCGCTAATGAGGAGGGGCGATCCGATATTGGGCGAGACGATGGTACGCGAATCGATCTTGAGCGAAATGATGATGCGCGATCCATTCCTTCATGTTCTTAGATACTGTGGTTTCCTGCTTTCCTCTTACGAATGATCCTGGGTGGCTTGGTCAAAAAGCGAGCCAACATTTTGCCCCCTCGAAGTATGTTTTATCGATGATGGAACATGCTTCGAAGATTCTCATTTACCTTCTCCTGAAGGGACGTAAATCAACAGTTGCATTGGTTCAAATCGACACATGTATGAATCGGATCGCCATAGGGCGACACGGTCCGATTTGGTCATCTGCTCGTCTCGTGCCGAGTACCTAGGCCTTTGTGCGAAACGGGACGTATTTTCCTTCGAGCCGTGTCGGGCTTTGAGTTCTGTGGGCCATTGTTTCGAAGCGGTCCGTGGGCTTCTATGCGATTCCATCTTTGGATCGTGGCCTGCATGGTGCTTCGTGGACCGAATAAGACAAAGAAGGGGAGACAAACGGTCACCTTCTTTGCCTATATAAGCCGACCCCCTCCCCTTCATTCTCCTTCTTCTTTCTTTTCTACCGAATCGTTTCGCCTACATTATCCAGGAGCGAACCCAAATCTTTTGACCCTTCGAAAATCCAAGCATTATTTCAATCCTTAGAAAGGTAACCCCACTAAAAGTATTCTTATTTGCGAACGCCGTTCTTCTACGAACTTTTTCGACTGGAAACGGTGAGAATTCGTGCTTTTCTGACGAGATCATCAAAATGCCATGGCCAAGTGACGTAGAGCTCGGAGTTCGAAGAAGGAAAGGAGAGGAGGAAATTGGAGGAGGAAGAAGAAGAAGACAGAAGGCCGTCTCGGTTCGTGGTCAAATATGGAAGACGAACGCGAGTGGCGAAATGACAGATCGAGATGGCAGCGAAGGGGCGGATCGTGGGAGTCGCAACGGTTCACAAAGGGGCAATCCCTTTATCCGGCGATTCGATGGGGGGCGATTCCTATGCTCCGCGAGTCGAAGAGGGGGGGCGATCCCTATACTCTGCGATCCGTCCTACAGCTAACGATACGAAGAAATTTCAGACTTTAATCAACGTCTTGTCACCATAAAACTTTGAACAGTTAGGCTAGAACCGCGACGTTGGACTTTCTGGACTAAATGACCTCATGATTTGACTGCATATGACGACTAACGACTTCTGATAACCTTGATTGCTTTCATGCTTTATTATTATTTTTAATAATGCGCACACACAAGCACACACACCGGCACTTGCACACACGGGGGACGGGTAGTGTTAATCTTATTGTTCATATTTTCTCGTCCTAGCAGCAATGTCGAACGATCACTCTTCCTCAAGATCTGTAGCAGAAGCGGAATCCGAGACTCCTGAACAGTATAATCCTCAAATTCCCCGGATCAATCCGGGAGGTGAAGATTCTGGATCTGAGTATGAAGCCACAGAATCAGATCCGACAGAAAGTACTTCATCCAGCAACAACTCTGAGTCTGACGAGCGAGCTCCGGACGAAATCCCAGGCGCAGTCGAGATAGATAAATTCTCTGATTCTTTAGCGTCCAAGCTTGACGAGATAAAACTCAAGAGAATCTGCTTAAGACACTGCATTCCTTGGGACGATGTCCTGACACCCGGAAGCGAAGATAGACCCCATCTAGCACCGGAAGGGTATATGGCGATTAGTCGAACAATGTGTCTGGTAGGAGCTATCCCTCCGTTCCCCCCGATTTCCATCGAAACTTTAAGACGACTGGGCATCGCTCCGATGCATCTCCATCCAAACGCCTACGCATTGTTATATACCTTGTATATTGCATATGCGGAGATCTTACATGCCGAACTTAAATTTAGAGATTTGACGTTCTTCTTTCTTTTCAAGCACCGTTCTTCGGCAACTCCAAACTTCTCCTTCTTTGAGTCGGTGGCGAATAGGAAGGTCTTATACGATGGGTACAGCAATATAGGGGATCCCAAATCAGACTGGTTTTATATCAAGAGATTGGCCGGATGCTCACGAAGATGGCTTAAATCAAGTAAGCTTCGATCATATAATCGAATATCTTGCTCGAGGAGTCTAAGTACTAATATTCTTCCGCTTTTTCCTTCGTTTCGAACAGATCATGCCTTCCCGAAAACGGAGGGTCCTCTATACAACAATCGGTTAGCCATTCTTTCACAAAGCAGATCCGACTTTCTAAGGATCAAAAAATGCATTACTGACGACAATCTCCATAAGCATCGCCTCCTAGACAGAAGATTTGGACTTGGCACCGGCGGCAAACCCTACAAGTACTTGCCCCCAGCAGAGGGAGAGGGAACTTCACAAGCGGTCGAAACAACTAAATTTCGCAGAAGTCCTTCTCCGATAGTCATTCAAGACGACGAAGACTTGAATATATACAAAGGGGATGAGTCCCGTGGTGATATGTCGAAGGAAATCCCTACCTCTGCCCCAATGGAAACTGTTGGCGATGACGACTTGACAGAAGAACAGTTATTTGACGAGCTGAATAGAATCCCTCTACCCGATATTGAATATACAGAAAAAGACTTCGGCGAGGAGCCTTTCTTTTCTGCTCCCGAAGAGGCGATTGCTTCAACAATGGAACGGGAAACGGGTCAGATGAGCCTGTCTCCAGGCCCGGGTCTGTTAGGGGGAATTATATGGGATGCACACCTCACACACACTACCTGACCTTGCACTATTATATCGTGAATATTCAAAGTTATAATATGCTCTTCTTTTCTTTTTACAGGAGCGATGTCCCGCAGGAAATCTTACTCATATCGTTCTCTTCGTGAGGGCACACCTAGCCTCCGCCCGGATACAGAGCGCCCTCGCGGTCTTCCTCATAGGCCGAGTTCCTAGCAACCTCGATCTCCACCCAAATCAACTTCTACCAGGCCTTCGAGTCATCCGACAATTCCGACCGGGGGAAAGCAACTTCCAAAAGAGTTGACTCCTCCAAAAAGTGCACCGTCCCATAGTCGGTCGTCAAAAAGGCGTCATGAATCCAAAGATAGGGACAGAGAATCATCCAAAGAGACTGAGAAGGGGGAAGTGATATCGTTCCCACTAGCCAACCGGAGTTAGCTGCCCCCGGGTCACGAGATCACGTTCATGGTCCCGAGATCCAAGGTAGGCTGGAAAAGCTGCGGGAACAATTTCCAGGCATATTCTTTGATAGGATGGTATTCGTTCCTGCCTTGGAACCGGTCCCTAAGAACTGGGACAACGAAGTTATCGGGCACATCCGTCATGTGGCCAAGCAGTACGAGATGATGAAAAAGCACGCAGTTAACCTTTCGGAGGTCATCCGAACACTTGAAATAGAAGCGCACAGATCCAAAGCAAAACTCGAAAATAATGAAAGGGCTAGGACGAAATTGGATAAGGATCTGGAAGACGCTCAGGCCTAGCTTGCTCTAGCACGGAGGGACGCTGCAAATTATAAGACTGAATTGGAAAATGCCAAGCAGCGCTTTCATTAAGAACTGGATTCCAATAGCCAAGAAAAGATGGCTTTAAAAAAGGAGGTTGAAGATCTCAAGATGGCCAATATCGAGCTGAAAACAGCACGAGATCATTTCGAAGCTGAGAAGGCTGCTTGGGAGGCGGAAAAAGCGAGCTTGAAAGAAAGTTTAGCCCTGGCAAAAGAAGAAACGGTGATTTTGAACGACCAGGTTTCAGATGCGGAAAGGAGGGCAGCCCTAGCCGAAAAGAACGTTGAAAGTGCCCTCGAATTGGCCACTGCTTCTAACAATAAGCTCCTCGAAAGAGAGAAAGAAATCGAGGGGTTTGAGGAGATGATTTTTGATTTCCTTGGCCAGGTTCTCAAGACTCGCAATATCTCATGGATCCCGGATTATCATGTTACTTTGGCCAACTTATGGGATGCCATTGTGGAAGGCGAAAAACATAGACTGGGGGTCGAAGAGATCAATGAGGATGAATTGATGAAGAGCATCCTAAGAGACAACGAGCCTGAGGACCTGGCGGAGGGTCATCGCCTAATCTTGGCGGAAATGGAAAAGGAGAGAACCTTGGTTAAAGGTAAAAGCAAAATTGACGAAGGTTCCAGTTCCGCCGCGAAACCTAAAACTTCCGGATTCGAGGAGTACCATCCTGATGATCCGCTAATCCCTTTGGGCCTAACTCCCATGGTTGTTGGAGCATCCGGAACTACTCAAGAGGGAGGATCTGCTGAAGGTATCTCTCTCCTTTCCTCGCAATTTGTTAAAGCAATTACGAATTGTCGTCGTCTGGCAGGACAAACAATTGAGTTAGTAATGTGTGTCTCTCATAATGCAGGTGGTGAGCCCATTGATAAGGGTGCTGAAAAAGAGAGAGAAGTGGAGAAGGAGGCTGTCCTGCCGGGTACTGGTACCGATGTCTCAGAGCGGGTCGAGGTCACAACAGTAGAAGGAAGCATCCCGGCAGCTAGCACCGATGTTCCCAAGGATGCCGAGACCATCGAAGCTTTTAAAGACATGGATGGTCGCCATGTGGATGACGAAGAGGATATTACCGGCCCCAAAAAGGCCGATGATGATGATGATGAGGAACCCCTGGCCAGCCGAAAAGCCAGACAAGAGAAAGACTTGGCTTCAAAGAAGGCGGGAGATGAGGCTTTGGACGTGGTCCCTCTTGCAGAGTTCGATCCCAAAACTGGGATGATTATGAAAATCCAGTCCAAGTCCATCAGCCGACAGCTTCACTTCGCAAACCCCGATGACTTCCCGGCTTCCCTTTCCAGTAGAAGCAAGAGAAAAGAGGTGGAAGAGGAAACTTCAGAAGAATCGGATGTTCCCCTCGTAGATAAGCGGAAGAGGAAGAAAGGGGACCCATCTGAAGCCGACAAGGAGAGACTGGAAAGGCAGAAGCAAGAGAAGAGGGCTAAGCGTAAATAGGATGTTTGTTGATGTTTTGCCTTTAGGTTTTCCACTGGCCAGGAAGTGTAATTGTGAGACTGGTCCTCACTTTTTGTTTCTAGGTTGTTCTTTCATTTTGTTGATTCGCAGTACATGAGCAACGGTTTATCTCTCCTTGCATCATTGTGTACCTGTATTCAGATAAACTTTCTATGTTTAATCATTAGCTAACTAATAATAATTACAAAGTAATCAAATGACAGATAGCCAAAGGAGAATTTTCATATTGCGTTGCTGTATTAAAGTTCCGCATATGCATGCGAGCATATGTGCCCCCAATCAGTTGTTATCATGACGTCTGACGGGGGTTTACTAGGAATCAGATAGCCTTATTGGTAGGTTGCCCCCTATTTCTGAATATGGGGGACTTAGAAGATTTCATAGGATAGTTGTTTGGCACCGAATTCCTAATACCTTGACCAATGCTTAATTGGAAACGCTTTTATACTCTCTCTCTCTCTCTGGAGAGTTAGAGTTTGAGCTCAGCGATTCACTCGCTTCCCGATCCTTCAGCAGGAAAGGAGCCCTTTCTCAGCGCTCAATCGGAGACGCTTTTATACTCTCTCTCTCTCTCTGGAGGGTTAGAGTTCGAGCTCAGCGATTCACTTGCTTCCCGATCCTTCAGCGGGAAAGGAGCTCTTTCTCAGCGCTCAATCGGAAACGCTTTTATACTCTCTCTCTCTCTGGAGAGTTAGAGTTCGAGCTCAGCGATTCACTCGCTTCCCGATCCTTCAGCGGGAAAGGAGCTCTTTCTCAGCGCTCAATCGGAGACACTTTTATACTCTCTCTCTGGAGAGTTAGAGTTCGAGCTCAGCGATTCACTCGCTTCCCGATCCTTCAGCGGGAAAGGAGCTCTTTCTCAGCGCTCAATCGGAGACGCTTTTATACTCTCTCTCTCTCTAGAGAGTTAGAGTCACAGATCAAGCAGCCTGCAATCATGCATTCTCATCAAACTCATCCTTGGGGCATACTTTAACCCATACTCCGTGGATTAAAGCTAGTTGGACAAGCAGTTGGGGCCTTTGCCAAAGCTTTGGGTTTTTCTTATTAGTCCACGGGAGGAACGGTTGGTACCAGACTTCGGGTACCTGGATTATTCACATTGATTTTCATAAAAACAAATAGGCAAATAAATAAAGATGCAAATAAAGGCAAATAACACACGGTATTTTTATAGTGGTTCGGTCGAATCATGACCTACGTCCACTTTATAATCTCTTGCTTTAAGGAATCAGACTATTCTAGGCAAGTCATGCCCTGTACATAGTTTTTTAACAAAGCAAAAGAATAGATTTAAAATTCTCATGTCAAATATGGCCGTAAATGTTGGGCATTCCACACTCTGGGGATTTCCCTTCCATCTACGGTTGCAAGCTTGAAGGTTCCATTATCAAGCTTGCTCAAAATAGAGTACGGTCCTTCCCACTTCGCTCCCATATGAGTTGGGGGTGGAAAGACACGTTTCAGAACCAAGTCTCCGGGTTCCCAGGTTCGGACTCGGACCTTTCTGTCGTAATATCGGGCGACCTGTTGTTTGCATCTCAGGGCACGCAGGTCTGCTTCATCCCTCTTTTCTTCGATCATATCTAGGGACTCAAGGAGCAATTCATTATTGGTCATCGGATCATAATAAGTCACCCGATGAGAAGGTACCTTTATCTCAACCGGGATGACCGCCTCTGTTCCAAAAGCAAGGGAGAACGGGGTATGTCCCGTTGCCGATTTATATGTTGTCCTGTAAGCCCATAGTGCCAAGGGCAATTCATCAGCCCATATGGCTCTGGCCCGCTTCATTCTTCTTTTCAGAATGGACTTAATTACTTTATTTGCCGCTTCGACTTGCCCGTTCGATTGTGGGTGCGCCACGGAGGTATACCGATTCTCGATGTGGTATCTTTGGCAGAAATTTCTGAATTCAGCACTATCGAATTGAGTTCCGTTGTCTGTTATCACAATCTTTGGAATCCCAAATCGACAGATGATGTTTCTCACGATGAAGTTGATCACTCGTTTAGTTGTGATTGTAGTTAGTGGTTCTGCCTCAACCCACTTAGTGAAATAATCTACGGCCACAATAGCGAACTTTGCTCCGCCTCTTGCTATGGGGAGGCTTCCTATGATATCAATTCCCCACATAGCAAAAGGCCACGGACTCATCATTGTTTTTAACTGACTCGGAGGCGCTCTGGGTATCTTTGAGAATCTCTGGCACGCATCACATCGTCGTGCATATCTCACTGCATCCTTGTTTATGGTAGGCCAGAAATAACCATGCCGCAACACCTTTTTTGCCAGATTTTGCCCTTCAGTGTGGTCGCCACATTCGCCCTCGTGGACTTCTTGTAGCACACGTTTGATGTCATCGTGGGCTATACACCGAAGGAGGGGCATTGAAAATCCTTGTCTATAAAGAACTCCGCCTTGCAGAACGTATCGGGCGGCTTTACGAATCACTTTACGCCTCTCGCTTTTCTTGGTCGGAAGCGTTCCATCCATTAGGAAATTCTTTATAGGGGTCATCCAGGACTCCCTTTCTGGTTCCGTCTCTAGTACTAGGTCGACTTCCATCCGATCTATGCTAGGAGACCGAAGTACTTCAACGGGGGCCAGCACAGTTACTTCAGGATCGCTAGAACTAGCCATCTTTGCCAACTTGTCTGCCTGCTGGTTCTCTGTTCGCGGAATATGAGATATGCAGTAGTGATCAAAATCATTCAGCAGTTCTTTGACTTTCTTTAAGTATAGAAACAATCTTGCACTTTTAGCTTGGAATCTTCCAATGACTTGATTCACAACTAACTTGGAGTCACAGAAAATGTTCAGCTTTGTGACTTCTAGTTCCTTTGCAATCTTCAATCCGGCTATCAGAGCTTCATATTCGGAATCGTTGTTAGTGGCCTGAAACTCCATTGGGATGGCATAGGTTATCAATCGTTTCTCGGGGGTTTCAAGCACTATTCCAGCGCCGGATCTTTCGTCGTTTCTAGCGCCATCAGTATACAATCTCCAGACATTAGGATCGAAAAGTAACTTCGAAGGTTCCACTTCTTCGTCTGCTATATCTTCTTCAGGAACAGTGAACTCTGCTATGAAGTCGGCTATCACTTGCCCTCGAATTGACCGCCTGGGCTGAAAGTTCAAGTCAAATTGACTTAACTCAATATTCCATTTGAGTAACCTTCCAGATGCCTCCGGTCTCTGCAAAACTTGCTTGAGTGGATGATCAGTGTATATGGTGATAGGATGTGCCTGAAAGTAGTGCCGAAGTTTTCGGGAGGCAATCAGTAAACTATAAGCCAACTTCTCTATCCGTGGATAATTACGCTCTGCTGCTGTCAATTTCTTGCTCACATAATACACAGGTCTTTGGACCTTATCCTCTTCCCTTACCAACGCTGAGCTGATCGCATGGGACGACACTGCCAAATACACGAATAAATCCTCGTGATCTACTGGTTTGGATAGAATCGGAGGTTTCTCCAAGTGCCTGAGCAAATTCTGAAACGCTTCTACGCAGTCAGGTGTCCATTTAAAGTGGCGTTTTCCTCGCTTTATTAATTCAAAGAACGGAATGCACTTGTCCGTAGCCCTGGAGATAAATCTGCTTACTGCGGCCACTTTTTCGGCAAGGCTTTGCACATCCCTAATTTTCCTAGGTTCCTGAATGTTTCTGATTGCCGCGATCTGGTCTGGATTAATCTCGATACCGCGGGAACTGACAATGAATCCCAGGAATTTTCCAGAAGCAACACCGAACGAACATTTGGTCGGATTGAGTTTCATTCCATACTTTCGAAGAATGCCGAACATCTCTGCCAAGTCAGCAGTGTGCTGAGAAGATTGTTTGGACTTAACCAACATATCGTCAACGTATACTTCCATCGTTTTCCCGATTTGGTTATAGAACATCATGTTGACCAAACGCTGATATGTAGCGCCAACATTCTTCAAACCGAAGGGCATTACCACATAACAATATAACCCCAGATCGGTAATAAAACTAGTGTGCTCTTGATCTGGAACATGCATCGGAATTTGGTTGTATCCTGAATAAGCATCCATAAATGAGAGAAGCTCATGACCTGCCGTCGAGTCTACTAACTGGTCAATTCGAGGTAATGGGAAACTATCTTTTGGACAAGCTTTGTTCAAATACGAAAAGTCGATACACGTTCGCCACTTTCCGTTGGCCTTCTTTACCAGGACTGGGTTCGAAATCCAGTCTGGGTAGGTTGAATCTTTGACAAACCCATTACTCTTTAGCTTTCCAACCTCTTCTTTCAAGGCAGCGGACCTCTCTGGGCCCAACATTCGCCTTTTTTGCTTTACTGGAGGATGTTTGGGATCAATGCTCAAAGAATGGCTCATGATTGATGGGTATATCCCGCACATGTCCGCGTGGGTCCAAGCAAATACATCCAAATTATTCTTTAAGAAATTCGTCAATTCTTTAGCAAGATTCGGGCTTAACTGGGATCCAATCTTAAGGACCTTCTCCGGGTCACTGTCATCGATTGGTACATCCATAGTTGCCTCGTTGGGAGTCTCCATTCTGCCCCCGGGCTCTTGATCCTCTCTGGGATCTATGTCCTCGGGCATCCATCTGGGCAACTCTCCAACGATTGTCCTCTTTGGTTGCTATAAGGTCTCCGCCCCCGAAGGGGGAGAAGTGCCTTTAGTTTCGATATCCCCTCCATTGCGAAGTAACTTTAGTTCAGCAACATAACATGCTCGCGCAGCAACTTGATCCCCTCTGACGATACCAATGCCAGCTTCTGTGGGGAATTTCAATAACAAGCACCAAGGGGCTATACAGGCTCTGAACTTTGCGAGGGCCGGTCGGCCCAAGAAGGCATTGTATGGCGATTCAACATCCAAAACCACAAAGGGAAGGATTCTCACTCTCTGGCGTTCTCCTTCCCCAAGTGTAACTGGCAACTCTACATAACCCATTGGAGCGGTGGATGCTCCGTTGAATCCACGGATCCACCCCTGGCAGGGCTTCAAGTCTTTTATTTCAAGATTCATCTGGTCAAAGGCCTTTTTGAAGAGAATATTAACGGAACTCCCGTTGTCCACCAGGACCTTATGAACAGTGGCTGGCCCAATGGGTATTGTAATTACAAGTGGATCTTCAGTTGGAGCATGGACTCCGATGCTTTCTCGTTCTCGAAAAACAACATCATCAGTCATCATCTTCTTCTGCTTCACCGGGATACTGTCCTCGGGGTTGCTACATTCCCCCACTTCGAGGTGTTGTTTGGCTGCATTGACGTATTGATCTAAAGCTTTGGAACTGTGCCCAGCAAGATAAAGTCCACCGATCACGGTATTGATAACAATATTCTTTCCCTTTTACTGAGTAGTTGGCCTAGTAGCAAGTTGATTTTGATTCTGATTCGGGGCCTGCACTGCTTGCCCCCTGTCCCAAGGCGCTACTCTGTATTCATCTAGCTTTCCTTCTCGAAGCAGCCTTTCGACCACGTCCCTCAGGTGACGGCATTCATTCGTCGAATGGCCGTGAATTTGATGAAAGAGACAAAACTTTCCTGTCTCACGCTCTTTTTCTGTCGATTCTCTAGAAGGTGGCCTCTTATTTTGGAGGACTTCGTACGCATCCATGAAAATATTCTCCAAAGTATCATTGATGGGTGTATAACTTTCAAAGGCCCTGGGACGAGTCCTTCTCTGGGAATCGTTCCCTCGGCCCCTCTTCCGGTTGTTGCCGTTACCATTGTTATTGTTGTTACCCGGCTGACGACCACCCTGATTCTGATTTCCGACGTTAACTTCAACTTTCCCCGAGCTGTCTCCAGTCTGTTTTATGGCGACATTGCTCTGAATTTCCTCCTTATCAGTTGTTTTAACCTTTCGATTTGCGTATGCCTCTTCCCGGCGCAGATGTACGTTGGCTTTCTCATAGAATAACTCTCTGGTGTGGGGTGGTTTGCCTGCCAAGTACCTCCCGAATTCAGTGTCCTTATCCACTCCGTCAATCAGTGCTGCGACGGTGGTCGGTTCATGAGGATCTTTGACCTCAGTGGCGGCCAAATTGAAACGATCCAGGTACGTCTTTAGGCTCTCGCCTGGTCGCTGTTTAACAAGGAATAAATCGATCACGCTTTTTGTCTTCTGTGCATAGATACGGAATTGTTCTACGAACTTCTCGCTCAGTTCCCTGAAGCTAGAAATCGATCTTGCCGGCAGGCGAGTGAACCATAGCAAAGCCACGTCTTCCAGGAATATGGGAAATGCTTTACACTTAACCGCGTCAGAAGCGGCGGCAGCGGTCATCGACCAAGAGTATCTCATCAGGTGTTGAACAGGATCAGATCTTCCCGCATATCGATTCATTTGTGGCATGTTGAAGCGCCTAGGAAAAGTCGCATCCAAAATATCGTCAGTAAAAGGAGTATGACTGCGGTCAATCCCCCAATCTTCGTTCCGCTGTCCGCGGTTGTCGGCGAGAATCTGGTGAACCATGGCTGCAACATTTGCGCTGGTCAAAGGAGGTTCAGGGTCAGTGCCTCTAACCCGACGAGGTTCTCTGATCTCTCTTCGGGAAGCAGCCACAAAATCCGGGGCTCGGACAGGGCTTCGCTGCCCCCTATTATCATGAGTATGTATGCAGCGACGGGGCTGAGGTGGTCTGTTATGCACAGGACTATTCACATTACGGTTTGGGGATCCCGCCCCTAGTTCCTCTTCTTGTGAGGGCAGGGTTCCGAACCGAAGCTATTCTATGTTTTCGGCTCTCTCATATGGTCGCCGCGGAGGTCTCAGCGATTCGTCAGACGAAGAAGAATATACTGGGGTGAGTGGACGAACCGGTGATGCCCTTTGCCTTGCTAGTTCGTCAAGTCTTCTATCCATAGCCGTCAAATTCTGCCGCAGGATGGAACTTTCCTGCCTTTGGGCTGCCAACTCATCAAACAACCTATCCCACATTTCGGCGAAGCGAGAGAGATCCCCCTCAGTGACAGGAGCAGCATGATCATAATGGTCATCATCACTCTCTCTTATACGCAAAGAGCTTGAACCGGGTCGAGCGGAGGCTCCGGGACGATAGGAATGGGTCATAGGTTCTTTTCCAGGTCGTGTTGTAGTCTGACCATCAGTTCGGATAGCTGCGGTTCGTGGAGGGCGATTCGCTGCGCCCCCCTGAGATCGACTCGTGGTCGTGGTACGTGGAGGCTGCGAGGTGTTGCCTCGGGATCGAGTGACAACCCCTTCAGTGGCACGGATCGTCTCGTTCCCATCGACTCGGAACGAGGTGTCTTCGTCGGATCGGATCGCCCCCTGCGCTCCGCGATCCAGAACTTCTTCGTTGCCCAGTTCGTGTACACTCTCCTCAATCGTTTCGTTGGTCTGCGAAGCTTTAGATCTTTTTCCAGCCATGATATCCGAATCGCTGGAATCCTCAAAGAAGCGAATAGTGAAACTTTAAGACTGAGATTCTCAGTGAAAGCACCAAAAATGTTAGATTGAAATTTGGACCTAACACCCAAGTTATTATGAACAGTAGAGAATTTCGAATGAAGAACAAGGAAAAAGAAAATAACACTCAGAATTTATAGTTGTTCGGCGTTAACGAGCCTACGTCCACTTTATATGTTATTGATTATGCTTTAGAAGCTAATACAACAATGGTTTCTTTCAATATTTCAGTAGTTTGACAACAATGGCGGATTAAGAACTCAATATTGCCAAAAGGATCCCAAAAAATGCCAAGCTCTGGGCTATTTATAGCTGATTTTGTCAGGCGGATCGTGGACACGTTGCACGAATCCCGAGAACCTCGGGTCGGATCGCCGCCATTGGAGAAATGGTCAAATTAGCCGTTGTGGACAGGTGTCGTGATTTGCTTGAACATCGGATCGTGCAGATGGGGGAGAATCGGTCCAAGTGACGGTTAGGGACACGCGTCGCCAGATCCACGCGATTCGGATCGCTGAAGACTAGCTCGTGCTTGAACAGGTCAGAGGGTTCGCCATGCACCAGGAGATCGGATCGGTTCGCTTGGGATAACAACGTGAGTTTGGATCGGATCGCCCAGTTGTATCGTTCGCTAATGAGGAGGGGCGATCCGATATTGGGCGAGACGATGGTACGCGAATCGATCTTAAGCGAAACGATGATGCGCGATCCATTCCTTCATGTTCTTAGATACTGTGGTTTCCTGCTTTCCTCTTACGAATGATCCTGGGTGGCTTGGTCAAAAAGCGAGCCAACATACTAAACACCGTCTGCATCCTAGTATATATATATAACTAGAAAATGAAATTGAAAGGTGAGAAATTCTCACCGATAGCTATCCAACTTCACGACACTTCATTTGCAGAAACCTTCGTCGCTCTCGCCTTTTTGTCATCTTCGTTGTCCATATTCTCTACGTATGTAAAAATCATATTTTTACTTCGATGTTCAATATACAAAAATCATATTTTTACTTCGATGTTCAATATATAAAAATCATATTTTTACTTCGATGTTCAATATACAAAAATCATATTTTTACTTCGATGTTCAATATACAAAAATCATATTTTTACTTCGATGTTCAATATATAAAAATCATATTTTTACTTCGATGTTCAATATATAAAATTCATATTTTTATTTCGATGTTCAATATATAAAAATCATATTTTTACTTCGATGTTCAATATATAAAAATCATATTTTTACTTCGATGTTCAATATATAAAAATCAAATTTTTACTTCGATGTTCAATATATAAAAATCGAATTTCTACTATGCTATTCAATATAGAAAAATCGAATTTCTACTCTTCCTCTCATATAAAAATTATATTTTTATTCTTTCTATTAATTAAAAGAAATCTCGTCTTTTAACATTATAAAAATTCAATCTTTTATCTATTAAAAATCTAAACTTTTATCTATTAAAAATCTAAACTTTTATCATTTAAAAATCTAAAATTTTATCATTTAAAAATCTAAACTTTTAACATGATGTATTTCATATATATAAAAAAAAATTGCTCACTGTAGTTGTCTTCTCGTTCATCTTCTACAGGTACTTCACCCCCAAACAGTTCGCCTCCCATCATTGCTTGCGCAGGAGATCTCAAGGGGACGGACCCTGGTCGAATTACATCACGATGAAAGCCTCAACATCTTCTTCAAACGCCGGGAAGCACGCTCCGTTCGAACCCCTCACGAGCTCGGGAATTGGTGGCAGCGGCATTGACTTCGCGAGGTGTTGATGGGCGACTTCGGGTCTTGCGAGAGGGACTGGTCTTCGTGATGGCGGCGAAGGAAATGGGCAGGGGGAGGTGGAGATGGAGGCGGCGACGGCTACTAGGGCGCGGTGGTGGTTTGGCAGAGGGGGCGACGTATGGAGGCCAATATCGAATTGGGGGAAAGGGAGAAATGTTCTGATCGAGGAAAAATAGCAGGGGTGTATAAGTAAAGTTATTATATTTCTTTATTTTTATTTTATTTAATCCTCCACAAAAAGTTGACTTTTATATACGACCTCTAAACGAGGCCCACCGCCTGTCGTCCATAGCGTATTACCCCCATTCCGAACACAATGGGATATGTATCGTAAGCTGATTCGATCGTTTCGATCCGTTTCCATTAAAATCAACATATAACTCTATATATTGATTTCGAACGCGCAATTCAATTTACTGGGGTCACATACGAACTCTAAAAATTCCCGAAAAATATTTTCTAGCTTCGTATTGATGATACGGTCCTAACAAAACTAGTTTCGTCGAATTCTGAGACTGTTTGAAAAATGGCCAATTTCCAGTCGATTAAAATTAACTGAAAATGGTCAATCGCGTTTTCCTTTGCCACGCTCACATATTGATCCAGAAAATTATGAAATTTGGAATCTAGCAATAATTTGACACTGCGGACCCAACAAAACTGGTTTCGTCGAGATCCGAGGTCATTTGCAAAATGTCCATTTTTAAGGGCCTGAATTCCATAGCGACTATTAAGAATTTTCAACTGGACATATCTTTTGATTCCCGCTATGAAATTTTGATTTTTCGGATTCGTTGGGAAGATATCATCAATTAGATCCTAATGTTTTTGGTTTCACTAAAATCCAGATTGTTTTGCACCCGGTACATTCAATTGAAGTTTGAAATCGAATTATCGAACTACCGCGCCATTTTCAATTCCTTTTATAAATATAAATAAATATTTATATTCTAACGACGGCGCATATAATATATACGTTCGAATTATATTCAAAACAAATTTCTTGTCGATATTATTTAAAATAATTCATTTTAAATAATCAAAATTCGCTAAAATTGCCAAAATAAAAAATTTAAACTGGCCCAGATTTTCGGGTTATTACAATCTCCCCCACTTAAAACTTTTCGTCCTCGAAAAGGAACAAAGTCGAAAGTGGTTTGATTAATCAACTCTACGTTCGATCTGGCTTCCATTCTCCAACTTTTCAGTTTCTGAGAATTTTCAAATTCATCAAAAATTTGGCTAACACCCTAAATTTTCGAGAAATTTCGCCATAACCTCCCCTGCAACGGGAGCATCGGGGAATTTCAAATAGCTTCCCCAGTCCTTCTAATCTCAAAAAGAAAAAGAAAAAGCCAAGCGGCTAGCCAATAGGCTCATAAAATCATCATCACCCAAACAAAACAGTAAATTATATAGCAAACATGTACCTATTTATCGGGCAAAAAAATTTTATTCTTCGGCTCTAGCCTCCTTGCTATGACCTGTTCAATGTAAGTACAAGTATATGCAAGCAAACGCAACCAATTTTCAATATAATTCAATATTTGGTTCAATTAGGCTAAATGGTTCAAAATTATCAACCAAATAAACAAACAACACAAACATCAATCAATTAGTGAATTAGAGTCTCAAATTCATAATTTTGATACATATACAAAAATCATGTTTTTGATGCCAAATCACAACAATAGGCCCTATCTAATTTTGGTTCTCACACCAGTCAATAGGAAATATAGAAATCTCACTTTCGTTGCTCGAAAATAAATACTGGCGATGGTGCCCCGTCACCAGAATTATCCCCGGGCAACTACAGTATGATCCTATAACTATCTAATACATTGAAACTTCGAATACACGTTTGCAAGACGTATATGCAAAATCTTTATATATCGGATTGTCCCGATCAATATAGAATAAATAATCAAATACGAATAGTTGATATAAATTTTCAAAACAAAATGGGTTTTCATTTTTATTTTAAAAATTTACTCTTCACACTCGTTCTAGGATACTACTGATCCCATCTCTAACGAGTCATTCTCATTAGATATTACTAATCCAATATATGATGAATTCTTTCATATGGTTCTAATGTGTCTTGTTCTCTGAGCTTTGTAAACCAAAGCTATGATACCAACTGTTACGAGAAAGAATTTCTCTCGGTCCGAACCAGTCGCTAAACCGACCCAGACCGTTCGAAACGCCCTATCGTTTTGAGAACACGACGAAACAGAACGTAGACGGAAGAACATTTCACTATATATCACAACAATGCATCAGATTACAAGAATATACATATTATAAACAAATAAATATTACACAGAAATATCAGAGATTTAAATTACATTTAAATACATCGCAGCGGAAAATAATACAATACACAACTAGAAGGAGATATACGGATACAAAGCTTTCCGGATATCGTTCCAGCTGTAAACCAGGATCCTGTGAATATAAATCTGCAAAACCAAAACTACTAGCTGCCCGTGACAAAATAAGGGCACCCAGAGTTTAGGTTAAAACAATAAACTCCAGGTCAGTCATGGGACTGGTGCGAGAACTAAAACAGTTATTATTCTTTATTTTTAATGTTCGGTAAATCAAGGGACCACGCCGTATAAAACGGAACGGGTTTCCTCCTAAGAATACCAGTGCATAAAACAACAGCGCAATGCTAAATAAAGAAAAATGAAGCTATTATAAGACCCAGGTCCTATCACACAATGCAACGCAAGCCGGGGGATAGGGTTTTTTAACTTATAATAGCCAAGAATGCTTGATACGTTTAGAAGAAATCATTTGATACTATTATAAGTGTATAGTGTATAAAACAGCTTCAAATCATAAGTATCAATCATAGGCGGCATGAATGCCCCATACCACTATGTCGCCATATATAGGTTATACAATCAAAATCGCAAAGTCACGTATTTGGAAATTGGGTTTCCATCTATGAACCGAGGCAAAAGATAGTCCTCAACCTATTCGAGACAATCTAGCCCATGTCTCAGGACCCAGACTCAGGTGGGCCTTGGATCGTCAGGGTCGGTCCACCGATGTGGATTAGTATGCCTGAACAATACATCTCTCCGCCCTTTGGGGCGTAAATGAGCCAACGAATGGCTCCATCGGACCTGAATCGTCCGGTCTAACCGAGGCGCCTCACAACAGCAACAACCACATAAGTCAAACTCGTCAGGGCGTGTAAAACCACTGACGCCACTTCTAACTAGAAAGAAACGCATGTCCTCCCGGATGTCCGTCTCCCGTTTTTGGTTCATACCGGGTGTGAAACTCGCGAAGTATACGTTACACAAAGCTACGCCACAAAGGCTGTGATTTGATCATCACCACAAGACTTTGCTTTTCAACAGAAGCCTCGATCAATTGCCACTTAGGCATGCCACAAAGGCAATTCACTCCATGCGTTTGATATCCATCAATATATAACCCCTGAGCTCGTACGTCTCAGAGAAGGGCGTTAAGCAAGAGAATAAATTCTCCGCCGCAAAATAGATATATATTTAATAGAGATCAATCACACGGACTAAAATCCAATGTCGGACACACAGTCCATTTACAAGTTCGTTCTGGGTCTGAACGAAACCGGAGGCACCTAGTACCCCGCATATCCATCGATCTCCAAGTACGTCTGGACGATCACCCACTGTTTCCATCTTCTTGGGTGTACAGCCCAATCAAGATCATCAGTAATCACCCAAACGACGTGAAGACTTCCGGTCTTCGACCATCGTCTTCATCTTCGACTTATCGTCGTATCAGTTATTCAGAATTGGATAAACCCGGTCTTTCTGAATAACTGTTACACAAACACAACATACGCCTCATTCCAATTCATCAGTCACTAACCGTAAATTAATCAAGAGAATAATTTCCCAAATATTAACAACGAAGGCCGAAACCAACATCAGATCAATATCCAGAAAACCATTCTGCTTGGCTAACCGACTGTTAGTTTCTAAATTTTACATTCATAGGGAAAAGTTCCCATTAATTTTATCCAAGATAAATTCCTTGAATTTATTCTTTAATCTTCTTTTGAATTTCGATTCAACTAGTCGGGATTAACGAACCTTACCACAGTAATCATTTGTTTTAATTTCCTAATCCCAACCTATTCATCCCATGAAGTAAAACTGGTGATACTTCATATCTAACATCACGGTGTTATCGGTAAATTCAATTACCATTTCACGTTCAAATCTAATTAAAGATTCTACTATCGCCTGGAGCAAAACTGGTGATACTCCATTCTCGATGATTTCAATCTAATTAAAGATTCATTAAAACTCCACTTAGTTTTAATCTTTAACTGGGTTAAAGAATCAGTGTCATTTAAAACACAGTTCACGATAAACCCAAAATCACATTCCACTAACTATCGGGTTAGAGAACGAGTGTTATTTAAAACACTGTCCACGATAAACCCAAAAATCAATATCAATTCAATTCCAATTAAATATTATTTAATTGGTACACTTCATTAAATCTAAATAAAAAGATTTAATCTTTTCTCAACCGGGTTCAAGAACAGTGTTAGTCAAGACACCATTCACGACAAACCCAAATCACATTTGATATTCAATACAAGGCTCTGAATAGAAAATATATCGGCTTATATTCAATATCAAATTCTACGATTAACAAATGTCGTATTGGAAATAACGATATAAATATATATCTTTCAAATTTCCATAACAACACCAGTATAATCACGAATTCCAACATCGAAATATTCCGAAGACAATTTCGATTCAAATCCATTCCAATGCAATCATTGGAAATTCTGGTTATTTTCAAAACCATTTCAAATTCAATTTATTTATTTAAAAATAAATAGAATTATAATTCTAGTTCAAAACTAGTTCATTTCGATAAAAATCTATTTTTATCTTTTCAAATATGGAGTTTTTCATCCCAATTTTTCCCAAATCATTTCTTATGATTTAACACAATTTATTATTATTTTTAATAATTTTATCAAGGCCTGTACAGTCGATTTCCATCAACGGCCATCGAACTGCACTTACAGCGACCTTTTTCAAATTTGATTTGGACATAATTCCAAATCCAACCGTTAGATTTCTAATTTCAAATATTCGTTAGAAAGCTCTTTTCGATACGAACCCAACGGTTCCAGTTTTAGGAGAATCCGACGGTCGGATCTCCCGTAATGTCCGTTCGAAGTCAATGGTCGAAATTCGCGAACTGCCGCTGCGCAGCGCGTTCTATTCAGGCCATTATATTATATATTCAATATATATAATATATACTTCGTTGATTTCCTTTTAAAAACGTATTTTATAAATCGTTTTAAATTCGTTTTCAAAATGGTTTCAACTTCATATTACATTTCAAATCAAAATTGAATATTCCAATATAAATTCATTTTAAATTCATTTCAAATTGATTTCAATTCAAATTGATTTCTAATTCAATTTCAGTTCATTTTCCATTCAATTCAATTTCAATTCGAATTCATTTCTATTCCATTTCAATTTCAATTCGAATTCATTTATATTGAATTCGTTTCAAAATATCAGATTTTGAAATCACTTTCGATATTCATTATAAAATGAATAAAATCGATATAAATATCGTTCATGTCAAAATGGCGTCAATCTAATCAATACGGCTTCATATATTCCTATTTTCAACTATTCTTTTTCAAAATATTTCTATTTTCAACTATTCCTTTTCAAAATATTTCTATTTTCAATTATTCCTTTTCAAAATATTTCGTTTTCAAATATTTCTATTTCAAAACTGGAATGAGGCCCAATCAATTACCATATAATGTTAATTATATGGATTTTCTACAACACATGTATATATCAACAACGATGAATAATCAACCATCATCCAAAGTGCATTCTACACTGCATAAGCATCAAATAAAAACATTCAACGCTTATAACAGCCTGTCAATCAATTGATCGACATACAACTAAACAATCGGGATTAGTGTACGTCAAATATCATCCCAATACCCGTGTGGGGTTTCAAGCAATGAAACACAGATTTTTATTTGTGCAGTTGGGCGATGTGTAAAATTTATCGTCCCAATCAATGTCCTTCAAATAGGTGTACATAAACAAACCGTCCGGTTTGTAAATGAATATTTATTTATTCACATTCATGTTAAAAATTATATTTTTAACGATCAAACTATTTTATTCTACCTATGAATGTTCTATCCAGTTCATTTATTCAATTAAATGATAATTTATTTTTCTATCATATTTTAGAAAATTTCGGCCGCATAACGGCACGATACTAGAAACGGGACAAGGCCTAGCCTTATCCCCGGTCTAGTGAAGGCCCACGCCATTCACACATCAATCAAATCAATTCATTTCACCAAACAATTCAATTTCAATCAAATAATCTAACTAATTATTGCAATCAAACAAACAAGTCCATGGTCTGTGGACGATTTTGTCGGGTGCTACTAAAAACCGTCTGCATCCTAGTATATATATATATAAATATATATATATATATATATATAACTAGAAAATGAAATTGAAAGGTGAGAAATTCTCACCGATAGCTATCCAACTTCACGACACTTCATTTGCAGAAACCTTCGTCGCTCTCGCCTTTTTGTCATCTTCGTTGTCCGTATTCTCTACATATGTAAAAATCGAATTTTCACTTCGCTATTCAATATATAAAAATCGAATTTTTACTTCGATGTTCAATATATAAAAATCATATTTTTACTTCGATGTTCAATATACAAAAATCATATTTTTACTTCGATGTTCAATATATAAAAATCATATTTTTACTTCGATGTTCAATATATAAAAATCATATTTTTACTTCGATGTTCAATATATAAAAATCATATTTTTACTTCGATGTTCAATATATAAAAATCATATTTTTACTTCGATGTTCAATATATAAAAATCATATTTTTACTTCGATTTTCAATATATAAAAATCATATTTTTACTTCGATGTTCAATATATAAAAATCATATTTTTACTTCGACGTTCAATATATAAAAATCATATTTTTACTTCGATGTTCAATATATAAAAATCAAATTTCTACTATGCTATTCAATATAGAAAAATCGAATTTCTACTCTTCCTCTAATATAAAAAATATATTTTTATTCTTTCTATTAATTAAAAGAAATCTCGTCTTTTAACATTATAAAAATTCAATCTTTTATCTATTAAAAATCTAAACTTTTATCTATTAAAAATCTAAACTTTTATCATTTAAAAATCTAAACTTTTATCATTGAAAAATCTAAACTTTTAACATGATGTATTTCATATATATATAAAAAAATTGCTCACTGTAGTTGTCTTCTCGTTCATCTTCTACAGGTACTTCACCCCCAAACAGTTCGCCTCCCATCATTGCTTGCGCAGGAGATCTCAAGGGGACGGACCCTGGTCGAATTACATCACGATGAAAGCCTCAACATCTTCTTCCAACGCCAGGAAGCACGCTCCGTTCGAACCCCTCACGAGCTCGGGAATTGGTGGCAGCGGCATTGACTTCGCGAGGTGTTGATGGGCGACTTCGGGTCTCGCGAGAGGGACTGGTCTTCATGATGGCGGCGAAGGAAAGGGGCAGGGGGAGGTGGAGATGGAGGCGGCGACGGCTACTAGGGCGCGGTGGTGGTTTGGCAGAGGGGGCGATGTATGGAGGCCATCATCGATTTGGGGGAAAGGGAGAAATGTTCTGATCGAGGAAAAATAGCAGGGGGGTATAAGTAAAGTTATTATATTTCTTTATTTTTATTTTATTTAATCCTCCACAAAAAGTTGACTTTTACATACGACCTCTAAACGAGGCCCACCGCCTGTCGTCCATAGCGTATTACCCCCATTCCGAACACAATGGGATATGTATCGTAAGCTGATTCGATCGTTTCGATCCGTTTCCATTAAAATCAACATATAACTCTATATATTGATTTCGAACGCGCAATTCAATTTACTGGGGTCACATACGAACTCTAAAAATTCCCGAAAAATATTTTCTAGCTTCGTATTGACGATACGGTCCTAACAAAACTAGTTTCGTCGAATTCTGAGACCGTTTGAAAAATGGCCAATTTCCAGTCGATTAAAATCAACTGAAAATGGTCAATCGCGTTTTCCTTTGCCACGCTCACATATTGATCCAGAAAATTATGAAATTTGGAATCTAGCAATAATTTGACACTACGGACCCAACAAGACTGGTTTCGTCGAGATCCGAGGTCATTTGCAAAATGTCCATTTTTAAGGGCCTGAATTCCATAGCGACTATTCAGAATTTTCAACTGGACATATCTTTTGATTCCCGCTATGAAATTTTGATTTTTCGGATTCGTTGGGAAGATATCATCAATTAGATCCTAATGTTTTTGGTTTCACTAAAATCCGGATTGTTTTGCACCCGGTACATTCAATTGAAGTTTGAAATCGAATTATCGAACTATCGCGCCATTTTCAATTCCTTTTATAAATATAAATAAATATTTATATTCTAACGACGGCGCATATAATATATACGTTCGAATTATATTCAAAACAAATTTCTCGTCGATATTATTTAAAATAATTCATTTTAAATAATCAAAATTCGCTAAAATTGCCAAAATAAAAATTTTAAACTGGCCCAGATTTTCGGGTTATTACATGGTTTTTGCAGCAACCAATCCAAAAGATTCATCATCTTTCATATTTGTCGATCAACCCCTCCTATGCTTAAACTAGCCCTACTTCTCTTAATACTTCAAAATAGCCCTTCTTTTTAATCGTATTCCTAATTCTCTGAATAGCCCTTACTTCCAAAAATTGCCCCTCTCTTTTTACTACTGTGAAGGGTTAGTTCTTGAAGCACCCAATCCAAACGATTCATCATCTTTCATATTTGTCGATCTAACCATCCTATGATTAAACTACCCCTATTTCTCTTAATACTTCAAAACAGCCCTACTTTTCAATCGTACAATTAATTCTATAAATATCCTCTACTTCCAACAATTACCCATATTTTTTAACTACTGTGAAGGGTTGGTTTTTGCAGCACGCAAACCAAATGATTCATCATCTTGTCGATCTACCCCTACTATGCTTAAACTAACCCTACTCCTCTTAATACTTCACAAAAATGCCCTTCTTATAAATCCTATCCTTAATTCTCTAAATAGACCTTACTACCAACAATTACCCCAATTTTTTACTACTGTAAAGGGTCGGTTTTCACAGCACCCAATCCAAACGATTCATCATCTTTCATATTTGTCGATCTACCCCTCCTATGCTTAAACTAGCCCTACTTCTCTTAATACTTCAAAATAGCCATTCTTTTAATCCTATCCCTAATTCTTTAAATAACTCTTACTTCCAACAATTACCCCTATCTTTTTACTACTGTGAAGGGGTTGTTTTTGCATCACCTAATCCAAATGATTCATCATCTTTCATATTGGTCGATCTATCCGTCCAATGCTTAAACTACCCCTACTTCTCTTAATACTTCAAAACAGTCCTTCTTTTAAATCGTACGACTAGTTCTCTAAATAGCCCTTACTTCCAACAATTAACCCTATTTTTTAACTACTGTGAAGGGTTGGTTTCTGTGGAACCCAATCCTAACGATTCATCATCTTTCATATTTGTCGATCCACCCCTACTATGCTTAAACTACCCCTACTTCTCTTAATACTTCAAGATAGTCCTTCTTTTAAATCCTACCCGTAATTCTCTAAATAGATGTTACTTCTTACAATTACGAACGTCTTTTTATTACTATGAAGGGTTAGTTTTTGTAGCACCCAATCAAAACGGCTCGTCAGATTTCATATTTGTCAATCTACCCCAACTATGCTTAAATTACCCCTGCTTTTCTTAGTACTTCAAAACAGTCCTTTTTAATCCTACCCCTAATTCTCCCAATAGTCCTAACTTCGAACAATTACCCCTATTTATTAACTACTATGAAGGGTTGGTTTTGCAGCACCCAATCCAAATGATTCATGATCTTTCATAATTGTCGATCCACCCTACTATGCTTAAACTAACCCTACTTCTCTTAATACTTCAAAACAGTCCTTCTTTTAAATCATACCCATAATTCTCTAAGTAGCCCTTAATTCAAACAATTACGACTATCTTTTTACTATTATGAAGGATTATTTTTCTCAGCACGCAATCAAAACGATTAGTCAGCTTTCATATTTTTCGATCTACCCCAACTATGCTTAAACTACCCCTACTTCTCTTAATTCTTCAAAACATCCCTTCTTTTTAATCCTACCCCTTATTCTCCCAATAGCCCTTACTTCCAAAAATAACCCCTATTTTTTAACTACTGTGAATGGTTGGTTTTTGCAGCACCCAATCCAAACGATTCATGATCGTTCATATTTGTCGATCTACCCCAACTCTGCTTAAACTACCCCTACTTCTCTTAATACTTCAAAATAGCCCTTCTTTTTAAACGTATCCCTAATTCACTAAATAGCCCTTACTTCCAACAATTACCCCTATATTTTTACTACTGTGAAAGGTTGGTGTTTGCAGCACCCAATCCAAACGATTCATCATCTTTCATATTTGTCGACTTACCCCTCCTATGCTTAAACTTCCCTACTTCTCTTAATACTTCAAAATAGCCTTTCTTTTAAAACGTATCCCTCACTCAATAAATAGTAATTACTTCCAACAATTACCCTTATCTTTTTACTACTGTGAAGGGTTGGTTTTTAAAGCACCAAATCCAAAAGTTTCATCATCTTTCATATTTTTCGATCTACCCCTACTATGCTTAAACTACCCATATTACTCTTAATACTTCACAAAACGACCCATCTTTTTAAACCTACCCTTAATTCTCTAAATAGCCCTTGCTTCCAATAATTACGTCTATCTTTTTACTACTGTGAAGGGTTTGTTTTTGCAGCTCCCAATCCAAACGTTTCATCATCTTTCATATTTGTCGATCTACCCCTCCTTTGCTTAAACTAGCCCTACTTCTCTTATACTTCAAAATGGCCCTTCTTTTTAAACGTATCCCTAATTCACTAAATAGCCCTTACTTCCAAAAATTACCCCTATCTTTTTACTACTGTGAAGGGTTGGTTTTTGCAGCACCCAATCCAAACGATTCATTGTCTTTCATGTTTGTCGATCTACCCCTTCTATGCTTAAACTACTCCTACTTCTCTTAATACTTCAAAACAGCCCTTCTTTTTAATCGTACCACTAATTCTTTAAATAGCCCTTACTTCCAACAATTACCCCTATTTTTTAACTATCGTGAAGGGTTGGTTTTTGCAGCACCCAATCCAAAGGATTCATCTTCTTTCATATTTTTCGATCTACCCCTGCTATGCTTAAACTACCCATACTCCTCTTAATACTTCACAAAACAGCCCTTCTTTTTAATCTTATCCGTAATTCTCTAGATAGCCCTTACTTTAAACAATTACCCCTATCTTTTTAGTACTATGAAGGGTTGATTTTTGCAGCACCCAATCCAAACGATTCATCATCTTTCATATTTGTCGATTTATCCCTCCTATGCTTAAAATACCATTACTTCTCTTAATATTTCAAAACAACCCTTCTTTTTAATCGTACCACTAATTCATTAAATAGCCCCTACTACCAACAATTATCCCTAATTTTTAACTACTGTGAAGGGTTGGTTTTTGCGGCACCCAATCCAAAAGATTCATCATCTTTCATATTTGTCGATCTACCCCTACTATGGTTATACTACCCTTACTTCTCTTAATACTTCAAAACAGTCATTCGTCAAAATCCTACCCCTAATTCTCTAAATAGCCCTTACTTCCAACAATTACTCCTATCTTTTTACTATTGTGAAGGGTTGGTTTTTGCAGCACCCAATCAAAATGATTCGTCAGCTTTCATATTTGTCGATCTATCCCACCTATGCTTAAACTGCCCCTACTTCTCTTAATACATCAAAACAACCGATATTTTTAATCTTACGCCTAATTATTCAAATAGCCCTTACTTCCAGCAAGTACCCCTATTTTTTAACTACTATAAAGGGTTGGTTTTTGCAGCACCCAATTCAAGCGATTCATCATTTGTCCAATTGTCGATCTACCTTTACTATGCATAAACTACCCCTACTCCTCTTAATACTTCACAAAATAGCCCTTCTTTTTAATCGTACCACTAATTCTCTAATTATCCCTTACTTTCAAAAATTAGCCCTATTTTTTAACTACTGTGAAGGGTTGGTTTTTGCAGCACCCAATCCAAACGGTTCATCATCTTTCATTTTTGTCGATCTACCCTTCCTATGCTTAAACTACCCATACTCCTCTTAATACTTCACAAAACAACCCTTATTTTTAATCATATCCCTAATTCTCTAAATAACCCTTACTTCCAACAATTACCCCGATCTTTTTATTGTTGTGAAGGGTTGGTATTTGCAGCATCCAATCCAAACGATTTATCATCTTTCATATTTCTCGATCTACCCCTCCTATGCTTAAACTACCACTACTTCTCTTAATACTTCAAAATAGCCCTTACTTCCAACAATTACCCCTATTATTTAATTGCGGTGAAGGGTTGGTTTTGGCAGCACCCAATCAAAATGATTCATCATCTTTCATATTTGGCGATCAACACCTACCATGCTTGACTACCCATTCTCCTCTCAGTACTTTACAAAACATCCCTTCTTTTTAATCTTATCCCTAATTCTCTAAATATCCCTTACTTCCAACAATTACCCCTATGATTTTACTACTGTGAAGTGTTGGTTTTTGTCGCACCCAATCCAAATGATTCATCATATTTCATATTTGTCGATCTATCACTATATGCTTAAACTACCACTACTTCTCTTAATACTTCAAAACAGACCATCTTTTTAATCGTACCACTAATTCTCTGAATAGACCTTACTTCCAAAAATTACCCCTATTTTTTAACTACTTTGAAGGGTAGGTTTTGGAAGCACCCAATCCAAACGATTCATCAACTTTCATATTTGTAGATCTACCCCGACTATGCTTAAACTACCCCTACTTCTCTTAATACATCAAACCAGTCCTTCTTTTAAATCCTACCCCTAATTCTCTAAATAACACTTACTTCCAACAAATACCCTTATTTTTAACTACTGTGAAGGGTTGGTTTTTGCAGCACCCAATCCAAACTATTCGTCATCTTTCATATTTGTCGATCTACCCCTCCTATGCTTAAATTAGCCCTACTTCTCTTAATACTTCAAAATAGCCCTTCTTTTTAATCCTCTCCCTAATCTCTAAATATCCCTTACTTCCAACAGTTACCCCTATCTTTGTACTACTGGTAAGGGTTGGTTTTTGCAGCACCCAATCCAAACGATTCATCACCTTTCATATTTGTCGATCTACCCTTACTATGCTTAAACTACCCATACTCTTCTTAATACTTCACAAAACAACCCTTCTTGTTAATCCTATCCCTATTTCTGTAAATAACCCTTACTTCCAACAATTACCCCTATCTTTTTACTACTGTGAATTTTTGCAGCACCCAATCCAAACAATTAATCATCTTTCATATTTGTTGACCTACCCTTCCTATGCTTAAACTAGCACTACTTCTCTTAATACTTCAAAGTAGCCATTCTTTTTAATCCTATCCCTAAATAGCCCTTACTTCCAACAATTACCCCAATCTTTTTACTACTGTGAAGGTTTGGTTTTTGCAGCACCCAATCCGAACGACTGATCATCTTTTATAGTTGTCGATCTACCCCTCATATGCTTAAACTACCACTACTTCTCTTAATACTTCAAAATAGCCCTTACTTCCAACAATTACCCCTATTATTTAACTACGGTGAAGGGTTGATTTTTGCAGCACCCAATACAAATGATTCTTCATCTTTCATATTTGTCGATCAACACATACCATGCTTAACTACCCATACTCCTCTAAATACTTTACAAAACAACCCTTCTTTTTAATCTTATCCCTAATTCTCTAAATAGCCCTTACTTCCAACAATTACCCCTATCATTATACTACTGTGAAGTGTTGGTTTTTGTAGCACCCAATCCAAACGATTCATCATATTTCATATTTGTCGAACTACACCTCCTATGCTTAAACTACCACTACTTTTCTTAATACTTCAAAACCTCCTTTCTTTTTAATCGTACCACTAATTCTGTAAATAGACCTTACTTCCAACAATAACCCCTATTTTTTGACTACTACGAAGGGTTGGTTTTGGAAGCACCCAATCCAAACGATTCATTATCTTTCATATTTGTAGATCTACCCCTACTATGCTTAAACTACCCCTACTTCTCTTAATACTTCAAACCAGTCCTTCTTTTAAATCCTACCCCTAATTCTCTAAATAGCCCTTACTTCCAACAACTACCCCTATTTTTTAACTACTGTGAAGGGGTTCTTTTTGCAACACCTAATCCAAACGATTCATCATCTTTCATATTTGTCGATATACCCCTCATATGCTTAAACTAGCCCTACTTCTCTTAATACTTCAAAATAGACCTTCTTTTTAATCTTTTCCCTAATTCCCTAAATAGCCCTTACTTCCAACAATTACCCCTATCTTTTTACTACAGTGAAGTGTTGGTTTTTGCAGCACCCATTCCAACCTATTCATCATCTTTCATATTTGTCGATCTACCCATAATATGCTTAAAATACCCATACTCCTCTTAATGCTTCACAAAACAACCCTTCTTTTTAATCATATCCCTAATTCTCTAAATAACCCTTACTTCCAACAATTACCCATATCTTTTTACTGCTGTGACGGGTTGGTTTTTGCAGCCCCCAATCCAAACGATTCATCATCTTTCATATTTGTCGACCTACCCCTCATATGCTTAAACTAGCCCTGCTTCACTTAATACTTCAAAGTTGCCCTTCTTTTTAATCTTATCCCTAATTCTATAAATAGCCCTTACTTCCAACAATTACCCCTATCTTTTTACCACTGTGAAGGGTTGGTTTTTTCAGCAATCAATCCAAACAATTCATCATCTTTCATATTTGTCAATCTATCCCCCCATGCTTAAACAACCCCTACTTCTCTTAATACTTCCAAACAACCCTTCTTTTTAATCGTACCACTAATTCTCTAAATAGCCCTTACTTCCAACAATTACCCTTATTTTTTAATTACTGTGAAGGTTGGTTTTTGCAGCACCCAATCAAACGATTCATTATCTTTCATATTTGTCGATCTACCCCCACTATGCTTAAACTACCCCTACTTCCCTTAATACTTCAAAAAGTCATTCTTTTAAATCCTACCCTTATTCTCTAAATGGCCCTTACTTCCAACAATTATGCCTATGTTTTTACTACTATGAAGGGTTGGTTTTTGCAGCAACCAATCAAAATGATTCATCAGCTTTCATATTTGCCGATCTACCCCTACTATGCTTAAAGTACCCGTACTTCTCTTAATACTTCAAAACATCACTTCTTTTGAATCCTACCCGTAATTCTCTAAATAACCCTTACTTCAGACAATTACTCCTATTTTTTAACCAAAATGAAGGGTTGGTTTTTGCAGCACCCAATCCAAACGATTCATCATCTTTCATATTTGTCGATTTACCCCAACTATGCTTATACTATCCCTACTTCTCTTAATACTTCACAAAACATCGCTTCTTTTTAATCCTATCCCTAATACTCTAAATAGCCCTCACTTCCAACAATACCCCTATCTTTTTACTATTATGATGGGTTGGTTTTTGCAGAACCCAATCTAAACAATTCAACATCTTTCATATTTGTCGATATACCCTTACTATGCTTAAACTTGCCCTACTTCTCTTAATACTTCAAAATAGCCCTTCTTTTTAATTGTATCGTTAATTCTCTAAATAGACCTCACTTCCAACAATTACCCATATCTTTTTCCTACTATGAAGGGTTGGTTCTTGCAGCACCCAATCCCAACGATTCATCATATTTCTTGTTTGTCGATTTACCCCTCCTATGCTTAAATAACCTCTACTTCTCTTAATACTTCAAAACAGCCCTTCTTTTTAATCGTACCACTAATTCTCTAAATGGCCCTTAATTCCAACAATTACCCCTATTTTTTAACTTCTATGAAGGGTTGGTTTTTGCAGCACCCGATCCAAACGATTCATCGTCTTTCATACTTGTTGATCTACCCCAACTATGCTTAAAATACCCCTACTTCCCATAATACTTTAAAACAGTCCTTCTTTTAAATCCTACCCCTAATTCTCTAAATAGCCCTTACTTCCAACAATTACCCCTATCTTTTTACTACTGTGAAGGCCTGGTTTCTGCATCACCCAATCAAAACAATTCGTCAGCTTTCATATTGGTCGATCTACCCCTACTATGCTTAAACTACCCCTACTTCTCTTACTACTCCAAAATAGCCCTTCTTTTTAATTCTACCCCATATTCTCCAAATATTCCTTACTTCCGACAATTACCATTATTTTTTTACTACTGTGAAGGGTTGGTTTTTGTAGCACCCAATCCAAACGACTCATCATCTTTCATATTTGTCGATCTAACCCTACTATGCTTAAACTACCCCAACTCTTAATACTTCACAAAAGAGCCCTTCTTTTTAATCCTATCCCAACTTCTGTAAATAGCCCTTACATCCGACAATTACTCCTATCTTTTAACTACTATGAAGGGTTGGTTTTGCAGCATCCAATCCAAACGATTCATCATCTTTCATATTTGTCGATCTAACCCTTCTATGCTTAAACTAGCCCTACTTCTCTTAATACATCACAGTAGCCCTTCTTTTTAATTGTATCCCTAATTATCTAAATAGCCTTTACTTCCAACAATTACCCTTATCTTTTTACTACTCTGAAGGGTTAGTTTTAGCAGCATGCAATCCAAACGATTCATCATTTTCATATTTGTCGATCCACCCCTGCTATGCTCAATCTACCCTTACTTCTATTAATACTTCAAAACAGTCCTTCCTTTAAATACTGCCCCTAATTCGCTAAATAGCCCTAACTTCCAACAACTATGCCTATCTTTTTACTACTGTGAAGGATTGGTTTTTGCAGCACCCAATCAAAACGATTCGACAGCTTTCATATTCGTCAATCTACCCCTATTATGCTTGAACTACCCCTACTTCTCTTAGTGCTTCAAAACAGCCCTTATTTTTAATCCTACCCCTAATTCTCCAAATAGCCCTTACTTCAAACAAATACTCCTATTTTTTAACTACTATGAGGGGTTGATTTTTGCAGCACCCAATCCAAACGATTCATCGTCTTTCATATTTGTCGATCTACCCCTAATATGCTTAAGCTACCCCTACTTCTCTTAATACTTCACGAAACAACGCTTGTTTTTAATCCTATCCCTAATACTCTAAATAGCCCTTACTTCCAACAATTACCCCAATCTTTTTACAACTATGAAGATTTGAGTTTTGCAGCACCCAATCCAAATGATTCAACATCTTTCATATTTGTCGATCTACCCTTCCTATCCTTAAACTAGCCCTACTTCTCTTAATACTTCAAAAAACCCTTCTTTTTAACTGTATCGCTAATTCTCTAAATAGCCCTCACTTACAACAATTACCCATATCTTTTTACTGCTGTGAAGGGTTGGTTTTTGCAGCACTCAATCCAAATGATTCATCATCTTTCATGTTTGTTGATCTAACTCCCCTATGCTTAAATAACCCGTACTTCTCTTAATACTTCAAAACAACCCTTCTTTTTAATCGTACAACTAATTCTCGAAATAGCCCTTACTTCAAATAGTTACCCCTATTTTTTAACTGTAACACCCCATGGCCATTAATGTCACTCACAAAGGGAATGCATTAATGTCATGAAGCGTTATAGTAGTATAGAATAGATAGATTACAAGAATAAATAAATAAAACACAGCGGAAGATAAAACTTATTTCATAGCATCATAACTTCAAAACAAGCTTACATAAGTAGTCTCCAAAAACCATTCCAACAGGATCAATTTTCTTTTCCAAAAACTTCAAAGTACATAAAAGAAGCAAATACTTACATAACATAAGTGCATAAATCCCCACTGAGCATAAGCAAAGCCATAAAGATGAGAGAGTCCAAAGCGATACATCTACTCTCTTCAAGCAACTGAAAGAAATCAGCAGTAAGCTGTAGTATTCCCTCCTTGCAAACCTGAGGGGGGGGGGGTAAGGAAAGAAAACAGGTGGAAACAAAACGGGTTAGACATAAAGTCTGGCGAGTCCAGTAATTTTAACAAATAATAGGTAAGGTAAATGATCAAGACATAAATAGGTATCATGATATGGCTGTAGCATAGATAAGGTAGATAAAAAGGATGGACAAGATGATTCCATTCCTACTTACTAAGACAATCCTACACCTTGGTTAAGCGAACAACCCTCCGAGTACTAACCCCGAAGAACAAAGTCAACATCAGACTAGCACCCAAAGGACTATCCAACTCAACCAACATGTATTTCGTTACACTGCACTTTTGCTAAGTTACACCACATTACTTAATTACACCGCACATCTACTAGTCTCTATTTACTAAAGGTTGACCCCTTCCCACTAACTGTACCCACATGACAAACTTGGAGTTACTTGTACCTAGCTGCTATCGTAGGTGCTGGCTTGCTCCTACCATCGCTAAGGTAACCTTACCCTACCCTTTCGATTGGCTCCCTAAACCTCATAGGCACCCGTGCTGGCCCCACCGTGGGGTGTATCACTCCCCAAAGTGGCAAACCCGATACCAACATAAAATGCACGGCCATACCTACACGATGCAACAACGTCTTACCTACCAGCCCGGACCCATGCATGCACATGAACCCGTTCGACTCGCGTTGCCACCGCTATTCACGTTTTGACCTCTTACATTCAAGTCCAGTAAGCGTGCCCCAACCCCGGCCTAGTACCGTGCCAAATTAGATACACAAACGGGTTACTAGTTGAAACGAGTCCCCCATCCGACACAAGCATCCCACCTATGCTTGGTCCCCACTAGGTTTTTCTCCCACTTAACCATTTTAATTTAAATGTCCATGTCTTACACATGCTATGGTTAAGTTCATACTTACATGTCATAATTTACGTGTCTTATCTTACACTGGTTAAGTCCATATTTACATGTCATAATTTACATGTCACCCACTTAACCCTCTAACCATACCCATGTCTTATTATGGTTAGTATTCCTTAATTCATTCCTTATGACGAACGGTGCATGTCCTCCCACATTAGACCGAACACTTTGTGGCCGATGGATTTGCTGGGCGGTTCCGGGCAGTCTTACGCCACAAACCGGCTCTAACCTCGTGTCATTAACCGTTGCGCCTACAATTCATTCCTTTGACCTCTCACATTATACGTCCAATTGTGGAAGCTGGATTTGCCGGGTGGTTCAGGGCAGTCTTACGCCACAATTGCGCCTAACCTTGTGTCAATGGTTTATTATAATCGTATTTCACCCATACCCAATTTTCATGTCATGTATATCCAATTAAACATGTAATCATGTTTATAATATTGCTTATTCCAAATTGTCACTAATTACATATTAATTCGCCTCAATTACAAAATTACAATTATAGGCAATTTTTATCAATTCCATGTAATTCATACCCAAATATGCCAATTTGACATAGTGTCCAATTATCCAAAATATCCAATAATATCCAATTTTCCATATTTCACATATTCCCATCGTTCCCACATATTCGCATTCACGCGTATTTTTAACATAGGCTCGAAGGTAGCCTAGATCCAAAAATAAAGGGAATATGGATAAGAAGAGAGAATCAAATCACAAAAAAATGGAATTAACACAGCATCATGAAATAAAGGGACATGTAAACTGGCATAGAGGCATAATGACAGATTCAATATGAATAAGCTGATAAAGGTATGAACTTTTCATAGAAACATAGGCCTATGATGACATGAATCAAAAGGTGAAGACTAGGATGAGATTTAAATTACATACATACATATGATTCCTCTTTACAACTTTATCGTGTTACTTTTAATCTCATTATATTGTGAAAATCACCGTAATCACCTTTCGTGGTTAAAGAATAGAATTATGCACTGAAATTTGTGTAGAAACGTTGTGATGTTGCTGATTTATCTTCTAGAATTGTTGTAGAAGCTCTAATCTTTAATTTGAGTTGAAGCTGACCACTTGATATTTGATTTAGAGGCGGCGACTAGGGTTTAAGAGAGAATTTGACAGCATAATGGTGTTATAGATAATATTTATGAAATAGGATTAGGTCTTAGGGTGTATATATAGGTGTAGGAAGTTATTTAGGCCTTAGGATTAACCCTAGAACTGATCTGGACCACTCAGATGCCATATCAGCCCTTTGAGTGAATGGGCCACGGGTTGGCAGCCAAACACCTTGGATTGCCCTCTAGTCGAACTAGCGGGCCTTGGGTCGACCTCAAAAATGGTGCGGTTCGGCTATTCCCCCTCCCGATTCGCTGTTTTGATTTTTTTTTTTGAATATTTATTTATTTAATTTTTGTATATATCTATATATATATTTCTCTCATATGCATACAAACTTCATGGCTTACTAACTTCTTCATAATTAACCATTTTCACACTAAACCACTTTTTGAACTGCGTTCACACAGAGCCACTTTTTAGCCATTCCCCTAAAACAAAAATATGGCGCTGGCGGGGATCGAACTCTGTATTTCCTGTATGCAAGTCACATGTTCTAACCAAATGAGTTACTAAGTCTTTTGCTTACAAACCTTAGAACAATGCTAAACATCATTCTTTTCTCATTCCTCTTTTTCAAATAAATTGTTCTTTGATTTGTTATTTTAATACTCCCAGAAAATACGGGGTGTTACATTAACTTCTGTGAAGGGTTGGTTTTTGCAGCACCTAATCCAAACGATTCATTATCTTTCATATTTTTTGATCTACCCCTACTATGCTTAAAATACCCCTACTCCTCTTAATACTTCACAAAACAACCCTTCTTCTTAATCCTATCCCTAATTCTCTAAATAGCCCTTACTTCCAACAATTATCCCTAACTTTTTACTACTGTGAAGGGTTGGTTCTTGTAGCACCCAATCTAAAAGATTCATCATCTTTCATATTTGTCGATTTTTCCCTCCTATTCTTTAACTACCCCTACTTCTCTTAATACTTCAAAACAACCCTTCTTTTTAATCGTACCACTAATTCTCTAAATATCCCTTACTTCACAAGATTACCCCAATTTTTAAGCTACGGTGAAGGGTTGGTTTTAACAACACACAATCCAAACAATTTATCATCTTTCATAGTTGTCGATCTAACCCTCCTATCCTTAAACTAGCCCTACTTCTCTTAATACTTCAAAATAGCCCTTCTTTTTAATCCTTTCCCTAATTCTCTAAATAGCCCTTACTTCCAACAATTACCCCTATCTTTTTACTACCGTGAAGGGTTGGTTTTTGCAGCACCCAATCCAAACGATTCATCATCTTTCATATTTGTCGATCTACCCATACTATGCTTAAACTACCCATACTCCTCTTAGTACTTCACAAAAAAAACCCTTCTTTTTAATCCTATTCCTAATTCTCTAAATAACCCTAGCTTCCAATAATTACCCCAATCTTTTTACTACTGTGAAGGGTTGGTTTTTGCAGCACCCAATCCAAACGATTCATCATCTTTCACATTTGTCGACCTACCACTCCTATGCTTAAACTAGCCCTACTTCTCTTAATAGTTCAAAGTAGCCCTTCTTTTTAATCCTATCCCTAAATCTCTAAATAGCACTTACTTCCAACAATTACCCCTATATTTTAACCCCTGTGAAGGGTTGGTTTTTGCAGCACTCAATCCAAACGATTCTTCATCTTTCATATTTGTCGATATATCCCTCCTATGCTTAAACTACCCTACTTCTCTTAATACTTCAAAACAACCCTTCTTTTTAATTGTACACCTAATTCTCTAAATAGCCCTTACTTCCAACAAATACCCCTATTTTTTAACTACTGTGAAGGGTTGGTTTTTGCATCACCCAGTCCAAATGATTCATCATCTTTCATATTTGTCGACCTACCCCTACTATGCTTAAACTACCCCTACTTCCCTTAATACTTCAAAACAGTCATTCTTTTAAATCCTAAACCTAATTCTCTAAATAGCCCTTACTTCCAACAATTATGCCTATCTTTTTACTACTTTGAAGGGTTGGTTTTTGCAGCAACCAATCAAAACAATTCGTCAGCTTTCATATTTGTCGATCTACCCATACTATGCTTAAACAACCCCGACTTCTCTTAATACTTCAAAATAGCCCTTGTTTTTAATCCTACCCCTAATTCTCCAAATAGCCCTTACTTCAAACAATTTCTCCTATTTTTTAACTACTCTGAAGGGTTCGTTTTTGCAGCAACTTATCCAAACGATTCATCATCTTTCATATTTGTCGGTTTACTCCAACTACGATTATACTACCCCTACTTCTCTTAATACTTCACAAAACAGCGCTTATTTTTAATCCTATGCCTAATACTCTAAATAGCCCTCACTTCCAACAAGTACCCCTATCTTTTTACTACTATGATTAATTTGTTTTTGCAGCACCCAATCCAAACGATTCAACATCTTTCATATTTGTCGATATACCCCTATTATGTGTAAACTAGCCCTACTTCTCTTAATACTTCAAAATAGCCCTTCTTTTTAATTGTATCGCTAATTCTCTACATAGCCCTCACTTCCAACAATTACTCATATCTTTTTACTACTTTGAAGGATTGGTTCTTGCAGCCCCCAATCCAAACAATTCATCATCTTTCATGTTTGTCGATCTAACCCTCCTACGCTAAAATAACCCCTACTTCTCTAAATACTTCAAAACAACCCTTCTTTTTTATTGTACCACTAATTCTCTAAATAGCCATTACTTCCAAAAATTACCCCTATTTTTTAACTACTATGAAGGGTTGGTTTTTGCAGCATCCAATCCAAACGATTCATCATCTTTAATATTTGTCGATCTACCCCTACTATGCTTAAACTACCCCTACTTCCCTCAATACTTCAAAACAATCCTTCTTTTAAATCCTACCCCTGATTCTCTAAATTGCCCTTACTTCCAATAATTACCCCTATCTTTTTACTACTGTGAAGGGTTGGTTTATGCAGCACCCAATCAAAACGATTCGTCAGCTTTCATATTGGCCGATCTACCCCTACTATGCTTAAACTACCCCTACTTCTCTTAATACTTCACAAAACAGCCCTTCTTTTTAATCATATCCTAACTTCTCAAAATAGCCCTTACTTCCAACAATTACCCCTGTCTTTTAAGTACTATGAAGGGTTGGTTTTTGCAGCACCCAATCCAATTGATTCATCATTTTTCATATTTGTCGATCTACCCTTACTATGCTTAACTACCCCTACTCCTCTTAATACTTTTCAAAACAACCCTTCTTTTTAATCTTTTTGTAACACCCCACCTCCACTAGGATCACTCCTTAGAATGTACTAGCTTTGGAGGGGCGTTATTGTGAAGGTAAACTTGCACAGAGATATCACAAGACAGAATATGTAAAAATAACTATAAGTAAAGCAGCGGTAGCAGATAAAAACCCATCATCATCGTCTCAGAAAAACCAACATAGTCAAGTACATACTATCAAAATGTCATAATCCAAAATACAACATAAGTCTAGATACGTGATAACAAAATACATGGTAAAACATCAGTACTAATCCCCAGAAATAAAAGATAAGCCATAGCTAGCTCAGATCCATACATGAGCTATCCAACAAGCAAGTCAAAGATCCACTAAGCAGAAGTAGTCCCTCCCTGAGAACCTGTGTGGGGGGGGGGGGGAAACGGAAGAAAAGAAGCGAAAGAAAAACAGGTCAGTCAAAAAGACTGGTAAGCCCTACTACGATCAATCTATAAACTAATAAAGTTAACAGTATGATGGAAACTGAGATGAATATTCTGGCAATAGATAAAGGTGACATCACATAGACGAGGTTAAACTTTGCACCACAGTGTACTAACAAACCCACAACACAGATCTTGATCCCTTAGCCCAAACTTTGGCCCAATAACATGAAGTGACCTTAGTATAAGGCCCAGCCCAACGGTCTAGTCGATCGGCTCCCTATAAACCTAACACGTCGAGTGTTGGTGTCCATACGGCCCACATGGATGTAGTCAGACTGTGCTGGGTCCACCTTCGGGTGTATCAAGCCCTAAAGTGGCAACCCCAGACACCTAAGCAATAATGCACAGTCTAAGCCTACTGGTACCCGTGCCTCGAATTTGTCCAACATCGGACTACGTGCACGTCCGTAGCCCGCCGGACCCGCACCGCTGTACCACTCAGCCGTCGCTTTGGTCGCTTACATCAGTCCAGTAACCGTGCCCCGCCCTAGCCTAGCCTCTAGGGTTGTGAATGATACCAAACTGGGATTACTGCTGGAACAGACCACGTTGCTAGGGTTTCTAAGAGGGTTAAGTGTGGTTTTAACCCCTCACTAAACCTGGATTAAATTAGCTAAGTGTAACCACTTAACCCCATCTAATCCTCGCATCCCCATTATTGGTTAAGTATTAGTGGGCCATGACTTAACCCTAATCATGAGGCATTAATTACTTAACGCACCCAACCTCTCACATTAGACATCCGTGGTTACCTGGGAAGATTTACACCACGTCTAGGTCTAACCTCGGGTCTTATGGTGCAACATGACCAACTACCCACATTAGACCCCACGTTGTGGTTACCTGGGAAGATTTACACCACAACTAGGTCTAACCTCGAGTTGGCCATATTATGTTATCTAATGTCATGTCCACTTTAGAACATATTTACAAGTTAACATATACTTGGGTAGACCTAACTTAATAGGTAAATTCCCAAGGGGTAGACCTAACTTAATAGGTAAATTCCCAATCTTTTAGTTTCATGTATTTTTAAGTTTACCCAAACCCTCCCAACGTCATTATCTCGTTTACATATTCGTCATAACGTATAAGGATAAAAAGGTAACTTGGCATAACACACATGGTGAACTTCACATGTCATAATAAACATGCATACATGTTAAACTTGCAAATCATGTCATGGTGAATTCGCATAAACATGTTTAACTTGCTAAATATGCATAACATGGTAAGGTGAACATGCATAAACCATTAAACTTGCATAACATGGTAAGGTGAACTTGCATAAGCATGCATAATCCATTAAACTTGCATAACATGGTAAGATGAACTTGCATGAACATGCATAACCCATGAAACATGTAGAACATGACATAATAAACTCGCATAAGCATGCATAACTTGTGAAACATGTAAAACATGGCATAGTAATCTCGCATATGCATGCATAACTTATGAAACATGTAAATCATGGTATAGTGAGTTCGCATAAGCATGCATAACTTATGAATCATATAAAACATGACATAGTGAGTTCGCATAAGCATGCATAATCAACTAAACTCACATAAATCTCAACTTTCACCAAACATTAACTTTAGAGTTTGTAAAGTGAAGGTAAGAGGGCTTACAAATATAAACAAGTCACAAATCCACCAAATAAGATGAAGAAGCCCTTTTAAAAACTCAAAACAAAGCCTCAAATAAGAAAACCCTTTTGCAAGATCCCAAAAACACAAATTTAGCAAATCAAACTTGCTACTTAATGAAGTATGCAAGTTATTAAGCACTCATACAACATAGAAAAGGTTGTATGATCATCATATCTTCATAGGATTTAACTTTGAGAAAGGTGGAGGCTAGGTTTTAGGTGGAGGCCATTTGAGGATTCAAATTGACATAGTTTAGTTGCTAGATTGATTAATGAGGCTTTAGGGTAGGATTAGGGGTATATTTATAGAAGATTAGAGTGTTTTTAGCCCTAGGATTAACCCTAGATTAGGTTTGGCCCGTTAGATCTCGGATTTCTCTAGAACCAAGCCACTTGACCCAACCCAAATCAGAAATGGTGCACCAGGCTGAACTGCCTGGGCACCCCCTGTCGACAGGGCTGTCGACAGGGCTGTCGACTCCCTGGGTGCCCTGTCGACATGCCTGTCGACATGGGCCCCCCTGGCGGGAATTTTCCCGCCTAACCCAGATTAGCCCTAATCCCTGTTTTTAATTTGAAATTTAAATCTGTTTTTAGCATAGAAATTTCTGAAAACTTCAATGGGCCTTAACTGGGTCATACGGACTCCGATTTTCGAAAAATCGGACTCTATTTCGCGTATTTTTCCGAGACGATCGCAATGGCATAGCCCGTTTCCCCTGATTCTGATTTTTGAATTAAATTCTGCCTCAATTTATGTTATAACAGTTTATTGAAAATACGGGTTGTTATATTCTCCCCTCCTTAAAGGATTTCGTCCCCGAAATCTTCAAGTTAGGAAGAACATATCCTACCATCCAACATCCATCTACTCAAAACATCATCCACGAGCAGCCATTGTCCTTAAAAGATTCTAAATGCTGTATGAACATATGCAAAAGTGTGTGTATATGTACTTATCTAATGCAATAATCAATGCAAAATATGTTAGTGAAATGTATCCATATGTATGCAAACCCCTATCATAATGTATAATCTCTATATGCGTGCTCAACCATACACCCATATGCAACATCCATGTGATCGCATACAAAGTTCGTCCAAGAATAAGCATAAACACTCATGCATATGCAATATGAGGAGTGTGTGAGCCGATCTAGTGCCTAATGTGTATCATGCATCCACGAGTAACCACTTGCAAACACTTGCAACCACTTGCAACCACTTGCAACCATCAAACATAACATGTCTCAAGCACATGTTTCATCCAAAGGGTTTCTACCTAAGGTTCTCATGACAAGTTTAGCACGATAACTTGATAAATATGGATAGCAAAGAGAAAGATATACTAACAAAAGAGATTGAGAGTGTACCCTCAAAAAGAAATGGATAAAGCCCACGCATCTTCTCCTCGGTTTCCCAAGTTGCGTCTTCTTCGGCTTCACCCCATTGAACTTTCACCAATCTGACCTCACGATTCCTTAGCTTCTTGGTCTCTGTCCCCAAGATACGAATCGGAGCTCTTCTTAAAGTTGCTTCTTTCTCTACTTCCACGTCTTCAAGCATGCTAGGCTCAACCACCTCAGCGGACTCATGCAGGCACTTTCGGAGATGCGAGACATGAAAGACATTATGCACTCCGGACAACTTCTCGGGCAATTGCACTCTATAAGCCATCTTCCCAATTCTCTCAATGATGGGGAAGGGTCCAAAAAATCTCGGTGCTAGCTTCCCCACAGCTCCAAATCGGACCACATTCCGCAAAGGAGAAACCTTTACGAAAACCTTGTCCCCAACCTCAAACTCCAATTCGGACCTTCGCCTGTCAGCATAGGATTTCTGCCGGTCTTGGGCCGCTTTCATCCGTCTTCTAATCAACTCAACCTTCTCGGATGTATCCCTAATCATGTCGGGTCCAAGTATAAGCTTATCCGTGGATTCCCACCAACATGTAGGTGACTTGCACGGCCTCCCATATAAAGCCTCAAAAGGTGCCATCCCTATGCTCGCCTGATAACTATTGTTGTATGCAAACTCGACAAGAGGAAGATGGTCTTCCCAAGCACCACCAAAATCCAGGATGCAAAGCCTCAACAAGTCCTCAAGTACCCTATTCACCCTTTCTGTTTGGCCGTCTGTTTGTGGGTGATAGGCCGTACTCAGGTTCAATTTCGTGCCCATAGCCTCCTGCAAACTGTTCCAGAACTGACTAGTAAAGATGGGGTCGCGGTCGCTGACTATGCTGGAAGGGACTCCATGTAGTCGCACTATCTCACGAAGATATACTGATGCTAGTCCAGATGCGGTTCTTTTGCTCTTTACTGGGATAAAATGAGCACTCTTCGTGAGCCTATCCACAATGACCCATATGCTCGTATTCCCCTTCCTGGACCTTGGAAGCCCATCAATAAAGTCCATAGAAACGCTCTCCCACTTCCATAGCGGGACCTCTAGCGGATGTAATAGCCCACCGGGCTTCTTCGACTCAGCTTTTACTCTTTGACAAATAACACATCTCGAGACAAACTCCGCCACATCCTTTTTCATTCCAGGCCAGAAGAAAACGCGCTTCATGTCCTTATACATCTTATCACCCCCTGGATGTATGGTCATCTTGGAGCGATGTGCTTCCTCGAGAACTTTCCTCACCAAGTCTTCTACCATTGGGACACAAAGCCTTCCATCTCTCCTCAGCCAACCCTTATCGTCTATAGAATATCGAGCAAGGTGACTAGATGTCTCCCCTCGAACCAGCTTATCCAAGATCTCAATTATCTGAGGGTCTTCCTTTTGCGAAGCCCCAACTCGGTCTAGGAGGGTAGGCCTGAGCTCTAAAGATGCCAAAGAACCGGTCACCGACTCCATTGCCAAAGAGAAATCAAAGGTCGCTAAGAACTCTAAATTCTTCATCTCAACAAATAGAGGACTTAGTGTCAACCTTTTCCTACTCAACGCATCCGCTACAACATTCCCCTTGCCAGGGGTATAGGATATCTCAAAATCATAGGAAGCCAAAAACTCCATCCATCTCTGCTGTCTTAAGTTCAGGTCTTTCTGCGAAAAGAGATACTTCAAAGACTTATGATCAGTATATAACTCAAATCTCTCTCCCAGAAGATAATGACGCCATGCTTTGAGCGCATATACAATCGCTGCCAGCTCTAGATCATGAGTGGGATAATTCCGCTCATGTACCTTAAGTTGCCTCCCACCAAAACATATAACTCTGCCCTCTTGCATCAGAACGGCACCCAATCCCGTGCCACAAGCATCGGTGTATACGGTAAATATCTTACCACCATCGGGTAAGGCTAGAACTGGTGCGGAGGTAAGGGCTCTCTTGAGCTTTTGAAAAGCAAGCTCACAATCCATATCCCAAGCAAAGACTAAGTTCTTCTTCGTCAACTTAGTAAGAGGAGCGGATAGCTTCGCGAAGTCCTTGATGAACTTCCGATAGAAACCCGCAAGACCCAGAAAGCTTCTCACCTCGGTTGCATTCTTTGGAGTCTTCCAATCCTGAACTGCAACCACCTTAGCGGGATCTACTGCCAAGCCTTGCTTGGATACGATATGCCCCAGAAATCTGACTTCCCTTCTCCAAAAGTGGCACTTGGAGAACTTGGCTTTTAACTGGTGTGCTCTGAGTGTATCCATCACCTCTACTAGGTGCCTCGCATGCTCTTCCTCATCCTTGGAGAAGACCAGAATATCATCAACAAAGACCACGACAAACTTATTCAAGAACTCCCGAAACACCCTACTCATCAAATCCACAAAATACGCGGGTGCATTCGTCAAACCGAACGGCATAACAAGCCATTCAAAGAATCCGTCTGGAGTTCTGAATGCAGTCTTGTCTATACTGTCTTCAGCCACTCTGAGCTGATGAAAACCCGTAGCAAGATCAAGCTGAGAGAAAACAGAAGCACCAACAAGTTGATCAAAGAGATCGTCGATCCTCGGTAACGGGTGTCTGTTCTTCTTAGTCAGCTTATTCAATTCTCTATAATCCACACAGAGTCGAAGAGAGCCATCTGCCTTAGTTGCAAACACCACAGGCGCTCCCCATTCGGATATACTCCTTCTGATGAAGCCCTTCTCAAGCAGTTCTTTCACTTGCTTGCTCAGCTCCCGTCTCTCACGCGGAGCCATATGCCGAACGGGCAAAGAAACAGGTTTAGCATTATCTACCAGATAGATGCGAAAGTCAATCTCTCGTTTAGGGGGCAACCCCTTAACTTCTTCAAACCCATCTGGATAATCCCGGACCACCCTTACAGACTGAAGGGCCTCCTCTGATGAGTCGAGAGATTCTAGATAGCATAACATGACGGGATCCTTCGGATTGCATGAAATCTCTAAGGTGTTGCCCAGGCGAGTCACAAGCCTTACAACCCTATGCTCACAATCCAGAATGGCTCCATATCTAGACAGCCAATCCTTGCCCAAGATCAATCCGTATCCCCTGAAACCTAGAACATACGCACTACACAAGAATTCAACGCTGAGTATAGAGATCTTCAGATCCTCGCATATCATAGATAGATGAGCAGAACCCCCAATGGGATTCGAGACACAAACGGGATCCTCCACTAAGCTAGTACTGAGGTGCAAGCTATCAACAAGATTAGATGAAATAAAGCAATGTGATGCACCGGAGTCAAACAAGGTACGTACTGGAAGATCAGAGATATAAACAAGGTTCTCAACAGAAACACTACCTCGCTCGGGAACTGAAGCGGCATTGAGAGCATGAACTTGCCCTCCTGAGGATCCAGCCTGTCCCTTCTTCTTTGGGCATTCTTTGCTGAAATGCCCAGCCTCTCCACAAGAAAAGCATCCACCACTGAGCTTCCTTTTCTTCTTCCTACAATCCTTAGCAAAATGCCCAGCTATGCCACAGTAATTGCACTTCCCCTTGCCTTTGTTGTTGCCCTTCTTGTTCTTATTCTGATTTCCCTGACTGCTTTGACCTTGGTTGCCTTTGCCTTGCGAATCAGCCTTCTTTGCTTGAGGATCGCCTGACTTGACTTCCTTCTTTCCCTCTCCCTGAAGCAGAGCCATATTGACCAAACTCTCGAAAGTGGCACCATGCGGAATATGTGACATCGCCAAGCCCTGTAGCGGCTCGTTCAATCCTCTGGCAAATCGAAAAGCCTTCTTCTCCGGGGTGTTCACTATATCCAAACCAAAGCGGGTCAGCTGATTAAACTTGTTCACATACTCCTTGATCGACATATCACCTTGCTTTAATGAAATGAACTTCTCCATTTGTAAATTCGCCTCGGCTGAAGATAGAAACTTGGTCACAAATCTAGCCCTCAAATCGGCCCAAGTCTCAACGGGCCTCGTCCCATTGGTGACCTCCCACCAATAGGCCGCCTCATCCTTCAAAAGCCATACGGTCAATAAGATTTTCCTCTCGTCATCAATCCCAAAGATAGCGAACAAGTCCTCCGTGTCCTTCAGCCAATTCCTAGCTTCAACGAAAGATTCTGTGCCTAGGAAATTCTTGCCTCCCATTGCCTTGAAGTCTTTACAAACCTTTGTAAACTCAATCTGAGGATGCTGAGGGGGAAGAGGAGGAAGAGGAGGAAGAGGAGCCTCAGCAACGGGAGGGGGAGGAACATTAGCAACGGGAGGGGGAATATTAGCTGCTGGAGGAGGGGGAGCAGGAACCACCGGAGGAGGGATATTAGGGATAGGATTCTCAACTACGGGAGGAGGAGTGGAAGTAGGGTTGGCGGGACCGGCTGCCGCCCTAGCTTCTTGGAGTCTCCTATACCAGAGTGGTACGTTCACTCCATCTGGGATGTCAAGATTCTCAGCCATACTGAAACAAAAGATAAGATAAGATCAGGTCAAGGGAACGAATGATAATGCTGATGGCTTTGGGGATTAGCCTTAAAATAATCTAGACTTTATTTTGGAAAATACTTAGTAGGTTTTTGAAAATAGTTAAAAGGGTTTTTTTTTTCAAAAGTTTTGTTCAATCTTGTTAACCTCGTGCTCTGATACCAAATGTAACACCCCACCTCCACTAGGATCACTCCTTAGAATGTACTAGCTTTGGAGGGGCGTTATTGTGAAGGTAAACTTGCACAGAGATATCACAAGACAGAATATGTAAAAATAACTATAAGTAAAGCAGCGGTAGCAGATAAAAACCCATCATCATCGTCTCAGAAAAACCAACATAGTCAAGTACATACTATCAAAATGTCATAATCCAAAATACAACATAAGTCTAGATACGTGATAACAAAATACATGGTAAAACATCAGTACTAATCCCCAGAAATAAAAGATAAGCCATAGCTAGCTCAGATCCATACATGAGCTATCCAACAAGCAAGTCAAAGATCCACTAAGCAGAAGTAGTCCCTCCCTGAGAACCTGTGGGGGGGGGGGGAACGGAAGAAAAGAAGCGAAAGAAAAACAGGTCAGTCAAAAAGACTGGTAAGCCCTACTACGATCAATCTATAAACTAATAAAGTTAACAGTATGATGGAAACTGAGATGAATATTCTGGCAATAGATAAAGGTGACATCACATAGACGAGGTTAAACTTTGCACCACAGTGTACTAACAAGCCCACAACACAGATCTTGATCCCTTAGCCCAAACTTTGGCCCAATAACATGAAGTGACCTTAGTATAAGGCCCAGCCCAACGGTCTAGTCGATCGGCTCCCTATAAACCTAACACGTCGAGTGTTGGTGTCCATACGGCCCACATGGATGTAGTCAGACTGTGCTGGGTCCACCTTCGGGTGTATCAAGCCCTAAAGTGGCAACCCCAGACACCTAAGCAATAATGCACAGTCTAAGCCTACTGGTACCCGTGCCTCGAGTTTGTCCAACATCGGACTACGTGCACGTCCGTAGCCCGCCGGACCCGCACCGCTGTACCACTCAGCCGTCGCTTTGGTCGCTTACATCAGTCCAGTAATCGTGCCCCGCCCTAGCCTAGCCTCTAGGGTTGTGAATGATACCAAACTGGGATTACTGCTGGAACAGACCACGTTGCTAGGGTTTCTAAGAGGGTTAAGTGTGGTTTTAACCCCTCACTAAACCTGGATTAAATTAGCTAAGTGTAACCACTTAACCCCATCTAATCCTCGCATCCCCATTATTGGTTAAGTATTAGTGGGCCATGACTTAACCCTAATCATGAGGCATTAATTACTTAACGCACCCAACCTCTCACATTAGACATCCGTGGTTACCTGGGAAGATTTACACCACGTCTAGGTCTAACCTCGGGTCTTATGGTGCAACATGACCAACTACCCACATTAGACCCCACGTTGTGGTTACCTGGGAAGATTTACACCACAACTAGGTCTAACCTCGAGTTGGCCATATTATGTTATCTAATGTCATGTCCACTTTAGAACATATTTACAAGTTAACATATACTTGGGTAGACCTAACTTAATAGGTAAATTCCCAAGGGGTAGACCTAACTTAATAGGTAAATTCCCAATCTTTTAGTTTCATGTATTTTTAAGTTTACCCAAACCCTCCCCACGTCATTATCTCGTTTACATATTCGTCATAACGTATAAGGGTAAAAAGGTAACTTGGCATAACACACATGGTGAACTTCACATGTCATAATAAACATGCATACATGTTAAACTTGCAAATCATGTCATGGTGAATTCGCATAAACATGTTTAACTTGCTAAATATGCATAACATGGTAAGGTGAACATGCATAAACCATTAAACTTGCATAACATGGTAAGGTGAACTTGCATAAGCATGCATAATCCATTAAACTTGCATAACATGGTAAGATGAACTTGCATGAACATGCATAACCCATGAAACATGTAGAACATGACATAATAAACTCGCATAAGCATGCATAACTTGTGAAACATGTAAAACATGGCATAGTAATCTCGCATATGCATGCATAACTTATGAAACATGTAAATCATGGTATAGTGAGTTCGCATAAGCATGCATAACTTATGAATCATATAAAACATGACATAGTGAGTTCGCATAAGCATGCATAATCAACTAAACTCACATAAATCTCAACTTTCACCAAACATTAACTTTAGAGTTTGTAAAGTGAAGGTAAGAGGGCTTACAAATATAAACAAGTCACAAATCCACCAAATAAGATGAAGAAGCCCTTTTAAAAACTCAAAACAAAGCCTCAAATAAGAAAACCCTTTTGCAAGATCCCAAAAACACAAACTTAGCAAATCAAACTTGCTACTTAATAAAGTATGCAAGTTATTAAGCACTCATACAACATAGAAAAGGTTGTATGATCATCATATCTTCATAGGATTTAACTTTGAGAAAGGTGGAGCCTAGGTTTTAGGTGGAGGCCATTTGAGGATTCAAACTGACATAGTTTAGTTGCTAGATTGATTAATGAGGCTTTAGGGTAGGATTAGGGGTATATTTATAGAAGATTAGAGTGTTTTTAGCCCTAGGATTAACCCTAGATTAGGTTTGGCCCGTCAGATCTCGGATTTCTCTAGAACCAAGCCACTTGACCCAACCCAAATAAGAAATGGTGCACCAGGCTGAACTGCCTGGGCACCCCCTGTCGACAGGGCTGTCGACAGGGCTGTCGACTCCCTGGGTGCCCTGTCGACATGCCTGTCGACATGGGCCCCCCTGGCGGGAATTTTCCCGCCTAACCCAGATTAGCCCTAATCCCTGTTTTTAATTTGAAATTTAAATCTGTTTTTAGCATAGAAATTTCTGAAAACTTCAATGGGCCTTAACTAGGTCATACGGACTCCGATTTTCGAAAACTCGGACTATATTTCGCGTATTTTTCCGAGACGATCGCAATGGCATAGCCCGTTTCCCCTGATTCTGATTTTTGAATTAAATTCTGCCTCGATTTATGTTATAACAGTTTATTGAAAATACGGGTTGTTATACTTTTCCCTAATTCTCTAAATTTCCCTTACTTCCAACAATTACCCCTATCATTTTACTATTGTGAATGGTTAGTTTTCGCACCTCCCAACCCAAACGATTCATCATCTTTCATTTTTGTCGATCTACCCCTCCTATGCTTAAACTACCCCTACTTCCCTTAATACTTCAAAACACCCCTTCTTTTCAATCGTACGACTAATTGTCTAAATAGCTCTTACTACCAACAATTACTCCTATTTTTTAACTACTGTGAAGGTCTGGTTTTGGCAGCACCCAATCCAAACGATTCATCATCTTTCATATTTGTAGATCTACCCCTACTATGCTTAAACTACCCGTACTTCTCTTAATACATCAAAATCGTCCTTCTCTTAAATCCTGCCCCTAATTTTTTAAATAGCCCTTACTTGTAACACCCCACATCCATTAATGTCACTCACAAAGGGAATGCATTAACTTCCATGGAGGTTAATAGTGAATATAGGACATAAAAATTACAACAAGACAGATAATAAGTAGTACTTGGAAGTATAAAACTTCATTTTATTGCAGCGGAATTTAAACATGTTTGTTACATCATAAAACCCTAAATTAGAGTCAAGTACAATATCCATCTTCATAAAACAAAATACATAATCCCATTACACAAATAGCCATTAAAGAAGATAACAAGCTGGACTTTACTTCAACAGTCCAAGCTTTCCAAGAGAGATAAAGCAATCCAATCAAACTCCACTGGTGCTGGGTCCAACCTGAGGACCTGGAGGGGGAAAAAGGATAGAAATGGAGGGGGTCAGACATAAAGTCCGGCGAGTATGATAATTCTAACAATACTATCATCTAAATAACTAGACTAAGGCATAAGCTGGAGGACAAGTAAATGTCTATGAACTATTAGGTATGGAATGAGTAGACAAAGATAACGTGAAAGATAACGTTAAATTTAACGTTAAAGGCACACCTAATTACTAATGAATAATTGCTACACTGCACCGCACATTACTACACTGCACCAATCACCCTAAAGGTTGATCCCACTTGCTTCACACAGAAACATATAAATAGCCTTACGTACCCCTAGCTGACTGCATAGGTGTCGTCTGCCCCTATCTCTACTAGGTGTACCCCACGACCCACTTTCAATCGGCTCCCTACTCGTAGAAACTCGTGCTGGCCCCATAGTGGGGTGTGTCACTTCCCTAAAGTGGCAACCCGATACAACTTGAGAATGCATGGCTTATACCTACACGATGCAACAACGTCTTACCTACCGGCCCGGGTCCACACATGCATATGAAACCCGTTGGACTTGCGTTGCCACCGCACCCCGTTTTGGCCTCTTACAGTCAAATCCAGTATGTGTGTCCCGTCCTCGACTTAGGTCGAGCCCACAAAGATACGTTTCGGATACTGGTTGAAATTGGCCCCCACAAGCTACCCACCTAAGCTTGTCCACTAGTATAACCCACTTAACCCTCTTAGTCAAGTTCATTTACATGTGTGTTTGGTTAAGTCTTACTAATCGTATTTCACCAGCCAAGAAGGGCACCCACTAGATTCCTCATGCCACCCAAGGCACCTACTTAACCCCCATGTCCCACTTTACATGTTTATCTGGTTAAGTATTTCTTAATTCATTCATGCCATAACCTCATAAAGACCTCTCACATTAGACTGGCATTTTTGGTAGCTGGATTTGCCGGGCGGGTCCGGGCAGTCTTACACCATAAAAGAGTCTAATCTCGTGTCTTTACAACCGTTATGCTTTAGTTTAGGCCTAGGAACTCTCACATTGGGCTGACATTTGTGACCACTGGATTTGCCGGGCGGGTCCGGGCAGGTTTACGTCACAAACGAGTCCAACCTCGTGTCCAAAGCATTGATTGACACTTTCAATCTTTTACCCCAGTTTTAATAATTCCCTATTCGAATCATTAATTAAGTCCACTTTTATTAATGTTCATAATTGACTCAATTATAGCCATCCACTTATGGCATGCAAAATCATATCAATTGCACCCAACTTCTTATTATTAAATTCTTAATATTACCACTACCCCACGTTTATACGTTCGCTTATTCAACGCATAACATACGTTAAACAACGTAGAGGAAAAATAAAGTAAATATAATCATAATAGGGGTGAAATTTGCATAGGCTACACATGTTAAGGATCTAAAGGTGTCAACTTGTTAAATGGCACAATTTACATGATATGATCATAACCCAAATTTATGTATAATCTTGCATATGGGGTTTTAGGCAACATAATGATGGTGTAAATTAGCATAGAATTTCACATATGTCCTTGCATAATTCTAGATGTCATAATAGATGTCATGGCATATGTTCATAACTTTTCTAATCAATCTAACTTGCATATGTGACTTGTCCTATAGATCGACATAGCCCAAACATAATAGATCAACATAGACCAAACATGATGATTTGATTAACATGAACTAACTAGCATAGATAATAGCATCATGACTTTATAACATGTATGATTCATCTCAATTTAGAATAGAAACTCTCAACATATATAACATCATCATAGCATGATTTACAACATATAAGATACATAGCATAGGATTTATAACATACATGATAGCATAAGGTTTACAACAACATGTATGACAATTCACATCATCTACTCATAATCCATTCATGACTTAACCTAATTAATTCAATAATAATCTTGTTAAGACTACCGTACGCACAATTAGAGAAGAAAGAGAGTCGATCTAGCGCTCTTTTGATGAAGAATCGCTGTTAGGGTTGGGTAGTTCTGATTTGGTTGCTGTTCTTTATCTTTAATTTGATGGCGGCTGCTCTAGGTCTCAAAATATCAGCATGACGGCCATGGTCTTTGTTTATTTTCTGATTTAGGGTTTGTGTATAAGGGTCCTTTTATAGAGTTATAAATTAATTCAAGCCGTCGGATGTTATTAGGGTTAATCAAAACCATTTAATTATGATAGGGTGATGAGTCAGTCCTAATGACTCAGCAAGGAGTCAGAATGGACTAATCAACACGGGTCAGCCTAAACCAGAAAGTTGTGCAGGCTCTAGCCTCGGCCTGGGCGCACTTGGCAGGTGCGCCAATGTAAATTTGTACTGGCGCACTTCCTAAGTGCGCCAGTGCATTTTTTTTTCTTTGCCACCAAACTTCGTTTGTCCATAACTTTTTCATCCGGTACTCGTTTCCCGCAAATTCGGACTCTATCTCCACTAGAATTCCGAGACGAACACAATGGCGCAACCCGTTTCCCACAATTCTCACGTCTGAGATTAGTTATTCTTTAATTTGTAAATATTAATATTAACAGAATTAGGGGGTGTTACATTCTCCCCTCCTTAAAGGATTTCGTCCCCGAAATCTTCAAGTTAAGAGGAATGTATATCCTAACATCCAATCGTCTATCTACTCAACCATCGAACACAGGCATCCATTATTCTTATAGGCTTCTAATGGTTTCATGTTTAAATGCACAGTGTGTGTATATGTCCCTTATCTAATGCAAAATCAGGCGGTCCACTGATTCAGTTGACCTCCTTAATGCAAACCATGATAGTGCCATGTGTCCATTATGTATGCAAAAGTTCCTTAATGCTACATATCATTTCTACATGTGTGCACAACCATTCACCAAAATGCGGTATCCATATGATAGCACAACCATTATACATCCATTTTACTAAATACATCCATTTATATGCAGTATGCAGTATGAGGTGACTGAGTCGATCTAGTGCCTAATAGTGTGTGTATTTGCGTCCACGAGCAACCACTAGCAAACACTTGCATCCACTTTGCATCCATCATACATAACATGTCTCAAACACATGTTTCAACCGTCGGATGATCCTAGATAAAGGTCAAAGATACTAGCGAGAGGATACTCTAAATGTAAGATAAGTAGAAGATAAGCGATAAAGGAGAAATTAAAGGACACACCCTCGAAAAGAAAAGGGTATCATGAACGCATCTTCTATTCTGTCTCCCAAGTAGCGCTGCTCTCATCATCTCCCCATTGTACTTTGACTAGTCTGACCTCTTGATTTCTTAGCTTCTTGATCTCCGACCCAAGAATGCATGTAGGAGCTCATCGAATCGTCGCATCACGCTCTATCTCCACCTCTCTAAGCAAGCTCGACTCTACCACTTCCGCAGTCTCGTGCAAGTACTTCCTCAATTATGACACATGGAATACGTCGTGTACACCACTAAGTCTCTCAGGCAACACCACTCTATACGCCATCTGTCCAATCTTTTCCTTAATAGGAAACGGCCCTACGAACCTTGGTGCTAATTTCCCAATGGACTCAAAGAGAACAATGTTCCGTAATGGAGACACTTTGACAAAGACCATGTCCCCAACTTCAAACTCGAGATCTGTCCTCCTCTTATCCGCATAAGATTTCTACCTATTTTGCGCTGCTTTCATCCTCCTTTGAATCAAGTCGATCTTCTCCGAAGTCACCCTAATCATATCGGGCCAAAGTAAGATCTTATCTGCAGATTCCCACCAACATGTAGGTGAACGACAAGGTCGTCCATAAAGAGCTTCGAAAGGTGCCATACCAATGCTAGACTGAAAGTTGTTATTACATGCAAACTCCACCAATGGAAGATGCTCTTCCCATGTACCCCGAAAGTCTAGGATACATAGCCTTAAAATATCCTCTAAAATGCGATTCACCCTCTCGGTTTGGTTGTCCGTCTGAGGATGATATGCAGTGCTCAAACATAACCGAGTCCCTACCGCCTCTTGCAAGCTTCTGCAAAATTTGCTAGTGAAAGTAGGATCGCGGTCGCTCACTATGCTAGAAGGAACACCATGCAAACGAACTATTTCTCGGACGTATGCAAAAGCTTGGAGCTGCCCTCTTACTCTTTACGGGAATAAAATGGGCGCTCTTAGTAAGTCTATCTACAATAACCCAAATCCCCGTATTACCCTTCCTCGATCGCGGTAATCCATCCACAAAATCCATCGAGACACTCTCCCACTTCCATAGGGGAAACCTCTAATGTGTGAAGTAACCCACCGGGTTTCTTTTGATCCGCTTTTACTTGTTGGCACACCAAGCATCTAGCGACATACTCGGCCACGTCCCTCTTCATACCGGCCCAAAAGTGAACTCGTCTCATGTCCATATACATCTTGTCCATGCATGGATGAATGGTCATCTTCGAACGATGTGCTTCGTCAAGAATAGTCTTCCTTAGGTCATCGTCTTTTGGTACATAAAGTCTACCGTCCCTACATAACCAACCCTTATCATCTAGAATACACCTACGGAGATGGCTTGATGACTCTCCTCTTTTGAGCTTTTCTACTAACTCAACCAACTGCGGGTCGTCTCGCTGTGCCTCGCCAATCCGTCCCAAAAGCGTAGGCCTGACCTCCAAGGATGCTAGCCAACCGGGTACAAAGTCAACGGAAGGTCTAAAGTCAAACATCGAAATGAATTCTAAGCTTTGCCGCTCAACAAACAAAGGACTTAAGGATGATCTTTTTCTACTTAAGGCATTTGCCACTACGTTACCCTTGCCAGGGGTATATGCTATCTCGAATTTGTAAGACGCTAAGAACTCCATCCACCTTTGCTGCCTTAAGTTCAAGTCCTTTTGAGAGAATAAGTATTTTAAAGACTTGTGGTCCGTGAATAATTCGAATTTCTCGCCAAGAAGATAATGATGCCAAGACTTAAGCACGAAAACAATAGCGGCCAACTCTAGGTCATGTGTAGGGTAATTTTTCTCATTCACTCTCAACTGCCTTCCACCATAAGCTATTACCCTACCCTCTTGCATTAAGACTGCGCCTAGTCCTATCCCACAAGCATCGGTATAAACAGTAAACGGCTTACTCCTGTTTGGTAATAATAAGACTGGGGCTGAAGTCAAAGCTCTCTTCAAACTTTGGAACGCATCATCACAATCAACGTCCCATGTGAAAACTAGGTTCTTCTTCGTCAGACGTGTTAATGGATTTAATATCTTTGCGAAGTCTTTGATAAACTTCCTATAGTAGCCAGCCAACCCCAAGAAACTTCTCACTTCGGTAGCATTTTTAGGGACCTTCCAATCTTGTATGGCCACCACCTTCGCGGGATCCACAGCTATCCCTTCCTTGGAAACCACGTGCCCTAAGAATCGTACTTCCTTCCTCCAGAAGTGACACTTAGAAAATTTTGCTTTAAGATTATGCGCTCGTCGGGTCTCCAACACTTCCCTAAGATGTAGGGCATGCTCTTCTTCATCCCTTGAAAAGATTAGGATGTCGTCTACAAAGACTACCACGAATTTGTTAAGGTACTCCCTAAACACCCTACTCATCAAATCAACAAAGTAAGCGGGGGCGTTTGTCAAACCGAAGGGCATCACTAGCCATTCATAGAAACCGTCCGGAGTCCTAAAGGTAGTCTTGTCTATGCTATCCTCAGCCACTCTAAATTGATGGAAACCAGTGGCTAAGTCCAACTGCGAAAACACTGAGGCGCCAACTAACTGATCGAAGAGATCGTCAATCCTCGGCAGTGGGTGTCTGTTTTTCTTAGTAAGCTTATTAAGTTCTCTATAGTCCACACAAAGTCTAAGGGACCCATCCGCCTACGTGGCAAATACTACTGGAGCACCCCACTCCGATATACTTCGTCTTATGAACCCCTTCTCAAGCAACTCCTTCACTTGCTTATCGAGTTCCCTCCTTTCACGAGGAGCCATGTGGCGTAATGGCAAAGATACTGGTTTCGCATTATCTACAAGATATATTCGAAAATCTATCTCCTGCTTCGGAAGCAAGCCCTTCACCTCCTCAAACACATCCGAATATTCTCGGACCACTCTAACAGATTGTAGATTTTCCTCAGACGTGTCAAGCGATTCTAAATAACTTAGCATAACAGAATCTATGGGATTACAAAAGATTTCGAGAGTGTTGCCAAGGCGAGTCATGAGCCTAACTACTCTCCTTTCACAATCAAGTATGGCCCCATTTCTGGATAACCAATCCATTCCTAAAATTAGCCCATAGCCCGTGAAGCCCAACACATAAGCATCACATCTAAACTCAACGCTAAGTATATAAATTTTCAAATCCAAACACATCATGGACAAATAAGCTGAGCCCCCAATTGGATTCGAAACAACTAAGGGATCCTCTACTAAAATGGTGTTTAAGTGCAGTGATTCAACTAATGATGTAGAGATAAACGAATGTGATGCGCCCGAATCGATTAAGGTACGGACAGGATGATCAAACAGAAAAACTAAGCTTTCAACAGAAATTGTTCTACCTCGTTCTTACAGCGGTGGGACCGCGAGAGCCTGAAATTGTCCCCTTGCCTGCCCTGGTGCCATAAGAGCCTGCACCTGTCCTCCCGAGGTAGCTCCTGCCCTCTGCGCCATCTTTGGGTAGTCCTTCACTAAATGTCCCGCATCACCACAGTGAAAACAGCCAGTCTTCTTTTTCTTTCGGCAATCCTTTCTGAGATGGCCTGGGGTTCCACAGTTAAAGCATTTCTTCTTTCCCTTGCCATTATTGTCTTTACCACCCTTCTTGTTTGGCTGTAGAGGTTTCTTTTGATCCCCTTTCTTCTCGGGTGCCTTTTCAGCTTTAGCGCCTTTCTCCTCGTGCATGAGTGCCATGTCTACAAGCTTCTCAAAGGTGGCCCCCATAGGGATGTGGGTCATAGCCAACCGTTGCAACGGTTCATTCAATCCATTAACGAACCTCAGCGCCTTCTTCTTCGGCGTGTTCACTAAGTCCAAGCCAAACCTTGCTAATTGATTAAATTTGTTGACATATTCTTTCACTGATGAGCTTCCTTGCTTCAATGTCAAGAACCTTTCCATATATAGATTTTCTTCTGCCCTTGAGAGAAACTTCGCCAAAATCCTACGCCTAAAATCTGCCCAAGAATCAACAGGACGCTCCCCATTAGTGACCTCCCACCAAAACGAGGCCTCTCCCTTCATCAACCAAGCAGCTAATCGAACTTTCTTCCCTTCTTCTACTCCAAAGATCTCTAGAAATTCTTCCACCTCTCTAAGACAATCTCTAGCTTCCACAAACGTTTCTGGCCCTTGAAAGGGTTTTCCACCCATAGCCTTAAATTCCTTGCACGTCTTTGCAAAAGTATCTATGCCAGGAGATTGAACGGGTGCAACTTGTGGTGGAGGAACATTGGCCGGACCTGCGGCGGCCCTAGCCTCTAATAGCCTCCTATACCATCCTGGTATCGTTACACCGTCAGGTAGGTTAAGATCTTCAGCCATGCTGAAACGAAAAAGGAAAGATTCAAAATGGGGAATTCGAAAGATAAAGATATGACTATTGGGGATTATGTTTTTCATAAAAAAGTTCCTCTTTAAATTATTCATCAAGACATGTTTTTGAAAACACTTCTTCCAGAAATACTTTAGAAAAATAGTTTTTCTAAAAAAAATATCTGTTCTGGTAACCTTAAGCACTGATACCACGTGTAACACCCCACGTCCATTAATGTCACTCACAAAGGGAATGCATTAACTTCCATGGAGGTTAATAGTGAATATAGAACAGAAAAATTACAACAAGACAAATAATAAGTAGTACTTGGAAATCTAAAACTTCATTTTATTGCAGCGGAATTTAAACATGTTTGTTACATCATAAAACCCTAAATTAGAGTCAAGTACAATATCCATCTTCATAAAACAAAATACATAATCCCATTACACAAACTCCACTGGAGCTGGGTCCAACCTGAGGATCTGGATGGGGAAAAAGGATAGAAATGGAGGGGGTCAGACATAAAGTTTGGCGAGTATGATAATTCTAACAATACTATCATCAAAATAACTAGACTACGGCATAAGCTGGAGGACAAGTAAATGTCTATGGACTATTAGGTATGGAATGATTAGATAAAGATAACGTGAAAAATAACATTAAAGGCACACCTAATTACTAACGAATAATTGCTACACTGCACCGCACATTACTACATTGAACCGCACCAGTCACCCTAAAGGTTGATCCCACTTGCTTCACACAGAAACATATAAATAGCCTTACGTAGCCCTAGCTGACTACATAGGTGCCGTCTGCCCCTATCTCCACTAGGTGTACCCCACTACCCACTTTCGATCGGCTCGCTACTTGTAGATACCCGTGCTGGCCCCACATTAGGGTGTATCACTTCCCTAAAGTGGCAACCCGATACAACTTGAGAATGCACGGCTTATACCTACACGATGCAACAACGTCTTACCTACCAGCCCGGGTCCACACACGCATATGAAACCTTTTGGACTTGCATTGCCACTGTTCCTCGTTTTGGCCTCTTATAGTCAAACCCAGTATGCGTGTCCCGTCCTCGACTTGGGTCGTCCCCGCAAAGATACGTTTGGGACACTGGTTGAAATGGGCCCCCACAAGCTACCCACCTAAGCTTGTCCACTAGTATATCCCACTTAACACTCTTAGTCATGTTCATTTACATGTGTGTTTGGTTAAGTCTTACTAATCATATTTCACTTGCCACTAAGGGCACCCACTAGATTCCTCATGCCACCCAAGGCACCTACTTAACCCCCATTTCCCACTTTACATGTTTATCTGGTTAAGTATTTCTTAATTCATTCAGGCCATAACCTCATAAAGACCTCTCACATTAGACTGGCATTTACGGCAGCTGGATTTGTCGGGCGGGTCCGGGCAGTCTTACACCATAAAAGAGTCTAACCTCGTGTCTTTACAACCGTTATGCTTTAGTTTAGGCCTAGGACCTCTCACATTGGGCAAACATTTGTGACCACTGGATTTGCCGGGCGGGTCCGGGTAGGTTTACGTCACAAACGAGTCCAACCTCGTGTCCTAAGCATTGATTGACACTTTCAATCTTTTACCTCAGTTTTAATAATTCCCTATTCGAATCATTAATTAAGTCCACTTTTATTAATGTTCATAATTGACTCAATTATGTCCATCCACTTATGGCAAGCAAAATCATATCAATTGCACCCAACTTCTTATTATTAAATCCTTAATATTACCCCTACCCCACGTTTATACGTTCGCTTATTCAACGCATAACATACGCTAAACAACGTATAGGCAAATAAAGTAAATCTAATCATAATAGGGATGAAACTTGCATAGGCTACACATGTTAAGGATCTAAAGGTGTTAACTTGTTAAATGGCACAATTTACATGATATGATCATAACTCAAATTTGTGTATAATCTTGCATATGTGGTTTTTGGCAACATAATGATGGTGTAAACTAGCATAGAATTTCACATATGTCATAGCATAATTCTAGATGTCATGCCATATGTTCATAACTTTTCTAATCAATCTAACTTGCATATGTGACTTGTCCTATTGATCGACATAGCCTAAACATAATAGATCAACATAGCCCAAACATGATGATTTGATTAACATGAACTAACTAGCATAGATAATAGCATCATGACTTTATAACATGTATGATTCATCTCAATTTAGCATAGAAACTCTCAACATACATAACATCATCATAGCATGATTTACAACATATAGGATACATAGCATAGGATTTATAACATACATGATAGCATAAGGTTTACAGCAACATGTATGACAATTCACATCATCTACTCATAATCCATTCTTGACTTAACCTAATTAATTAAATAATAATCTTGTTAAGACTATCATACTCACAATTAGAGAAGAAAGAGAGTCGAATTAGCGCTCTTTTGATGAAGAATCGCTGTTAGGGTTGGGTAGTTCTGATTTGGTTGCTGTTCTTTATCTTTAATTTGATGGCGGCTGCTCTAGGTCTCAAAATATCAGCATGACGGCCATGGTCTTTGTTTATTTTCTTATTTAGGGTTTGTGTATAGGGGTCTTTTTATAGATTTATAAATTAATTCAAGCCGTCGGATGTTATTAGGGTTAATCAAAACCATTTAATTAAGATAGAGTGATGAGTCAGCCCTAATGACTCAGCAAGGAGTCAGAATGGACTAATCAACACGGGTCAGCCTAAACCAGAAAGCTGTGCAGGCTCCAGCCTCGGCCTGGGCGCACTTGGCAGGTGTGCCAGTGTAAATATGTACTGGCGCACTTCCCAAGTGCGCCAGTGCATTTTTTTTTCTTTTCCACCAAACTTCGTTCGTCCATAACTTTTTCATCCGGTACTCGTTTCCCGCAAACTCGGACTCTATCTCCACTAGAATTCCGACACGAACACAATGGCGCAACCCGTTTCCCACAATTCTCACGTCTGATATTAGTTATTCTTTAATTTGTAAATATTAATATTAACAGAATTACGGGGTGTTACATTACTTCCAACAATTACCCATATTTTTTAACAACTCTGAAGGGTTGGTTTTTGCAACACCCAATTCAAACGATTCAACATCTTTCACATTGGTCGATCTAACCCTAATATGGTTAAACTACCCCTACTTCTCTTAATGCTTCAAACCTGTCATTCTTTTAAATCCTACCGCTAATTCTCTAAATGGCCCTTACTTCCAACAATTACTCCTATCTTTTTACTACCGAGAAGAGTTGGTTTTTGCAGCACCCAATCAAAACGATTCGTCAGCTTTCGTATTTAACGATCTACCACTACTATGCTTAAACTACCCCTACTTCTCTTAATACTTCAAAACAGCCCTTCTTCCTAATCCTACCCCTGATTCCCCAAATAGCCCTTACTTCCAACAATTAACCCTATTTTTTAACTACTGTGAAGGGTTGGTTTTTGCAGCAACCAATCCAAATGATTCATCATCTTTCATATTTATAAATCAACCCCTACTATGCTTAAACAACCCCTTCTTCTCCAAATACTTCAAAACAGTCCTTCTTTTAAATCCTACCTCTAATTATTTAAATAGCCCTCACTTCCCACAATTACCCCTATTTTTTAACTACTCTGAAGGGTTGGTTATTGCAGCACCCAATCCAAATGATTCATCACCTTTCATATTTGTCGATATACCCCTACTATGGTTAAACTACCCCTACTTCTCTTAATACTTCAAAATAGTCATTGTTTTAAATCCTACCCCTAATTCTCTAAATAGCCCTTACTTCCAACAATTACCCCTATTAATTAACTATTGTGATGGGTTGGTTTTATAGCAACCAATCCAAATGATACATCATCTTTCATATTTGTCGATCTACCCCTCTTGTGCTTAACCTACCCCTACTTCTCTTAATACTTCTAAACAACCCTTCTTTTTAATCTTATCCTTAATTCTCTAAATAGCCCTGACTTACAACAATTACTGCTATCTTTTTACAATTGTGAAGCGGGGGGTTTTGCAGCATCCAATCCAAATGATTCATCATATTTCATATTTGTCGATCTACCCCTCCTATGCTTAAACTACACCTACTTCTCTTAATACTTCAAAATAGCCCTTCTTTTTAATCGTACCACTAATTCTATAAATAGCCCTTACTTCCAACAACTACCCCATTTTGAATCAACTGTGAACGGTTGATTTTTCCAGCTCTCAATCTAAAAGATTCATCATCTTTCATATTTGTTGATCTACCCCTACTATGCTTAACTACACCTGCTCCTCTTAATACTTTACAAAACGGTCCTTCTTTTTAATCTTATCCCTAATTCTCTAAATAGCCCTTAATTCCAACAATAACCCCTACCATTATACTACTGTGAAGGGTGGATTTTTGTACCACCAAATCCAAACGATTCATCATCTTTCATATTTGTCGACCTACCCCTCTTATGCTTAAACTACCCCTACTTCTCTTAATACTTCAAAACAACCCTTCTTTTTAATCCTACCCCTAATTCTATAAATAGCCCTTACTTCCAACAATTACCCCTATTTTTTAACTACTCTTAAGGTTTGGTTTTTGCAACACCGAATCCAAACGATTCGGTATCTTTTATATCTATCGATCTACCACTCTTATGCTTAAACTAGCCCTACTTCTCTTAATACTTCAAAATAGCCCTTCTTTTTAATCATTTCTCTAATTCTCGAAATAGCCCTTACTTTCAACAATTACCTTTATCTTTTTACTACTGTGAAGGGTTGGTTTTAGCAGCACCCAATCCAAACCATTCGTCATCTTTCATATTTGTCGATCTACCCTGACTATGCTTAAACTAACCCTACTCCTGTTAATACTTCACAAAATAGCCCTTCTTTTTAATGCTATCCCTAATTCTCTAAATAGCACTTAGTTCCAAAAATTACCCCTATCTTTTTACTACTGTGAAGGGTTGGTTTTTGCAGCACCCAATCCAAAGGATTCATGAGCTTTCATATTTGTCGATCTACGCCTAATACGCTTAAACTACCCCTACATCTCTTAATACTTCAAAACAACCCTTCTTTTTAATCGTACCACTAATTCCCTAAATAGCCCTTACTTCCAACAATTACTCCAATTTTTTAACTACTGTGAAGCGCTGTTTTTTGCAGCACCCAATCCAAACGATTCATCATCTTACATATTTGTCGATCTACACCTAACATGCTTAAACTAACCCTACTTCTCTTAATACTTCAAAACAGCCCTTCCTTTAAATCCTACCACTAATTCTCTAAATATCCCTTACTTCCAACAATTACCCCTATTTTTAAACTACCGTGAAGGGTTGGTTTTTGCAGCACCCAGTCCAAACGATTCATCATCATTCATATTTGTCGATCCACCCCTACTATGGTTAAACTACCCTACTTCTCTTAATACTTAAAAATAGTCATTCTTTTAAATCCTACCCCAAATTCTCTAAATATCCCCTACTTCCAACAATTACACCTTTCTTTTTAGTACAATGAATGGTGAGTTTTTGCAGCACCCAATCAAAACGATTCGTCAGTTTTCATATTTGTTGATCTACTCCTACTATGCTTAAACTACCCCTACTTCTCTTAATACTTCAAAATAGTCCTTCTTTTTAATCCTAACCATAATTCTCCAAATTGCCCTTACTTCGAATAGTTACTCCTATTGTTTAACTACTGTGAAGGATTGGTTTTTGCAGCACCCAAACCAAACGAGTCATCATCTTTCATATTCGTCGCTCAACCCATACTATGCTTAACTACCCACACTCCTCTCAATACATTACAAAACAGCCCTTCTTTTTAATCTTATCCCTAATTCTCTAAATAGCCCTTACTTTCAACAAATACCCTTATCATTTTACTACTGTGAAGGGTTGGTTTTTGTAGCACCAATCCAAACGATTCATCATCTTTCGTATTTGTAGATCTACCCCTACTATGCTTAAATTACCCCTACTTCTCTTATTACTTCAAAACAGCCCTTCTTTTTAATCATACCACTAATTCTCTAAATAGTCCTTAGTTCCAACAATTACCCCAATTTTTTAACTACTGTGAATGGTTGGTTCTGGCAGTACTCCATCCAAACGATTCATCATCTTTCATATTTTTCGATCTACCCCTCCTATGCTTAAACTACTCCTACTTCTCTTAATACTTCAAAACAGTCCTTCTTTAAAATCCTACCCCGATTTCTCTAAATAGCCATTACTTCCAACAATTAACCCTATTTTTTAACAACTTTGAAGGGTTGTTTTTTGGAGCACTCAATCTAAATGATTCGTCATCTTTCATATTTTTCGATCTACCCCACTTATGCTTAAACTATCCCTACTTCTCTTAAAACTTCAAAATAACCCTTCTTTTTAATCATATCCCTAATTCTATAAATAGCCCTTACTTCCAACAATTACCCCTATCTTTTTACTGTTGTGAAGGGTTGGTTTTTGCTGCACCCAATCCAAACGATTCATCATCTTTCATATTTGTCGATCTACCCTTACTATGCTTAAACTACCCCAACTCCTCTTAATACTTCATAAAACAACCCTTCTTTTTAATCCTATCCCTAATTATCGAAATGGCCCGTACTTTTAAAATTTACCAATATCTTTTTACTACTGCGAAGTGTTGGTTTTTGCAGCACCCAATCCAAATGATTCATCATCTTTCATATTTGTCGATCTACACCTCCTATGCTTAAACTACCCCTACTTCTCTTAATACTTCAAAATAGCCCTTCTTTTTAATTGTACCACTAATTTTCTAAATAGCTCTTACTTCCAACAATTACCCCTATTTTTTAACCACTGTGAAGCGTTTGTTTTGGCAGCACCCAATCCAAACGATTCATCATCTTTCATATTTGTACATCTACCCCTACTATGCTTAAACTACCCCTACTTCTCTTAATACTTCAAAACAGTCCTTCTTTTAAATGCTACCCATAATTCCCTAAATAGCACTTACTACCAACAATTACCCCTATTTTTTAACTACTCTGAAGGGTTGTTTTTTGCAGCATCCAATCTAAACGATTCATCATCTTTCATATTTGTCGATCTACCCCTTCTATACTTAAACTAGCCCAACTTCTCTTAATACTTCAAAATTGCCCATCTTTTTAATCCTATCTCTAATTCTCTGAATAGCCCTTACTTCCAAAAATTACCCCTATCTTTTTACTACTGTGAAGGGTTGGTTTTTGCAGCACCCAATCCAAATGATTCGTCATCTTTCATATTTGTCGATCTATCCCTTCTATGCTTAAACTGCCCCTACTTCTCTTAATACTTCGCAAAACAACCCTTATTTTTAATCCTATCCCCAATTCTCTAAATAGCCCTTACTTCCAACAATTACCCCTACCTTTTTACTATTGTGAAGGGTTTGATTTTGCAGCACCTATTCCAAACGATTTCTCATCTTTCATATTTGTCGATCTACCCCTACAATGGTTAAACTACCCCTACTTCTTTTAATACTTCAAAATAGTCATTTTTTTAAATCCTAACACTTATTCTCTAAATAGCCCTTACTTCCAACAATTACCCCTGTTATTTAACTACTTTGAAGGGTTGGTTTTATAGCACCCAATCCAAACGATTCATCAACTTTCATATTTGTCGATCTACCACTCTTGTGCTTAAACTACCCCTACTTCTCTAAATACTTCTAAACAACCCTTCTTTTTAATCGTATCCTTAATTCTCTAAATAGCCTTAACTCACAACAATTACTCCTATCTTTTTAATACTGTGAAGGGTTGATTTTTGCAACACCCAATCCAAATGATTCATCATATTTCATATTTGTCGATCTACCGCTCTTATGCTTAAACTACGCCTACTTCTCTTAATACTTCAAAATAGCCCTTCTTTTTAATCGTACCGCTAATTCTATAAATAGCCCTTACTTCCAACAATTACCCCTATTTTTTAACAACTGTGAAGGGTTGGTTTTTCCTGCACCCCATCTAAAAGATTCATCATCTTTCATATTTGTTGATCTACCCCTACTATGCTTAACTACACCTACTCCTCTTAATACTTTACAAAACAACCCTTTTTTTAATCTTATCCCAAATTCTCTAAATATCCTTTAATTCCAACAATAACCCCTACCATTATACTACTGTGAAGGGTGGATTTTTGTAGCACCAAATCCAAACGATTCATCATATTTCATATTTGTCGACTTACCCCTCCTATGCTTAAACTTCCCTTACTTCTCTTAATACTTCAAAACAGCCCTTCTTTTTAATCCTACCCGTAATTCTATAAATAGCCCTTACTTCCAACAATTACCCCTATTTTTTAACTACTCTTAAGGGTTGGTTTTTGCAGCACCCAATCCAAACGATTCGTCATCTTTCATATCTATCAATCTACAACTCCTATGCTTAAACTTTCCCTACTTCTCTTAAAACTTCAAAATAGCCCTTCTTTTTAATCCTGTCCCTAATTCTCGAAATAGTCCTTACTTCCAACAATTACCCTTATCTTTTACTACTTTGAAGTGTTGGTTTTTGCAGCACCTAATCCAAATGATTCGTCTTCTTTCATATTTGTCGATCTACCCCGACTATGCTTAAACTACCCCTACTCATCTTAATAATTCACAAAACAGCCCTTCTTTTTAATGCTATCCCTAATTCTCTAAATAACCCTTACTTCCAACAATTACCCCTATCTTTTTACTACTATAAAGGGTTGACTTTTACAGCACCCAATCTAAACGATTCATCATCTTTCATATTTGTCAATCTACCTTCATATGCTTAAACTACCCCTACTTCTCTTATTACTTCAAAACAGCCCTTCTTTTTAATCCTACCCCTAATTCTATAAATAGCCCTTACTTCCAACAATTACCTATATTTTTTAACTACTCTGAAGGGTTTATTTTTGCAGCACCCAATCCAAACGATTCGTCATCTTTCATATCTATCGATCTCCCCCTCCGATGCTTAAACTACCCCTACTTCTCTTAATACTTCAAAATAGCCCTTCTTTTTAATCCTATCCCTAATTCTCGAAATAGCCCTTACTTCAAACAATTACCCTTATCTTTTTACTACTGTGAAGGGTTGGTTTTTGCAGCACCCAATCCAAACGATTCGTCATCTTTCATATTTTTCGATCTACCCCGACTATGCTTAAACTACCCCTATTCCTCCTAATACTTCACAAAACAGCCCTTCTTTTTAATGATATCCCCAATTCTCTAAATATCCCTTACTTCCAACAATTACCCCTATCTTTTTACTACTATGAAGGGTTGGTTTTTGCAACACCCAAACCAAACGATTCATCATCTTTAATATTTTTCGATCTACCCCTCATATGCTTAAACTACCCCTACTTATCTTAATACTTCAAAACAACCCTTCTTTAAATTGTACCACTAATTCTCTAAATAGCCCTTACTTCCAACAATTACTCCAATTTTTTACATGCTGTGAAGCACTGTTTTTTGCAGCACCCAATCCAAATGATTCATCACCTTTCATATTTTTTGATCTACCCCTCCTATGCTTAAACTACCCCTACTTCTCTTAATACTTCAAAACAGTCCTTCTTTTAAATCCTACCCATAATTCTCTAAGTAGCCCTTACTTCCAACAATTAGCCCTATTTTTTAACTACTTTGAAGAGTTGGGTTTTGGAGCACCCAATCCAAAAGAGTTGTCATCTTTCATATTTTTCGATCTACCCCTCCTATGCTTAAACTATCCCTACTTCTCTTAATACTTTAAAATAACCATTCTTTTTAATCCTATCCCTAATTCTCTAAATATCCCTTACTTCCAACAATTATCCCTATCTTTTTACTGTTGTGAAGGGTTGGTTTTTGCAGCACCCAATCCAAACGATTCATCGTCTTTCATATTTGTCGATCTACCCTTACTATGCTTAAACTTCCCCTACTCCACTTAATACTTCACAAAACAGCCCTTCTTTTTAATCCATTCCCTAATTCTCTAAATGGCTCGTACTTCCAAAAATTACCACTATCTTTTTACTACTGCGAAGTGTTAGTTTTTACAGCACCTATTCAAAATGATTCATCATTTTTCATATTTGTTGATCTACCCCTCCTATGCTTAAACTACCCCTACTTCTCTTAATACTTCAAAATAGCCCTTATTTTTAATCGTACCACTAATTCTGTAAATAGCCCTTACTTCCAACAATTACCCCTATTTTTTAGCCATTGTGAAGGGTTGGTTTTGGCAGCATCCAATCCAAATGATTCACCGTCTTTCATATTTGTAGATCTACCCCTACTATGCTTAAACTACCCCTACTTCTCTTAATACTTCAAAACAGCCCTTCTTTTTCATAGTACCACTAATTCTCCAAATAGCCCTTACTTCCAACCATTACTCCAATTTTTTAACTACTGTGATGGGCTGTTTTTTGCAGCACCCAATCCAAACGATTCATCATCTTTATTATTTGTTAATCTGCCCCTAATATGCTTAAACTACCCCTACTTCTCTTAATATTTCAAAATAGCCCTTCTTTTAAATCCTACTTCTAATTCTCTAAATAGCCCTTGCTTCCAACAATTACCCCTATTTTTTAACTGCTATGAAGGGTTGGTTTTTGCAGCACCCAATCCAAACGATTCGTCGTCTTTCATATTTGTCGATCTACCCCTACTATGGTTAAACTAACCAACTTCTCTTAATACTTCAAAATAGTGATTCTTTTAAATCCTACCCCTAAATCTATAAATAGCCCCAACTTCCAACAATTACGCCTATCTTTTTACTAATGTGAAGGTTTGATTTTTGTAGCACCCAATCAAAACGATTCGTCAGTTTTCATATTTGTCGATCTACCCCTACTATGCTTAAACTACCACTACTTCTCTTAATACTTCAGAACCGCTATTCATTTTAATCCTGACACTAATTCTCTAAATAGCCCTTACTTCCAACAATTACGCCTATATTTTATTACTGCGAAGGGTTTTTTTTTGCAGCACCCAATCCAAACGAGTCATCATCTTTCGTATTCGTCAATCAACCCCTACTATGCTTAACTACCCATACTCCTCATAGTACATTACAAAACGGCCCTTCTTTTTAATCTTGTCCCTAATTCTCTAAATAGCCCTTACTTTCAACAATTACACCTATCAATTTTCTACTGTGAAGGGTTGGTTTTTGCAGCAAAAATCCAAACGATTAATCATCTTTCATATTTGTACATCTACCCCTATATGCTTAAATTACCCCTACTTCTCTTAATATTTCAAAACAGCCCTTCTTTTTAATCATACCACTAATTCTCTAAATAGTCCTTACTTCCAACAATTACCCCTATTTTTTAACTACTCTGAAGGGTTGGCTTTTGCAGCACCAAATCCAAACGATTCATCACCTTTCATATTTTTCGATCTACCCCTCCTATGCTTAAACTACCCCTACTTCTCTTAATACTTCAAAACAGTCCTTCTTTTAAATCCTTCCCCTAATTCTCTAAATAGCCCTTACTTCCAACAATTAACCCTATTTTTTAACTACTTTGAAGGGTTGTCTTTTGGAGCACCCAATCCAAATGATTTGTCATCTTACATATCTATCGATCTACCCCTCCTAAGCTTAAACTAGCCCTACTTCTCTTAATACTTCAAAATAGCCCTTCTTTTTAATCCTATCCCTAATTCTCGAAATAGCCATTACTTCCAACAATTACCCTTACCTTTTTACTACTGTGACGGGTTGGTTTTTGCAGCACCCAATCCAAACGATTCGTCATCTTTCATATTTGTCGATTTACCCCGACTATGCTTAAACTACCCCTACTCCTCTTAATACTTCAAAAAACAGCCCTTCTTTTTAATGCTATCACCAATTCTCTAAATAGCTCTTACTTCCAACAATTATCCCTCTCTTTTTACTCCTACGAAGGGTTGGTTTTTGCAGCACCCAATCCAAACCATTCATCATCTTTCATATCTGTCGACCTACCCCTCATATGCTTAAACTACCCCTACTTCTCTTAATACTTCAAAACAACCCTTCTTTTAAATCGTACCACTAACTATCTAAATAGCCCTTACTTCCAACAATTACTCCAATTTTTTAAATACTCTGAAGCGCTATTTTTTATAGCACCCAATCCAAATGATTCATCACCTTTCATATTTTTTGATCAACCCCTCTGATGCTTAAACTACCCCTACTTCTCTTAATACTTCAAAACAATCCTTCTTTTAAATCCTACCTATAATTCTCTAAATAGCCCTTACTTCCAACAATTAGCCCTATTTTTTAACTACTTTGAAGGGTTGTTTTTTGGAGCACCCAGTCCAAACGATTCGTCATCTTTAATATATTTCGATCTACCCCTCATATGCTTAAACTATCCCTGCTTCTCTTAATACTTTAAAATAACCCTTCTTTTTAATCATGTCCCTAATTCTCTAAATAGCCCTTACTTCTAACAATTACCCCTATCTTTTTACTGCTGTGAAGGGTTGGTTTTTGCTGCACCCAGTATAAACGATTCATCATCTTTCATATTTGTCGATCTACCGTTACTATGCTTAAACTACCCCTACTCCACTTAATACTTCACAAAATATCCCTTCTTTTTAATCCAATCCCTAATTCTCTAAATGGCCCGTACTTCAAAAAATTACCCCTATCTTTTTACTACTGCGAAGTGTTAGTTTTTACAGCACCCAATCAAAATGATTCATCATGTTTCATATTTGTAAATCTACCCCTCCTATGCTTAAACTACCTCTACTTCTCTTAATACTTCAAAATAGACCTTATTTTTAATTATACCACTAATTCTGTAAATAGCCCTTACTTCCAACAATTACCCTATTTTTTAATCATTGTGAAGGGTTGGTTTTGGCAGCAACCAATCCAAACGATTCACTGTCTTTCATATTTGTAGATCTACCCCTACTATGCTTAAACAACCCCTACTTCTCTTAATACTTCAAAACAACCGTTGTTTTTAATCGTACCACTAATTCTCCAAATAGGCCTTACTTCCAAATATTACTCCAATTTTTTAACTATTGTGAAGGGCTGTTTTTTGCAGCGCCCAATCCAAACGATTCATCATCTTACATATTTGTAGATTTGCCCCTAATATGCTTAAACTACCCATACTTCTCTTAATATTTCAAAACAACCCTTCTTTTAAATCCTACCTCTAATTCTCTAAATAGCCCTTGCTTACAACAATTACCCCTATTTTTTAACCACTGTGAAGGGTTGGTTTTTGTAGCTCCCAATCCAAACGATTCGTCATCTTTCATATTTGTCGATCTACCCCTACTATGGTTAAACTAACCTACTTCTCTTAATACTTCAAAATAGTCATTCTTTTATATCCTACCCCTAATTCTCTAAATAGCCCCTACTTCCAACAATTACGCCTATCTTTTTACTATTGTGAAGGGTTGATTTTTGCAGCACCCAATCAAAACGATTCGTCAGTTTTCATATTTGTTGATCTACCCGTACTATGCTTAAACTACCCCTACTTCTCTTCATACTTCAAAACAATCCTTCTTTTAAATCCTAACCCTAATTCTCCAAATTTCCCTTACTCTCAACAATTACCCCTATTGTTTAACTACTGTGAAGGGTTGGTTTTTGCAGCACCCAATCCAAATGAGTCATCATCTTTCATATACGTCAATCAACCTCTACTATGCTTAACTACCCCTACTGAGACGACCCGAAATCCCGTTCAGACGGAAACAAGGGTTATCTTTGGAATATAACACAGAAACAGATAATAGCAGAACAGAATTAAATAAATACACCAGATAATGAACAATAGAATATACTGGATAAAAGTAATCATCAGAGTTACACAGTATACAGGATCTTACTTAGTACAAATACAGTTCAGCTATACATAAATGTCTACAGCGGAAATAAACAAAATATGTACAATAGGAGCTGAACAGCATAAAAAGAGATAAATGATAGAATCCATCTTCAGCTCCAGCTATCTAGAAGAAGAACCGGCTAAACCTGAATACAAGGCTGCCCGTGTAGAAAAAGGGGCACCCGAGTTTGAAAGTGAAACAAACTACGAGTCAGTCATGGGACTGGTATGAGAAATCCACTCAACACATATATAATTGGCTAATCACAGGACCATGCCACTTTCGTGGAACGGGTTTACTCCGTTGGATTGCCAGTGCTTTAAAACAAATCTTTCTTTTAAACATCGCTATGCTTTTTATAAAAATGAAGCCATTATAAGACTCAGTTCCCATCACACAATGCAACGCAAACCGGAGGATAGAGTTTTACCTTATAATTGCCAAAATATGATTGATACGAATAAAACAAAGGCATTTGATATTATTGCTAGTGTTTATGTGTTTTGAAAACAATTTCAAATCATAACTATCAATCATAGACGGCATGGGTACCATATATCATGTCGCCATATATATATACAATCAAAACCGCACGATGTCGTATTTGGAAATTGGATTTCCGTCATGAACCAAGGCAAAAGATAGTCCTTACCGAATTCGAGACGCTCTAGCCCGCCCCTCAGGCAAGTACTCAGTCAAGCCTTTGGATCGTCAGGGCCGGTCCACCGATGTGGATTAAAATTCCTGAACACTGCGTTTCCCCACCCTTTGGGGTGTAAATGAGCCAACGAATGACTCCATCATACCCGAATTGTCCGATCAAACCGAGGCGCCTCGCAACAGCAACAACCACATAGGTGAAAAGTATATAAATGTCAGGGCTGGTAGGTCACTGACACCACCCTAGCTAGAAAGAAACGCATGTCCTCCCTGAGGTCCTTCTCCCGTTTTAGGTTCATACCGGGATGTGAGGCTCGCGAATTCACGTTCTACACAAAGCTACGCCACACAGGCGGTGCTTTGATCATCACCACAAGACTTTGCTTTTCAACAGAAGTCCTGATCACTGCATCTTAGCATGCCACACGGGCAATTCATGCCATGCGACTAATGTCCATCGATATACAACCTCTGAGCTCGTGCGTCTCAGAGAAGGGCGTTAAATTCTCCGCCGCCAAACAGATGTATATTTAACAGAAATCAATCAACACAGAATAAACTCCAATGTCAGACACACAGTCCATTTACAAGTCCGTTCTGGGTCTGAACGAAACCGGAGGCACTAAATACCTCGCAAACCCATCGATCACCACGTACGTCTGGACAATCACCACTCATTATCCATATTTCGGGATGCCTCCCAATCAGGACCTCGGCTACCATCCAAACGAGGTGCAGATCTCCGGTCTTCGACCACCGTCTTCATCTTCGACTTTTAATCGTCGGTCAATTATTCGAAATGAGAATTAACTCGGCCTTTTCAAATAATTCACGTATATTTAGAATTTCAAATCAATTTATTTTAATGGTTAAATTATTCGACAACATCAATTTTGTTCTTTAATGTAATTTTCACACCCAACACATTCAACCATCAAAAACCACATAAATTGAACAAATTCAGTTTATTTCTATTCCATATCGCTTATGATATTTTATAACTATTTATCGCTATTTTTATTTATTTTAAAATAGCTATTTTATTCAAAACGACGCTTCGGGCGATAAGGCGGCCGTGGCGCTGTTTTTCTTCAGATTTGATTTACACATATCTGAAAATCTAACCGTTGGATCTTCACAAAATTTACATCATTAGAAAGGTCGTTTCAAAACGAATCCAACGGTTCCAATTTCGGGAAAATCCGACGGTCGGATCTCCCGGTACAATCGTTTGAAGTTTCGATTTCAAATTACGAACTGCAGCGTCGTTATTCGATTAAATAAAATTATATTTATATATATAAATAAATATAATCGTTTCTGGCGCTGTTTTTCTTCAGATTTGAATTACACATATCTGAAAATCTAACTGTTGGATCTTTACAAGGTTGGTGCCATTGGAAAGATTAATCCAAGGCGAACCCGACGGTTGAGGTTTCGGGAAAATCCAATAGTCGGATTCCCCGTACTAGTTGTTTGAAATCACGGTTTCAAAATACGAACTGCACGGCCTCGTTTCGTTTTAATTTTATTTAAATTTATATATTTATATAAATATAGTTCATTCAATGATTTCCATATCGTTTTCACTTCAAATATTTTTCTAACACCTTAAAATTTTGGAAATCGCAAATAGCTTTCCCGGTCCTTCTAATCTCAAAAAGAAAAAGAAAAGCCAAGCGTCTAGCCAACAGGCTCATAAAATCATCACCCAAACAAAACAGTAAATGTGTACCTATTTGTCGGGCACAAAATTTTATTCCTCTTCTCTAGCCCCTTTGCTATAACCTGTTCAATAAATATGCATGTACATATATATACAATTCTTATCATTTATCATTTTCTATTCAACTTCATATTTGATTTCTGTTTGGTTTAAAGATACCATTTATTCTAATGTTACATACATAGGTGCAAATCATTTCATTAGCTAATTAATGAATATTTCAACTCATATATGTTTATTTTGGACAAGTGGCTATTTTTAACACTTCACATTTCAACGATTTATGCATACAATGAAAATGTGATTTTTATTGTAAAACAATTCATTTCAAAATACTATTTTTCTATATAGTTCATATAGGTGATAAAAATAAGATTTTTATCATAAAACAATTTCTTTTAAAACGAGATTATTTTACACAGTTCACATAGTCGATAAAAGGTGATTTTTATTAACAAACAATTTATTTCAAAATATGAATACCATTCAACACATGAATTTCTAATCAACGAATGAATATCAATTCAACACATGAATGTTTTCTATAGTTTCTATATATAGATAAAAATGTGATTTTTATTATCAAACAATTTATCTCAAAATATGAATACCATTCAACACATGAATTTCTAATCAATGAATGAATATCAATTCAACACATGAATGTTTTCTATTCAATGAATAAATATAGTTTAAGCATATGAAAATAATTCAAACACACGAATATTATTCAAAATTTCGGCAGCATAACGGCAGGGTAGTTAAACCGGGACCGTCCCTAGTACGACTCCTCGCTCTACCTTAAAACCTCGCGGTTTTTGACAATGGGGATCATGCATCTAGTTCGTACGCAGGCGGCATGTATATATTTATTTCATTTCCACAAACTAATCCTATGTGGTTTCAACCAAATATTTCTCAACCACAATCAATCAATATCAACCACAAACAATCTCAAACAATCATTCGCTATCAATCAATTTTCACAACAATTTCAATCAATAAATATCGTCCATGGTTTGTGGACGAGGGGCGTATATATATATATATATATATATATATATATATATATATATAGCAATTCACTTTCATTTCACACATATATATATTTTTAAATCAGAAATCTCACCAAATAGCTAATTCAATCCCACGACTCTTCTTTGCATAAAATCTTCGCCAATCTCTCTTGTCGCTTTCGTTGCCGTATTCTCTACATATGTAAAAATCGAATTTTTACTATGTTATTCAATATATAAAGATCGAATTTCAAAAATATAAATTCCGCCTTTTCAAAAAAATAAAGATTATATTTTTAATATTCCTATGATGTAAAGATTATATTTTTATTACTTTAAAAATATAAAAATCATATCTTACTTCTTCTACTTAATAAAAATTCCGTCTTTTCCATTTTAAAAATATGATCTTTTCTATTTTAAAAATCTGATCTTTTCTATTCTAAAGTTCCAATCTTTTTTTCTATTTAAAGTTCAAATCTTTTCTATTTAAAGTTCAAATCTTTTCTATTTAAAGTTCAAATCTTTTTCTATTTAAAGTTTAAACCTTTTCTATTTAAAGTTAAACCATTTCAAAATCAGTTTTAAACCTTTCTAAAAATCAGAATTTAAACGCTTTTGAAAATCAGTTTGTAAATCATTTTTAAAATCAGTTTTACATCTTTTTAAAATTCAGTTTAAAATTCTTTTTTTTTCCAAAAAAAACAGTATTCTCTTTTTTTAAAAATCGAAATTTAAATCTAAAAAAAATCAGAATTTAAACGCTTTTGAAAATCAATTTGTAAATCATTTTTAAAATCAGTTTTACATCTTTTTAAAATTCAGTTTAAAATTCTTTTTTCTTCCAAAAAAAACAGTATTCTCTTTTTTTTTAAATCGAAATTTAAATCAAAAAAAAAATCAGAATTAAAAATAAAAATAAAATAACACTTACTGTTATCAGCGACGAGGGGGGGAAGGCGTCGTCTTCGTCGGAGGTGGCTTCTAGGGGGGGGGGCGCTTCCGTGGTCTCGAACTGGGCAAGGCGGCGCTAGGGCTTCGAACGGGGAAAGGCGAATGCGTCGCGAGTGGGGTTCGGCTCGGGACTTCGATCGATGGAGGGGGACAGGCGGAGGCGGGGGGGGGGGGGGGGGGGCTCTTCGACGAGGCGATGGCGCCTTCTGGTGGCTGAGCGGCGGATCGAGGTCGCTGCTGCTCTCTTCTTCTTCTTTCTTTTTTTTTCCTTCTGATTAATGAAATCGGGGGGGGGGGGGGGCAAAAAGAAGGACAAAGGGAGGGAGGGAAATATATAATATTTTTTTTATTTTATTAATTAATTTAATTGCATAAAGTTGACTTTTACCCACGACCTCGAAACGAGGCCCACCGCCTGTCGCCCATAGCGTTTTACCCCCATTCCGAGCACAATGGGATATGTATCGCAAGCTGATTTGATCGTTACAATCAATTTCCTTTTGAATTTTCATTTAAATCACTATATTGAATTTTAAACGCACATTTCAAATTACCGGGGTCACATACTAACTAGAAAAATTCCAGAAAAATATTTTCTAGCTTCGTATTGACGATACGGTCCTAACAAAACTAGTTTCGTCGAATTCTGAGGCCGTTGGAAAAATGGCCAATTTCCAGTCGATTAAAATCAACAGAAACTGGTCAAACGCGTTTTCCTTTGCCACGCTCACATATTGATTCGAAAAATTATGAAATTTGAAACCTAACAATAACTTGACCCTGCGGATCCAACAAAAGTGGTTTCGTCGAAATCCGAGGTCATTTGCAAAATGTCCACTTTTAAGGGCCTGAATTCCATAGCGACTATTCAGAATTTTCAACTGGACATATCTTTTGATTCCCGCTATCAAATTTCGATTGGTCCGATTCGTTGGAAAGATATTATCAATTAGATTCCATTATTTTTGGTTTCACTAAAATCCGGATTGTTCAGCACCCGGTATATTCAATTGAAGTTTGAAATCGAATTATCGAACTATCGCGCCATTTTCAATTCTATATATAATTATAATTAATTATATTCGTTTTCAATTGTCGATTCGAACTCAGTTTTCATCGCCTTTATTTAAAATATTTATTTTAAATATTTAAAATCCATTATTTTAGCCAATTTAAAAAATTTAAATTGGTTCAGATTTTCTGGGTCGTTACAATCTCCCCCACTTAAAACTTTTCGTCCCCGAAAAGGAACAAAGTCGAAAGTGGTTTGATAAATCTACAATCACACAACACAACCACCAATCCAATTGTTTTTAACCTTTAAAAATATACTAATCAAATCATTCAGACTATATAATTAAAAGTGCACATCCATGAAAAGGAAATAACAACAGAATAGAGAATTGAATGGTAGTGCAAAGTAGGGTAAATGTACCTTGCACCGGAGTCAATCAGAGATATCTACTCGGCATCTAGGATAAGCTTTCTGAATGTTCTCCTCCGTTTCCCAAGTACAATCTTGCGGATCTCCACTCCATTGCACTTTGACTAAGTGAACCTTCTTGTTCCTCAGCTCTTTGGTTTCTTTGCCGATAATCTTTAGCGGCTCTCGCCTCACAGCTAATTCTGGAGTAATTTCAATATCCTGCTGAGCTGTTTCTTCCACGATCAAGTCTGGATCATGAACGTGCTTTCGAAGTTGAGATATATGAAATACATCATGCACTCCAGGCAACCAGTCTTGCAATTTAACTTTATATGCGAGAGTCCCAATCCGTTCCAGAATAGGAAACGGACCAATAAATTTGGGCGCTAACTTTCCAGTTTTACCGAACCGGATAACTCCTCTCATCGGCGATACTTTCAAATATACATAGTCGCCAACTTCAAAGGATATATCTCTTCTTCTTCTATCGGCATAGCTCTTTTGTCGGCTTTGAGCGGCGAGTAATCGCTTTTTAATAAAGTCGACTTTGTCGGCAGCTTCGCGAATCATATCAGGCCCTAACACAAGTCTATTTCCAGGCTCGACCCAACAAGCAGGAGATCGGCACGGCCTACCGTACAATGCTTCGAATGGCGACATTGTCAGACTCGCCTGGTAGCTGTTGTTATAAGAGAATTCAGCCAAATGCAGATGGTCTTCCCATGATCCACCAAAATCCATTACACAAGCCCGTAATAGATCTTCTAAAATGCGATTCACCCTCTCAGTCTGACCGTCTGTCTGAGGATGATAAGCGGTGCTCAAGTTTAACTTCGTTCCCAGCTCGACTTGAAATGCTTCCCAGAATTTGCTAGTGAATATGGTATCTCTATCACTGACTATACTGAGCGGCACTCCATGTAGTCTAACTATTTCCCTGAAGTATATCTGCGCCAGACTCTGAGCGGTTCTATTTGATTTGACAGGTATAAAATGGGCGGTCTTCGTGAAGCGATCTACGATCACCCAAATACTGTCATTTCCTTTTCTTGTTCTGGGCAAACCATCAATGAAATCCATAGAAATATGTTCCCACTTCCAGCCAGGAACTTCTAGCGGTTGTAATAATCCAGCCAATTTCTGTTGGTCGCTCTTGACTAGCTGACAAGTAGGGCATCGGCTAACATATAAGGAAATGTCCCTTTTCATCGACTTCCACCAGAAAGTGCGTTTGATGTCATTATACATTTTGCTTACTCCCGGATGGATACTGAGTTTTGACTTGTGGTATTCATCCAGAACTTCTTTTCGAAGCTCAGGGATGTTAGGGACGCAGATTCGACCTTTGAGCCTTAAAATCCCATCATTGTCTACTTGAAAACTCAAGGGTTCGCCTTGTTGAATTATCCCTCTGATCTTCTGAATGAAGTGATCATTTTCCTGAAGAGCAGATATCTTATCTAGCAATGAAGTCTTGATAATAAAACTAGCGATCATTACATTCTTTCTGCTTAACGCATCAGCCACGACATTGGCTTTTCCTGGAGTATATATAATTTCAAAGTCATATGCTACAAGAAACTCCAGCCAACGTTGCTGCCTCAAATTCAGGTCTTTCTGAGTGAACAGATACTTTAACGACTGGTGATCTGTAAACAGTTCAAACCTCTCACCCAGAAGATAATGTCTCCATATTTTCAAAGAGAATATGATAGCCAATAACTCAAGATCATGAGTTACATAGTTTTTCTCGTGTGGCTTAAGTTGACGGCTAGCATAAGCAATCACTTGGCCCCTCTGCATTAACACTGCTCCAAGGCCTTCTCTAGAAGCATCAGTCCATACTTTTAGATCTTGGTTGCCATCGATAATGGTTAACACTGGAGCAGTTGTTAGTCTCAACTTCAGCTCTTCGAAAGCCTCCTCACTTTCTGGAGTCCATTTGAATTTAGAATGCTTCTTTGTAAGCTTCGTTAAGTGACCAGATATCTTCGAAAAGTCTTTAACGAATTTCCGGTAATAACTAGCCAATCCGAGAAAACTGCGGACTTCAGTGGGGGTACTGGGCTGTTTCCAATTTTGAATAGCCGTGATTTTACTTGGATCCATAGCAATTCCTTCTTTCGATACGACGTGGCCCAGAAATTTCACTTCATCTTGCCAGAATATACATTTGGAAAACTTGGCTTTTAATACATTCCTTCTGAGGATTTCTAGAACCTGTTCCAGATGCTTTTCATGTTCGGCCTTTAACTTAGAGAAGATTAGAATATCATCAATAAAAACCAGAACAAATTTAATCAATACTCCTCTGAATACTCTGTTCATTAGATCGACGAAATAAGCTGGAGCGTTACATAAGCCGAACGGCATTACTAACCACTCGTAGAATAAGTCGGGGCCTCTGAACGCTGTCATTGGAACACACTCTTCGGCAATTCGAAGTTGGTGGAAACCTGTAGCTAGGTCCATTCGTGAAAATACTTGTGCTCCATTTAATCGATCCAACAAATCATCTATTCGTGGCAATGGATACTTGTTCTTTATGGTCTGCTTGTTCAAATCACGATAATCCACACATAGACGTAGAGTACCATCAGATTTTGGGACAAACACCACTGCTGCACCCCAATCAGAGAAACTGGGTCTGATCAGACCTTTCCATACTAGCTGTCGTGTTTGATTGTCTAATTCCTCTTTCTCTTTCAAGGACATTCTTCGAATAGCGTGAACTACCGACCTTGCATTGGGAATCAAAGCAATCTTGAAATCTATTTCCCTCTGCGGAGGTAAGCGAACAACTTCTTCGAACACATCCGCATAGTTCTTGACGACAGGAATGTCTTTGATGAGGTCAGGAATATTCTCTGTGACTTCAGGAATATTTTCTATTTGGGCTGGAGAAACATTCAAAGCTGCCCAGAAGTCTTTTCTATAAGCATTCTGACCTTCACAGGGAATGGTTATATAATCACCTAATTTAATATTCGCCTTTACGACTCTGTCGGCGCATTTGACTTCAGCTTCATATTTGGTTAACCAGTCTAACCCCAAGATAAGATCAAACTCTTTAAAATTCATGACTGCTGCGATGGTAGGGAACCCATAACGAGAAAAAGAAACCGGCACTCCACAAACCCAACTTAGATCAATGGAACCCCCAACCGGATTCTGGACAGTCATTAGTTCCTTGAGCTTTTTCAAATTCAAATCCAGTTTCTCAGCTGCATCTTTTGCTATGAAACTTTGCGACGCGCCTGTGTCAAACAGTACTTTGACTGGAATGTTTTTGACAGTAAGCGTGCCTTCTAAAACATCGGCCCTTTCTTGACTAGCTGAGGGCTCGGAAGTTTCTGCTACTTCATTTATACATACGGTTTCAGATTTCTTTGAGAGTTGGCACTCTCGTGCAATATGACCTGCCTGGCGGCACTTATGGCATCTCCTTTCCCCATGTGGGTTCTTTTGTTTCTTAGTGGGCTTAGACCCACTTTTTCTTCGTTTGTTCCAAGATTTGCAACTTATCGCCAAATGCCCTTTTCTATTGCAGCTTGAGCACGTGGCGGTCGTTATTCGTTCGTTCCCAGATTCAGCCCTTTTTCTCTTGGCACTGGGCTTCTTATTGATCTCCGACCTTGTACTGGCTTCAGGAACATCAGTTTCTGACTCTGTTTTGTCACTAGAATAGACTTCTTCTTCGTCGCGCAACATTCCGTTCTTATGGAGATCTTCATACTGATAAGCCATGTAAATCATTTCTAGAAAAGGAAGCTTCACATGCCCCAATACTTTATTCTGGTATTTCCTTTGAAGTCCATGAATAAACCTCAGATTTTTCCTCTTTGGATCTTGAATCAGATGAGGAGCAAAGTGAGCAAGTTCGTTGAATTTCTTATGATATTCTGGGATGGTCATGTCACCTTGTATTAGATAAGAAAATTCATCACATAATCTCTCGGTCGCTTCGGGAGGAGTAAATCTTTCTAGGAAAATCACTTTGAATCTGTCCCAGGTGATATCACTTTCTGGATTATCTTTGATGATTGTTTCCCACCAGATTAAAGCTTCTTCTTTGAGCGCCCAAGATGCTACTAACTGTTTCTGGTCATCCCTCAGCTGGATACGCTCAAAAATTCTTTCGACAGAACTCATCCAAGCTTGAGTTTGAATTATTGATTCATTGCCCGAGAACTGTGCTCCGTTCAGATTTCGATATCTCTTTAATAGAGCCTCTAGATCGGGTTCTGTATTCCTTCTGTTTCTGGCACTCATTTTTCTAGTACTTCTGCAATTAGCAGATCAAGTGTCAGGTCACAGAAAAGGTATTTTAAAATATAGAGACAAATACTTGAAGTGTAAATGTGTCTATCGAGGTGTAATTTCATTCTGCTTTATTCATACAAGGATATTACTGATCCTATCTGTATAGAGTTACCCGTCCTAGAACACTACTGGTTCTATTTCTGACGAGTTCGTTCAAATGTTATATTCCAGAACTAAGCTTAACCAAAGCTCTGATACCACGTTGAGACGACCCAAAATCCCGTTCAGACGGAAACAAGGGTTATCTTTAGAATATAACACAGAAACAGATAATAGCAGAACAGAATTAAATAAATACACCAGATAATGAACAATAGAATATACTGGATAAAAGTAATCATCAGAGTTACACAGTATACAGGATCTTACTTAGTACAAATACAGTTCAGCTATACATAAATGTCTACAGCGGAAATAAACAAAATATGTACAATAGGAGATGAACAGCATAAAAAGAGATAAATGATAGAATCCATCTTCAGCTCCAGCTATCCAGAAGAAGAACCGGCTAAACCTGAATACAAGGCTGCCCGTGTAGAAAAAGGGGCACCCGAGTTTGAAAGTGAAACAAACTACGAGTCAGTCATGGGACTGGTATGAGAAATCCACTCAACACATATGTAATTGGCTAATCACAGGACCACGCCACTTTCGTGGAACGGGTTTACTCCATTGGATTGCCAGTGCTTTAAAACAAATCTTTCTTTTAAACATCGCTATGCTTTTATAAAAATGAAGCCATTATAAGACTCAGTTCCTATCACACAATGCAACGCAAACCGGAGGATAGAGTTTTACCTTATAATGGCCAAAATATGATTGATACGAATAAAACAAAGGCATTTGATATTATTGCTAGTGGTTATGTGTTTTGAAAACAATTTCAAATCATAACTATCAATCATAGACGGCATGGGTACCATATATCATGTCGCCATATATATATATATATATATATATATATATACAATCAAAACCGCACGATGTCGTGTTTGGAAATTGGATTTCCGTCATGAACCAAGCCAAAAGATAGTCCTTACCGAATTCGAGACGCGCTAGCCCGCCCCTCAGGCAAGTACTCAGTCAAGCCTTTGGATCGTCAGGGCCAGTCCACCGATATGGATTAAAATTCCTGAACACTGCGTTTCCCCACCCTTTGGGGTGTAAATGAGCCAACGAATGACTCCATCAGACCCGAATTGTCCGATCAAACCGAGGCGCCTCGCAACAACAACAACCACATAGGTGAAAAGTATATAAATGTCAGGGCTGGTAGGTCACTGACACCACCCTAGCTAGAAAGAAACGCATGTCCTCCCTGAGGTCCTTCTCCCATTTTAGGTTCATACCGGGATGTGAGGCTCGCGAATTCACGTTCTACACAAAGCTACGCCACACAGGCGGTGCTTTGATCATCACCACAAGACTTTGTTTTTCAACAGAAGTCCTAATCACTGCATCTTAGCATGCCACACGGGCAATTCATGCCATGCGACTGATGTCCATCGATATACAACCTCTGAGCTCGTGCGTCTCAGAGAAGGGCGTTAAGCAAAAGAATAAATTCTCCGCCGCCAAACAGATGTATATTTAACAGAAATCAATCAACACAGAATAAACTCCAATGTCAGACACACAGTCCATTTACAAGTCCGTTCTGGGTCTGAACGAAACCGGAGGCACTAAATACCTCGCAAACCCATCGATCACCACGTACGTCTGGACGATCACCACTCATTATCCATATTTCGGGATGCCTCCCAATCAGGACCTCGGTTACCATCCAAACGAGGTGAAGATCTCCGGTCTTCGACCACCGTCTTCATCTTCGACTTTTAATCGTCGGTCAATTATTCGAAATGAGAATTAACTCGGCCTTTTCAAATAATTCACGTATATTTAGAATTTCAAATCAATTTATTTTAATGGTTAAATTATTCGACAACATCAATTTTGTTCTTTAATGTAATTTTCACACCCAACACATTCAACCTTCAAAAACCACATAAATCGAACAAATTCAGTTTATTTCTATTCCATATCGCTTATGATATTTTATAACTATTTATCGCTATTTTTATTTATTTTAAAATAGCTATTTTATTCAAAACGACGCTTCGGGCCATAAGGCGGCCGTGGCGCTGTTTTTCTTCAGATTTGATTTACACATATCTGAAAATCTAACCGTTGGATCTTCACAAAATTTACATCATTAGAAAGGTCTTTTCAAAACGAATCCAACGGTTCCAGTTTCGGGAAAATCCGACGGTCGGATCTCCCGGTACAATCGTTTGAAGTTTCGATTTCAAATTACGAACTGCAGCGTCGTTATTCGATTAAATAAAATTATATTTATATATATAAATAAATATAATCGTTTCTGGTGCTGTTTTTCTTCAGATTTGAATTACACATATCTGAAAATCTAACCGTTGGATCTTTACAAGGTTGGTGCCATTGGAAAGATTATTCCAAGGCGAACCCGACGGTTGAGGTTTCGGGAAAATCCAATGGTCGGATTCCCCGTACTAGTTGTTTGAAATCACGGTTTCAAAATACGAACTACACGGCCTCGTTTCGTTTTAATTTTATTTATATTTATATATTTATATAAATATAGTTCATTCAATGATTTCCATATCGTTTTCACTTCAAATATTTTTCTAACACCTTAAAATTTTGGAAAATTTCGCCATAACCTCCCCTGCACCGGGAGCATTGGGAAATCGCAAATAGCTTTCCCGGTACTTCTAATCTCAAAAAGAAAAAGAAAAAGCCAAGCGGCTAGCCAACAGGCTCAAAAAATCATCACCCAAACAAAACAGTAAATGTGTACCTATTTGTCGGGCACAAAATTTTATTCCTCTTCTCTAGCCCCTTTGCTATAACCTGTTCAATAAATATGCATGTACATATATATACAGTTCTTATCATTTATCATTTTCTATTCAACTTCATATTTGATTTCTGTTTGGTTTAAAGACACCATTTATTCTAATGTTACATACATAGGTGCAAATCATTTCATTAGCTAATTAATGAATATTTCAACTCATATATGTTTATTTTGGACAAGTGGCTATTTTTAACACTTCACATTTCAACGATTTATGCATACAATAAAAATGTGATTTTTATTGTAAAACAATTCATTTCAAAATACTATTTTCCTATATAGTTCATATAGGTGATAAAAATAAGATTTTTATCATAAAACAATTTCTTTTAAAACGAGATTATTTTACATAGTTCACATAGTCGATAAAAGGTGATTTTTATTAACAAACAATTTATTTCAAAATATGAATACCATTCAACACATGAATTTCTAATCAACGAATGAATATCAATTCAACACATGAATGTTTTCTATAGTTTCTATATATAGATAAAAATGTGATTTTTATTATCAAACAATTTATTTCAAAATATGAATACCATTCAACACATGAATTTCTAACCAACGAATGAATATCAATTCAACACATGAATGTTTTCTATTCAATGAATAAATATAGTTTAAGCATATGAAAATAATTCAAACACACGAATATTATTCAAAATTTCGGCAGCATAACGGCAGGGTAGTTAAACCGGGACCGTCCCTAGTACGGCTCCTCGCTCTACCTTAAAACCTCGCGGTTTTTGACAATGGGGATCATGCATCTAGTTCGCACGCAGGCGGCATGTATATATTTATTTCATTTCCACAAACTAATCCTATGTGGTTTCAACCAAATATTTCTCAACCACAAACGGGTATTTTTCAACCACAATCAATCAATATCAACCACAAACAATCCCAAACAATCATTCGCTATCAATCAATTTTCACAACAATTTCAATCAATAAATATCGTCCATGGTTTGTGGACGAGGGGCGTATATATATATATATATATATATATATATATATAGCAATTCACTTTCATTTCACACATATATATATATTTTTAAATCAGAAATCTCACCAAATAGCTAATTCAATCCCACGACTCTTCTTTGCATAAAATCTTCGCCAATCTCTCTTGTCGCTTTCGTTGCCCGTATTCTCTACATATGTAAAAATCGAATTTTTACTATGTTATTCAATATATAAAGATCGAATTTCAAAAATATAAATTCCGCCTTTTCAAAAAAATAAAGATTATATTTTTAATATTCCTATGATGTAAAGATTATATTTTTATTACTTTAAAAATATAAAAATCATATCTTACTTCTTCTACTTAATAAAAATTCCGTCTTTTCCATTTTAAAAATATGATCTTTTCTATTTTAAAAATCTGATCTTTTCTATTCTAAAGTTCCAATCTTTTTTTCTATTTAAAGTTCAAATCTTTTCTATTTAAAGTTCAAATCTTTTTCTATTTAAAGTTTAAACCTTTTCTATTTAAAGTTAAACCATTTCAAAATCAGTTTTAAACCTTTCTAAAAATCAGAATTTAAACGCTTTTGAAAATCAGTTTGTAAATCATTTTTAAAATCAGTTTTACATCTTTTTAAAATTCAGTTTAAAATTCTTTTTTTTTCCAAAAAAAACAGTATTCTCTTTTTTTTAAAATCGAAATTAAAATCTAAAAAAAAATCAGAATTTAAACGCTTTTGAAAATCAGTTTGTAAATCATTTTTAAAATCAGTTTTACATCTTTTTAAAATTCAGTTTAAAATTCTTTTTTTTTCCAAAAAAAACAGTATTCTCTTTTTTATTTTTCAAAATCGAAATTTAAATCTAAAAAAAAATCAGAATTAAAAATAAAAATAAAATAACACTTACTGTTATCAGCGACGAGGGGGGGAAAGGCGTCGTCTTCGTCGGAGCTGGCTTCTAGGGGGGGCGGCGCTTCCGTGGTCTCGAACTGGGCAAGGCGACGCTAGGGCTTCGAACGGGGAAAGGCGGATGCGTCGCGAGTGGGGTTCGGCTCGGGACTTCGATTGATGGAGGGGGACAGGCGGAGGCGGGGGGGCTCTTCGACGAGGCGATGGCGCCTTCTGGTGGCTGAGCGGCGGATCGAGGTCGCTGCTGCTCCGTTCTTCTTCTTTTTTTTTTCCTTCTGATTAATGAAATCGGGGGGGGGGGGGCCAAAAAGAAGGATAAAGGGAGGGAGGGAAATATATAATATATATGTTTTTTTATTTTATTAATTAATTTAATTGCATAAAGTTGACTTTTACCCACGACCTCGAAACGAGGCCCACCGCCTGTCGCCCATAGCGTTTTACCCTCATTCCGAACACAATGGGATATGTATCGCAAGCTGATTTGATCGTTACAATCAGTTTCCTTTTGAATTTTCATTTAAATCACTATATTGAATTTTAAACGCACATTTCAAATTACCGGGGTCACATACTAACTAGAAAAATTCCAGAAAAATATTTTCTAGCTTCGTATTGACGATACGGTCCTAACAAAACTAGTTTCGTCGAATTCTGAGGCCGTTGGAAAAATGGCCAATTTCCAGTCGATTAAAATCAACAGAAACTGGTCAAACGCGTTTTCCTTTGCCACGCTCACATATTGATTCGAAAAATTATGAAATTTGAAACCTAACAATAACTTGACCCTGCGGATCCAACAAAAGTGGTTTCGTCGAAATCCGAGGTCATTTGCAAAATGTCCATTTTTAAGGGCCTGAATTCCATAGGGACTATTCAAAATTTTCAACTGGACATATCTTTTGATTCCCGCTATCAAATTTCGATTGGTCTGATTCGTTGGAAAGATATTATCAATTAGATTCCATTATTTTTGGTTTCACTAAAATCCGGATTGTTCTGCACCCAGTATATTCAATTGAAGTTTGAAATCGAATTATCGAACTATCACGCCATTTTCAATTCTATATATAATTATAATTAATTATATTCGTTTTCAATTGTCGATTCGAACTCAGTTTTCATCGTCTTTATTTAAAATATTTATTTTAAATATTTAAAATCCATTATTTTAGCCAATTTAAAAATTTTAAATTGGTTCAGATTTTCTGGGTCGTTACACCTACTCCTCTTGGTACTTTACAAAACATCCCTTCTTTTTAATCTTATCCCTAATTCTCTAAATAGCCCTTACTTTCAACAATTACACCTATCAATTTACTACTGTGAAGGGTTGGTTTTTGCAGCACCAATCCAAACGATTAATCATTTTCATATTTGTAGATCTACCCCTACTATGCTTAAATTGCCCCTACTTCTCTTAATACTTCAAAACAACCCTTCTCTTTAATCATACCACTAATTCTCTAAATAGTCCTTACTTCCAACAATTACCCCAGTTTTTTAACTACTGTGAACGGTTGGTTTTGGCAGCACCCAATCCAAACGATTCATTACCTTTCATATTTTTCGATCTACCCTTCCTATGCTTAAACTACCCCTACTTCTCTTAATACTTCGAAACAATCCTTTTTTTAAATCGTACCCCTAATTCTCTAAATAGCCCTTACTTCCAACAATTAACCCTATTTTTTAACTACTTTGAAGGGTTGTTTTTTGGAGCACCCAATCCAAACGATTCGTCATTTTCATATTTTTCGATCTACCCCTCTTATGCTTAAACTATCCCTACTTCTCTTAATACTTCAAAATAACCCTTCTTTTTAATCCTATCCCTAATTCTCTAAATAGCCCTTACTTCAAACAATTACCCCTATCTTTTTACTGCTGTGAAGGGTTGGTTTTTGCAGCACCTAATCCAAACGATTCATCATCGTTCATATCTGTCGATCTACCCTTACTATGCTTAAACTACCCCTACTCCTCTTAATACTTCACATAACCGCCCTTCTTTTTAATCCAATCCTTAATTTTCTAAATGGCCCATACTTCCAAAAATTACCCCATCTTTTTACTACTGCGAAGTGTTGGTTTTTACAGCACCCAATCCAAATGATTCATCATCTTTCATATTTGTAGATCTACCCCTACTATGCTTTACCTACCCCTACTATTCTTAATACTTCAAAATAGCCCTTCTTTTTAATCGTAACACTAATTCTCTAAATAGCCCTTACTTTCAACAATTACCCCTATTTTTAAACCACTTTGAAGTGTTGGTTTTGTCAGCACCCAATCCAAACGATTCATCATCTTTCATATTTGTAGATCTACCCCTACTATGCTTTAACTACCCCTACTTCTCTTAATACTTCAAAAGAGTCCTTCTTTTAAATCCTACCCCTAATTCTCTAAATAGCACTTATTTCCAACAATTACCCCTATTTTTTAACTATTCTGAAGGGTTTTTTTTTGCAGCACCCAATCCAAACGATTCAACATCTTTCATATTTGTCGATCTACCACTCCTATGCCTAAACTAGCCCTACTTCACTTAATACTTCAAAATATCCCTTATTTTTAATCCTATCTCTAATTCTCTAAATAGTCCTTACTTCCAAAAATTACCCCCATTATTTAACTACTGCGAAGGGTTGGTTTTTGCATCACTCAATCCAAATGTTTCATCATATTACATATTTGTCGATCTACCCCTACTATGCTTAACTACCCCTACTCTGCTTAATACTTTACAAAACGGCCTTTCTTTTTAATCTTATCCCTAATTCTCTAAATAGCCCTTACTTCCAACAACTACCCCTATCATTTTACAACTGTGAAAGGTTGGTTTTTGCAGCACCATATCCAAACGATTCGTCATCTTTCATATTTGTCGATCTACCCCTTCTATGCTTAAAGTACCCCTACGTCTCTTAATATTTCAAAACAACCCTTCTTTTTAATCGTACAGCTAATTCTCTAAATAGCCCTTACTACCTACAATTACCAATATTTTTAACTACTGTGAAGTGTTAGTTTTGGCAGCATCCAGTCCAAACGATTAATCATATTTCATATTTGTAGATACACCCCTACTATGCTTAAACTACTCCTACTTCTCTTAACACTTCAAAACAGTCCTTCTTTTAAATCCTACCATTAATTCTCTAAATAGCCCTTACTTCCAACAATTACCCCTATTTTTTAACTACTCTGAAGGGTTGTTTTTTGCAGCACCCAATCCAAATGATTCATCATCTTTTATATTTGTCGATCTACCCCTCCTATGCTTAAACTAGCCCTACTTCTCTTAATACTACAATATAGCCCTTCTTTTTAATCCTATCACTAATTCTCTAAATAGCCCTTACTTCCAAAAATTAACCCTATCTTTTTACTACTGTGAGGTTAGTTTTTGCAGCACCCAATCCAAACGATTCATCATCTTTCATATTTGTCGATCAGCCCCTACTACGTGTAAACTACCCCTACTCCTCTTAATACTTCATAAAATAGTCCTTATTTTTAACCCTGTCCCTATTTTACTAAATAGCCCTTACTTCCAACAATTACCCCTTTCTTTTTACTACTGTGAAGGGTTGGCTTTTGCAGCATCCATTCCAAACGATTCATGATCATTCATATTTGTCGATCTATCCCTCCTATGCTTAAACTACCACTACTTCTCTTAATACTTCAAAATAGCCCTCCTTTTTAATCCTACCTCTAATTCTCTAAATAGCCCTTGCTTCCAACAATTAACCCTATTTTTAAACTACTGTGAAGGGTTTGTTTGTGCAGCACCCAATCCAAACGATTCATCATATTTCATATTTGTCGATCTACCCTTGCTATGCTTGAACTACCCCTACTTCTCTTAATACTTCAAAACAGTCCTTATTTTAAATCCTACCCCTAATTCTCAAAATAGCCCTTACTTCCAACAATTACCCTACTTTTTGACTACTCTTAAAGTTTGGTTTTTGCAGCACCCAATCCAAACGATTCATCATCTTTCATAATAGTCGATCTACCCCTACTATGGTTAAACTACCCCTACTTCTCTTAATACTTCAAAACAGTCATTCTTTTAAATTCTACGCCTAGTTCTCTAAATAGACCTTAATTCCAACAATTACGCCTATCTTTTTACTAATGTGAAGGGTTGGTTTTTGCAGCACCGAACCAAAATGATTCATCAGCTTTCATATTTGTCGATCCACTCCTACTATTCTTAAACTGCCCCTACTTCTCTTAATACTTTAAAACAACCCTTCTTTTTAATCCTACACCTAATTCTCCAAATAGCCGATACATCCAATAATTACCGCTATTATTTAACTATTGTGAAGGGTTGGTTTTTGCAGCACCCAATCCAGATGATTCATCATCTTTCATATTTGTCTATCTACCCCTACTTTGCATAAACTACCCCGACTCCTCTTAATACTTCACAAATCAGACCTTCTTTTTAATCCTATCCCTAATTATCTAAATAGCCCTTACTTATAAAAATTACCCCTACCTTTTAAATACTATGAAGGGTTAGTTTTATAGCACCCAATCCCAATGATTCTTCATCTTTCATATTTGTCGATCCGCACCTCCTATGCTTAAACTTCCCCTACTTCTCTGAATACTTCAAAACAACCCTTCTTCTTAATCGTACCCTTAATTCTCTAAATAGCCCTGGCTTCCAACAATTACTCCTATCTGTTTACTACTGTGAAGGGTTGGTTTCTGCACCATCCAATCCAAACGATTCATCATCTTTCATATTTGTCGATCTAACCCTCTTATGCTTAAACTACCCCTACATCTCTTAATACTTCAACATAGCCCTTGTTTTTAATCGTACCACTAATTATTTAAATAGCGCTTACTTCCAACAATTACCCATATTTTTTAACTACTTTAAATGGTTGGTTTTTGCAGCACCCAGTCCAAACGATTCATCGTCTTTCATATTTGTCGATCTACCCCTACTATTCTTATCTACCCATACTTCTCTTAATAATTTACAAAAAACCCTTCTTTTTAATATTATCCCTAATTCTATAGATAGCCTTTACTTCCAATAGTTACCCCTATCATTTAACTACTGTGAAGGGTTTGTTTTTGTAGCATCGAATCCAAACAATTCATCATCTTTCATATTTGTAGATCTATCCCTGCTATGCTTAAACTACCCCTACTACTTTTAATACTTCAAAACAGTCCTTCTTTTAAATCCTACCCATAATTCTCTAAATAGCCCTTACTTCCAACAATTACCCCTATTTTTTAACTACTCTAAAGGGTTGGTTTTTTGCAGCACCCAATCTAAACAATTCATCATCTTTCATATTTATCGGTCTACCCCTCCTACGCTTAAACTAGCCATACTTCTCTTAATACTTCAAAATAGCCCTTCTTTTTAATCTTATCCCTAATTCTCTAAATATCCCTTACTTCCAACAATCACCCCTATCTTTTAACTACTGTGAAGGGCTGGTTTTTGCAGCACCCAATCAAAACGATTCATCATCTTTCATATTTGTCGATCTACCCCTACTATTCTTAAACTACCCCTACTCCTCTTAATACTTCATAAAACGGCCCTTCTTTTTAATCCTACCCCTATTCTCTAAAAAGCCCTTACTGCCAACAATTACCCTATCTTTTTACTACTGTGAAGGATTGGTTTTGCAGCACCCAATCCAAACAATTCATCATCTTTCATATTTGTCGATCTACCCATTCAATGCTTAAACTAGCCCTACTTCTCTGAATACTTCAAAATAGCCCTTCTTTTTAATTCTATCTGTAATTCTCTAAATAGCCCTTACTTCCAACAATTTCCCTTATCTTTTTACTACTGTGAAGCAGTGGTTTTTGTAGCACCCAATCCAAATGATTCATCATCTTTCATACTTGTCGATCTATCCTACCTATGTTAAAACTACCCCTACTACTCTTAATACTTCAAAACAACCCTTCTTTTTAGTCGTTCCACTTATTCTCTAAATATCCCTTACTTACAACAATTACCCCATTTTTTTAACAACTGTGAAGGGTTGGTTTTTTCAGCACCTAATCCAAATGATTTATCATCTTTCATATTTGTCGATCTACCCCTACTATGCTTAAACTACCCCTACTTCTCCTAATACATCAAAATAGCGCTTCTTTTTAATTGTATCCCTAATTATCTAAATAGCCCTTACTTCCAAAAACTACCACTGTCTTTTTACTACTGTGAAGAGTTGGTTTTTGCAGCACCCAATCCAAATGATTCATCATCCTTCATATTTGTCGATCAACCCCTCCTATGCTTAAACTACCCCTACTTCACTTATTACTTCAAAACATCCCTTATTTTTAATTGTACCACATATTCTCTAAATATCCCTTACTTCCAACAATTACCTCTATTTTTTAACTACTATGAAGGGTTGGTTTTTGCTGCACCCAATTTAAATGATATACCATCTTTCATATTTGTCGATCTATCCTACTATGCTTAAACTTCCCCTACTCCTCTTAATACTTCACAAAATAGCCCTTATTTTTAATCCTATCCATAATTCTCTAAGTAGCCCTTACTTCCAACAATTACCCGTATCTTTTTACTACTGTGAAGGGTTGGTTTTTGTAGCACCCAATCCAAATGATTCATCATCTTTCATATTTGTCGATCTATCCCTCCTATGCTTAAACTATCCCTACTTCTGTTAATACTTCAAAACAACCCTTCTTTATTATTGTACCACTATATCTCTAAATAGCCCTTACTTCCAACAATTACCCCTAATTTTTAACTACTTTGAAGGATTGGTTTTTGCAGCACCCAATCCAAACGATTCATCATCTTTCATGTTTGTCGATCTACCCCTCCAATGCTTAAACTACTCCTACTTCTCTTAATACTTCAAAGCAGTCCTTTTTTAAATCCTACCTATTAACCGTCTTTTTAGCCCGGTTCCCAAGAGTGCATCAGGCACGCTCAATTCAACGAATCGTGTGGAGTTGAGATCAAGAAGTGGTGCTTAGGAGTAAAGGAAGCATGATCAGGAGGAGTCTACACGGCTCATAACCTCGCAACATCCAGGAAGCATCCCCGGACCAAGGCCTCTGGCCTTGAAGGAGACTCAAGCCTCACGCGCCAAAAAGCGGGACCCCCACACCCCTCAAAGGAGCCTCACACCCTGCCGGGTGCATAATTTCGCACCCAGTAGGTGTGAAATTTCGCACCTAGTAGGTGCGAAATTTCGCACCCAGGCCCGGGTGCAAAATTCTGGGCTGAGAGGGGTGTGGGCGCGAATTTCCTGCACATGGTCCACATTCCTACCTACTCCCACCTAATCCTACCTCCTCCCACTCCTATAAATAACCCATGTCCTCCCACTTTAAATGGGTTGGATTTTATGACCTTGGAACCTTCCTAGACCTTCTCTAATGACATCTCCTCTTTGAAGAAGAAGAAGGACCTAACCATAATTTTCCATATTTGTTTAATATATGGAAATTATGACATCATCCTCCGAAATGTTTGCAATGCGATATCTAAGCATAGTCTCACCCTTGTAATTCTTTGTCATTAAGAATATTCCAACACCTCTTCAAAGTGGACGTAGGCCCTACCGGGCCGAACCATAATAAATCTCTCTTGTTATTTACCTGTTTCTTTTACTTAATCTTACGACCACAACTACTATTCCTTACAGAAGGAATCTTTGGTGTTTTGGACATTTTTTGCCGTCAACATTAGGTGCTTTAATTGAAATCTACTCAAAGCTTGTATCTTTCTCCTATATTGCCATCTTGACCTCGATGAGCCTAAGGTTCCTTGCTCAACCTGCTGTCGAGTATGCTTACAATGGTGAAGAAGTCAAAGAATGCAATGATCGGCTCTTCAGCCGCAGCCGAGGCCGGTACTTCACAACATCCTCAAACGGTGGATATCCCGGTGGTTAACGAAACCGTCCCTCCTATTGTGCACCACGAAGGGCCCGTTTCACAAGCTCAAATACGCGGGCTTAACAAAAGATATGAAAACAACGTGGACGAGATCGACCAAGCGCTAAGGCACATCATCGACCTTATGCGCCAACTTCAAGAAATTCAATGCATCGTCGCATGACTTTGAATAACTCAAAACAATGCTCGACCTCGACCAACCGCCTTGGAAACCTACTCTTCCGAGCCAAGGAGCCCACATCAAAGGAGGAGGTTCAACTGCATCAACAACATCGCCGCTCACACCAATGCCCTCGACAATGGTAACGGCAATGGCAACAACAATCGAACCACATTTACATACAGCGAAGGGGCGCAGTACCGAGACCAACCTCGCCTGATTATCAACGACAGATCTAGTCCTACCAACCAACCTCTTCCTCGACGCAACCCGATTGGTGCTAATCAGGGTAGTGGGCCTGCTATCTAATGGCCCGCGCTTCTCCGGAACAAGAACCGCATCACCCTGACTCACCTCCGCATCCACTCCAAACTCCATCATAGATGTAGAGGATGTGGAGGACGATGATCCGAACATCCATCATAGGAGGCAAGCTTGCAACAGGACTCCGGAACCACGTCAACATCCTGGGATCCCGATGTAAAGACCCGCAACTTCCCCGTAAAGGAAAGCGTCGGATAGTTCGAGAACAAACCACAGCAGAACGCATATAGAAGAACATTTCATTGTATATTACAACAGTGCATCAGATTACAAGAATACACAGAGTATAAATGAATATTACACAGAAATACCAGAGATTTAAATTATATTTAAATACATAGCAGCGGAAAATAATACAATAGACAACTAGAAGTAGACATACGGATACAAAGCTTTCCGGATATCGTTCCAGCTGTAAACCAGGATCCTGTGAATATAAATCTGCAAAACCAAAACTACTAGCTGCCCGTGTCGAAAATAAGGGCACCCAGAGTTTAGGTTAAAACAATAAACTCCAGGTCAGTCATGTGACTGGTGTGAGAACTAAAACAGTTAATCTTTATTTTAAATCATTAGGTAAATCAAGGGACCACGCCGTATAACACGGAACGGGTTTTCTCCCAAGAATACCAGTGCATCAAACAACTAGCGCAATGCTAAATAAAGAAAAATGAAGCTGTTATAAGACCCAGGTCCTATCACACAATGCAAACGCAAGCCGGGGGATAGGGTTTTCCCTTATAACAGCCAAAGAATGCTTGATACGTTTAAAACAAATCATTTGATACTATAATAAGTGCATAGTGTATAAAACAACTTCAAATCATAAGTATCAATCATAGACGACATGAGCGTCCCATGCCACTATGTCGCCATGTATAGGTTTACAAATAAAACCGCAAATGTCACGTATTTGGAAATTGGATTTCCGTCTATGAACCGAGGCAAAAGATAGTCCTCAACCGATTCGAGACAATCTAGCCTACCATGTCTCAGGATCAGAGCTCGAGTGACCCTAGGAGCGACAGGGCCGGTCCACCGATGTGGATTAAAATGCCTGAACACTACGTTTCCCCGCCCTTTGGGGCGCAAGTCTGGTCCGTCAGCCGACCAGAAGCATCGGCCGAAACCGATATAACCGAGGCGCCTCGCAACAGCAACAACCACATAAGTCAAACTCGTCAGGGCGTGTAAAACCACTGACGCCACTTCTAGCTAGAAAGAAACGCATGCCCTCCCTGAGGTCCGTCTCCCGTTTTTGGTTCATACCGGGTGTGAAACACGCGAGGTAAACGTTACACAAAGCTACGCCACAAAGGCCGTGCTTTGATCATCACCACAAGACTTTGCTTTTCAACAGAAGCCTCGATCATTTGCATCTTAGCATGCCACACAGGCAAACCATCCTATGCAACCGATATCAGTCACACAGAATGAAATCCGATGTCAGACACACAGTCCATTTACAAGTCCGTTCTGGGTCTGAACGAAACCGGAGGCACCTAGTACCCCGCATATCCATCGATCTCCAAGTACGTCTGGACGATCACTAACTGTTTCCATCTTCTTGGGTGTACAGCCCAATCAAGATCATCAGTTATCACCCAAACGACGTGAAGACTTCCGGTCTTCGACCATCGTCTTCATCTTCGACTTATCGTCGTATCAGTTATTCAGAATGGGATAAACCCGGTCTTCCCGAATAACTCGCGTATATTTTATAAAAGTGTTACACAAACACAACATACGCCTCATTCCAATTCATTAGTCACTAACCGTAAATTAATCAAGAGAATAATTCCCCAAATATTAACCCCGAAGGCCGAAACCAACATCAGATCAATATCCAGAAAACCATTCTGCTTGGCTAACCGACAGTTAGTTTCTAAATTTCACATTCATAGGGAAAGATTCCCATTAATTTTATCAAAGATAAATTCCTTGAATTTATTCTTTAATCCATTTTTGAATATCAATTCAAACTAGTCGGGATTAGCGAACCTTACCGAAGTAATCATTTGTTTTAATTTCCCAATCCCAACCTATTCATCCCATGAAGTAAAACTGGTAATACTTCATATCTAACACCACAGTGTTATCGGTAAATTCAATTACCATTTCACGTTCAAATCTAATTAAAGATTTAACTATCGCCTGGAGCAAAACTGGTGATACTCCACTTTCGATCATTTCAATCTAATTAAAGATTCATTAAAACTCCACTTAGTTTTAATCTTCGACTGGGTTAAAGAATCAGTGTCATTTAAAACACGGTTCACGATAAACCCAAAATCACATTCATTAATTATCGGGTTAAAGAACGAGTGTTATTTAAAACACTGCTCACGATAAACCCAAAAATCAATATCAATTCAATTCCAATTAAATATTATTTAATTGGTACACTTCATTAAATCTAAATAAAAAGATTTAATCTTTTCTCAACTGGGTTCAAGAATAGTGTTAGTGAAGACACCATTCACGACAAACCCAAATCACATTCGATATTCAATACAAGGCTCTGAATAGAAAATATATCGGCTTATATTCAATATCGAATTCTACGACTAACAAATGTCGTATTGGAAATAACGATATCAATATATATCTTTCAAATTTCCATAACAACACCTGTATAATCACGAATTCCAACATCGAAATATTCCGAAGACAATTTCGATTCAAATCCACTCCAATGCAATCATTGGAAATTTTGGTTATTTTTAAAACCCTTTTCGAATTCAATTTATTTATTTAAAAATAAATAGAATTATAATTCTAGTTCAAAACTAGTTCATTTCGATAAAAATCCATTTTTATCTTTTCAAATATGGAGTTTTTCACCCCAATTCTTTCACAAATCATTTCTTATGATTTTACACAAATTATTACTATTTTTAATAATTTTATCAAGGCCCGTACAGTCGATTTCCAACAACGGCCATCGAACTGCACTTACAGCGACCTTTTTCGAATTTGATTTGGACGTATCTCCAAATCCAACCGTTAGATTTCAAATTTCTAACATTCATTAGAAAGCTCTTTTCGATACGAACCCAACGGTTCCGGTTTTAGGAGAATCCGACGGTCGGATCTCCCGCAATGTCCGTTTGAAATAAATGGTCGAAATTCGCGAACTGCCGCGGCGCGGCGCGTTCTATTCAGGCCATTATATTATATATATAATATATATAATATATATTTCGTCGATTTCTATTCAAAACGAACTATATAAATAGTTTTAAAATCGTTTCAAAACCTATTTCAAATTCCATTTCAATTCAAAGCAAAATTGAATTCTTCTTTATAAATTCGTTTCAAAATTCATTTCTATTCAATTCAAATTTCAATTCAATTTGAATTCATTTCAATTCGCTTTCAATTCCATTTGAATTCGTTTTCAATTCAATTCATTTCGAAATCGTTTTCAATTCAATTCATTTCGAAATCGTTTTCAATTCCTTTTGAATTCGTTTTCAATTCAATTCATTTCGAAATCGTTTTCAATTCATTTTGAATTCGTTTTCAATTCAATTCATTTCGAAATCGTTTTCAATTCCTTTTGAATTCGTTTTCAATTCAATTCATTTCGAAATCGTTTTCTAAAATCGATATAAATATCGTTCACGTCAAAATGGCGTCAATCTAATCAACACGGCTTCATATATTGATATTTTCAAATATTCCATTTCAAATATTTCTATTTCAAATATTTCTATTTCAAATATTTCTATTTCAAATATTTCTATTTCAAATATTTCTATTTCAAATATTTCTTTTTTTCTCGAAACTGGAATGAGGCCCAATCAATTACCATATAATGTTAATTATATGGATTTTCTACAACACATGTATATATCAACAACGATGAATAATCAACCATCAACCAAAGTGCACTACACTGTATAAGCATCAAATATAGACATTTAACGCTTATAGCAGCTTGTCAATCAATCGATCGACATATTTAATAAATCAGGATGAGTGAACTTCAAATTTCATCCTAACACCCGTGTGGGGTTTCAAACAATCAAACACATATTTTATTTGTGCAGTTAGGCGATGTGTAAAATTTATCGACCCAATCAACGTCATTCAAATAGGTGTACATAAACAAACCGTCTGGTTTGTAAATGAATATTTATTTATTCACATTCACGTTAAAAATTATATTTTTAACGATAACACATTTTATTTTAACATATGAATTTATATTCAGTTCACTCGTTAAATAAAATGCTATTTTTATTTTTCTAACTTATTTTAGAAAATTTCGGCGGCATAACGGCACGATACTAGAAACGGGACAAGGCCTAGCCTTATCCCCGGTCTAGTGAAGGCCCACGCCATTCACACATCAATCAAATCAATTCGTTATGCAAACCACAAACTTTGGAGTAAGGGTCTAACCTAGCCTTACTCCTTCGCCTTATAACGGCGCACGTCTAATCCTAACCAATTTATCGATTCGATTTTTCACACCACAAACCACATTCAAACCAATATCACAATCAATCACCAAACAGTCAAACAAACAAGTCCATGGTCTGTGGACGGGTGTCGGGTGCTACTAAGCACCGTCTGCATCCTAGTATATATATAACTAGAAAAATAAATTGAAAGGTGAGAAATTCTCACCTATAGCTATCCTAGCTCCACGGCTCTTCTTTTGCAGAAGTCTTCGCCAACTCGCCTTTTTATCGCCTTTGTTGCCCGTAGCCACTACATATATAAAAATCGAATTTTTATTTCAAAGTTCAATATATAAAAATCGAATTTTTATTTCAAAGTTCAATATATAAAAATCGAATTTTTATTTCAAAGTTCAATATATAAAAATCGAATTTTTATTTCAAAGTTCAATATATAAAAATCGAATTTTTATTTCAAAGTTCAATATATAAAAATCGAATTTTTATTTCAAAGTTCAAGATATAAAAATCGAATTTTTATTTCAAAGTTCAATATATAAAAATCGAATTTTTATTTCAAAGTTCAATATATAAAAATCGAATTTTTATTTCAAAGTTCAACATATAAAAATCGAATTTTTATTTCAAAGTTCAATATATAAAAATCGAATTTTTATTTCAAAGTTCAATATATAAAAATCGAATTTTTATTTCAAAGTTCAAGATATAAAAATCGAATTTTTATTTCAAAGTTCAATATATAAAAATCGAATTTTTATTTCAAAGTTCAATATATAAAAATCGAATTTTTATTTCAAAGTTCAAGATATAAAAATCGAATTTTTACTTCGACTTTCAATATATAAAAATCGAATTTTTACTTCAAAGTTCAACATATAAAAATCGAATTTTTACTTCGACTTTCAATATATAAAAATCGAATTTTTACTTTTAAATTTCTAATCTCCTTTTAGTTTATAAATCATTTTAAAATCAGTTTTTATATTCCTTTATAAATCAGTTTTTAACTTTTTTTTTTTTTTAAAATCAAATCAGTTTCTAATTTTTAAAAATAAAATCAGTTTTTAATTCTTACATAAAATCAGTTCAGTTTTTTTTATAAAACCAGTTCAGGTTTTTAAATTTTTTTCTAAAAAAAATCAATTCAGGTTTTTAAACCTGTTTCAAAAAAAAAAACAGTTTAACAGAATAAATAAAATAAAATAAAAATAATAATAATAATAACGCTCACCGAATTAGCTGCTAGAAAAAAGGGGGGGAAAGGTCGTCGGCGGCTTCGACGTCGCCAGCGAGGGGGGTTCGATTTGATTCGAGGGGGGGGTGTTCGAGACGTCGGCGGCAGCTTCGAGGGGGGGGGGATGCTCCGCGATGGGTCGTCGGCGTCGAGGTGTTGGCGGCGATGCCTGGAGGGAGGAGCGGCTCGATTAGGTTAGGGTTCTTTGGTTTTTTTTTTTTTTTATTATTTGTTTTCTGTTAAGTGATTCGGGGGGGGGGGGGCCAATGAAGGAGAAAAGGAGAATTCTTTTTTTTTTATTATTATTTAATTATTTAAATTTGTGCCAAAGGGTTGACTTTTACTTATGACCTCGAAACGAGGTCCACCGCCTGCCGTCCATATCGTTTCACCCCCATTCCGAACACAATGGGATATGTATCGTAAGCTGGTTTGATCATTACAATTGGTTTCCGTTGAAATTTACAATTTAAATCACTATATTGAATTTTAAACGTACATTTCAATTTACCGGGGTCACATACTAACTCTAAAAATTCCCGAAAAATATTTTCTAGCTTCGTATTGACGATACGGTCCTAACAAAACTAGTTTCGTCGAATTCTGAGACCGTTAGAAAAATGGCCATTTTCCAGTCGATTAAAATCAACTGAAACTGGTCAAACGCGTTTTCCTTTGCCACGCTCACATATGAATTCGAAAAATTATGAAATTTAAAACCTAGCAATAACTTGACACTGCGGACCCAACAAAACTGGTTTCGTCGAAATCCGAGGTCATTTGCAAAATGTCCATTTTTAAGGGCCTGAATTCCATAGCGACTATTCAGAATTTTCAACTGGACATATCTCTCAATTTTTAAAGTGAAATCTCAGTTTCTTACATCCGTTAGAAAGATATCATCAATTAGATCCTAATGTTTTTGGTTTCACTAAAATCCGGATTGTTTTGCACCCGGTACATTCAATTGAAGTTTGAAATCGAATTATCGAACTACCGCGCCATTTTCAATTCTATTTATAATTATATATAAATATTTATATTCTAACAACGACGCGTATAATATATACGTTCGAATTATATTCAAAATAAATTTCTCGTCGATATTATTTAAAATAATTCATTTTAAATAATCAAAATTCGATAAAATTGCCAAAATAAAAATTTTAAACTGGCCCAGATTTTCCGGGTTGTTACACCCGATGGCAGATCCTCACCCGACCAATCTTCCCGAAGCAGTAAGAAGGGTCATGCGGGCGATGCACGGGGGCACCCACGGCTCATGGGAAGCTCACATCCGGTGCAACCCCTTCATGAGAAGAGTAAATGTGACCGAGTTGCCTAGGCGCTTTAGCATGCTCCAAATGCCACTCTATGATGGTACCACTGATCCTCGTGCTTTCTTGAATTGATACGAACGGCAGATAGACTCAAGCAGGGGCAATGATCCAGCCTAGTGCAAATGCTTCCCAGTTTTCCTGTCCGATACAACATTACTTTGATTTTCTCACCTCCCACTCGTGTCCATTGACAACTTTTGGCAACTAGCGACTGAGCTAGTTAAACAATTTAGGGTGCATATCACGACTCCGAAGAATGCCCCCACTTTATCCAATTTATACCAGGGACCCACCGAGTCCCTCAAAAGCTGCCTCTCTCAGTTTAACATAGCTGTCGTCGAGGTCAAGGTCCCAGATCCTCGCACCGTACTCTTTCAGCTAGCGAAAGGTGTCCTCCCAACGTCGGAATTCGGGGCCTTGATATATCGAAAGCAGCCCAAGAGCCACGATGCCTTCTACGAGAATGCAGATCAATACTTATACCAGGAAGAGGCAACGCAAAACCAGCTCTCTGCTACAAGTCCTCCCAACGATCCCCAATCAGATGCCGCAAATAACAACCTCAGGGGTAGGCGGGACGGGGAGCCCTTCGACCCCAATAGAGGGGAAGGTCCCTCCAGTTAGAGACCAAACAACGGCAGGTTGGACGGACGAAACAATGGGCAAGCCCCGGCAGAACCAAGAAGGCCCGGCCCCGCCAAGCCTTCGAAACCTACACCTCTCTGAACAAAGACATAGAGACAATCTACTTGGAAACCTGCAACACCTTGCCCTAAAAAAAGCCACGTGTCAGAGAATTCACCGATTGCGAGAGGAACACCGGGAGGTACTGTCGGTACCACGACGTGTACGGGCATGATACCAACGATTGCCGTCAACTCGGAGACGCAATCAAGAAACTTATTCATGAGAAACGGCTCGAGAAATATGTCCAAGATCCCTTTCCCCTTTGAAGCGAACTCGCAGCCTCCAACACCAGCTCCCCAAGCAGCTACCAAGGCAGCTTCGGGAACATCGAACCCGAAACGGGGAATCATGATAAACACCATATGTGGCGGACCTTACCCTACACATGGCAGTTTCTGAAAGATGGATGAGTATATAAGTGCCATAAAGCATGCTACTTACGAAGCCTGCTCTTCTCTCCCTGAGTCCGCCCCAGCCAAGCTACAAAAAACTACGCAAGACGACATCATCTTCCGAGAAATAGAGTCAATGGGGGTAGAAATCCCAACCACCGATCCATTGGTCATCAAGGCCCGCCTCGGAGCCACTTCCGTTCGAAAAGTCATAATCAACTCAGGGAGTTTGGTCAACATCAACTTTAAGTACGCCTATGACCAGATGAAATTAGAAACAAACGACTTGAAGTCGTTCCATGCCGCAATCCATGGCTTCATTGGGGCATCTAGTTCCCCTATAGGGTTGTTCGACCTGCCTGTGGAACTTGGTGAGGTGGACCGAAGCCAAGTCCAGATTCACACCTTCATGGTCATAGACATCGACTCCCCCTACAATGCTTTCGTGGGGCGCCCTTTCCTTACTAAATTCTGGGTTTACACAACACCGTGGACTCTCTTGATGAAATTCCCAACGTAAAATGGAATCGACACCATTTAGGGTGATCAAAGAAGCACTAGGGAATGCTATGCCACAGAATGGAAGAACGCATGCAACAAGGATAAGGGCAAAGCTGTGCACGCACCTTCTTCCGCCAAAAATGTCTTAGCATAGTAGCCAGCAGTGTCTGAGCCCTAGCTCAGGCGCCATTTCCGTCATTCCGATGATCTTGACCCACAGAAGGACGAGGAGCCCAAGTACGAGAGGGCTACCCTGGTCGAATCCACGGTGGACGTTCCCATCGACCTCAACGACCCAGCAAGGATGTTGAAGGAAGGGTCAGATCTCCACCCCGCTATCAAAGAAGACCTTATATGCTTCCTAAAGGCCAATCTGGATGTGTTTGCATGGACTCACTCCGAAAAGAAGGGCATCGACCCCGCGATTGCTTGCCGTTCTCCTAGCCTGGATCCCAGAATGCCTCCTGTCAAACAAATGCGGCATTTCTTAGGACCCGAGAGGTCCAAAGCGCTCGAAGAAGAGGTAGACTATCTGCTCAACAATAACTTCGTTCGTAAAGATGACTACCCTCAGTGGGTTTCCAACCCAGTTCTGGTTAAAATGGTCGTAAGTGGAGGACATGCATCGACTTCTCCGATCTAAACAAGTCATGTCCCAAGGACAGTTTCCCGGTCCCAAAGATTGAACGATTAGTCGACTCGACCACAGGATACCAGCTGCTATCTTTCATGGACACCTACTCCGGTTACAATTAGATCCCAATGAACCTACGCGATCAAGACCACACCTCTTTCATAACCGATCTCGGGCTCCATTGCTACTGTGTTATGCCCTTCGGTTTCAAGAATGCCGGCGCCACCTATCAAGGAATGGTTAATCGACTCTTCATAAACTAGATTGGGAAATCAATGGACGTGTACGTGGACGACATGCTGGTGAAATCTAAAATATCAAGCAAACATGTCCACGACCTCTCCGAGATGTTCGATGTCCTCCGCCAGCATGACATGAAACTCAACCTCCTGAAGTGCTCCTTCGTTGTCGCTTTGGGAAAATTCTTAGGTTTCATTGTCAATTCTCGAGGGATCGAAGCCAACCCAAAAAAGATACAAGCTATTCGGGACATCCGCGTTCCCGAAAATATCAGAGATGTCCAAAGTCTAAACGGAAAGGTCGCTGCTTTAAGTCGGTTCATCTCTAAGGCCACAGACAAGTGCATCCCCTTTTTCGATTTACTCCGGAAAGGGAAAAGCAATTTCGAGTAGAGCCCTGAATGCATTGCCACATTCAAAGAACTACAAGATCAATTAGAGCGACTTCCTATCCTTTCAAATCCTATAGATCACGAAGACTTATACAGTTACTTGGCTGTTTCTGTGCAGGCTATCTACTCTTTGAAGATGGTACTCAACGGCCAGTCTACTACGTATGTAAGCGGCTAACAATTGCAAAAAAGAATTACTCGAAGCCTGAGAAGCTGGCGTTCTACTTATTAATATCATCCATAAAGCTCTGAACATTCTTTCAATCTCATCCCATAAAGGTTTTTACAAACCAACCGATGCGCCCGGTCCTACAGCGGCCCAAAGTATCTGGTCAATTATTAAAATAGAGTACGGAGATGAGCTAGATCGAGATAACCTTCATCCGCCGACAAGCCATCCTCGGCCAAGCACTCGCAGATTTTATCGTGGAATTCGCAACCCCCGAGGAGGATCCCGCAGTGAAAACCATGGCCCCCGACGCCTAGTGGAATTTGTTCATAGATGGGTCATCTAACAAAAAGTGTTTTGGGCTGGAATCGTGCTCATCACCCCCGAGGATCGTCTGATGTATTTTGCATTAAGGCTGAATTTCCCAGCCACAAATAACGACGCGGAATATGAGGCATTGATAGCCGGGCATCGAATCGTGATCGATCTCAAGCTTGAGACCGTCCACATCTTCTTCGATTCACAGCTTATCGTCCGACAAGTAATTGGAGAGTATCAGGAAAAGGAGGGGCGTATCGCCCAGTACTTGGCTTGGGTTCAGGGGTTACTCACCCACCTCGAGCATTTCACCATCACCCATGTCCCGCGCGAGCAGAACGAAAAAGCGGACTCACTCGCCAAAATGCCAAGATCTGAAGATCCGCAACTTAACAGGTTCGCCCCGATTGAAGCCCTCAACTCTCCAAGCATCAATCAACGGCAAAATGATACGATCGTGAGCACTTAGCCCATGCTCGAGTCTTGGATGACAACGATCAGAAATTATCTACAATAGGGGACTCTGCCTAAGCACTGCAAGGGAAGGCGTACGCTCACTCGCCAGTCAGCTCGTTACCTCCTTATGGATGGAGTACTCTACCGTATGGGTTTCTCCGTTCCCTTTCTGCGATACGTAGCCCATGACGACATCGTCCGGGTGCTAAATAACGTGCATGAGGGATAGTGTGACGACCACACTAGGGGACAAACTCTGGCCAGGAAAATACTCAGACATGGATATTATTGGCCCACAGTTGACCAAGACGCCACGGACTACGCCCGTAAGTTTGATAAGTGTCAGCGCTTCTCCGAAATTCCAAGAGCCCCGCCTACCGAATTGACTCAAATAGTCAGCCCATGGCCGTTCGCCATGTGGGGGAATTGAATTCATCGTAATTCTCCCAATGGCTAGAGGCGGGGCACAGTATGCTATCGTCGCAGTGGACTACTTCACTTAGTGGGTAGATAGACGAACCTCTCGCCACCATTACCACGAAGAAGATGATCAACTTTGTTGTCCGCAACATCATAACCCGCTATGGGGTCCCCTAGGCCATCATCTCCGACAACGGCTCTCAATTTGAGAGCAGCGAATTCAAAACTTTCAACCAGCATCATGGAATTGATAAAAGATTCTCAACAGTGGCTCACCCTAAAGCCAATTGGCAAGTTGAGGCAGTTAACAAGGTCATCATGTCTATCATCAAGAAGCGCCTAGAAAAGGCTGGGGGCATGTGGGCAGACAAACTTCCTCGAGCTTTGTGGGCTTACCGCACCACCAAAAAATAGCCACCGGTCATACTCCTTTCGACCTCGCCTTTGGACCAGAAGCTGTCATTCAGATTGAGCTCAAGCTCCAGCCCCACCGAGTCACATACATCGATCCGAGGACGAACCAAGATCTGCTTCTAAGATCACTCGACTTGCTAGAGGAAAAAAGGAATGAGGCCCACATCAGGTTCGCCGCCCAATGGCAACGAGTCGCCCGGTACTACAACTCTAGGGTCCGCCCTCGCAACTTCAACATCGGTGACCTCGTTCTAAAGCAGGTCTTTCCCTCATCAACAGGCCTAGCACCTCGCTGGGAAGGTCCATACTCCATACAGTGAAAGCTCAGCAATGGAACCTTTAAACTTACAACCGTCGACTGAGCTGGACTCCCAAGAGTGTGGAATGGAGAACATCTGCGCCGCTACTTTATGTAACTCAGTTCACAGTTGTTTACGATTTTTCAACAATGTTTTCTTTTCAAAAATTCAAGGCATTGTAAAGGCTTTTACAACCAAAGTCATTAGTTGAAATGATGTTCAGTTCCCTATCTCCTTGTTGTTTACTTCTCACATAACGCATTTTGTTAGTTCTGATACTTAACTTGACTCGTGCCTGCGATGGCCACACCAGCACGGCGAGCACGGGAGTCGGTGCCGGTTTTCCAACTGTAAGGCAGTGTCAGGTCTAACGCACATAGCTTGACTCATGCCTGTTACGGCCACACCGACACCCCGAGCATGGGAGCCGGTGTCGGTTTTCCAACTGCAAGGCAACATCTAGTCTAAGGCACTTGGCTACGCCTAACACCCCAAGCACGGGAGTCGGAAACGCTACTCAAATCGTTGGCCAGTGGCGCGACCGAGTATAAACAACCACTAACTCGAACCTCGGCCTAGCGCCGATGCCGAGCATAAATCGTTTCGCGCCCTAGCCTAGGTGGCTTGGAGCCACCCACGACCGACTAAGATCGATGCAAATCTCTCTTCGCCAGTTGCGGGTATCAGTCGAATCTTGGCGTAGCACCACGACCGACCTTAAATCATTTCTTCCCCCTGGCTCTCAAGGTTTAGGGGCATCCCATAGCCATGATCGGACCTTACGAGCTGATGACCGGGGCTGAAAATTACGCCGATGAAAAACGACATCTGGCAGCTCGCCTCGACCTGATGAACGACAGGAGAGCCACCCACCTAGCGGGACGCAACAACGCGACACTCTACACCTTCTCCATAATTGGGATTTACCCCGGGCCACCCAAAGCAGTAGGCGCACAACCTGGTTTCGCAAATTACGGGTTTCCTGAGCTGAGGGAAACTTACTAAAACCAACGCTCTATTTCACCTCTCTAGAATAATTTAACCAGAGACAGCCCCTAATCGCTTTTGTGACAAGAGTAACAATAAGTATGTTTATGCAAGTACAGGATGCCGGAAAACATAAAAAGAACCTCTGAACACTTGACACAAACAGTGATCTTTACTAATTCATATTTCAATTTCTAGACACACACGCTAAACAAACTACGTATCTAATACTGTTTATTTTCTAATGACATGGTGTACATGAGAACCACACCGTGCCTTGAAAAACCAAAAGCGAGGGTTGTACTCGCGTAAACTATCGGCCTACACTTCCAAAATAACGGTAACCTCTAGCTAGTCTACTAACACTAATCATGTCTTTTCTTCTTTTGCTTGTGCTTGATCTTTTTTGCAGACTCCCCACTCGACGGCCCGTCCCCTGCAACAGATCTCTTCCTGCCAGTTCCACTCCGGCTCGCTCTACCTTTCGGAGGGGTAGCTGGTTCATAAGTAACGGAGAGACGACGCTCCCTAGCATCGTCACCGTTTGAGATCTCCGTGACGTCGGTAGTAACGGTGAGCGCCGGAGGTACGGGGGCACCCCCAGAAGGAAGGCCTACCACGGCCTCGCTCCTTTTCAGGATCCCCCTTCCTTCCCATTCAGCTTTCTCCTTTGCTTCTCTTGCAGCCCATCGCTCTACGAGTTTACAAGACTTGCGCGATTTGGTTTCAGCAAACTTGGCCTCCTCAAGGGTCTTAGTGGTGCTCCGCTGGGCCTCCTCGTCTTCCCTTTACTTTCGGGACTCGGCAGTGGCCAACTCCGCCTCCTCCACCTTCCCGTGCTCGGTCACTATCTTGGCCTGTTTGGTCACTTCCTCTCGTCCCCTAGCAGAGGCACTCTGTTCGTCCACCGCCTCTCCTTCTTCGTTAAGAATATCGATCATGCTAGGGGTAATCCAAATGTCACAAAAGGTATCGAGTTGGTCTTCGCCCTCTTCGAACTGTACTTCTGCAGGGCCAGGCCCGGATTCAGTCACTCGGGGGAGCACGGGGGCAGGATCCACTGTCGTCGCAAACTCAGGAGGAACTGCATAGAAAAGACACAATCTCTTTAGCCCATAAATTCGGCAATCACTTAGGGATGCAGGTTAATAGGAATTTACCTGTGGCCAAGGATGTCGTGGGAAGAATAGGAAGGGTGCTCGTGGTGGTAGGCACGGTGAATCTGGCACCCTCTGGTGCCGGGAAGATGGGATTGTACTCAGAAGAGGCTTAGACCGACCCCTCTCGGAACTAGTTACCATCGGAGATTCAGGAGCCAGGGGCTGATTGGAACTTCCTCCTACAAATGTTTCAGCCACAACCATGCCCTTTGCCAAGATGAATTTCCCCTTCTCCTTAGCAAGCCTCGCTAGCCTATCATTCTCGACATCCTCTCGCAACAATCTCCTTCCCTACTCCAGCTTCTTGCGTTCTTCATCGTCCAGGAGAACAGCCGCAAGCTGGCACTCATCCAAAGTGCTCACATTCATTCTGCACAAGTGGGCCTCGTAGGGGACTAACCTCTCCCAAGTTCAGGCCAACTCGTGGGGGTAGTCTTCGACCCACGAAATGCCGCGAAATCTCAAAGGTTTAACATACATGTTGTTATGTTCTCCTCGAAGGCCGACCCAATATGGAAATCCGCTTCACTCAGCTGATCCGTCAACTGCGTTATCTCTCGCAAATGCTCGACCTTTACCCCCTCGGTCGTTTTCAGCACATCTTTTTTGCTAGCCTCGGCACCTCCTTCGCTTTTACGGCTACCTGAAGACGCCTATGTATCTCATCCACCTCGGCATTCTCCCCCTGCAATTTTTATTCTTTTCCCTCAAAGCGGCATTATCATTCTGAAGCTCGGTTACCCTCGCATTGTCGTTCTCTAAGATGTCACACGCTCGCTTTAGATCAACCTTATCCTTTGCAGATTTGTGACATCAGTAGGCAGGTCTTCCACGGTGTTCTTCAAATTCGAGAGGGGATAATCCGACTCCCCCTTCAATGCATCATGAGCCCGCGACATCTCAGCTGCAATGACAAAGCCAGCATTAAATAGTTTGGTAGTACGAAGAAAAGAACTCACAATGCAGGAAACAGGCATACCTATCTTCTTGTTCAAAGATTCGACTGCAGTCTTCTTGGCAGCAAGCTGCAAGTTATTCTTTCTGACCAACTCCGAAAGCCCGAGGGAGTATTTGTGGAACTCGTTGGTTTGATGGTAAGAGGCTTTCACGCGCATCCACACCTCCTTGGATTCCCTGTAAGGAGCTGGACGGAGATCGGGAATGAACTTTAACTCGTCCAAATAGTGCCGAAGGAAATGGTGTATAAAAAAGCCCTTCACTCATCCATGGATAGCTCTTGAACCTCAGGATATGTCAAATCTGGTAACTCTATCTCAGCCTCCCTCTCCAGCCTCGGCTTGTCAAGACATGTCCCCTCTTTCACGGTGGAGTGAACAGGGACAGGAGGGGTGATCGACGAGGGGCTGTCAGGGGCAAAGATCGAGAGCCGCCGACGCTGGGCCGAGTATCTCCCATGGACATGCGAATAGAAGGAGGAGGCGTCGGAGATCGCCCAGGCTGATCCTGGCTTCGAGGTCCGGTATCTTGTCTCAGCGGAGGTGGGGCACCGTACAAACTAGTGGGTCTTTGGAACCTCTCAAAGGAAGAACTCTGGGGTGCTGGCGCTCCCCGTGTCCATGATCTCGTCCACCAGGTCCTCCTTCCATGTCACCTGCCAACGAAACAAGCCAAAGTTAATTAAGTCATCCTCTCAGGCAAACACTTATGCTATACAGTGTATGGAGGTATGCCCTAAGTGTTCTCTTAACAAACCAGAATGTGGTTCGCTCAGAGAAGTTAACCCCTCCGCAGCACGGGTGATTACTTCCAGGCTCGGCATATTCGGACATGAATTCGCCACTAAATCAAGCCCCCTCAGACCATCAAACTGGCCTACAGGTTCGAGCGAAATAGTGGCCCTGGAGTGAGTCACGGCAGACCGTGGTCTAACCGGCGCTCCCTCCCTCTCCCCTGTCGGAGACAGGATGGAAGTGCTTGGCAATTCCTCATCTCTAGCGAATTCCTCTTGGCCATAGGGCTTGTTTCCGTCCACAATCTCTTTGAGGTTGAGCGGTATCCTGTAGCTCCCCTCCAACAGGGGGCATCTTCCTCTTCCGACCAATAGCGGCTGGGCCTACCACAACTCCCTTCTTCAGCTTGCTAATACCCACCGTGGGCCTGATCACAGCCCGGTATTAGGAAGCAACCTAGCAAGGAGAATGCGATCCTGGCTAGTCACGGTGTTGGTATCGCGGAGATTCGCTGGAATCGCCTGCAAAGCACTAGGGTGTTTCAAGTACTCGTCCCCGATAGTTGCCTTTGGATTCCCCGCCATAACCCGATTAAAACCGTCAACAAGGAAAGAAATCCAAGAATTTATGGTAAGGAACCGAGTTCGACAAATACTAAATTCCCTCAATCCATCTCCTGGTGAATTCGGGAGAGAAGCTCACAAAAAACAACTCCTGCTTGAACATTGACGATCTAGGCCACGACCCGACACAGAATTTGGTGGCAGCCGTCGGTTCCAGAGACCATTGAGAGGGGGAAGCAGCGCTCCTTTTCCTTAAGTGGAAAAAATATAAAATATCCTCTCCGATTCGCTCCCGGTTCAAGAACTCATGAAAGAAGACGTAAGTGCCCAAGGGAGAAGCATAAGCATTAAGATGTACGCAAGACAGAAATAGAATAACATGTCCCGAATGAAGTTGTTGGCCGGGGCCACACACCCGGCAAAGTAAGCCTGTTGGTTCCAAGCAGTAAGACCCTCGGGCGGCGCATGGGCTCGGGCAGCGCATGGGCTCGGCCATCATCCCGGGGGCACGGGCATCATCCAACGGAATGTTAAATCACGCAGACATTTTCCTGACTACGGTAGCATCCATACGCGATGCCAGTGAGTCTATGGTATTCTCCAAGATCACCGCATCAGGAAGCATATCCGGAGCTACTGGAGGGGTGGGCTCATCCTCGCCCATGATGTCTACATTTTTGGTCACTTTAGTCACGACCAGGGAAATTTTTTGTTCAAGATGCTCTCTGGACTCAGACACTTCGGTCGAGCTAGTCTTATGAGAAGGACATGATCCTCTAGTAGTCTCAAGCTCGCTGCCAGATGAGCCATCTCTAAGGATAGGGTCGGTTGCGTGTAGTGCGGGCTGGGATGTCTGAGCTTACGTAGTCTTTCCGGTCCTCGATCTTGTCTGCATCTTTAGCTATACTTCAACACATCAGTGTTAGTGCAAGCATTATGGTGAGCTGTACCCCTCGTGTTGGTGCCAAATAACATTTATGTGTGGTGCAATGCAATTATAAGCTATATAAAGGGAAGTTCAGAACGATTCTAAACAGTCCAAGTCATAGTCCGATTTTATGCTCTACTCTATGTGAACAATCATAAAGGCCGCGCGCGGGGCAAACAACATATGCATGAAGGATAATTATGCAACTTCTGAGGAAGATATTCGAAAATCGAAGTCCAACGTCATGAGAGGTGGAGAATCCTGGCACCTTAAAAGTCAGAAACCATCAAGGGCTGGAGACCTGAACCCATAGGAATCTGGAAATCCGAACCCACACAGGTTCGAAAGTTCGAACCCACCGGGTTCAAGGCCTCTTGACCCATGGGTCCAAAGTTTCAAACTCGGAGGGTTCAAGGCTTCAGACCCAGCGGATTCGAAAACTAGATCCCAACAGACATTGAAAATTCGAAGCCGAGAGGGTTGGAGACTTCGAACTAGCTGGGTTCGTAAATTCGAACCGGCGAGGCTCTAGAACCTTGAGCCCGGTCGGGTTCGAGTTTCGAGGTCTTCAACTGCGGCCCCTCGGCTTCCTCCGAGCTCCTCACACTCTTGATCCTAGTCCCCATCTGGTTTGGTTTCGAAATTTACCGGGTTCAAATTCATGGGTTCGAAGCTTTCAACAATGGCGGCCTCCGAGAGAAGAAACAAGAGGAAAAAACTGAGGGAAGAGGCCCTATTTATAAAAGGAAAACACGACCCTTCGCATTCCGTCGCGGGCTCGAAATTTCGAGCCCAGGCGGTTCGAAATTTGGAATCCCATGGGTTCAAAATTTCGAGCCCTCCAAGGACTTGTAATTTCGACCCCAAAAAAAAAAATTTGCACCCCTTGGTTTGCAATTCCGCGCAACACACTCTCGTATACGTACTCCATTCTCGTGCATACCAATTCCTGTGCATCCACGGAGGCGACGCGCTAATGGATACCTGACGATTTGACGCATCTCCCAACAATGGCTCATCCGCGCACTAAGAGGGATGAGCTCGATAACTAATGCTTATTTTCCTTTTCTTTTATAGGAAGAAATAACAGCTTAGCTACTACTTCAACCAACACAAAGCACATCATGTCAGAGACAAGACATACTTTGGGGTCAAATGTTAGCCGGCTTTTTACCCCGGTTCCCAAGAGTGCATCACACACGCTCAATTCAACGAATTACGTGGAGCTGAGGTCAAGAAGCAGGGCTAAGGAGTATATTTATGATTTAAGGTTTATGGTTTAATGTTTATGATTTACGGTTTATGTTTTATGGTTTTACTTTTTAAGATTTATGATTTATGATTTATGGTTTATGATTTATTGTTTATGATTTATGATTTATTGTTTAACGTTTATGGTTTATGATTATGTTTTATTGTTTATGTTTTATGGTTTATGATTTATTGTTCATGTTCTAGTGTTTAGTGTTTATGTTTTATAGTTTAACGTTTATTATTTATAGTTTATGATTTGTGGTTTATGTTTTACGGTTCATGGTTTATAGTTTATGGTTTAACGTTTATGGTTTAGTGGTTTACGATTTACGTTTTACGTTTTATGTTTTAAAGTTTAGTTTTTATGTTTTACGGTTTATGATTTATAGTTTTTTGTTTATGATTTATGATTTAGTGTTTAACGTTTATGGTTTATGATTAATGTTTAGCTTTATGGTTTTACTGTTTATGATTTATGATTTACGGTTTATGGTTTATCGTTTAGTGTTTATGATTTATGGTTTATGTTTTATGGTTTTACTTTTTATGATTTAGGATTTATGGTTTATGGTTTAGTGTTTATGATTTATGGTTAATGTTTTATGGTTTATGATTTATGATTTATGGTTTATAGTTTATGATTCATGTTTTACGGTTTATGATTTATAGTTTAACATTTAAGGTTTAGTGTTTATGTTTTATGATTTATTGTTTAACGTTTATGGTTTATGATTATGTTTTATTGTTTATGTTTTGTGGTTTATGATTTATGTTTTATTGTTTATGTTTTATGGTTTATGATTTATTGTTCATGTTCTAGTGTTTAGTGTTTATGTTTTATGATTTATGATTTATGGTTTATGTTTTAGGCTTTACTTTTTATGATTTATGGTTTATGATTTATGATTTATGGTTTATGGTTTATGGTTTAGTGTTTATAATTTATGGTTTATGGTTCATCATTTATGGTTTATGATTTATGGTTTATGTTTTATGGTTTTACTTTTTAAGATTTATGATTTATGATTTATGGTTTATGATTTATTGTTTATGATTTATGTTTTATGATTTATTGTTTAACGTTTATGGTTTAAGATTATGTTTTATTGTTTATGTTTCATGGTTTATGATTTATTGTTCATGTTCTAGTTTTTTACTGTTTATGATTTACGATTTATGATTTATGATTTATGGTTTATGTTTTAGGTTTTACTTTTTATGATTTATGATATACGGTTTATGATTTATAGTTTAACATTTATGGTTTAGTGTTTATGTTTTATGATTTATTGTTTAACGTTTATGGTTTATGATTATGTTTTATTGTTTATGTTTTATGGTTTATGATTTATGATTTATGATTTATGATTTATGGTTTATGTTTTATGTCTTACTTTTTATGATTTATGATTTATGGTTTATGTTTTAGGTTTTACTTTTTATGATTTATGACTTATGGTTTATAGTTTAGTGTTTATGATTTATGGTTTATGTTTTATGGTTTTACTTTTTAAGATTTATGATTTATGGTTTATGTTTTATGGTTTTACTTTTTAAGATTTAAGATTCATGATTTATGATTTATGGATTATGGTTTATGTTTTATGGTTTTACTTTTTAAGATTTATGATTTACGATTTATGGTTTATGTTTTATGGTTTATGATTTATGATTTATGGTTTATAGTTTATGATTTATGTTTTACGGTTTATGATTTATGATGTACGGTTTATGATTTATAGTTTAACATTTATGGTTTAGTGTTTATGTTTTATGATTTATTATTTAACGTTTATGGTTTATGATTATGTTTTATTGTTTATGTTTTATGGTTTATGATTTATGATTTATGATTTATGGTTTATGTTTTATGTTTTACTTTTTATGATTTATGATTTATGGTTTATGTTTTAGGTTTTACTTTTTATGATTTATGATTTATGATTTATAGTTTATTGTTTATGATTTATGATTTATGTTTTATGGTTTTACTTTTTAAGATTTATGATTTATGGTTTATGTTTTATGGTTTTACTTTTTAAGATTTATGATTTATGATTTATGATTTAATGTTTACGGTTTATGGTTTACGTTTTATGTTTTAAAGTTTAGTTTTTATGTTTTACGGTTTATGATTTATAGTTTAACGTTTATGATTTATGATTTATGTTTAACTTTATAGTTTTACTGTTTATGATTTATGATTTATGGTTTACGGTTTAGTGTTTATGATTTATGGTTTATGTTTTATGGTTTATGATTTATGATTTATGTTTATGGTTTATGATTTTTGATTTATGGTTTATGTTTTATGGTTTTACTTTTTAAGATTTATGATTTAATGTTTATGGTTTATGATTTATGGTTTACGTTTTATGTTTTAAAGTTTAGTTTTTATGTTTTACGATTTATGATTTATAGTTTAATGTTTATGATTTATGATTTAGTGTTTAACGTTTATGATTTATGATTTATGTTTAACTTTATGGTTTTACTATTTATGATTTCTGATTTATGATTTACGGTTTATGGTTTAGTGTTTATGATTTATGTTTTATGGTTTTACTTTTTATGATTTATGATTTATGGTTTATGGTTTAGTGTTTATGATTTATGGATTATGTTTTATGGTTTATGATTTATGATTTATGGTTTATAGTTTATGAATTATGTTTTACGGTTTATGATTTATAGTTTAACATTTATGGTTTTGTGTTTATGTTTTATGATTTATTGTTTAACGTTTATGGTTTATGATTATGTTTTATTGTTTATGTTTTATGTTTTATGGTTTATTTTTTATGGTTTATGTTTTATGTTTTACTTCTTATGATTTATGATTTATGGTTTATGTTTTAGGTTTTACTTTTTATGATTTATGATTTATGGTTTATAGTTTAGTGTTTATGATTTATGGTTTTACTTTTTAAGATTTATGATTTATGATTTATGATTTACGGTTTATGTTTTATGGTTTTACTTTTTAAATCATAAACACTAAACCATAAACCATAAATCATAAACACTAAACCATAAACCATAAATCATAAAAAGTAAAGCCTAAAACTTAAACCATAAATCATAAAACATAAAGTCTAAACACTAGAACAAGAACAATAAATATTAAACCATAAAACATAAACAATAAAACATAAAACATAAATCATAAACCATAAAACATAAACAATAAAACATAATCATAAACCATAAACGTTAAACAATAAATCATAAAACATAAACACTAAACCATAAATGTTAAACTATAAATCATAAACCGTATATCATAAATCATAAACCGTAAAACATAAATCATAAACTATAAACCATAAATCATAAATCATAAAACATAAACCATAAATCATAAACACTAAACCATAAACCATAAATCATAAATCATAAAAAGTAAAACCATAAAACATAAACCATAAATCATAAACACTAAACCATAAACCATAAACCGTAAATCATAAATCATAAATCATAAACAGTAAAACCATAAAGTTAAACGTTAATCATAAATCATAAACGTTAAACACTAAATCAAAAATCATAAACAATAAACTATAAATCATAAACCGTAAAGCATAAAAATTAAACTTTAAAACATAAAACGTAAATCGTAAACCACTAAACCATAAACATTAAACCATAAACTATAAACCATGAACCGTAAAACATAAACCACAAATCATAAGCTATAAATAATAAACGTTAAACTATAAACATAAACACTAAACACTAGAACATGAACAATAAATCATAAACCATAAAACATAAACAATAAAACATAATCATAAACCATAAACGTTAAACAATAAATCATAAAACATAAATCATAAACAATAAATCATAAACCATAAATCATAAATCATAAATCTTAAAAAGTAAAACCATAAAACATAAACCATAAATCATAAATCATAAATCTTAAAAAGTAAAACCATAAAACATAAACCGTAAATCATAAATCTAAACCATAAACCTTAAATCGTAAATCATAAAAAGTAAAACCTAAAACATAAACCATAAATCATAAATCATAAATCATAAACAGTAAAAATCTAGAACATGAACAATAAATCATAAACCATAAAACATACTATAAATCATAAACCGTATATCATAAATCATGAACTGTAAAACATAAATCATAAACTATAAACCATAAATCATAAATCATAAATCATAAATCATAAAAACTAAACTTTAAAACATAAAACGTAAAACGTAAATCGTAAACCACTAAACCATAAACGTTAAACCATAAACTATAAACCATGAACCATAAAACATAAACCACAAATCATAAACTATAAGTAATAAATGTTAAACTATAAAACATAAACACTAAACACTAGAACATGAACAATAAATCATAAACCATAAAACATAAACAATAAAACATAGTCATAAACCATAAACGTTAAACAATAAATCATAAAACATAAACACTAAACCATAAATGTTAAACTATAAATCATAAACCGTATATCATAAATCATAAACCGTAAAACATAAATCATAAACTATAAACCATAAATGTATGTATGTGTGTGTGTGTGTATATATATGGGTAAATGTGTGTGTATATATATAGATAAGCAATGCCACTAGTTTGGGTTACTGGTTGGTGTAGTTGTAATGTTAAGTTCATTCTACAAAATAACTCCCTATTTTCCGCAAGTGGGTTTAGTTCGTGCAGTCTTTACATCGAGTGTGTATCTCTCTCTCTCTCTGTCTCTCTCTCTCTCTCTCTCTCTCTCTATATATATATATATATATATATATATATCCATCATTTAAATCCATGAAAAGTATACCTGTATAGGTTTCAATCATTGAATATGAGTGGGCATACTATTCCGTCGGGCCCAACCGTATGGATGGTCCGAAAGAATGTCATATGCGAGCACCCCTCTCTTTTTCCGAGCATCATCTTCGGATACATCGTGAGTTATGCTCGATCCTGTAACCCTTCTTTCCATATTAAAGATTACGAACACTCCACAATCAACCCTAAGAATAAAAAACATTATTACTTGGAAAACGTTCAGTAATATTTATCAAAGTAGTCAAGGTGAAAAAGCCCCAAAAAGCCCCAGGCTGGCGCCTGCACCTAAAAAGTAAAACGTAAATCGTAAACCACTAAACCATAAACGTTAAACCATAAACTATAAACCACAAATCATAAACTATAAATAATAAACGTTAAACTATAAAACATAAACACTAAACACTAGAACATGAACAATAAATCATAAACCATAAAACATAAACAATAAAACATAATCATAAACCATAAAACATAAACAATAAAATATAATCATAAATCATAAATGTTAAACTATAAATCATAAACAGTATATCATAAATCATAAACCGTAAAACATAAATCATAAACTATAAACCATAAATCATAAATCATAAACCATAAAACATAAACCATAAATCTTAAATCACAAATCATAAATCTTAAAAAGTAAAACCATAAAACATAAACCATAAATCATAAATCTTAAAAAGTAAAACCATAAAACATTTATAAACACTAAACTATAAACCATAAATCATAAATCATAAAAAGTAAAACCTAAACCTAAACCATAAATCATAAATCATAAACAGTAAAAAACAAGAACATGAACAATAAATCATTAACCATAAAACATAAACAATAAAACATAATCATAAACCATAAACGTTAAACAATAAATCATAAAACATAAACACTAAACCATAAATGTTAAAACTATAAATCATAAACCGTATATCATAAATCATAAACCGTAAAACATAAATCATAAACTATAAACCATAAATCATAAATCATAATACATAAAACATAAACCATAAATCATAAATCATAAATCATAAATCTTAAAAAGTAAAACCATAAAACATAAACCATAAATCATAAATCTTAAAAAGTAAAACCATAAATCATAAACTGAGACGACCCGAATTCCCGTTCTGACGGAGACTAGGGTTATCTTTGGAATATAACACAGAAACAGATAATAGCAGAACAAAATTAAATAAATACACCAGATAATGAACAATAGAATATACTGGATAAAAGTAATCATCAGAGTTACACAGTGTACAGGATCTTACTTAGTACAAATACAGTTCAGCTATACATAAATGTCTACAGCGGAAAACAAACAAAATATGTACAATAGGAGCTAAACAGCATAAAAAGAGATAAATGATAGAATCCATCTTCAGCTCCAGCTATCCAGAGAAAGAACCAGCTAAACCTGAATACAAGGCTGCCCGTGTAGAAAAAGGGGCACCCGAGTTTGAGAGTGAAACAAACTACGAGTCAGTCATGGGACTGGTATGAGAAATCTACTCGACACATATATAATTTGGCAAATCACAGGACCACGCCTCTTTCGTGGAATGGGTTTACTCCATTGGATTGCCAGTGCTTTAAAACAAATCATTCTTTTAAACATCGCTATGCTTTTTATAAAAATGAAGCCGTTATAAGACTTAGTTCCCATCACACAATGCAACGCAAACCGGAGGATAGAGTTTTTACCTTATAATGGCCAAAATATGCTTGATACGAATAAAACAAAGGTATTTGATATTATTGCTAGTGTTTATATGTTTCAAAAACAATTTGAATCATAACTATCAATCATAGACGGCATTAATGCCCCATACCACTATGTCGCCATATATAGGTATACAATCAAAACCGCACAGTCACGTATTTGGAAATTGGATTTCCGTCATGAACTAAGGCAAAAGATAGTCCTTACCGACTTCGTGACTCTCTAGCCCGAGCCACAGGGTCAGAGCGCATCGACCCTTGGATCGTCAGGGCCGGTCCACCGATGTGGATTAAAATGCCTGAACAATACGTTTCCCCGCCCTTTGGGGGCGTAAACGAGCCAACGAATGACTCCATCGGACCCGTATCGTCCGATCAAACCGAGGCGCCTCGCAACAGCAACAACCACATAGGTGAAAAGTATATAAATGTCAGGGCTGGTAGGTCACTGACACCACCCTAGCTAGAAAGAAACGCATGCCCTCCCTGAGGTCCTTCTCCCGTTTCTGGTTCATACCGGGGTGTGAGGCTCGCGAATTTACGTTATACACAAAGCTGCGCCACACAGGCGGTGCTTTGATCATCACCACAAGACTTTGCTTTTCAACAGAAGCCCTGATCACTGCATCTTAGCATGCCACACAGGCAATTCATGCCATGCGACTGATGTCCATCGATATACAACCTCTGAGCTCGTGCGTCTCAGAGAAGGGCGTTAAGCAAAAGAATAAATTCTCCGCCGCCAAACAGATGTATATTTAATAGAGATCAATCGACACAGAATAAAATCCAATGTCAGACACACAGTCCATTTACAAGTCCGTTCTGGGTCTGAACGAAACCGGAGGCACTAAATACCTCGCAAACCCTTCGATCACCACATACGTCTGGACGATCACCACTCATTATCCATATTTCGGGATGCCTCCCAATCAGGACCTCGGTTACCATCCAAACGAGGTGAAGAACTCCGGTCTTCGACCGTCGTGTTCATCTTCGAATTTCAATCATCGGTCAATTATTTGAAATGAGAATTAACTCGGCCTTTTCAAATAATTCACGTATATTTAGAATTTCAAATCAATTTATTTCAATGGTTAAATTGTTCGACAACACCAATATTGTTCTTTAATGTAATTTTCACACCAAACACATTCAACCATCAAATACAACATAAATCAAGCAAATTCAGTTTATTTCCACTTCATATTGTTTATGGTACTTTATAATGATTTATCGCTATTTTATTTATTTATTTAAAAATAGCCCATTTATTCAAAACGACGCTTCGGGCCATAACGCGGCCGTGGCGCTGTTTTTCTTCAGATTTGATTTACACATATCTTAAAATCTAACCGTTGGATCTTCACAAAATTTACATCATTAGAAAGGTCTTTTCAAAACGAATCCAACGGTTCCAGTTTCGGGAAAATCCGACGGTCGGATCTCCCGGTACAATCGTTTGAAGTTTCGATTTCAAAATACGAACTGCAGCATCGTTATTCGATTAAATATAATTATATTTATATATAAAAATAAATATAATCGTTTCTGGCGCTGTTTTTCATCAGATTTGAATTAAACATTCCAGATAATCCAACCGTTGGATTTTTACAAAGTTGGTGCCGTTGGGAAGATATTTCCAAGGCGAACCCGACGGTTGCGGTTTCGGGAAAATCCAATGGTCGGTTTCCCCGTACTAGTTGTTTGAAATCACGGTTTCAAAATGCGAACTGCACGGCCACGTTTCGTTTTAATTTTATTTATATTTATATAATTATATAAATATAGTTCATTCAACAATTCCTATATCGTTTTCATTTCAAATATTTCACTAACGCCTTAAAATTTTGGAAAATTTCGCCATAACCTCCCCTGCACCGGGAGCATCGGGAAATAGCAAATAGCTTTCCCGGTCCTTCTAATCTCAAAAAGAAAAAGAAAAAGCCAAGCGGCTAGCCAACAGGCTCATAAAATCATCACCCAAACAAAACAGTAAATGTGTACCTATTTGTCGGGCACAAAATTTTATTCCTCTTCTCTAGCCCCTGTAACAACCCGGAAAATCTGGGCCAGTTTAAAATTTTTATTTTGGCAATTATAGCGAATTTTGATTGTTTAAAATAAATTATTTTAAATAATATCGACGTGAAATTTATTTTGAATAGAATTCGAACGTATGTATTATACGCGTCGTCGTTAGAATAGAAATATTAATATATAATTATTAATAGAATTGAAAATGGCGCGGTAGTTCGATAATTCGATTTCAAACTTCAATTGAATGTACCGGGTGCCAAACAATCCGGATTTTAGTGAAACCAAAAATAATAGAATCTAATAGTGAATATCTTTCCAACGAATCCGAAAGATCAAGATTTCATAGCGGGAATCAAATGATATGTCCAGTTGAAAATTCTGAATAGTCGCTATGGAATTCAGGCCCTTAAAAATGGACATTTTGCAAGCGACCTCGGATTTCGACGAAACCAGTTTTGTTGGATCCGCAGCGTCAAGTTATTGTTAGGTTTCAAATTTCATAATTTTTCGAATCAATATGTGAGCGTGACAAAGGAAAACGCGTTTGACCAGTTTCAGTTGATTTTAATCGACTTGAAATTGGCCATTTTTCCAACGGTCTCAGAATTCGACGAAACTAGTTTTGTTAGGACCGTATCGTCAATACGAAGCTAGAAAATATTTTTATGGAATTTATAGAGTTGTTATGTGCCCCCGGTAATTTGAAATGTACGTTTAAAATTGAATATATAGAGTTATATTTTAAATTCAACGGAAACTGATTGTAACGATCGAATTGGCTTGCGAAACATATCCCATTGTGTTCAGAATGGGGGTAGTTAGCTAGAGACGACAGTCGTTCGGTTTGAATTGAAGTTCGAACGGAAAAGTAACTTAAAGGAAATTAAATAAATTATTAAATTATATATATTATCCTACCCCTACCCTTCCCTCTCTCTTTCACTTTTCAGAAAAAAAATAAAAAAAAATCCCTCCCCGTTGACCACGACTCCTCCCTCCGCCCAGCCCTCCCTGCCGCCTGGCCAGCGTCGATCGGCGGCGCACCTCACCCAACCACCCTCCTCCCCCTCTCGCGCCATCACCCCTTCCATCGTTCTCCGTTCATCCCCCAAACCCCACGCCCACATCGAGATCCGCGAGCTACCCCCTCCCTTTCCGCCACCATGTGCCGCGCCTGCCTCCGCTCTTCCTCTCCCCTCTCTCACGCATCCTCTCTCTTCTCCCTCCCTGAAGCCGCGGGTCCAAATCCAAGCCCCCCAATCGACAGCCACTTCTAGGGCGCATCACCACCACTTCCAGGAGCCGGCGACCACTGCGACTCCCCCCCCTGTAAGTCGTTTTTTTTATTTTTATTTTATATAAATAGAAAATTAAAACTGACTTTTTTTTTAGGAATTTTAAAACTGATTTGAAGAAAAAAAACTGAATTTTTTAAAAAAATATAAAAACTGAATTTAAAAAAAAAAAAAAACTGAATTTTTAAAAAAATATAAAAACTGAATTTTTAAAAAATATAAAAACTGATTTTTAAAAATATAAAAACTTATTTTAAAAAATATAAAAACTGATTTTTAAAAATATAAAAACTGATTTTTAAAGGAAAAGAAAACTGATTTTATTTTAAGGTTTAAAATAGAAAAATAGTTTGAACTTTGAAATAGAAAAAGGTTTAATCTTTTAATAGAAAAAATTTGAACTTGCAAAAATATAATCTTTATTATGTAGCAGATGTAAACATATGATTTTTGTTTATGTAGAGAAGTAAAAATAATTCTTGCATGATAGGAATTAAAAATATGATTTTTATATGTTGAACTTCGAATTAAAAATATGATTTTTATATGTTGAACTTCGAATTAAAAATATGATTTTTATATGTTGAACTTCGAACTAAAAATTCGATTTTTATATATTGAATAGCGAAATAAAAATTCGATTTTTATATATTGAATAGCGAAATAAAAATTCGATTTTTATATATTGAATAACAAAGTAAAAATTCGATTTTTACATATGTAGTGGCTACGGGCAACGAAGATGACGAAGATGCGATAGCGATGAAGATTTCTATCAATGAAGTGCCGTGGAGCTAGGATAGCTATAGGTGAGAATTTCTCATCTTTCAATTTCATTTCTATTTATATATATATATATACTAGGATGCAGACGGTGCTTAGTAGCACCCGACACAATCGTCCACAGACCATGGACTTGTTTGTTTGGTTGCATAGCTTAGTTATATGATTTGATTTGAATTTGGTTGTTTGGTGATTTTGATTGATGTGTGAATGGCGTGGGCCTTCACTAGACCGGGGATAAGGCTAGGCCTCGTCCCGTTTCTAGTATCGTGCCGTTATGCCGCCGTAATTTTCTAAAATGTGTTAGAAAATAAAAATATCATTTTATTGTGTAAATGAATAATAGAAATTCATATGTTAGAATAAAATGTTTTATCGTTAAAAATATATTTTTTAACGTGAATATGAATATAGTGAAAGTGAATAAAATAAAATATTCATTTACAAACCGGACGGTTTGTTTATGTACACTTATTTGAAGGACATTGATTGGGACGATAAATTTTACACATCGCCCAACAGCACAAATAAAATATGTGTTTGATTGTTTGAAACCCCACACGGGTGTTAGGATGAAATATGCAGTTCACTCATCCTGATTGATTAAATATGTCGATCGATTGATTGACAGGCTGTTATAAGCGTTAGATATTTATATTTGATGCTTATACAGTGTAGTGCACTTTGGTTGATGGTTGATTATTTTTCAATGCTATTATATACATGTGATGTATGAAAATCCATATAATCAACGTTATATGGTTATTGATTTGGCCTCATTCCAATTTGAAAAATAAAGAATATTATAAAATAAAGGTTCATGTGTTGACAGTACTCATCCATTGAGATTGGTCGTGTGTTGAACGAAATATTTTGATAATAACAACTATTTTGAAAAAGAAATATTTGAAATAGAATAGTTGAAAATAGAAATTTATGAAGCCGTGTTGATTAGATTGACGCCATTTTGACTTGATCGATATTTATATCGATTTTATTCATTTTACAATGAATATTGAAAAGTGATTTCGAAATCGAATATTTCGAAATGAATTGAATTGAAAACGATTTCGAAATGAATTGAATTGAAAATGATTTCGAAATGATATGAATTGAAAACGATTCCGAAATGAATCGAATTGAAAACGAATTCAAATTGAATTGAAAACGAATTGAAATGAATTCAAATTGAATTGAAATTTGAATTGAATAGAAATGAATTTTAAAACGAATTTATAAAGGAGAATTCAATTTTGATTTGAATTGAAAAGGAAGTTGAAATTGCTTTTGAAACGAATTTAAAACTATTTATATAATTCGTTTTAAATAGAAATCGACGAAATATATATTATATATATTATATATATAATATCATGGCCTGAATAGAACGCGCCGCGCCGCGGCAGTTCGCGAATTTCGACCATTTATTTCAAACGGACATTACGGGAGATCCGACCGTCGGATTCTCCTAAAACCGGAACCGTTGGGTTCGTATCGAAAAGAGCTTTCTAATGAATATTAGAAATTTGAAATCTAACGGTTGGATTTGGAGATACGTCCAAATCAAATTCGAAAAAGGTCGTTGTAAGTGCAGTTCGATGGCCATTGATGGAAATTGACTGTACAGGCCTTGATAAAATTATTAAAAATAGTAATAATTTGTGTAAAATCATAAGAAATGATTTAGAAAGAATTGGGATGAAAAACTCCATATTTGAAGAGATAAAAATAGATTTTTATCGAAATGAACTAGTTTTGAACTAGAATTATAATTCTATTTATTTTTAAATAAATAAATTGAATTTAAAAAGGGTTTTAAAAATAACCAGAATATCCAATGATTGCATTGGAGTGGATTTGAATCGAAATTGTCTTCGGAATATTTCGATGTTGGGATTCGTGATTATACAGGTGTTGTTATGGAAATTTGAAAGATATATTTATATCGTTATTTCCGATACGATATTTGTTAGTCGTAGAATTTGATATTGAATATAAGCCGGTATATTTTCTATTCAGAGCCTTGTATTTAATATCAAATGTGATTTGGGTTTGTCGTGAATGGTGTCTTCACTAACACTGTTCTTGAACCCAGTTGAGAAAGGATTAAATCTTTTTTTATTTAGATTTAATGAAGTGTACCAATTAAATAATATTTAATTGGAATTGAATCGATATTGATTTTTGGGTTTATCGTGAACAGTGTTTTAAATAACACTTGTTCTTTAACCCGATAATTAATGAATGTGACTTTGGGTTTACCGTGAACCGTGTTTTAAATGACACTGATTCTTTAACCCAGTTAACGATTAAAACTAAGTGGAGTTTTAATGAATCTTTAATTAGATTGAAAAGATCGAAAATGGAGTACCACCAGTTTTGCTCCAGGCGATAGTTAAATCTTTAATTAGATTTGAACGTGAAATGGTAATTGAATTTACCGATAACACCGTGGTGTTAGATATGAAGTATTACCAGTTTTACTTCATGGGATGAATAGGTTGGGATTGGGAAATTAAAACAAATGATTACTTCGGTAAGGTTCGCTAATCCCGACTAGTTTGAATTGATATTCAAAAATATATTAAAGAATAAATTCAAGAATTTATCTTTGATAAAATTAATGGGAACCTTTCCCTATGAATGTGAAATTCAGAAACTAACTGTCGGTTAGCTAAGCAGAATGGTTTTCTGGATACTGATCTGATGTTGGTTTCGGCCTTCGGGGTTAATATTTGGGGAATTATTCTCTTGATTAATTTACGGTTAGTGACTGATGAATTGGAATGAGGCGTATGTTGTGTTTGTGTAACACTTATTTAAAATATACGCGAGTTATTCGGGAAGACCGGGTTTATCCCATTCTGAATAACTGATACGACGATAAGTCGAAGATGAAGACGATGGTCGAAGACCGGAGGTCTTCACGTCGTTCGGGTGATAACTGATGATCTTGATTGGGCTGTACACCCAAGAAGATGGAAACAGTTGGTGATCGTCCAGACGTACTTGGAGATCGATGGATATGCGGGGTACTAGGTGCCTCCGGTTTCGTTCAGCCCCAGAACGGACTTGTAAATGGACTGTGTGTCTGACATTGGATTTTAGTCCGTGTGATTGATCTCTATTAAATATATATCTGTTTGGCGGCGGAGAATTTATTCTCTTGCTTAACGCCCTTCTCTGAGACGTACGAGCTCAGGGGTTATATATTGATGGATATCAAACGCATGGAGTGAATTGCCTGTGTGGCATGCCTAAGTGGCAATTGATCGAGGCTTCTGTTGAAAAGCAAAGTCTTGTGGTGATGATCAAAGCACGGCCTTTGTGGCGTAGCTTTGTGTAACGTTTACTTCGCGAGTTTCACACCCGGTATGAACCAAAAACGGGAGAAAGGACCTCAGGGAGGGCCTGCGTTTCCTCCTAGCTAGAAGTGGCGTCAGTGGTTTTACACGCCCTGACGAGTTTGACTTATGTGGTTGTTGCTGTTGCGAGGCGCCACGGTTAGATCGGACGATCCGGGTCCGATGGAGTCATTCGTTGGCTCGCTTACGCCCCAAAGGGCGGCGAAACGCAGTGCTCAGGCATTTTAATCCACATCGGTGGACCGGCCCTGTCGCTCCTAGGGTCACTCGAGCTCTGATCCTGAGACTCGGGCTAGGCAGTCTCGAATCGGTTGAGGACTATCTTTTGCCTCGGTTCATAGATGGAAACCCAATTTCCAAATACGTGACATTTGCGGTTTTAATTGTAGAACTAGTATGGCGACATGATATATGGTACCCATGCAGCCTATGATTGATACTTATGATTTGAAGTTGTTTTATACACTATGCACTTATTATAGTATCAAATAATCTGTTTTTAAACGTATCAAGCATTCTTTGGCTGTTATAAGGGAAAACCCTATCCCCCGGCTTGCGTTGCATTGTGTGATAGGACCTGGGTCTTATAACAGCTTCATTTTTCTTTATTTAGCATTGCGCTGTTGTTTTATGCACTGGTATTCTTGGGAGGAAACCCGTTCCGTGTTATACGGCGTGGTCCCTTGATTTACCTAGCTTTAAAAATAAAGATTAACTGTTTTAGTTCTCACACCAGTCCCATGACTAACCTGGAGTTTATTGTTTTAACCTAAACTCTGGGTGCCCCTATTTTGACACGGGCAGCTAGTAGTTTTGGTTTTGTAGATTTATATTCACAGGATCCTGGTTTACAGCTGGAACGATATCGGGAAAGCTTTGTATCCGTATATCTCATTCTAGTTGTGTATTGTATTATTTTCCGCTGCTGTGTATTTAAATGTAATTTAAATCTCTGATATTTCTGTGTAATATTCATTTGTACTCTGTATATTCTTGTAATCTGATGCATTGTTGTAATATACAATGAAATGTTCTTTTATATGTGTTCTATTGTGGCTTGTTCTCGAACTATCCGCCGCTTTCCTTTACGGGGAAGTTACGGGTTTTCACAGTTGGTATCAGAGCTTTGGTTTACAAAGCAGAGAATAAGGCACGTTAGAACCATACGAAAGAATTCATCAGATATTGGATTAGTAAAATCCAAGGGGAATGACTCGTTAGAGATGGGATCAGTAGTATCCTAGAACGAGTGTGAAGAGTATATTTTTCAAATGAAAACAAATTTTTGTTTTGAAAATTTAAATCAATTATACGTATTTGATTATTTATTTATATTGATTCGGACAGTCCAATATATAAAGATTTCGCGTATGCGCCTAGCTAGCGTCTATTCGAAGTTTTAATATACTGGATAGATATAGAATCACATTCTAGTCGACCGGGGGTGATTCTGATGATTGATATATCATCATCAGAGTTTATATTCGAGTGACGAACGTGTAACATCTATATATTTCCTATTGACTGGTGTGAGAACCAAAATTAGATAGGGCTAATTGTTGTGATTTGGCATCAAAAATCTGATTTTTGACTATATATCAAAAGTATGAATTTGAAACGTTAAATTCACTAATTGATTGATGTTTGTGTTGTTTGTTTATTTGTTTGCTAATTTTTAGCCATTTAGCCTAATTGAACCGAATATTGAACTGTATTGGAATTTGGTCGCATCTGCTTGCATATAAATATATCATTGAACAGGTCATAGCAAGGAGGCTAGAGCCGAAGAATAAAATTTGTTTGCCCGACAAATAGGTACACGTTTAATACATAATTTACTGTTTTGTTTGGGTGATGATGATTTTGTGAGCCTATTGGCTAGCCGCTTGGCTTTTTCTTTTTCTTTTTGAGATCTGAAGGACCGGGGAAGCTATTTGAAATTCCCCGATGCTCCCGGTGCAGGGGAGGTTATGGCGAAATTTTTCGAAAATTTAGGGTGTTAGCCTTATTTTTGAAATTTTTGAAAATTCTCAGAAACTGAAAAGTTGGAGAATGAAAGCCGGATCGAACGTAGAGTTAATTAATCAAACCACTTTCGACTTTGTTCCTTTTCGGGGACGAAAAGTTTTAAGTGGGGGAGATTGTAACAACCCGGAAAATCTGGGCCAGTTTAAAATTTTTATTTTGGCAATTATAGCAAATTTTGATTGTTTAAAATAAATTATTTTAAATAATATCGACGTGAAATTTATTTTGAATAGAATTTGAATGTATATATTATACACATCGTCGTTAGAATAGAAATATTAATATATAATTATAAATAGAATTGAAAATGGCGCGGTAGTTCGATAATTCGATTTCAAACTTCAATTGAATGTACCGGGTGCCAAACAATCCAGATTTTAGTGAAACCAAAAATAATAGAATCTAATAGTGAATATCTTTCCAACGAATCCGAAAGATCAAGATTTCATAGCGGGAATCAAAAGATATGTCCAGTTGAAAATTCTGAATAGTCGCTATGGAATTCAGGCCCTTAAAAATGGACATTTTCCAAGCGACCTCGGATTTCGACGAAACCAGTTTTGTTGGATCCGCAGCGTCAAGTTATTGTTAGGTTTCAAATTTCATAATTTTTCGAATCAATATGTGAGCGTGACAAAGGAAAACGCGTTTGACCAGTTTCAGTTGATTTTAATCGACTGGAAATTGGCCATTTTTCCAACGGTCTCAGAATTCGACGAAACTAGTTTTGTTAGGACCGTATCGTCAATACGAAGCTAGAAAATATTTTTATGGAATTTATAGAGTTGTTATGTGCCCCCGGTAATTTGAAATGTACGTTTAAAATTGAATATATAGAGTTATATTTTAAATTCAACGGAAACTGATTGTAACGATCGAATTGGCTTGCGAAACATATCCCATTGTGTTCAGAATGGGGGTAGTTAGCTAGAGACGACAGTCGTTCGGTTTGAATTGAAGTTCGAACGGAAAAGTAACTTAAAGGAAATTAAATAAATTATTAAATTATATATATTATCCTACCCCTACCCTTCCCTCTCTCTTTCACTTTTCAGAAAAAAAATAAAAAAAAATCCCTCCCCGTTGACCACGACTCCTCCCTCCGCCCAGCCCTCCCTGCCGCCTGGTCAGCGTCGATCGGCGGCGCACCTCACCCAACCACCCTCCTCCCCCTCTCGCGCCATCACCCCTTCCATCGTTCTCCGTTCATCCCCCAAACCCCACGCCCACATCGAGATCCGCGAGCTACCCCCTCCCTTTCCGCCACCATGTGCCGCGCCTGCCTCCGCTCTTTCTCTCCCCTCTCTCACGCATCCTCTCTCTTCTCCCTCCCTGAAGCCGCGGGTCCAAATCCAAGCCCCCCAATCGACAGCCACTTCTAGGGCGCATCACCACACTTCCAGGAGCCGGCGACCACTGCGACTCCCCCCCCCTGTAAGTCGTTTTTTTTATTTGTTTTATTTTTATTTTATATAAATAGAAAATTAAAACTGACTTTTTTTTTAGGAATTTTAAAACTGATTTGAAGAAAAAAAAAACTGAATTTTTAAAAAAAATATAAAAACTGAATTTTAAAAAAAATATAAAAACTGAATTTTTAAAAAAATATAAAAACTGAATTTTATAAAAATATAAAAACTGATTTTTAAAAATATAAAAACTGATTTTTAAAAATATAAAAACTGATTTTTAAAAATATAAAAACTGATTTTTAAAGGAAAAGAAAACTGATTTTATTTTAAGGTTTAAAATAGAAAAATAGTTTGAACTTTGAAATAGAAAAAGGTTTAATCTTTTAATAGAAAAAATTTGAACTTGCAAAAATATAATCTTTATTATGTAGCAGATGTAAACATATGATTTTTGTTTATGTAGAGAAGTAAAAATAATTCTTGCATGATAGGAATTAAAAATATGATTTTTATATGTTGAACTTCGAATTAAAAATATGATTTTTATATGTTGAACTTCGAATTAAAAATATGATTTTTATATGTTGAACTTCGAACTAAAAATTCGATTTTTATATATTGAATAGCGAAATAAAAATTTGATTTTTATATATTGAATAGCGAAATAAAAATTCGATTTTTATATATTGAATAACAAAGTAAAAATTCGATTTTTACATATGTAGTGGCTACGGGCGACGAAGATGACGAAGATGCGATAGCGATGAAGATTTCTATCAATGAAGTGCCGTGGAGCTAGGATAGCTATAGGTGAGAATTTCTCACCTTTCAATTTCATTTCTATTTATATATATATATATATATATATATATATATATACTAGGATGCAGACGGTGCTTAGTAGCACCCGACACAATCGTCCACAGACCATGGACTTGTTTGTTTGGTTGCATAGCTTAGTTATATGATTTGATTTGAATTTGGTTGTTTGGTGATTTTGATTGATGTGTGAATGGCGTGGGCCTTCACTAGACCGGGGATAAGGCTAGGCCTCGTCCCGTTTCTAGTATCGTGCCGTTATGCCGCCGAAATTTTCTAAAATGTGTTAGAAAATAAAAATATCATTTTATTGTGTAAATGAATAATAGAAATTCATATGTTAGAATAAAATGTTTTATCGTTAAAAATATAATTTTTAACGTGAATATGAATATAGTGAAAGTGAATAAAATAAAATATTCATTTACAAACCGGACGGTTTGTTTATGTACACTTATTTGAAGGACATTGATTGGGACGATAAATTTTACACATCGCCCAACAGCACAAATAAAATATGTGTTTGATTGTTTGAAACCCCACACGGGTGTTAGGATGAAATATGCAGTTCACTTATCCTGATTGATTAAATATGTCGATCGATTGATTGACAGGCTGTTATAAGCGTTAGATATTTATATTTGATGCTTATACAGTGTAGTGCACTTTGGTTGATGGTTGATTATTTTTCAATGCTATTATATACATGTGTTGTATGAAAATCCATATAATCAACGTTATATGGTTATTGATTGGGCCTCATTCCAATTTGAAAAATAAAGAATATTATAAAATAAAGCTTCATGTGTTGACAGTACTCATCCATTGAGATTGGTCGTGTGTTGAACGAAATATTTTGATAATAACAACTATTTTGAAAAAGAAATATTTGAAATAGAATAGTTGAAAATAGAAATTTATGAAGCCGTGTTGATTAGATTGACGCCATTTTGACGTGATCGATATTTATATCGATTTTATTCATTTTACAATGAATATTGAAAAGTGATTTCGAAATCGAATATTTCGAAATGAATTGAATTGAAAACGATTTCGAAATGAATTGAATTGAAAACGATTTCGAAATGAAATGAATTGAAAACGATTTCAAAATGAAATGAATTGAAAACGATTCCGAAATGAATCGAATTGAAAACGAATTCAAATTGAATTGAAAACGAATTGAAATGAATTCAAATTGAATTGAAATTTGAATTGAATAGAAATGAATTTTAAAACGAATTTATAAAGGAGAATTCAATTTTGATTTGAATTGAAAAGGAAGTTGAAATTGCTTTTGAAACGAATTTAAAACTATTTATATAATTCGTTTTAAATAGAAATCGACGAAATATATATTATATATATTATATATATAATATCATGGCCTGAATAGAACGCGCCGCGCCGCGGCAGTTCACGAATTTCGACCATTTATTTCAAACGGACATTACGGGAGATCCGACCGTCGGATTCTCCTAAAACCGGAACCGTTGGGTTCGTATCGAAAAGAGCTTTCTAATGAATATTAGAAATTTGAAATCTAACGGTTGGATTTGGAGATACGTCCAAATCAAATTCGAAAAAGGTCGCTGTAAGTGCAGTTCGATGGCCATTGATGGAAATCGACTGTACAGGCCTTGATAAAATTATTAAAAATAGTAATAATTTGTGTAAAATCATAAGAAATGATTTAGAAAGAATTGGGATGAAAAACTCCATATTTGAAGAGATTAAAATAGATTTTTATCGAAATGAACTAGTTTTGAACTAGAATTATAATTCTATTTATTTTTAAATAAATAAATTGAATTTAAAAAGGGTTTTAAAAATAACCAGAATATCCAATGATTGCATTGGAGTGGATTTGAATCGAAATTGTCTTCGGAATATTTCGATGTTGGGATTCGTGATTATACAGGTGTTGTTATGGAAATTTGAAAGATATATTTATATCGTTATTTCCGATACGATATTTGTTAGTCGTAGAATTTGATATTGAATATAAGCCGGTATATTTTCTATTCAGAGCCTTGTATTTAATATCAAATGTGATTTGGGTTTGTCGTGAATGGTGTCTTCACTAACACTGTTCTTGAACCCAGTTGAGAAAGGATTAAATCTTTTTTTATTTAGATTTAATGAAGTGTACCAATTAAATAATATTTAATTGGAATTGAATCGATATTGATTTTTGGGTTTATCGTGAACAGTGTTTTAAATAACACTTGTTCTTTAACCCGATAATTAATGAATGTGACTTTGGGTTTACCGTGAACCGTGTTTTAAATGACACTGATTCTTTAACCCAGTTAATGATTAAAACTAAGTGGAGTTTTAATGAATCTTTAATTAGATTGAAAAGATCGAAAATGGAGTACCACCAGTTTTGCTCCAGGCGATAGTTAAATCTTTAATTAGATTTGAACGTGAAATGGTAATTGAATTTACCGATAACACCGTGGTGTTAGATATGAAGTATTACCAGTTTTACTTCATGGGATGAATAGGTTGGGATTGGGAAATTAAAACAAATGATTACTTCGGTAAGGTTCGCTAATCCCGACTAGTTTGAATTGATATTCAAAAATAGATTAAAGAATAAATTCAAGAATTTATCTTTGATAAAATTAATGGGAACCTTTCCCTATGAATGTGAAATTCAGAAACTAACTGTCGGTTAGTTAAGCAGAATGGTTTTCTGGATACTGATCTGATGTTGGTTTCGGCCTTCGGGGTTAATATTTGGGGAATTATTCTCTTAATTAATTTACGGTTAGTGACTGATGAATTGGAATGAGGCGTATGTTGTGTTTGTGTAACACTTATTTAAAATATACGCGAGTTATTCGGGAAGACCGGGTTTATCCCATTCTGAATAACTGATACGACGATAAGTCGAAGATGAAGACGATGGTCGAAGACCGGAGGTCTTCACGTCGTTTGGGTGATAACTGATCATCTTGATTGGGCTGTACACCCAAGAAGATGGAAACAGTTGGTGATCGTCCAGACGTACTTGGAGATCGATGGATATGCGGGGTACTAGGTGCCTCCGGTTTCGTTCAGCCCCAGAACGGACTTGTAAATGGACTGTGTGTCTGACATTGGATTTTAGTCCATGCGATTGATCTCTATTAAATATATATCTGTTTGGCGGCGGAGAATTTATTCTCTTGCTTAACGCCCTTCTCTGAGACGTACGAGCTCAGGGGTTATATATTAATGGATATCAAACGCATGGAGTGAATTGCCTGTGTGGCATGCCTAAGTGGCAATTGATCGAGGCTTCTGTTGAAAAGCAAAGTCTTGTGGTGATGATCAAAGCACGGCCTTTGTGGCGTAGCTTTGTGTAACGTTTACTTCGCGAGTTTCACACCCGGTATGAACAAAAAACGGGAGAAAGGACCTCAGGGAGGGCCTACGTTTCCTCCTAGCTAGAAGTGGCGTCAGTGGTTTTACACGCCCTGACGAGTTTGACTTATGTGGTTGTTGCTGTTGCGAGGCGCCTCGGTTAGATCGGACGATCCGGGTCCGATGGAGTCATTCGTTGGCTCGCTTACGCCCCAAAGGGCGGCGAAACGCAGTGCTCAGGCATTTTAATCCACATCGGTGGACCGGCCCTGTCGCTCCTAGGGTCACTCGAGCTCTGATCCTGAGACTCGGGCTAGGCAGTCTCGAATCGGTTGAGGACTATCTTTTGCCTCGGTTCATAGATGGAAACCCAATTTCCAAATACGTGACATTTGCAGTTTTAATTGTAGAACTAGTATGGCGACATGATATATGGTACCCATGCCGCCTATGATTGATACTTATGATTTGAAGTTGTTTTATACACTATGCACTTATTATAGTATCAAATAATCTGTTTTTAAACGTATCAAGCATTCTTTGGCTGTTATAAGGGAAAACCCTATCCCCCGGCTTGCGTTGCATTGTGTGATAGGACCTGGGTCTTATAACAGCTTCATTTTTCTTTATTTAGCATTGCGCTGTTGTTTTATGCACTGGTATTCTTGGGAGGAAACCCGTTCCGTGTTATACGGCGTGGTCCCTTGATTTACCTAGCTTTAAAAATAAAGATTAACTGTTTTAGTTCTCACACCAGTCCCATGACTGACCTGGAGTTTATTGTTTTAACCTAAACTCTGGGTGCCCCTATTTTGACACGGGCAGCTAGTAGTTTTGGTTTTGCAGATTTATATTCACAGGATCCTGGTTTACAGCTGGAACGATATCCGGAAAGCTTTGTATCCGTATATCTCATTCTAGTTGTGTATTGTATTATTTTCCGCTGCTGTGTATTTAAATGTAATTTAAATCTCTGATATTTCTGTGTAATATTCATTTGTACTCTGTATATTTTTGTAATCTGATGCATTGTTGTAATATACAATGAAATGTTCTTTTATATGTGTTCTATTGTGGCTTGTTCTCGAACTATCCGTCGCTTTCCTTTACGGGGAAGTTACGGGTTTTCACAGCCCCTTTGCTATAACCTGTTCAATGAATATGCATGTACACATATATATAGTTCTTACCATTTATCATTTGCAATTCGACTTCATATTTGATTTCTATTTGGTTTAAAAATACCATTCATTCTAATGTTACATACATAGGTGCAAATCATTTCATTAGCTAATTAATGAATATTTCAACTCATATATGTTTATTTTGAACAAGTGGCTATTTTTAACACTTCACATTTCAACGATTCATGCATACAATAAAAATGTGATTTTTATTGTAAAACAATTCATTTCAAAACACTATTTTTCTATATAGTTCATATAGGTGACAAAAATAGGATTTTCATCATAAAACAATTTCTTTCAAAACGAGATTATTTTACACAGTTCATATAGTCGATAAAAGGTGATTTTTATTATCAAACAATTTATTTCAAAATATGAATACCATTCAACACATGAATTCCAAATCAACGAATGAATATCGATTCAACACATGAAGGTTTTCTATAGTTTCTATATATAGATAAAAATGTGATTTTTATATTTAAAACGCGAATACCATTCAACACATGAATTTCTAATCAACGAATGAATATCAATTCAACACATGAAGGTTTTCTATTCAATGAATAAATATAGTTTAAGCAAATGAAAATAATTCAAACACACGAATATTATTCAAAATTTCGGCAGCATAACGGCAGGGTTGTTAAAACCGGGACCGTCCCTAGTACGGCTCCTCGCTCTACCTTAAAACCTTGCAGTTTTTGACAATGGGGATCATGCATCTAGTTCGCATGCAGGCGACATGTATATATTTATTTCATTTCCACAAAACTAATCCTATGTGGTTTCAACCAAATATTTCTCAACCACAAATGGGTATTTTTCAACCACCATCAATCAATATCAACCACAAACAATCCCAAACAATCATTCGCTATCAATCAATTTTCACAACAATTTCAACCAATAAATATCGTCCATGGTTTGTGGACGAGGGGCGTATATACATATATATATATATATATATATATATATATATATATATTTATATTTATATATAGCAATTCACTTTTATTTCGACACATATATATATAGCTAGAAAAAGAAACTGAAGAGTGAGAAATTCTCATCGAATAGCTAATTCAATCCCACGACTCTTCTTTGCATAAATCTTCACCGCTCTCGCCTTTTGTCGCTTTCGTTGCCCGTATTCACTACATATGTAAAGATCGAATTTTCACTTCGTTATTCAATATATAAAAATCATATTTTTATTATGCTATTCAATATATAAAAATCGAATTTTTTCTTCGATGTTCAATATATAAAAATCATATTTTTATTATGCTATTCAATATATAAAAATCATATTTTTACTTCGTTGTTCAATATATAAAAATCATATTTTTACATTTTTACAACTATGTTATTTATTTTAAAAAAAAAACCATTTATATTTTTAAAACAAAGTTGTTTATATTATAAAAACAACCTTTTCGAAACAAAGTACATTTTCCTTTTCTATAACAAAGTATATTTACTTTTTCTATAATGAATTATATTTACTTTTTATATAATGAATTATATTTTCTTTCAATAAAAATTAAACTTTTTCGATGTTAAAAATCATCACTTTTCGATGTTAAAAATCATCACTTAATTTTTCAGTTTTATATAAAATAATTAATTAAAAGAAACTGAAATAAACAAATTAAAATAATTAAGCTTTACCTTTGCTGTCGCCTGAAGAGGGGGGGTGCTTCTGGTTCACGGATCGAGGAAGGGGGGGGGTCGCTGGAGGGAAAAGGCTTCAGGGGGGACGTCTGCTGTGTTTCGTGTTTCAGAAGGGGGGGTCGCTGGAGGGAAAGAACGTCAGAGGAGGGGGGGATCGTGGAAGGGGAGGTGGGGCGATCTGAGGGAAGGCGCCGGCGTGGGGTAAGCGGCGGCCGTCGAGCGATTTAGGTTTAGGTTTTTTTTTTCGAACGGTAGAAAGAGAGTGAGGAGAGAGAGAGAAAAGGGTTTATATAAATATTTATTAATTTTAAATTTCAAAAAGTTGACTTTTTTATTCGACCCCTAAACGAGGCCCACCGCCTGTCGTCCATAGCGTTTTACCCCCATTCCGAACACAATGGGATATGTATCGCAAGTTGATTTGATCGTTACAATCAGTTTCCGTTGAATTTACATTTAAATCACCATATTGAATTTGAACGCGCATTTCAATTTACCAGGGTCACATACTAACTCTAAAAATTCCAGAAAAATATTTTCTAGCTTTGTATTGACGATACGGTCCTAACAAAACTAGTTTCGTCGAATTCTGACATCGTTAGAGAAATGGCCATTTTCCAATCGATTTAAATCAACTGAAACTGGTCAAACGCGTTTTCTTTTGCCACGCTCACATATTGATTCGAAAAATTATGAAATTTGAAACCTAGCAATAATTTGACATCACGGATCCAACAAAAGTGGTTTCGTCGAAATCCGAGGTCGTTTGCAAAATGTCCATTTTTAAGGGCCTGAATTCCATAGCGACTATTCAGAATTTTCAACTGGACATATCTTTTGATTTCCGCTATCAAATTTCGATTTTTCAGATTCGTTATAAAGGTATTCACTAACAGATTTAAATATTTTTGGTTTCACTAAAATCCGGATTGCTTTGCACCTGGTACAGTCCGACAAAGTTTGAATTCAATTTTTGAATCTTTGGCGCCATTTCAGGCCTTGTTTATAATTATAATTAATTATATTCGTTTTCAATTGTCGATTCAAACTCAGTTTTCATCGCCATTATTTAAAATATTTATTTTAAATATTTAAAATCCATTATTTTAGCCAATTAAGAAAAATTTAAATTGGTTCAGATTTTCTGGGTCGTTACAATCTCCCCCATTTAAAACTTTTCGTCCCCGAAAAGGAACAAAGTCGAAAGTGGTTTTATAAATCTACAATCACACAACACAACAACCAATCCAATTGTTTTTTACCTCCAAAATTATACTAATCAAATCCTATACCCTTAAAAAAAAATCATTCAGACTATATAATTATAAGTGCACATTTATGAAAAGAAAATAAAAATAGAGTAGAGAATTGAATGGTAGTGCAAAGTAGGGTAAATGTACCTTGCACCAGAGTCAATCAGAGATATCTACTCGGCATCTAGGATAAGCTTTCTGAATGCTCTCCTCACTTTCCCAAGTACAATCTCGCGGATCTCCACTCCATTGCACTTTGACTAAGCGAACCTTCTTGTTCCTCAGCTCTTTGGTTTCTTTGCCTATTATATTTAGCGGCTCTCTTCTCACAGCTAATTCTGGGGTTATTTCAATGTCATGTTGAGCTGCTTCTTCCACGATCAAGTCTGGATCATGAACGTGCTTTCGAAGTTGAGATATTTGAAATACATCATGAATTTCAGGCAGCCAATCAGGCAGTTTGACCCTATAAGCGAGAGTTCCGATCCGTTCCAGAATAGGAAATGGGCCAATGAATTTGGGCGCTAACTTTCCAGTTTTACCGAACCGGATAACTCCTCTCATCGGCGATACTTTCAAATATACATAGTCGCCAACTTCAAAGGATATATCTCTTCTTCTTCTATCGGCATAGCTCTTTTGTCGGCTTTGAGCAGCGAGTAATCGCTTCTTAATAAAATCGACTTTGTCGGCAGCTTCTCGAATCATATCAGGACCCAACACAAGTCTATTTCCAGGTTCGACCCAACAAGCAGGAGATCTGCACGGTCTACCATATAATGCTTCGAATGGCGACATTGTCAGACTCGCCTGGTAGCTGTTGTTATAAGAGAATTCAGCCAAATGCAGATGGTCTTCCCATGATCCACCCGAAATCTAGAACACAAGCCCGCAATAGATCTTCTAAAATGCGATTCACCCTCTCAGTCTGACCGTCTGTCTGAGGATGATAAGTGGTGCTCAAGTTTAACTTCGTTCCCAGCTCGACTTGAAATGCTTCCCAGAATTTGCTAGTGAATATTGTATCTCTATCACTGACTATACTGAGCGGCACTCCATTTAGTCTAACTATTTCCCTGAAGTAAATCTGCGCCAGACTCTGAGCAGTTCTGTTTGATCTGACAGGTATGAAATGGGCAGTCTTCGTGAAGCGATCTACGATCACCCAAATACTGTCATTACCTTTTCTGGTTCTGGGCAGACCATCAATGAAATCCACAGAAATATGTTCCCACTTCCAACCAGGAACTTCTAGCGGTTGTAACAATCCAGCCAATTTCTGTTGGTCGCTTTTAACTAGCTGGCAAGTAGGGCATCGGCTAACGTATATTGAAACGTCTCTTTTCATAGCCTTCCACCAGAATGTTCTTTTGAGATCGTTATACATTTTTTCCACACCAAGATGGATATTCAGCTTGGACTTGTGACACTCGTCTAACACTTCCCTTTTTAGCTCAGGAACGTCAGGAACACAAATCCTTCCTTTTAACCTTAAGGTTTCGTCGTTATCTATTTGGAAACACGAGGGTTCGCCTTTCTGAATCCTTTTGAACATATCCTTAATAAAGTTATCCTCGTTCTGAAGAATAGATATTTTGTCAATCAAGGATGTTGTGATAATAAAGCCGGCGATCATTACATTCTTTCTGCTTAACGCATCAGCCACGACATTGGCTTTTCCTGGAGTGTATATAATTTCAAAGTCATATGCTGCAAGAAACTCCAGCCAACGTTGTTGCCTCAAGTTCAAGTCCTTCTGAGTGAACAGATACTTTAACGAATGGTGATCTGTAAACAGTTCAAATCTCTCGCCCAAAAGATAGTGTCTCCAGATTTTCAAAGAGAATATGATAGCCAATAACTCAAGATCATGAGTTACATAGTTTTTCTCGTGCGGCTTCAGTTGACGGCTAGCATAAGCAATCACTTGACCTCTTTGCATTAACACTGCGCCAAGGCCTTCTCTAGAAGCATCAGTCCATACTTTTAAATCCTGGTTGCCATCGATGATGGTTAACACTTGAGCTGTCGTTAATCTCAACTTCAGCTCTTCGAAAGCCTCCTCATTTTCTGGAGTCCATTTGAATTTAGAATGCTTCTTTGTAAGCTTCGTTAAGTGGCCAGATATCTTCGAAAAGTCTTTAACGAACTTCCGGTAATAGCTAGCCAATCCAAGAAAACTGCGGACTTCAGTGGGAGTACTGGGCTGTTTCCAATTTTGAATAGCCATGATTTTACTTGGATCCACAGCAATTCCTTCTTTCGATACAACATGGCCCAGAAATTTCACTTCATCTTGCCAGAATATACATTTAGAAAACTTGGCTTTTAACACATTCCGTCTCAGAATTTCTAGAACCTGTTCCTGATGCTTTTCATGCTCGGCCTTCGATTTAGAGAAGATTAGAATATCGTCAATGAAAACCAGAACAAATTTATTCAATACTCCTCTGAATACTCTGTTCATTAGATCGACGAAATAAGCTGGAGCGTTACATCAGCCGAACGGCATTACTAACCACTCGTAGAATAGGTCGGGACCGCTGAACGCTGTCACTGGAACACACTCTTCGGCAATTCGAAGTTGATGGAAACCTGTAGCTAGGTCCCTTCGTGAGAATACTTGTGCTCCATTTAATCGATCCAACAAATCATCTATTCGCGACAATGGATATTTGTTCTTTATTGTCTGTTTGTTCAGATCACGATAATCCACACATAGACGTAGAGTACCGTCAGATTTTGGGACAAACACCACTGCTGCACCCCAATCAGAGAAACTAGGCCTGATCAGACCTTTCCATACCAACTGTTGTGTTTGATTGTCTAATTCCTCCTTCTCTTTCAAGGACATTCTTCGAATAGCGTGAACTACCGGCCTTGCATTGGGAATCAAAGCAATCTTGAAATCTATTTCTCTTTGCGGAGGTAAGCGAACAACTTCTTCGAACACATCCGCATAGTTCTTGACGACAGGAATATCTTTGATGAGGTCGGGAATATTCTCTGCGATTTCAGGGACTTTTTCTAGTTGGGCTGGAGAAACATTCAAAGCTGCCCAGAAGTCTTTTCTATTAGCATTCTGACCTTCACAGGGAATGGTTATATAATCGCCTGATTTAATCTTCGCCTTTACGACTCTGTCGGCGCATTTGACTTCAGCTTCATATTTGGTCAACCAGTCTAACCCCAAGATAAGATCAAACTCTTTAAAATTCATGACGGCTGCGATGGTAGGAAACCGATAACGAGAGAAAGAAACCGGCACTCCACAAACCCAACTTAGATCAATGGAACCCCCAACCGGATTCTGGACAGTCATGGGTTCCTTCAGCTTTTTCAAATTCAACTCCAGCTTCATAGCTGCACTCTTAGCAATAAAGCTTCGGGGCACGCCTGTGTCAAACTGTACTTTGACTGGAATATTTTTGACAGTAAGCGTTCCTTCAAAAACATCGGCCCTTTCTTGACTAGCTGGGGCTTAGAAGTTTTTGCTACTTCATTTACTTGAACCATTTCAGGCCTGTTTAACTGTGGGCAATCCTTTGCAAGATGACCCGCCTCGTGGCACTGTTTGCACTCTCTATTCTCTTGGAACTCCCCGTCAGTTCTGAACCTTTTCTTCTTTTGTTTTCGATTTGCTCTATATCCCTCTTTTCTTTGTTTCTTTAAAGATCTGCAACTTATCGACAATTGTCCTTTCTTATTGCAGTTAGAGCAAATAGCTGTTGTCACCGGTTCTTTCCCAGACTTAGCCCTTTTTCTCTTGGCACTGGGCTTCTTACTGGCTTCAGGAATATCAGTTTCCGACTTTTCTTTGTCACTAGAACAGACTTCTTCTTCGTCGCGTAACATTCCTTTCTTATGGAGACCTTCATACTGATAAGCCATGTATATCATTTCTGAAAAAGGAAGCTTCACGTTCCTCATTACACTATTCTGATATCTCCTTTGCAGGCCATGAATAAATCTCAGATTTTTCCTCTTTAGATCTTGAATCAGATGAGGAGCAAAGTGAGCAAGTTCGTTGAATTTCTTATGATATTCGGGAATGGTCATGTCACCTTGTATTAGATAAGAAAATTCATCACATAATCTCTCGGTTGCTTCGGGAGGAGTAAATCTTCCTAGGAAAATCTCTTTGAATCTATCCCAGGTGATATCACCTTCTGGATTATTTTTAATAATTGAATCCCACCAAAACAAAGCTTCTTCTTTGAGTGCCCAAGACGCCAGTAATCTTTTCTGATCATCTCTCAGCTTTAAACCCTCAAAGATTTTCTCTGCAGAACGAATCCAAGCTTGTGTTTCCATAATGGACTCCTTGCCTAAGAATGGCGATCCACCAAGATTTCGAAATCTCTTGAATAGAACTTCTATATCGGATTCTGGCTGTGGGAGCACAACTGGCTCATTAGCTGGTCGAGCCATATGATTATTTCTTCTGTTCCTGTCACTCATTTTCTAGTACTTCTGCAAATGGCAGATCAAGTGTCAGGTCAAAGAAAATTTTCAAACATAGAAACAAATACTTCAAGTGTAAATGTGTCCATCGAGGTGTAATATCATTCTCCTTTACTCATACTAGGATATCACTGATCCTATCTGTATAGAGTTACCCATCCTAGAACACTACTGGTTCTATTTCTGACGAGTTCGTTCAAATGTTATATTCCAGAACTAAGCTTAACCAAAGCTCTGATACCACGTTGAGACAACCCGAATTCCCGTTCTGACGGAGACAAGGGTTATCTTTGGAATATAACACAGAAACAGATAATAGCAGAACAAAATTAAATAAATACACCAAATAATGAACAATGGAATATACTGGATAAAAGTAATCATCAGAGTTACATAGTGTACAGGATCTTACTAAGTACAAATACAGTTCAGCTATACATAAATGTCTACAGCGGAAAACAAACAAAATATGTACAATAGGAGCTGAACATCATAAAAAGAGATAAATGATAGAATCCATCTTCAGCTCCAGCTATCCAGAGAAAGAACCAGCTAAACCTGAATACAAGGCTGCCCGTGTAGAAAAAGGGGCACCCGAGTTTGAGAGTGAAACAAACAACGAGTCAGTCATGGGACTGGTATGAGAAATCTACTCGACACATATATAATTTGGCAAATCACAGGACCACGCCACTTTCGTGGAATGGGTTTACTCCATTGGATTGCCAGTGCTTTAAAACAAATCATTCTTTTAAACATCGCTATGCTTTTTATAAAAATGAAGCCGTTATAAGACTCAGTTCCCATCACACAATGCAACGCAAACCGGAGGATAGAGTTTTTACCTTATAATGGCCAAAATATGCTTGATACGAATAAAACAAAGGTATTTGATATTATTGCAAGTGTTTATATGTTTCAAAAACAATTTGAATCATAACTATCAATCATAGACGGCATTAATGCCCCATACCACTATGTCGCCATATATAGGTATACAATCAAAACCGCACAGTCATGTATTTGGAAATTGGATTTCCGTCATGAACCAAGGCAAAAGATAGTCCTTACCGACTTCGTGACTCTCTAGCCCGAGCCACAGGGTCAGAGCGCATCGACCCATGGATCGTCAGGGCCGGTCCACCGAAGTGGATTAAAATGCCTGAACAATACGTTTCCCCGCCCTTTGGGGCATAAACGAGCCAACGAATGACTCCATCGGACCCGGATCGTCCGATCAAACCGAGGCGCCTCGCAACAGCAACAACCACATAGGTGAAAAGTATATAAATGTCAGGGCTGGTAGGTCACTGACACCACCCTAGCTAGAAAGAAACGCATGCCCTCCCTGAGGTCCTTCTCCCATTTCTGGTTCATACCGGGGTGTGACGCTCGCGAATTTACGTTATACACAAAGCTACGCCACACAGGCGGTGCTTTGATCATCACCATAAGACTTTGCTTTTCAACAGAAGCCCTGATCACTGCATCTTAGCATGCCACACATGCAATTCATGCCATGCGAATGATGTCCATCGATATACAACCTCTGAGCTCGTGCGTCTCAGAGAAGGGCGTTAAGCAAAAGAATAAATTCTCCGCCGCCAAACAGATGTATATTTAATAGAGATCAATCGACACAGAATAAAATCCAATGTCAGACACACAGTCCATTTACAAGTCCGTTCTGGGTCTGAACGGAACCGGAGGCACTAAATACCTCGCAAACCCTTCGATCACCACGTACGTCTGGACGATCACCACTCATTATCCATATTTCGGGATGCCTCCCAATCAGGACCTCGGTTACCATCCAAACGAGGTGAAGATCTCCGGTCTTCGACCGTCGTCTTCATCTTTGAATTTCAATCGTCGGTCAATTATTTGAAATGAGAATTAACTAGGCCTTTTCAAATAATTCACGTATATTTAGAATTTCAAATCAATTTATTTCAATGGTTAAATTGTTCGACAACACCAATATTGTTCTTTAATGTAATTTTCACACCAAACACATTCAACCATCAAATACAACATAAATCGAGCAAATTTAGTTTATTTCCACTCCATATTGTTTATGGTACTTTATAATGATTTATCTCTATTATTTTTTTTAAAAAAAAATAGCCCATTTATTCAAAACGACGCTTCGGGCCATAACGCGGTCGTGGCGCTGTTTTTCTTCAGATTTGATTTACACATATCTAACCGTTGGATCTTCACAAAATTTACATCATTAGAAAGGTCTTTTCAAAACGAATCCAACAGTTCCAGTTTCGGGAAAATCCGACGGTCGGATCTCCCGGTACAATCGTTTGAAGTTTCGATTTCAAAATACGAACTGCAGCGTCGTTATTCGATTAAATATAATTATATTTATATATATAAATAAATATAATCGTTTCTGGCGCTGTTTTTCATTAGATTTGAATTAAACATTCCAGACAATCCAACCGTTGGATTTTTACAAAGTTGGTGCCGTTGGGAAGATATTTCCAAGGCGAACCCGACGGTTGCGGTTTCGGGAAAATCCAATGGTCGGTTTCCCCGTACTAGTTGTTTGAAATCACGGTTTCAAAATGCGAACTGCACGGCCACGTTTCGTTTTAATTTTATTTATATTTATATAATTATATAAATATAGTTCATTCAACAATTCCTATATCGTTTTCATTTCAAATATTTCACTAACGCCTTAAAATTTTGGAAAATTTAGCCATAACCTCCCCTGCACCGGGAGCATCGGGAAATCGCAAATAGCTTTCCCGGTCCTTCTAATCTCAAAAAGAAAAAGAAAAAGCCAAGCGGCTAGCCAACAGGCTCATAAAATCATCACCCAAACAAAACAGTAAATGTGTACCTATTTGTCGGGCACAAAATTTTATTCCTCTTCTCTAGCCCCTGTAACAACCCGGGAAATCTGGGCCAGTTTAAAATTTTTATTTTGGCAATTATAGCGAATTTTGATTGTTTAAAATAAATTATTTTAAATAATATCGACGTGAAATTTATTTTGAATAGAATTCGAACGTATATATTATACGCGTCGTCGTTAGAATAGAAATATTAATATATAATTATTAATAGAATTGAAAATGGCGCGGTAGTTCGATAATTCGATTTCAAACTTCAATTGAATGTACCGGGTGCCAAACAATCCGGATTTTAGTGAAACCAAAAATAATAGAATCTAATAGTGAATATCTTTCCAACGAATCCGAAAGATCAAGATTTCATAGCGGGAATCAAAAGATATGTCCAGTTGAAAATTCTGAATAGTCGCTATGGAATTCAGGCCCTTAAAAATATAGCGGGAATCAAAAAATATAGTTCATTCAACAATTCCTATATCGTTTTCATTTCAAATATTTCACTAACGCCTTAAAATTTTGGAAAATTTAGCCATAACCTCCCCTGCACCGGGAGCATCGGGAAATCGCAAATAGCTTTCCCGGTCCTTCTAATCTCAAAAAGAAAAAGAAAAAGCCAAGCGGCTAGCCAACATGCTCATAAAATCATCACCCAAACAAAACAGTAAATGTGTACCTATTTGTCGGGCACAAAATTTTATTCCTCTTCTCTAACCCCTTTGCTATAACCTGTTCAATGAATATGCATGTACACATATATATAGTTCTTACCATTTATCATTTGCTATTCGACTTCATATTTGATTTCTATTTGGTTTAAAAACACCATTCATTCTAATGTTACATACATTGGTGCAAATCATTTCATTAGCTAATTAATGAATATTTCAACTCATATATGTTTATTTTGAACAAGTGGCTATTTTTAACACTTCACATTTCAACGATTCATGCATACAATAAAAATGTGATTTTTATTGTAAAACAATTCATTTCAAAACACTATTTTTCTATATAGTTCATATAGGTGACAAAAATAGGATTTTCATCATAAAACAATTTCTTTCAAAACGAGATTATTTTACACAGTTCATATAGTCGATAAAAGGTGATTTTTATTATCAAACAATTTATTTCAAAATATGAATACCATTCAACACATGAATTCCAAATCAACGAATGAATATCGATTCAACACATGAAGGTTTTCTATAGTTTCTATATATAGATAAAAATGTGATTTTTATATTTAAAACGCGAATACCATTCAACACATGAATTTCTAATCAACGAATGAATATCAATTCAACACATGAAGGTTTTCTATTCAATGAATAAATATAGTTTAAGCAAATGAAAATAATTCAAACACACGAATATTATTCAAAATTTCGGCAGCATAACGCCAGGGTTGTTAAAACCGTGACCGTCCCTAGTACGGCTCCTCGCTCTACCTTAAAACCTTGCAGTTTTTGACAATGGGGATCATGCATCTAGTTCGCACGCAGGCGACATGTATATATTTATTTCATTTCCACAAAACTAATCCTATGTGGTTTCAACCAAATATTTCTCAACCACAAATGGGTATTTTTCAACCACCATCAATCAATATCAACCACAAACAATCCCAAACAATCATTCACTATCAATCAATTTTCACAACAATTTCAACCAATAAATATCGTCCATGGTTTGTGGACGAGGGGCGTATATACATATATATATATTTATATTTATATTTATATATAGCAATTCACTTTTATTTCGAGACATATATATATAGCTAGAAAAAGAAACTGAAGAGTGAGAAATTCTCATCGAATAGCTAATTCAATCCCACGACTCTTCTTTGCATAAATCTTCACCGCTCTCGCCTTTTGTCGCTTTCGTTGCCCGTATTCACTACATATGTAAAGATCGAATTTTCACTTCGTTATTCAATATATAAAAATCATATTTTTATTATGCTATTCAATATATAAAAATCGTATTTTTTCTTCGATGTTCAATATATAAAAATCATATTTTTATTATGCTATTCAATATATAAAAATCATATTTTTACTTCGATGTTCAATATATAAAAATCATATTTTTACATTTTTACAACTATGTTATTTATTTTAAAAACAAAACCATTTATATTTTTAAAACACAGTTGTTTATATTATAAAAACAACCTTTTCGAAACAAAGTACATTTTCCTTTTCTATAACAAAGTATATTTACTTTTTCTATAATGAATTATATTTACTTTTTCTATAATGAATTATATTTTCTTTCATTAAAAATTAAACTTTTTCGATGTTAAAAATCATCACTTTTCGATGTTAAAAATCATCACTTAATTTTTCAGTTTTATATAAAATAATTAATTAAAAGAAACTGAAATAAACGAAATAAAATAATTAAACTTTACCTTTGCTGTCTCCTGAAGAGGGGGGTGCTTCTGGTTCACGGATCGAGGAAGGGGGGGTCGCTGGAGGGAAAAGGCTTCAGGGGGGGACGTCTGCTGTGTTTCGCGTTTCAGAAGGGGGGGTCGCTGGAGGGAAAGAGCGTCGGAGGAGGGGGGGATCGTGGAAGGGGAGGTGGGGCGATCTGAGGGAAGGCGCCGGCGTGGGGTAAGCAGCGGCCGTCGAGCGATTTAGGTTTAGGGTTTTTTTTTTCGAACGGTAGAAAGAAAGTGAGGAGAGAGAGAGAAAAGGGTTTATATAAATATTTATTATTTTTAAATTTCAAAAAGTTTACTTTTTTATTCGACCCCTAAACGAGGCCCACTGCCTGTCGTCCATAGCGTTTTACCCCCATTCCGAACACAATGGGATATGTATCGCAAGCTGATTTGATCGTTACAATCAGTTTTCGTTGAATTTACATTTAAATCACCATATTGAATTTGAACGCGCATTTCAATTTACCGGGGTCACATACTAACTCTAAAAATTCCAGAAAAATATTTTCTAGCTTTGTATTGACGATACGGTCCTAACAAAACTAGTTTCGTCGAATTCTGACATCGTTAGAAAAATGGCCATTTTCCAGTCGATTAAAATCAACTAAAACTGGTCAAACGCGTTTTCTTTTTCCACGCTCACATATTGATTCAAAAAATTATGAAATTTGAAACCTAGCAATAATTTGACATCACGGATCCAACAAAAGTGGTTTCGTCGAAATCCGAGGTCGTTTGCAAAATGTCCATTTTTAAGGGCCTGAATTCCATAGCGACTATTCAGAATTTTCAACTGGACATATCTTTTGATTTCCGCTATCAAATTTCGATTTTTCAGATTCGTTAGAAAGGTATTCACTAACAGATTTAAATATTTTTGGTTTCCCTAAAATCCGGATTACTTTGCACCTGGTACAGTCCGACAAAGTTTGAATTCAATTTTTGAAACTTTGGCGCCATTTCAGGCCTTGTTTATAATTATAATTAATTATATTCGTTTTCGATTGTCGATTCAAACTCAGTTTTCATCGCCATTATTTAAAATATTTATTTTAAATATTTAAAATCCATTATTTTAGCCAATTAAAAAAAAAAATTGGTTCAGATTTTCTGGGTCATTACATAAACACTAAACCATAAACCATAAATCATAAATCATAAAAAGTTAAACCATAAAACATAAATCATAAACACTAAACCATAAATCATAAACAGTAAAACCATAAAGTTAAACATAAATCATAAACGTTAAACACTAAATCATAAATCATAAACATTAAACTATAAATCATAAACCGTAAAACATAAAAACTAAACTTTAAAACATAAAACGTAAAACGTAAATCGTAAACCACTAAACCATAAACGTTAAACCATAAACTATAAACCATGAACCGTAAAACATAAACCACAAATCATAAACTATAAATAATAAACGTTAAACTATAAAATATAAACACTAAACACTAGAACATGAACAATAAATCATAAACCATAAAACATAAACAATAAAACATAATCATAAACCATAAACGTTAAACAATAAATCATAAAACATAAATCATAAACAATAAATCATAAACCGTAAATCATAAATCATAAATCTTAAAAAGTAAAACCATAAAACATAAACCATAAATCATAAATCTTAAAAAGTAAAACCATAAAACATAAACCATAAATCATACACACTAAACCATAAACCATAAATCATAAATCATAAAAAGTAAAACCTAAAACATAAACCATAAATCATAAATCATAAACAGTAAAAATCTAGAACATGAACAATAAATCATATACCATAAAACATACTATAAATCATAAACCGTATATCATAAATCATCAACCGTAAAACATAAATCATAAACTATAAACCATAAATCATAAATCATAAACCATAAAACATAAACCATAAATCATAAACACTAAACCATAAACCATAAATCATAAAAAGTAAAACCTAAAACATAAACCATAAATCATAAATCATAAATTCTAAATCATAAATCATAAACAGTAAAAAACTAGAACATGAACAATAAATCATAAACCATAAAACATACTATAAATCATAAACCGTATATCATAAAACATAAACCGTAAAACATAAATCATAAACTATAAACCATAAATCATAAATCATAAACCATAAAACATAAACCATAAATCATAAACACTAAACCATAACCCATAAATCATAAATCATAAAAAGTAAAACCTTAAAACATAAACCATAAATCATAAACACTAAACCATAAACCATAAATCATAAATCGTAAACGTTTATGGTTTAGTGGTTTACGATTTACGTTTTATGTTTTAAAGTTTAGTTTTTATGTTTTACGGTTTACGATTTATAGTTTAAAATTTATGGTTTAATGTTTATTATTTATGATTTAGTGTTTAACGTTTATGATTTATGTTTAACATTATGGTTTTACTGTTTATGATTTATGATTTATGGTTTATGGTTTAGTGTTTATGATTTATGGTTTATGTTTTAAGGTTTTACTTTTTATGGTTTATGATTTATGGTTTAGTGTTTATGATTTATGGTTTATGTTTTATGGTTTATGATTTATGATTTATGGTTTATAGTTTATGATTTATGTTTTACGGTTTGTGATTTATGATATACGGTTTATGACTTATAGTATGTTTTTTGGTTTATGATTTATTGTTCATGTTCTAGTTTTTTACTGTTTATGATTTATGATTTATGGTTTATGTTTTAGGTTTTACTTTTTATGATTTATGGTTTATGGGTTCAACAAGAACGTCTTGCAACCCGGCCCTCACATGACCGACCACTTATTTCACTTGAGTGTATCGAATGTATATCACCAACGGTTGGGCTCAAACCACCGTTTCCAGAAAAGGGACAGCATCGATAGATTAAAGAAGCAAAAGGAATTTCTCTAGATAGGTGATTATACACCCTAATAGAAGCAGCGGCAGTGAGTTGGGTGGAGTGTCTTGCATGGAGTTTGGGGATGTGGACGTGAGCAACTAAAAGAAGAAGGTGGGAAGGAGCAGGTCGGTTATCATTTGAGAAGGTGCGAGCTTACAATAATGGTGGGAGAGTCACCTGAGAAGGTGCACTAACAATAATGATAGGGAAAAGGTGTATGGGATTGTTCCCTCAAAAGTCTCTAAATTTTCGACTAATTCGAAGAAGGAAGCACGAATTGTTTTTTTTGTAGCTGAACATAACAAAAACTGCTCAATAAGAAAATAAGAACATAATTTTTTAAAATTTACTTTGCTGGACTCATCTTTTATTATATATTTTTTTGCAATAATTTAAAGAAATGAGGAATGTATCTAGACTGTCTATCCCGCACCCATGTCATCCACTAAAATCCCACCAGTTTCGAGACAATTTAAAGTCCAGAACCACTGCAGCCTATCCCTTTGATGTGGATACAACATCTTTGCAGTCCTTCCTAAAAGCACGCTTTTTTTCCTCATTCATATTTCCAATCCAATTCATCACAATATCTACCTTATTTCCTTAGTCCAACTCTTTCTCTTCCTCATTATTATCTATGATAACACAATACTTGTATTCATATTCCTTGTTGTTATAATCTAAAACAACACAATCATCTGAACAACATCTTTACCCTTTTCATTTGAAGATGGTGGAAGTGAGGAAGATGCGCTCTCGAACCCAGACATAGTTTCTGGAACATTAACAGGAGCTCTAGCCTTTGCCTTGGGATTCTCAATAGATAAAGACCCTACTCTAGGACTCTAATAGTCCATGATATCTAGGATATTCTCACTCTTTTTCTTCGAAGAATCACCAGATCATTGAGATCGTCAAAGTTGATATTTTTTGTTTCATCCTCATCTGACGTGGACTGTATTTTACAGAGGCGACTATTCATATAAATTTAAATTGATTTATAAATGGGGCTAGCTCATTATTCTACTAATTCTGAACTCAAAATAAACCCTAAACGCATAAATCCCCAAAAGTTTACCGGTCATTTTCAAAGCTCTTTATTCCCGCCATGATAAAGGCTGGAGCGAATTATGATATGGGAGTTTATAAAAGGAAATGAAAAGGCATTAGGAAGTGGTAACGTGGATAATGAGGTGGTGTTGGCTAACAGTTTTTCAACGTGGAGCGGTACAGGAAGATGTGAACGTGGGCTGTGATAGTTGGTGTGTGCTGGATCCTCACGTTAAAAGAAGAAGACGCGGGGAAGTGAAGAAGTACGGGGAGGAGCAGTATGCGTGGCACTGTGTATTAACGTGAGAAGATGAGAGCAGAAGAAACCGCGAAGGGTCCAACGAATAGTGCTGACGTGGAAGCCTTAATGATAATTCAGGTAAAGTAGTTAATTAGTTTATTTTTATAGTTAATTATATTATGGTTTGAAAAGGTTAAAAATCGCGATAAAAATTCATTCGTGCACAAAATTCAACGAAACAAGTCCACTGATGGGAGTGGATCCCAAAGTAAGAAATCCTTCTCACTCTAATTATTTTATAGTTAAGTATATATTAGGATGCCGACGGGGCTTAGAAGCCCCGACACTATAGACTAGTTAGCTTATTTTCCAAAAATAAGAATACGATCGTGTCGAGCGATGTGTCACGATCCCAAAAATATAATAATATAGACTAGTTAGCTTATTTTGTGAAACCCCAAAATGCTGATTAAGGGTGAAAACACTCCAAATAAAAAAATAGCTTATTTTCCAAAATAAAAATTACAGTAAAATTCTAAAAATTAAATTATAACTATGCCTCAAAAGAATCTTGTCTATATTCGAAACCGAAATTTAAATATATTAAAATAACCGTTATGGCCAAAAACGATTATGCTGCTACTTTTTTGAATATTTAATTTGAATGTAACTTACAATATATAATTCGAATATAGAACAAAAATCAAATTCATTCATTATATGAAAACAAAATAAATTTAGTATTTAAATAAAAATCAAAACAGCTATTTCAATAAAATTCAAACTAATTGAGTTTTAAATAAATAAAATGAAATCAAAAATAAAAATTTAAATTAAACAATTAAATAAAAATATACTAAAAATGTCGATCGTTACAATCTCCCCTACTCAAACCTTTTCGTCCCTGAAAAGGACAAAGGCAGGGAAATAGTAATTAAATAATTAATATATTTAAACCAACGGTTCATATTTATCTGCATACCAATATATAACTTGAAATATATATATATATATATAAGAATCAAAAGTTAAAATAGTTAAAACATTTCAAAATAGTATTTAAGTATTCACTAGACGTCTCGATTGGAAATATATAGTTATCCCACTTTCGAAACCTGAAAATAGATATCGATGATGCTGAAGTCATCACCAGAATCATTTTCAAGCGACTAGGGTGTGACTCTATATCCATCAAGTACATATATGGTTTAATATATACGTTGATCAGACGTATACCCCAAATCACTAAGTATTTGATCAGTCAACTTTGACGTCAGGTAAATACTCAAAACAACTTTATATATTTAAACAGAATATATATCAAAATTTCAAATCATATATTATAAATAATATATTTCAAATCATTAAAATTTTAAGTTAGTAAATTATCTTAATGTGAGATAGAACATGAAGAGAGTGCGATTAGCACCTTATGATATATTATTTATAATATATTATTGCAGCCTCGACCTATAGCTCTTCCAAGGACAGAAGTTAAATTAAAACTGTCAACGTTTGGCCGCATTTTGCAACTACTTCAGCCAAAAAAAAAAATATTCACAAATGCAGAAGTCGTTGAAGTCAACTAGGACTTCAAAAGTTTTAAATTGATAATGTCTCGGCGTCTAAGACATCCAATACACCATTGAAGAAGCTATCAAAAGACATTCTTTAGCACAGTCATATGACTGGAGATGCTTTTTGAACAATCTAAGCTCCTTTTCGTCTTTAGGTGTTCTAGCAAATGATTTCTTGGTTAGCACGATATCCACCAAATAAGTTAACCATAGAATGTTTTTCTTTGGAAGGATCCCATCCCACCAATCACCAGTAATTTTCCTCATCTGTCGATATGTTTCCGCCTGCCTGTCTCTTTTAGGACCCTCAAAAAGCTCTGGGCCTTGAGACAAATCAAGAAAGAGAATCGCTTCACCAGTGTTTATTCGGGAAAGTGTAAAGTCAATAATTGATATGTTTAAGCCAAATGTCTTGATACTCCTTTTCTTCCCTTCTAGGGTAAATTCTAGCATGCGTATTTCTCCATGTCTTAAAAGAATATTGCCCCACTGCAAATCTCGATGTTCAAATTCACATGCAGTTTCAGCAACCGCCAACACAACAGTAGCTTGAACTATTAGACTACGTGCCTCATCACAGTTTGAAAGGACAAAGCTTTCTAGATCTTCACCCCCATCAGCCAGAAAAAACACAATATAGCACTGTTTCTCAGAAAATTCTTTTGGATGATCATTTTCAGAGCCATGTTATGCATCCCATTCCTCCCATGTATAAGCGGTATTTGACCACAATATATTGTGCTAATTGGAAATACCATGACATGCAAGGGGAATCTAATTAGCTTTAATAATGGTGGATTAAAATCACTGTTTAAGTCTCTTTATGTTCAAATTCTATTTACCAAAGCTACATTATTGACTTCGAGCACCCCTCCAAGGAAAAACCAAACAGTTTACAAGATGCTTCAATTTCAGAACATCAATTGCTTCGAGCACCCTAACATCACCAGCGTGCAAACATGGATTTTTAGCGAAGACTATTGTATTCTTTACCACCTCTTTCATTTCCTTTCTACTATTAACGCACTCCCCTTGCTTCAAGAAGGCATCCTTGACGCATGGACTAGAAACCTGAATAAAGCAATGCCTTGCTCTAATAGCCTAAGGGTCTTCGATAGAGGCATGTCTACTGTTGCAGATGTAGATGAAAAAAATTGCCCTGATTGTGTTGCATAGTTGTCTATGTTTTTTGGTATCAAATTTCCTCACCAACCTCCTCTATGTTATTTGTTTAATGACCCTTCGAATTCAAGTTATTCAACCACAGGCAACAATCCCATGAAATCACCACCTAAAACACAAATACAAGAAGACAACTAAAGATAGATCAAAGGCACAGCTATATGACAACACATTAGTGTCAGTATGATACTAATGACATAGCACAATTCAGCATAATTCAGTAGTCAGCACATATAAATTAGTAACATAGCACATTTTAGACTGAAACATAACATATAGAGTTGATACACTGCATGCCTAGTTCATTATTGTTTCATTACGAAATAGGGCAGACTAATTAAACATAGCCAATTAGATTTTCACTTTTAAAACATGGGAAAATGCCTTTAGAAAGTTAAGTAACATCTCAAATGCTCACTGCCTTGTTATTCCTTGTGCTAATCGCAGTCTGAATTAAGATCAAGCAAACCAATTACTGAAAAAACAAAGTGTCAGTATGACTTAAAATGGATTGTGTGCAGCCCTAGCTGAAACTCTTTGCAGAATCAAACATTTAATAGTATGACAAAAACATGTGAGCCATATGACAAAAACTGAAATTAAAGGACAAAAACTGAAGTGAAGTAAATATGTGAATCAAACATTATTTTACAAGTTAAATGACCTCCATGGTTGTTAAAGGTAAAATACACACATTTTTTTAAGCATAAGTTTACATTCAAACTTCATCATACCGTAAGAAGCATCGATGGACAGAAGCTAGATTAAAACTATCAACGTTTGGCTGCATTTTACAACTACTTGAGCCAGAAACAAAAATATTCACAAATGCAGAAGTCATCGAAGTCAACTAGGACTTCGAAATTTCTAAATTGGTAATGTTTCAGCCTCTAAGACATCCAATACACCGTTGAAGAAGCTATCAAAAAGACATTCTTTAGCAGAATCATACGACCGAAGATGCTCTTTGAACAATCTAAGCTCCTTTTCATCTTTAGATGTTCTAGCAAATGATTTATTGGTTTGTAGGATATCCACCAAATAAGTTAACCATAAAACGTTTGTCTTTGGAAAGCTCGCTTCCCAACAATCCCCTTTAATTTTCCTCATCTGTCGATATGTTTCCGTCTGTCTATCTCTTTTAGGACCCTTAAAAAGCTCGGGGTCTTGAGACAAATCAAGAAAGAGAATCGCTTCACCAGTGTTTATTCGAGGAAGTGTAAAGTCAATAATTGATATGTTTAAGCCAAATGTCTTGATACTCCTTTTCGTCCCGTCTAGGGTGAACTCTAGCATGCATCTTTCTCCGCGTCCTAAAAGAATATTGCCCCAGTGCAAATCTCGATGTACAAATTCACATGCAGTTTTAGCAACCGCAAATGCAACAGTAGTTTGAACTATTAGACTACGTGCCTCATCATTGTTTGAAAGGACAAAGCTTTCTAGATCTTTACCCCCATCAGCTAGAACAAACACAATATAGCAATGTTTCTCCGTGTCCTAAAAGAATATTGCCCCAGTGCAAATCTCGATGTTCAAATTCACATGTAGTTTCAGCAACCGCCAATGCAGCAGTGGTTTGAACTATTAGACTACGTGCCTCATCATAGTTTGAAAGGACAAAGCTTTCTAGATCTTTACCCCCACCAGCTAGAACAAACACAATATAGCACTTTTCTCAGAAAATTCTTTTGGATGATCATTTTCAGAGCCATGTATTGCATCCCATTCCTCCCATGCACGTATCAAAGAAGAATCATACACACCTTGACATACACAAAAAGCTTTTGTTTCAATGAAATTGGTGCGGCTATTATAGACATCAACCTCTCCTTTCTGTTCCCGCAGATTATTTAGAGTCAAGGACAACAATACTTCCTCAAGGACTTCTTCTTATCTTTTTTGTATTTCCTCGTTTACTAATGAATCCGCATCGGTAGGGACCACTTTGCAAACAGTTTGGCCAGCTCTAAAGGCTTCTCTATTTAAACAATATACTCCCTTCCCGTCTATTATGTCTGAAACATGCGTCTTCTCATACGACCTCACTACTAATCACTGATCCACCCATCCACTATTCCCGCAAGATCCGACAAGCACTGACCTACACCTTTTCCCTTACATTATTATTAGTGCACCTTCTCAGATGACTCTCCCACCATTATTGTAATCTCACACCTTGTCAAATGATAACCGACCTGCTCCGTCCCACCTTCTTCTATTAGCTGCTTACGTCTACATCCACCAACTCCATGCAAAACACTCCACCTAACCCACTGCCGCTGCTATAGCCTTCCACGGCAGACAACAACCTTTATGACCTCTCATGCTATTGCAGCCTCGACCTATAGCTCTTACACTCCACTCACACTCACTTACCGACACATATCTGCACATGGCGCAGTGCGTGTGTAAACATTCACCCCAAACTACACAACCAAATCAAATTCAATGAAGAAACTGGTATGAACAAAGCAAATTAAAGGAAGTGAATAAACGTGAACATATTAATCTCGAAATGGAATTGCTAAAATTATAACAGACAAATGTATTTTCCCCTTTCTAACTTCTACATTATATAACACAAATGACATCAATTATACAAAGTATGAGCAAGGAGCATGGTCATTAATACAAAAACCAATTGATACAAACATAAATGGTAAATTGTTATGACAGAGTTGTTGAAGTGTGCGAATAAATGAGAAAATTTTCCAATTTTTTTGCTAAATAGTAACAGATTTGTAAACATAACCAAGCTACACGAAAAAGCAGGTAAGTTACCAAAATGGGAAGACAAATAAAAGCCTTTGCTCTCTATTCCAGATGACCACCCATTCCCACTGCATAATCGAATTCAAGTTATTCAACCACAGGCAACAATCCCATGAAATCACCACCTAAAACACAAATACAAGAAGACAACTAAAGACAAATCAAAGACACAGCTATATGACAACACATTAGCGTCAGTATGATACTAATGACATAGCACAATTCAGTATAATGCAGCAGTCAGCACATATAAATTAATAACATAGCACATTTTAGACTGAAACATACCATATAGAGTTGATACACTGCATGCATAGTTCATTATTGTTTCATTACGAAATAGGGCAGAATAATTAAACATAGCCAATTAGATTTTCACTTCAAAACGTGGTAAAATGCCTTTAGAAAGTTAAGCAACATCTCAAATGCTCACTGCCTTGTTATTCCTTGAGCTAATCGCAGTCCAAATTAAGATCAAGCAAACCAATTACTGAAAAAACAAAGTGTTAGTATGACTTAAAATGGATTGTGTGCAGCCCTAGCTGAAACTCTTTGCAGAATCATACATTTAATAGTATGACAAAAACATGTGAGCCATATGACAAAAACTGAAATTAAAGGACAAAAACTGAAGTGAAGTAAACATGTGAATCAAACATTATTTTACAAGTTAAATGACCTCCATGGTTGTTAAAGGTCAGATACACACATTTTTTTAAGCATAAGTTTACATTCAAACTTCATCATACCGTAAGAAGCATCGAAGGACAGAAGCTAGATTAAAACTATCAACGTTTGGCCGCATTTTACAACTACTTGATGATCCAGAAACAAAAATTTTCACAAATGCAGAAATCGGGCATGACAGAAATCGGTCAGGCAGCATGGCTAAGTGGGTTGCTCCCAAGGAGGGTATATTGTCACCGTCTAGAGAATATTCATATTTGTTACTTCTTTAGATTCTATATCTCTCAGGAACGGTTATGTTGGTATACCAACCATAAGGTGACAATATATTAGCTAGATTAAAACTATCAACGTTGGTGGAGGAGGAACTCGTTTCTCTTAGCTTATACCCATGGTATTTTTAGGGAAATCAATTTGTGATTTGACTGGTATGAAAATGTGGCATTCAAAGTAAATAAAGGAGTGACTTGTTAAAAGATACGTTATGACCTCGAGCCTCATCAATTGGGAAATGACAAAAATCGGGCAGGAAGCATGGCCAAGTGGGTCGCACCCAAGTAGGGTATATTGTCACCATCTAGAGAATATTCATATTTGTTACTTCTTTAAATTCTATATCTCCCAGGAACGGTTATGTTGGTATACCAACCGTAAGGTGACAATATATTCGAAACATTCAAGCGAAATGAATGGCCGGTCATGTGCGGCCGAGTTGCAAGATTTTCTTGTTGAACTCCAGTGTATCACTTCTATAGTACACTGATCGGAAGGTGGTTCCATACCTTGTCATAGTTGGAGATCCAATTTCAATAAGAGACCGCGGTTTTTGATTGTATATTATATATGTAGAACGTGAGATGAAAGCGTTCTACTAGATTGATATTTTCTTGATTTAGACATTATTATAATATCAGTAGAGTATGGATTTTAAAAGAATGTTTTGGGTTATTGTAAGGTAAAAACCATCCGTGTTTATGTGCGGATTGGTCTTATGATTATTCTTTCTTTTAAAGGGATTTTAAAAGTTAAACAAATGGTTGGAGTTTACTCACATCAGTCACATGACCGACCCAGAGTTTATTTTGTTTTGTTTTTCCTAAACTCTTGGGTTCCCAATTTTGTACGGGCTGTCAAGTAGTCGGGATTTATAGATATACATGGAGAGCTGGAGCAGGAGGCTTCAGGATTATATAGCTATTGATATTTCCGCTGTGTTGTAAGTGTTGTACTCTGGTAATGGTATTGTATACAGATACTGGTTTTATTTCAAGTTATGTTGAATATTATATTTTATTCGTTCCGCTATGAGATTCATGTTACTTTGATGTCGTTGTTATGATCTTCTCCTTCTTCTATTCTAATTTTTATCTTATATATTTTCACCCTCTAATTTCTTTCTATTAATGATCTGGGATGGTTGATACTCGAATATTTGACATGGGTTTTATGTCGATTTTTTGGGTCGAAACGCCCGGGTCGTTATAGTGGTATCAAAGAAGTAGAAGAAATATTGGTGTTAAATGCATTTTATAAGGTAATTTATATGTGCTGACTGCTGAATTATGCTAAATCTTGCATGCGCACCACTTCAATGTACTCAATCCCGAGCCTCACACAATAGGAATGTGTTAAGTGCTATGGTGGAAGTAATGGGAAGATGCTTCCTATTATACTTGACTAATCTAGCAACCTCATGGTTTCAACAGTTGAAAAAGAATCTATCTATACATGGACTAAGTTCATGGATCATTTCTTAAGATAATCCAAGGTGCATGACTTAAAGTGAGACATGATGATGCTTTTAACTATGAAGCAAAGGTCCTCTAAAGTAAAATGGACTTTCACAACGTTTTAAGAGCGTTAGCACAATCATTTGCAGTGTTTTGAAGAATGTTTCCTAGTGTCCAGTGAAATAGAGTTAAGAGATACCACGACGTTTTCTAAAAATCGCTAAAAATTATCTACCACAAATGATTATCCATGCGAAATGATGTATCCCATCAACTCTACATGAATATAGGAAATACGATATCAACACAAGGATATTCATGAGGAATGATGTCACCCATCAAGTCCACATGAAATAGAAAATATTATATCGCGTATCTCACTGATACGAAATGATCCAAAGATCAAAGATATAAATGAATGATCTGAAGTTCTTCAAGATGATCCGAAGATCCACCGGAACCGATGTTCCTAAGATATGATGATCCGAAGATCATCGGAGTGACCCGAAGGTCGGATTGATCCGAATATCCACCGGAACCGAAGTTCCTAAGAAATGATGATCTGAAGATTATCGAAGTGACCCAAAGGTCAGATTGATCCCAAGATCCACCAGAACCGAACTTCTTAAGATATGATTATCCGAAGATCATCGGAGTGACCCGAAGGTCGGATTGATCCAAAGATCCATCAGAACCGAAGTTCCTGAAATCGAGATGCAGAATTCTGCAAATCAAAGAAATTGCAAAGTCAAAAACGAAGTCGAATTGGGCCGAAACTCGGCCGGGAAAGAGCCTGGATGAGCCTAAACTGTTGATCGTGGTCTACACCAGTCAACAACAGTTTTAGGCAACAGACGTCTGTCACCCCTAGGACAGACGTATGTTGTCAGGAAAACTGTTTTCCCAAGAGTTTAGACAGACGTCTGACCATTTTTGGTTAGATGTCTAACCTGATGCAATTATTTATTTTCTCCTCAAACATTGACATACGTCTGCTCCCCTCCCGGAAAGACGTCTGAGCTGAAGCATGGCCATTTTTGCTTAGAAAATGAGGTGAAAACGGCTCTCGACGAGCCTCGATCAGTGGTGATGGCTTATAACGTTTTCTAAATGAAAATGAAGCCTCCTTAGCTCACCGAAAACACTCAAAAACACATACACACACATGCATACTAGAGATTTACGATGGTTTTGATCATAAGTTCAAGGGTGAACTAAATTTCCAACCAAAGCTATCAAATGCAATTCAAGTTAAGACAAGATAATTTGGCAATGCTAAAGGGAAGTTATAAGGACTTGTGTGCACCCACGAACTTCGCCTATAGCATGCACAATCCAAACATAGAACATAATAGGATTCCCATTTCTCAAAAAGCAAGCGAATCATCAAACTAATCAATTAACTTAATGCATACACTATCCTACTCAATTCACTAGCATATGCAACCCAAATGAACACCAAATTTACACTTGTACAAACCAATGACTTGTGGCATAGATGTGAGTTCATGAAGAACTCACCTTTGCTTGCAAGAAGAAAGAATTCAATCCAATAGCAAGCAAGAACAACCTCTCTTCAACAAGAACTCAAGAATCTTCAACCTAAACACACAATCACGAATTTCCTAAGAGTTAGGCTTTGGAAAATTTTGTAAATTGAAGAGAGAATAAGTTGGAGAAGAAGAAGAAGAAGATGGAGAAGAAGATGGAGAAGCTTACCATGGACACCTCTTCAATTTCCCCTTTGATTTGAGCTTCTAATTGAAAAACCTAGCTTAAGAATTTCTATTTCCCATTCCCCTTTCCATTTCAAATTTTGGAGCAAGAGGAAATGAATGAGAGGGAGGGGCTATTGGGGGTGTTTTAAAGTAGCTAGGATGGCTAACCCAAACCCAAGCCTAAAGTCCCAAATTTCCGAAACTCGGAACATATCGAAGCTTATAGTTTTCGAATACGTAAACAACGTTTTGAACACAATGGAAGTGGTTTCGAGTCCAAATTCATTCGTATGCGAAAAGTGATATTTTGGTCATACACTCAAATGAGAAAACGACCAAATTTTACCTAACTCCAAAGGTATCGATGTTTATAGTCAAAAAGGTTGTAAACGATGATCCGTACTCAATGAAAGTGGTTTTGAGTCCAAATTCAACCATATGCAAAATGTGACTTTTTGGATATACAATCGATTAACGATTAACGACGTTATATTTAAATATATTATCGTTAAATATGCATGTTGTTACAGACTTACCCCTTAAAGAAATTGCGTCCCCGCAATTACTTAAGGAATAACTCAATATAAATAACAACCCAACATCATCAAAATATATAAGGATAGATTTACTCAAAAATTCACTTATGAATAAAATTTTAACTTTTGGTTATAAATCACTATATAACTTAAGTTCATAGTCATATAATGTTCAAATAAAAGTCACGAACATATACAAGCAACTAATATATTCTTTCCATATGTGTTTTTAAGAAAGTAGAATTTTCTTACTCAAATTCTATATATTCTAAACCTAAATTTCAATAATTATTTAAATTTTAATCGCGAACTACTTACCGCGATTTTTCTGAAAACTTGGTTTAGATATATCTCAAAATTTACAATAATGAAATTCAAATATTTTTCTCTCATTAGAAAATTATAATCCAATAAACCCTGATAATTCTTGTCTCAAAGAATTCCGACTTGTATTGGATCCTACACGCTCATTTGAAATTCAAATAAAAATTTATGAACTACCACTACGCGACAAGCTTGTTTTATTAAAATTTAATTAATTCATTTAACGTTCAATAAGTTTATAATTTATAAACCTATACTCTTACGTTTTCAACACAAACTAATTAATCATTCAAAATAAAAAGTTGGATATATCAACTATCCAAAATCATCGAACATTCTTTATAATGTTTTAGCTAGAAAATTTCATCACCTATAAATTTATTAGAAGTATTCTAGCTTACAAGGTTTTCTTAAATTGAAAAGGATAAGCGATCTGGTTGGGGAAACAAGATCAAGAAAAAAAATCCGGGTTGTACACCCCAAGTAGGAAATATTAGCACGTTCCCTAATATTTCAAAAACAAATAAATTGGAACTTCTAAGTTTCCAATATACCCCAAAAATTTCAAATTTGAAATATTAGCATGTCCTCTAATATTTCACAAACAACTTCTAAATCATGAAAACATGATAAATAAATTCAATTATAAATATTTCAAGGCTACATAAGATTTGGTAGCATAAATATTTGAATAAAATATATGTTTTTGATATAAACAGTGTTATATGTTATAATCAATATGCACGCAAGCTTTATATTAGAACCCCGAAGGCCGAAACCAACATCGGATCAACACCCCGAAAATTTCTCAACTCAACCAATGTACAATAAGTTCTAATTTCTTTTAAAACGATATCAAATTCCTTACCATAGTTAATATGTCATTTATTAAAAATAAGCCTTAATTCAAATATAAATCAAGTATTATAAAATTTTATTAGAAACTTACTTCAAACTCATTCTGTTTATATTTAAATCCAACCCCATCTCTTGTTTTAAACCACGCAACTTCAAACCCATAGCTAATGATTAAAATTTACTTAAATAACTAAACTGACCAAAAATATTTATTATAATATCGATAGTTTTGAAGACATAGTAAAAGTTTGGTTAATTTGGTTAAACCGATAACTGAACTTAATATTTTTTCGTGTCAATTACAAACCGATTTAATTTCAGAACCGAACCAAACCGACCAAAACAAATTGGTTTGGTTGGTTTATTTGGTTTAACCGAATAATGCTCAACCCTAAAAATAAGAATGATAATAGTTTTTCGTTGTAGACACATCATACTCGTCAAAGTGAGATGAAATTGCCTGATTCTAAAATTTCCTGGTCCCTTGGACCCAACCAATGAGAGCCTCGTGATTTCAACCTTTTGCAATTAAACCCGTTTATGTTTCAGAGGGTTAATTGCAAAAGTTTGAAATCAGAGGGCTCTCATTGGTTAGGTCCAAAGAACTAGAAGATTTTCGTACCAGACGGTATGCTCCCGGTCAAAGTATAATAAAAGGGGCTGCAAATGCTAAATGGAATAAATGACAACACCTACCCGCTTCAAATCAATCAACTCTCGCACTATACCCAACACAGCCATAACTCTGATTTCTCTTTATATCGGAACCCTGACCTTGTTCTTCTATGTCTTCTCAAAAAAGAAAAACCTCAGATTTCGGCCCTCGTCTTCCTGTAACTACTTCCGCTCAATCGTTTGTTCATCTTGTCCCCTAAAAGAAGAAACCTGCTTCTTCTGCCGTAGTCGATTAGCTGCTCGCCTCCTCCTACTGCTCGCCGCCGCCTCTGGTAAAATCCTAATCGCATCACTTTCTTGATGACGTAATTTAAAGTTTAAACTAATACTATGAACATGTTGGATTTATAGAACTGAATCAATCTGACTATTTAACGTGCAAATTATGATGTAAAGTGACAGCAACGTTTGTCATTCATGTCTGTTTCGTTTGCCTTCTAAAGTTTGCAAATTGTGATACATTGCATTGCCATGCACTTGCAATGTTCTTGCTGTCACTTTCATTTCAATGAACAACACATTCCTAGCTGCAGTTCAAATATGAATAGAATGAGGCTCAAATGTACATGTATATCTTATAAGTTTGCTAGGGAACATAGACTCTGCTATGTAGCATTGATATTTGCTGTGTAGCATTGATATTCCAGTCCTAAGCACTTACCCACTGTCTTCACTATCGTTTTGCATTTGATTCATGCAAACTCTTTGAACTTGTCTCATGTTTTTTATTAAGTGCATTTGTACCTGCTTGTCCCTTGTCGTTGACTGGCTTGTGTTCCCTGTTAAGCGTGGTGTAGATATGACTTGGCTTTTCTGTTCCGTCACATTCTGAAATGGTGAGACAGTGAACGCATGTGTGTGCATATATACACACACACACACATGTGTGTACATGCATCCATTTAGGAATTGACACTCTCAATACAACTGTCATTGATCATTTATGTGCTTCCAATTGCATATGTTTCGTGTGTTTACTACACTTGCTTGAGTGTACAGCACTTGAAATACTTGTGAGCTTCTTTGTCCACTTGAAATACTTGTGAGCTTCTTTGTGCACTTTAAACTGGACTTGTTTGAATTTCTTTGGACATTTTAATTTGGTCTGCAACTTTGTGATCTATTCATCTTCATGCTTGAAACTGTTGTGATTTTAATCAATTCCAATCCTAAGCACTTACCCACTGTCTTCACTTGGGTTTTGCATTTGATTCATGCAAACTCTTTGAACTTGTCTCATGCTTATTATTAAGTGCATTTGTACCTGCTTGTTTGTACCTGCTTGTCCCTTGTCGTTGACTGGCATGTGTTCCCTGTTAAGTCTGGTGTAGTTATGACTTGGCCTTGCTGTTCCGTCACATTCTGAAATGGAGAGGCAGTGCACGCGTGTGTGTATACACACACACACACGTGTACATGCAGCCATTTAGGAATTGACACTCTCAATACTAGATTTCAGCTTGTTACATTGTGTCACCGTATGTGCTATCTGCTTCTTAAGTTCACTACTGATCTGGTTCATTGATGATGGTGTTTGTGTGTCTACTGGTCATCTTTTTCTTGGAAATATTCATGTTGAGGTCTTGTACTTGAAGTTCTGGTCATCAGTTATGTTGTAGTATGCACTTGTCTTTCATGTCTGGTTGCCTCTCACTTGAGTCCTTGTTTATTCTTGAGTGTTCAGTCTTGCATAACTATGGTCTGTGGCTTCAGTTGACCCTTGTTGATCATATAGCCGTGATCTGGACTTGAATCTTTTTACATGAACTTGCACCTGTAGCATTGAATCCATGATACATGAACATGCACTTGCTACAGGCAGGGGCGTACCCACCTTAGGACCAGCGGGGGCCGCCGCACCCACTGGATTTTGCAATTTTCTATAGTTCCTTTCAGGCTTTATGACTGCTAATACCGGCATATGTCTCCTCTATATTTTAATCTCAACTCAGCAACCCCAGTTGAATGTATCAGTATTTAAATCCCAACAATTTCCGTAGATCCAGATATGCAGGTTTGCTTGCAGTAAAATAACCGCAATGACTGATTGATCAAATGATGTAGTTTTTATTATTTTTAATATTCGTGTAAAACTATGCACTAGGTAAAAATATGACCTATACTTTGGTTCTTACCAGAATTTATTTGTTTAATTAGTGCGGCTAAAGCAGTCATGATCTATGAATGGATACGTACGTAACTGGTGAGAAATTTAGAATACTGCGTATATCTAAAAGTAAGAGAATATTATATAGTTTACTGAGTTAATTGGCTATATGTATATATCATGCCTTGTACAACGTTATTAAACAATCTAATCATTTAAGATTAATGAGATAAAACTTCTCTTTTCATTACAAAGTTAACCATGACCTATAAGACTAATGTTGTTATACAAGCTAAAATTGTCTTCATGGTAACACAGTAAAGTCGTTAGAGAATGAATTCATTTGCTTTTCACATGAACAGTTAGAATGCTTTCAATTTTACAAAGCAAACATGCCTCTTCAAATTTGAAAACCGAAAACAATAACTTTTAGTTCTCCGCAATCCTCCCAAATAAAAAGGCAACTATTTTCTTTTGAAATTTAAAACTCTAAGCTAGTAAAAATTTAATGATTTTTGCTGCATGAAATCAAATTTCAACGATGCTTTCATATTTGTCTTTCGATTGGCTTTCAGGAATTTTTTTAGTTAAATAATATATTAAAATAATATGTTGAGTTATTTCACACATTGTAATATTTTGTTACGCTTACATTGAACAGTAATATGTGAATCCAAATTATGTTGATTTTTATGATGAATTATGTTTTTTTAAATTTCGCCCCCACTGATCCAAATCTCTGCGTACGCCACTAGCTACAGGTAAGCTCATGGCGGATTCTCTTGCATGTCTTGAAGTCCTGGGAAGCTCTGGTACTCAACAGAGTACCAACGAACAATACATGCTACAGAGGCTGGAAAGTTGCTTACAAAAAATAATACATAACTGTGGGATGTTTACTAACGAAGAAGCAGCTACCTTTAAAAGTTATATCGATGCTATGCTAAATTCTAGCATTCTCTTTTATAATCAGAGCTACCAGATCAATGATTATTTGAAATAGATAAAAAATGCTTGGAAAGTTCGTGACTTACTCTCGTGTAGGTGGCGTAAGTTCAGGAGGTGTTGGCACATAATTCTTTGCAGAGCGGCCTAGATGGAAAAAGTTTGGAGAAATACGATATTGAATTTGAAAAAATTAAGGAGAAATACGATATTGAATTAGAAAAAATTAAGGAGAAATATGATACTGAATTAGAAAAAGTTAAGGAGAAACATGATCACGAGATTCGGGGGATCAAGGCGGTTAATGCATTGAATCAGGATCTTATTATGGCACAGATTGATGATGTAAAATGTCAAGTGAAAGAAGCGATGGCGTTAAATCAAGAACTCATCATGGCAAAGATAGAAGTTGCAAATCAGAAAAGGGACATGTACGCCGCTAAGTGTGATAAGATTAGGAAGAAGGAAAAAAAGAGAATGAAGGTTAAGGAGAGTTTAACTTGTAAGTGTTTACTGTAATATTATTATGTGCATGCTGCTACATTTTTAAAAGTCGCTTTTCAACTTATTTCAAAACCCTTTTTAAATAATGTTTAAATTCCAAAAAATTAAGTTATCAAGTGTCAAATCTCAGATTTTCAAAATTTCATATTTCGAGTTTCAAGTCTGGTGTAGTTATGACTTGGCCTTGATGTTCCGTCACATTCTGAAATGGCGAGGCAGTGCACCCGTGTGTGTATATATATACACACACATGTGTACATGCAATTATTTAGGAATTGTCACTCTCAATGCAAGATTTCAGTTTGTTACATTGTGTCACCATATGTAGTGCTATCTGTCTTCTTAAGTTCACTACTGATCTGGTTCATTGATGATGGTGTTTGTGTGTCTGCTGGTCTATCTTTTTTTTGGACATATTCATGTTGTAGTCTTGTACTTGAAGTTCTTGTCATCAATTATGTTGTAGTCTGCACTTGTCTTTCATGTCTGGTTGCCTCTCACTTGAGTCCTTGTTTATTCTTGAGTGTTCAGTCTTGCATAACTATGGTCTGTGGCTTCAGTTGAGCCTTGTTGATCATTCAGTCTGGTATAGCCATGATCTGGACTTGAATCTTTTTACATGAACTTGCATCTGTTGCCTTGAATCCATGATACACTATGTGACATGGGATTAATTCATACTATCGAATTTTCAAATTTCAAAGTTTACATTCCAAATTCCAAATTTTAGATTTTCAAATTTCAGTTTCCAGATATTCATATTTCAAAATTTCAAATTTTCGAATGTCAAAGTGTACTCATCAGTATGCATCAGCAAAATGACACTCCTGGGGATCATACGCAATTGTACGTGTAGGTGTTTGAGCTATCCTTTTGAATCAGTGTACTCATGTTGATATCTGCATATAAATCGTTTCTCGACATTCGTCATTCAGACGAATGCCAGATGATTATCTTATTCAATATTTGATAAATTAACAAGCATAATTAGAATATTTTGATTTAACATTTTTTTTCTATATATCTATTGATCTGTTGCTTCATCTAATATCTGCATCTTTTGTATGTTAAAATACTTCTATTTGGAACTTTTGAAAGTACAAAAATTGTCATGTTAAGTGAATAATTTAAAGTGGAGTTCGAGTTCTTGAGTTCTAATCCCAGACGTCCAAATTATGTTACTGATTTCACCATCTTTTACCATGAACTTTTATTATGTAAAAAATGAATAGAAAAACATCTTAATTTTGTCTCTTTGTGCCAGACATGTATATATAAAAAAATTTAATAGAAAGACGGTGATAGTAATTACGTTATATTTGAAGGCGTACTTGAAGTTAACATTTTGATGAATCTGAGGCATATAAACTTAAGTGCATGCATATACTTGTTTGAAATCATACTGTACGCAACCTAGCCTTGAAACCGGCTCTGTGTATATTTCTTTCCATGGTATTACAATGACTTCCTAATGCAATGACTTTTTTTTTTCATCAGCAGGTGGATCAGACAGTAAAGATATGTCCATGTGAGCTGATATGAACTGAGTGTGAGACAGTCTGTGTCTATTGTCTAATATGTATTTGAACTTAATGTACAATTAGTATTAGAGAAAACTGTGTAGTTGAGTACTGGAGAATGAAGCCTGATGACTGTACTGTAATTTTTAGCATGTATTCGTCAAAATGAGACAAAAGATGCGGCCCATGCAATTTAGCACTGCTATTTCACGTAGTATGGCCCTTTTTTTCATTAGATACAACTCCTTTACTCTACTCTCTAGTAACACTTTACCATTTTAGTGAAGAATTACTAACATGATTCTTAGTTCCTAGTCGGTAAATGAATCATAGTAGGGGTGTAAATTAATGAGTTTATGCCCACTATGACCGCGTCATTTACTTAACAAATTTTTTACTAGTATTATGGCAGAAATACAATTTCCACATCCATAATTCATATATTATATCTTACCTTATAATAATTAAATTTAAAAGCATTATGAAGATATGGGAAATTTGTTTGGGTGGTGGTAAATCTTGATAAAAAAACGTGATTGTCTATGCCACAATACAATTGTATTGAAAAGAACATTAATATAAATTTCCCAAACTCTTCAACTTTATCATCTGCCGCTTAACAAAAGAATCATAAAAGGGATTCATGTCAGTTGTGATAAAAGAGCGTCTGCAATCACATCCTAGTTTGATTTATGTTTTATGGTTTATGTTTTATGTTTTATGGTTTAACGCTTATGATTAATGATTTAACATTTAAAATTTATGGTTTATGATCTAACATTTATGTTTTATGGTTCATGTTAGTGGTGATAAAAGAGCGTCTTCAATCACATTCTAAACCACACGCCTTCAAATCTTCTTTCGCCAAAGGGGGAAAATAACCCAACCAATGAGAAGGATACCGAAACTTTTCAATCTTGGTATCTGTTTTATGGATTAACGTTTATGATTTATGATTTAACATTTAATATTTATGGTTTATGATTTAACATTTATGGTTTATGGTTTATAATTTATGGTTTATGATTTATGGTTTATGGTTTATGAATTGACGTTTATGGTTTATGATTTATGATTTATGGTTTAACGTTTATGGTTTATGATTTATGGTTTATGATTTAAGGTCGTGAAAAGGACTTCGGTCGTATGGTGCTTCAAAGTCTTAGGTTGTTCCAACGGTCTGAGGTCTTAGCCCGTTCCAATGGTCTGAGATCTTAGGTCATCCCAACGTCTTAAGTCTTATGCCATACTCTAATGGTTCGTGATCTAAAGCCTAAGGCCATACATACGAGCTAACATGATAATTCAACTACTCAAAGTACATTGTGATTAAAGTGATGTGTGACATTTGTGCAAATAAATTATGTGCATAAATCCTTAATTAGAGTGCACTACATTGCTACAGAGAATGACTATTCATTACACAAGCATTTGAATAGATTCAAGCAACATATCATCAGCTATAAGCACAATCAACAATTAATTTAACACTGAATTCAGACCGGAATTGCAAATAACTATAAATCAACATGAAGGCTCTAGCGTCACATAATTCAAGTCAAATTACAAAGACTCCACATTACCAAAGGAAAATTATAGAGTTATTTTCCCAAATCCAACAATAAACCCTCAAAGCTGATTACTGTAATACAGGACCTCAAATCAATTCAATTAATCCCCCAATTCGGGTTCAAACCCTTAACAATAATTCTTAGATAAAAAGGGTAAAGATGTTATTTCAGATGATTGTGTTGTTTTAGATGATACAACAAGGAATACGAATACAGGGATTGTGTTATCTTAGATAACAATGAGAAAGAGAAAGAGTTGGACTAAGGAAATAAGGAAGATATTCTGATGTATTGGATTGGAAATACAAATAAGGAAAAAATACGTGCTTCCAGGAAAGACTACAAAGATGTATCCACATCATAGGGAAAGGCTGCAGTGGTTCTGGACTTTACATTGCCTCAAAACTAGTGCGATTTTAGGGGATGACATGGGTGTGGGAAAGATAATGTAGGTACATTCCTGAATGTTGGTTTACCATTGCTGATTTTTTTCAAAAGCATAATTACTTATTTATACCATTTGTAGTAAGTCCATTATTTGAAAATTAATCATGATTACATAGATGCAATATTAATGAAGATAGTCATAAGTTCAGTTCATATGTTAACAACTCAACTAGTGCAATAATAAATACATTTCATTTTTACATATTACTTTTACCATTGGTACCATAGACCATATTCTTTTCAAATGTCTCCCCCAACCCCCTTTCCAATATACTATTGGTTGAGTTTATCAGCACTTGAAGATTGAAGGTCAAACAATTTATTTGTTGACATTAAAAGCTAATTTGTGAACATGCTAGTTTTTCCCCCTTCTCACAATTTGATAAGCTTTACCACATTCATCTCGCATCTATGAAAGTTTAAACTTTAATGAGCACATTTTGTTTATAAAGATGTGATCCATAGTTTAAATAGCATGGATATCCAATACTAACGACCATGTCTGATTTTGTTGAAGATCTGCAAAAATCCTCAAATATACCCTAAATCGGTCATTAAATTAAATTTAAGTTTTTGAGACCCATCATTAATTTAAATCAATTTTCCAACGGGGATAGCTCATTCTTCTGTTAATTCTGAATTAAAAATAGACCCTAAATGCAAAAACCCCCAAAAGTTTACTGGTATTTTCAAATCTCTTTATTCCCGCTATTGTATTAAAGCAAACAAATTTTGGTAAATAAATCGGTCATCAGATTGAACATAACCTTTTGAAACCCGTTATAAATTTACAAGCCTCCCAGCCTCAACGAACGCCATCAGCTTCTTTTTCAAGGTTTCTCTTGCTTCTAACCTTCCACACCCAGAACAAATAATAGAACATGTATGCTTGCATTCTTATTACGCCTCTATATAATACAATCCACATCAAACGAGGATGAAGCAAAAAAACGACTTTGACGATCTCAATGCTCTGGCTGATTCTTTGGAGAAAAAGACTGAGAATTTCCTGGATATCATGGATGATTTGAGTCCTAGACTATGTCTTTATCTGTTGAGAAGCCCAAGGCAAAGCCTAGAGCTCCTTTTAATGTTCCAAAAAAATTGCTATAGATATGGTAGTACAAGAAACTAAATCCAAGAAAAATGGTGATGCATGGAGGCTTGTTCTAAATGCATGCATTCCACTTATTCATTTGATTAATAACACCCTATCTATACCATTTGGAATCAAGAAAATCAAGGACATATTGGGGATCTCATGTGCATTTGACTAATGTGTTCAGCGTCTTTCCAAGAGCATTAAAATAATACCCAAAGGAGTCATTAATAAACATATTATGCTAATTGAAATACCATGACATGCAAGGGGAATCTAATTAGCTTTATACTGGTGGATTAAAATCACTATTTAAGTCTCTCTGTGTTCAAGTTCTATTTACTGAAGCTACATTATTTACGTCAATGAGATTTTCTTAGAGAGCTGCAGAGAAATGTCATAATGACTCTTTAGGAATTATAGTTTCATAGGGAAAGCAGGAAGACTTTGTACATAAAGTAATTTTGAAATTGTGTAAGGCCAGAAAAATCAGGCTTCATCTAACGCTGAAGTTGGAAAGAATGTATTTGACCTTTTATCATGTGTCAGAGAACCACATGAAAAAGAAAATGAGAAAAAATATATGGCAATCCTCCTACTCCTTCGTAGTTCTGTGATGGTGCCCATAACTAGGTATCGCCATATTGGTTTCATAAATGATCCATAAGATCTTTCTAAAGCCGGATATGGAGTTGTGCATCTCTAAACATAATCTGACGGTTCAAATGAATGTTGAAGTCGATCTGCACCACCCCAAACACCCCAAATCTGACCGTCCATCGCGAATGCTTCGGATCAATTAATTTGATACGGGTTAGGGCCAAATCGAATTATTTTAAATGTATTTTAAACTTATATATGTTTATTGTTTTTTGTCCTATCTTCATCCTTTTTCGATATTCTTCCTTATTGTTTTTTTTCCTATCTTCATCCCTTTTCGAACGAAATCAGAGGAATGTCTGATTATAATTTTTATTGTTGTATCTTTATCCTTATTTTATACTTTTCTTAGGACTGATCCGCTATAATAAGAATCCTTATTTCTTATAACTATTCTCAAATCTAAAAAAGGAATTCCAATTTTTCAATATCTTATTATTATAAATTAAAATAGAAAAAATTTCTTTTTTATATTTTGAATTTATTATAGTTTATTATATAATGGAATGTAAAAAATATATATTGAATATATATATATATTAAATTAAGATAAATAATGTAAATTCTAAATATGCTAAAAAATAACAGTAATGTAAATGTATCATTAATAATTATTATGTATAATAACAAAATTGAAATTAGTCAGATATTTTTTTTGTTACATTATTAGATCTGTTTAATTATTAGAATAAAAATCTATTAGTCATATTATTCTATTTTTTTAATAAATATATTATTAATATTAATTTGCATATTAATTTTAATGAACTAGAATATATAATATATAGTTTATATTAAATATATAAACAATTCTATTTTTTTTAGGGCTAAGTATTACACCATTTTGTAATAAGATTTGGACTACTACTAAAAGGTGTTCTTTATGTTCTTCCGCACTATTAGAAAAAAATAAAATGTCATCTAACACTAAATCATAAACCATAAATCATAAACGTTAAACCATAAACACCACTGACATGAATCCCTTTTATGATTCTTTTTAAAAGTGGCAGATGACAAAATTGCATATGGTTTATGTTATGATTTATGGCTTAACATTTATGTTCCATTCGATGATCAACCTTGTGCTAACCATGATAGAGCCCCGGGTGAAGGTGTGCAACCACAAGAATATTTATTGGTTAAAATGGAGGTGATACCTCCTTATACATTAGTGTTTATGTTATATGATTTATGGTTTAACGTTTATGGTTTATGGTTTATATTTTTTGGTTTATGGTTTATGATTTATGTTTTACGGTTTATGAATTATGTTTATTGTTTATGATATATGTTTAACGTTTATGGTTTACGGTTCATCAATTTCTTTTTTAAACAATTCTATTTTTTTAGGGCTAAGTATTACACCATTTTGTAATAAGATTTGGACTACTACTAAAAGGTGTTCTTTATGTTCTTCCGCACTATTAGAAAAAACTAAAATGTCATCTATATACACAAGCGTAAAAGCTAAATGTCCAAACATAGAATTCATCCATTTTTGAAATACTTGAGGTGCATTTTTTAATCCAAAAGGCATAACTAGCCATTCAAAATGTCCTTGAGGGCAACTATTACAAAGCGCTCGGAATATGACAAGATAATTATTCTAGAGAACAAGAGAGTATTTTTTCAATGCCTTTCTACTGGTTTATTGTGCTCCTTTTATACTTAAGTTTTCCCTGTTTTCCAGTAGTAGGTTCAACACGTCTTCATTTGTAGGATACATCTGTCAATTTCTAGAAGAGGAGGTGTCCTCAATTATGTATGAGGAATAGTAGGATAATGTGTCGGTTTGCGTCGGTAGGATAATGTGTCGGTAACGGTATTAATGGGTAGGTAAGATAATAATGAGTTGGCAGGATAATGTGTCGGTAAAGGATAACATAAACCATAAACACCGCTAACATGAATCCCTTTTATGATTCTTTTAAACCATAAATCATAAATGTTAAACCATAAACCAACAACCCCTTTATATCGTACACTTTCAGCCTGAGTCTGATCCATGGCCTGAATCCTCTTGTGAGCATGTTGTTGGGTATGCCAGTGATTATTCAGGGCAAAAGCGTTTAATCAAGAAAATTAGGAAGAAGAAGGCGGAGGGGCTGCTACCTCCTTGTATATCAAATAAACCATATAACCAGTTGGCGAATGAGATTTGTCAGAACAAGAACTTACAATTTAGTTACCATATTGCTATGTCAAAGCAACATATTGACGATATTTCGTGGCTAAAGTTTGAGAGAGATGAGGCGGAGAGTAAAAAAGTTTATGATCTTGGTTTTATATACAGATTAGAACGGTCTGCCCTAATAATTTCTAGTATCAATGGGAGATTATGGGAAGTTTACATGATTTTACCTGTGCATTAATATCATGCAGCAATTTTAGAACATTTACATGTGTTGTCATTTATTCTGCTAGTCTTTTACTAGCATGTGCATTAAAGCATGTGTATGTAGATGTTGCAATGACTGCACATAGTGTAATGTGTGCTCAAAACTCATCACTAAATACATAAAACCCAAATTGATGTGACGCTTGATGCAGTTGATACATACCTCAACCTACCGTTGCAATGACTGCACATAGTTTATGATTTTCTCATTTTTTTACCTGCTGACTCGTTGTTATTCTGCTCTGCTTTTACAATTGCTGCAGCATCTGCTGTTGCTACTGCTTTACATCTTTTGGCATTCAATTTATCATCTGATGAAGCCCATAAACAGTGATACAGATATTGTTGTAAATTGGAGGTTTTAGAGGGTAAAAACGTATATCTAGCCACTGCAACTTTGAGGCCAGAGACTATGTATGGGTAAACTAATGCATGAGTGCTTCCTTAGGAAAATATGGTGCTTATGGGAGAAATGAGAAAGATGTGTATGAAGAGGGCTGCTGTTTAAAGCATCAACCGATAAACTTGCTAGGGAGACTGACTAATTTAGGATCCAATCAGTTTACGGTTTATGGTTTATGATTTATGTTTTATAGTTTATGATTTATGATTTATGTTACAAGGTGCGCCTTTCATTAGTTGAGGGAGGGGTCAAGTGGGACTATAGCCACCGGAATAAAAACAGACCTTAGCATATGCATCTGCAGATATCTGAAAGCTCCCGACCGAATTATGTATTCCTTGATTTGCCCTGTCACAGGACTCAGACCGCACATTACAGGACATGTGCATCTAGACAAGCGATAACGATTCGCGATACATGCGTGGGGAAGTATAGGAACATATACCACTCTAGGTAGTGTGTCCTAGACTTGGGGGCATCGTTCGACAGGTAGCGTAATCCCTAGTTGGACTAGGTGGCATAAACCCTGAACTCGAGAAGCGTTCAGCAGATAGCGTAAAACGCTAGTTAAATCTAGAAAGCACTTGATAGAAAACTCTAGATTAGATCTAGGAGATAAATAATAAATGTATGCCTGAAGGCAATGGAAACTATAGGGGTTGGGATCACGTTATCGTTACTAGTTGGAACACTAGTTAGGTGGTGCAGAGATATAGAAACTAGTATAACAAGGAAATAGCGAAGCGGCGAAAGTATTAGAGCATATCAAGTTTATCTTATCTTAGCATATCTTGTGATTATCTTGTCTAATCTTGCTGACCCTATGGTCATGGTGTAATCTTGGATTCGATTAATTCATGTCGTTTGTTTTTCCCTGTTCACACGCTAGAAGTTACTGAACTTACTCAGGCTTTATGTCTGACTCTGTTTTTCTTTCGTCTTCTTTTCTTCCGTCCCCTCCCCGCGCCCCCCCCCCACCCCAGGTAGTAGAGGAGAGAGTAATATAGCTCAGGTTAAGTTGGACTGTCACTCTTTCCCAGCTTGAAGATTTGTCGAAGTTTTGTTTGGATTCTCTTTTCAGATGTTATGGCTGGTTCTTGCTACATTGGGGAATATAAATGTATTTTTATGCTTCTTTATTTTGTAAGACAGATGACACTCTGATATTGTAAAGAAATCTTTGTACAAACTATTTTACCAATAAAGCAAAGTTCTATTTTCCGCTGTTTAATTTCTGTCTGTCTTGTAATTTATCTGCTTCTTTAACCCTAAATGCTCCATAGAACTTAGTGCATTCCCTTTGTGAGTGACACTAATTGACGTGGGGTGTTACACGTGGTATCAAAGCTGAAGGTTATCAGATCAGATAAAGGATTTGATTTTTTTTTTCAAAACGGTTTTTTATAGAAGCATTTTCAAGAGAAAAGATTTGTTTTAAAGACATATTCCCCAAAGCCATACGCACTATCTTCTCTTCCTCTGTATAAATTCTTGTCTCCTTCTTTCTTGAGTCTCTGGGGCTCCTGGCTTTCTGGGAGGTAACCTCATCGAAGGGCAAAGTAGTGCCCGGCTTCCATCCATAGTCGTAGTTGTTTCATCTACGGGCAGTTTTCTTTAGAAGCTTATAGGGTTTTCTGGACGATGGGGGCAGTTTTCGTGAAATTTGTCAACATGACTACACACGGAAGGGGATGAGGAGTTTGGCTAATGAGCATAACCCTAGGATAAGGAATTCATGGATGTAGACTTGGAACACGAAAGAGGAAGAAATTATAAAACCTAAGAAGAGGAAGTATCTGAACTAGGGTATGATAGGGCAAGAACGAGGACGAGATTTTCAGAAGGACAAGTACATGCTTTCGCCACCAAGCATACCTAGGAGAAAGGTAGTCCGGTTGGATGAGTCTAGTTTTCTGTTCGTACTATTTCCTTAGGTTCTAGCGCTTCTCATTTGTTCATATCCACTTCCATAGTTGGGTCTCTGCACCATAGTACTTGTATAGTAGAAAGATCCCACTAGAGTCTCAAATCCAATTGGTGGTCCGACCAGTTTATTTTTGGTTAGTAGGGATTTGAGAATAGCTATCGAGTTTGCTTATATCATATCACGTAGATCTTCTAAATTCGGGGGAGATATTCCTTGGGTGCTTGTCTGATATTGGTTTAGGCCTTTGGGGCATGTACTTGAGGAATGTCGAGTTCGGTTTGGATGGTTTGCGTGAGAGATGAATAGTTGTGGCAGGCACTCCAAAGAGCACGTAGTGACCTTTCGACTCTTATAGTTATGGCATGGCGAATAAGAGGGAAACCTCTAATCATCTTAGTACGTATACCTGGAACCGTGATTGACATCTGTTTATTTTGGAAATGGAGATCCGGAACTTCACAATCGTGAAGTTAAATTAGTTAAGATACAGTGGAGTAAAGCTCAAGAAGGCTAGATACTAGCATCATACCCTTTTCCTTAAGGGTTCATCCTTGATTTCTTTGTTTTGGAGCTTTGCGCATAATTGTTTCTCTCTTTCCAAAGTATATCCTCTAGGTCGTATCTTCGATCCTTAGGTAGAAGCCAATGGATGTAAACATGTAAACATGTTATCATTGGTGGTTGCTAATGGTTGCTCGTGGATGCATATGCATACGTATTAGGCACTAGATCAAGTTCGGACGCTTGCATATTGCATTTACAAATATGTATTTGTTTGTAAGTTGAACTTGATATGTTATCATATGGATGTTGCATATGGATGAATGGCTATGCACACATGTAGTATTTACATAACTAGGGATGCTTGCATACATGATTGGACGCATGGCATTGACATGATTCGCATTAAGGAGGTCAACTGAATCGGTAGACCGCCTGATTTTGCATTAGATAAAGACATATACACACACTATGCATATAAACATGAAAGCATTAGAAATCTTTTAAGGACAGTGAATGCCTGTGATTGGATGGTTGAGTAGATGGGTGATTGGATGGTAGGACACATTCTTCCTAAATTGAAGATTTCGGGGACGAAATCCTTTTAAGTGGGGGAGAATGTAACACCCCGTGATTCTGTAACGCTAAGCTTCACATATCAAGGAAAAATTAAAAGTTAAATTCAAAATCAAGAGAAACGGGCTGCGCCATTGTGTTCATCTCGGAATTCTGCATGAAAACGAGTCCGAGTTTGCGTAAATCGGAGTCCGTATGAGGAAGATATGGCCTCCGGAAGTTTCAGCAAGGTTCAAATTTCAAAACAGACTCAGATGCTGCTCAAGTTGTCTAGAAGAGATTCAAAGCTTCAAGATAAGGAATAAAGGCTAAACGTCGCACGAATCATAGCAACTCCTCCTTTCTATTCTAATCTAATCTCTGTAAGTCAGTTATTTCTAGATTTGAACGTTTTTCTCTGTTCGTGACATGAAATTAAAGGAATAAAAGAATATGCCAAATCTCTTTCTCTCTCTATTCGAATCAGTGCCTATACTCTTGAACCTAATTAAGAACTGTTATGATTCGAGGACAAATAAGACCGTGACTATGAAACTATGGACCTTAAAACCATATGCCTATGACTATGAACATTTGCCTATGACTATGAACATTGCCTATGACTATGGACATTGCCTATGACTATGAACATTTCCTACGACTGTGACTGTGACTATGAGGATTATTTCCTTGACTAAGCCTATGCCTTTGATTAGGAAATATAAACTATTGCCTATGACATAACAAGGACATCTGTGATTAAACACCTGTGATTCATGACTAGGAAAGTGTTGCTTAAGTTTTATGACTATGAAATTGGGTCTAAACAAGATCATCTATTCTGTCTATTCTTGGTTATCTTTGGTTTTAGACCTTGGGAATTTACCTATTAAGTTAGGTCTACCCATGTTCTTGAACCTACGTCTCTATTCTGTCTATTCTTGGTTTTCTTTGGTTTTAGACCTTGGGAATTTACCTATCAAGTTAGGTCTACCCATGTTCTTGAACCGACGTCGTTATTCAACCTTTTTTATGCCAGTTAGTATTTCTATCTTTTGCGTAGCATCTTTGGTTCATTCCCCATTTTCTACGAACCTAGCTTTATTTATAATCTAGACTGAATCACGATTATATGAACGGTGGGAATGCGGTTTGGGCAAAATATGGAATTTACTAAAAACGTAGTTTAACTTGGAAATTGGCATAAATTGGGAACACGTATTATGGCATGTTCATAGAAATGCAAATTGGATAAATTTGACATGAATTATAAGATGTGTAATTTGAATCTAATATTGACGTGTAAATCTAGCATCTACATGAATAGTGAACTAGAGTAATAAGTCTAGAATTAGAATGTTGGATCGGAATTGGATTAGATAAATTTGCACGGTAAGTATATTGGCATAAATGTGAAGTTGGCCATAATTGGGAGTAATTGGCAGGTTTAGCAAAAATCATGGCTAGTGATACTTAATTTTGTATAGTCCACATACCAAAAAGCATAAATATGATTTAGAAGGGGAAATGGGTCATAAGAATGAATATAGACAATTTACATTAAAAGAGGAATTAGGAAATAAGTAAACTAGGACTGATTTACTTGTAGAATTTGTCCTAAATGAGAAATGTAAATTTAGACAAATTAAAGGTTTATTAACGACATCTCTTTTAATGACACACCAGAAAGTTCTAGTGTGACAGAGAGGATAGTGTCTGGGCTTGGGTTTGGAAAATACAAGTTTCCTGCTCTCCCTGGCTATCCCTAACTGATCCGACGAACGGGATGGTTACTTTCAAAACTTGATTTGAAAATAAATTGAAACCCTTTGAACTTAGAAAACACGAATATGCCTAGCCCGAGGTTAGACTGAGTTGCGATGTAAACCTGCCCGGAACCAACCGGCACATCCAGTAGTCGCAACAATACCTGTCTAATGTGAGTGGTAGCGGCTTTAATTTATTTAGTTAAAGCTAGAACAAGAATGGTAGGGTTAAGTTAACTAAGACACTTAACCAGTTCAACATGATAACTAGACTGATGGGTGGGGTTAGGTTCAGACTGACACTTAACACAGTTAAGCTAGAATGGGAGGGTTAAGTCCATAGGAACACTTAACCAACTTAACACAGTTAAGCTAGAATGGGAGGGCTAAGTCCATAGAGACACTTAACCAAACTCAGGGTAGCAAAACGAGACTTGTAGGGGTTAAGTAAAGTTAATACACATAGCCAAATTAATAAGTTAACTAGACTAGAAGTTGGGGTTAAGTAAAATCTAATACACTTACCCAATTTTGATATGTTAGCTGGGCTAGACCGTAGGGTTAAATAAACTTGAACACTTAACCATCAGGTTGTGATAAAGGAATAAGGCTAAGTCTAAAACATGAAGGGACAATACTTAACCATTAATAACATGTTAGTGAAAACAGACGGGCAAGGTTAAGTTAAAAAGGAACACTTAACCAATACAGGATGAAGGGGTAGGGTTAAGTAATAAGAAATATTTAACCAATATAACTTGGTTTGTGGTAGGGTTAAATCAACGTGAATTGCTGATGACACTTAACCAGCTTAACAGGATAAATGAAGAGGGTTAAGTTAGCTTGAATTGACTAATGACACTTAACCAATCCAAATTGACGGGAAAGAGAACTAAGTAGTAAACCATAGTTAAAAGGAGCTAAGTAGTAAACCTTAGTTAAGAAAACAACGATTCTAGAAATTAAGTGGTAAACCTTAGTTGGAAAAACTAAGTAGTAATTCTTAGTATAACACGAGGAGGAGTGAACGTCCGTCTGAGTAAAAAGGAGGCTCCAATGAATTGGGTTACGAAGCCCGAGGCTTCGAGGGGACGTGAGGGTACTCTTGGTATCCCTCTGTGAGGCTGCAGATGATCCGCCTGGGCCCATAGAGGTTAAGGTCTGCGTAGAAGAACCAGGGGTATGCCTTGGTTGCAATACATGGTAACCTAAAGACCAGGATGGACCGACGTGATTCGACGAGCAAACGGTAGCCCTGTGATAGCGACTCGTCGTCTACCATCCATCTTGAGTCAATCAAGATACGTGAAGCGGAAAGGCGGAGAAATCCAAAAGACCATATACTTGCTATCTAGTTATGGTTGCGGATGGCCATAGGATAGTGGGGCACCGGGGGCCGGCGTATAGTTCTCATTTTATAAGGTGTGCCTTTCATTAGTTGAGGGAGGGGTCAAGTGGGACCATAGCCACTGGAATAAAAACAGACCTTAGCATCTGCATCGGCAGATATCTGAAAGCTCCCGACCGAGTTCCGTATTCCTTGATTTGCCCTGTCACAGGACTCGGACCGCACATTACAGGACATGTGCATCTAGACAAGCGATAACGATTCGCGATACATGCGTGGGGAAGTATAGGAACATATACCACTCTAGGTAGTGTGTCCTAGACTTGGGGGCATCGTTCGACAGGTAGCGTAATCCCTAGTTGGACTAGGTGGCATAAACCCTGAACTCGAGAAGCGTTCAGCAGATAGCGTAAAACTCTAGTTAAATCTAGAAAGCACTTGATAGAAAACCCTACATAAGATCTAGGTAATAAATAATAAATGTATGCCTGAAGGCAATGGAAACTACAGGGGTTGGGATCACGTTATCGTTACTAGTTGGAACACTAGTTAGGTGGTGCAGAGATATAGAAACCAGTATAAGAAGGAAATAGCGAAGCGGCGAAAGTATTAGAGCATATCCAAATTATCTTATCTTAGCATATCTTGTGATTATCTTGTCTAATCTTGCTGACCCTATGGTCATGGTGTAATCTTGGATTCAGTTAATTCACGTCGTTTGTATTTCCATGTTCACATGCTAGAAGTTACTGAACTTACTCAGGCTTTATGTCTGACTCTGTTTTTCTTTCGTCTTCTTTTCTTCCGTCCCCTCCCCCCGCCCCAGGTAGTAGAGGAGGGAGTAATATAGCTCAGGTTAAGTTGGACTGTCACTCTTTCCCAGCTTGAAGATTTGTCGAAGTTTTGCTTGGATTCTCTTTTCAGATGCTATGGCTGGTTCTTGCTACATTGGGGAATATAAATGTATTTTTATGCTTCTTTATTTTGTAAGACAGATGACACTCTGATATTGTTAAGAAATCTTTGTACAAACTATTTTACCAATAAAGCAAAGTTCTATTTTCCGCTGTTTAATTTCTGTCTGTCTTGCAATTTATCTGCATCTTTTACCCTAAATGCTCCACAGAATTTGGTGCATTCCCTTTGTGAGTGACACTAACGGACGTGGGGGGTTACAAGCTCCCAATCTAAATGATTCATCATCTTTCATATTTGTCGAACTACCCTACTATGCTTCAACTACCCCTACTTCTCTTAATACTTCACAAAACAGCCCTTATTTTTAACCCTATCACTAATTCTCTAAATAGCCCTTACTTCCAACAATTACCCCTATCTTTTTACTACTGTGAAGGGTTGGTTTTTGCAGCACCCAATCCAAACGACTCGTCATCTTTCATATTTGTCGATCTACCCAACCTATGCTTAAACTACCCCTGCTGCACTTAATACTTCAAACCAACCCTTCTTTTTAATTGTACCACTAATTATCTAAATAGCCCTTATTTCCAATAATTACCACTATTTTTTAACTACTGTGAAGGGTTGGTTTTTGCAGCACCCAATCAAAACGATTCATCATCTTTCATATCTGTCGATCTATCCCTACTATGCATAAACAACCAATACTCCTCATAATACTTAACCAAACAGATCTTCTTTTTAATCCTATCTATGATTCTCTAAATAGCCCTTAATTCCAATAAACATCCATATCCCTTTACTATTGTGAAGGACTGGTTTTTGTAGCACCCAATCCAAACGATTCATCTTCTTTCTTATTTGTCGATCTACCCCTACTGTGCTTAAACTACCCCTACTTCTCTTAATACTTCAAAACAGTCCTTCTTTTAAATCCTACCTCTAATTCTCTAAATATCCCTTACATCCAACAATTACCCCTATCTTTTTACTGCTGTGAAGGGTTGGTATTTGCAGCACCCAATCCAAACGATCCGCCATATTTTATCTTTGACGATGTACCCCTTCTATGCTTAAACTACCCCTACTTCTCTTAATACTTCAAAACAACCCTTCTTTTTAATCGTACCCCTAATTCTCTAAATATCCCTTACTTCTAACAATTACCCCTATTTTTTAACTATTGTGAACGGTTGGTTTTTGTAGCATCCAATCCAAACGATGCATCATCTTTCCTATTTGTCGATCTATTCCTACTATGCTTAAACTACCCCTAATTTTCTTAATACTTCAAAATAGCCTTTATTTTAATCTTATCCCTAATTCTCTATATAGCCCTTACTTGCATCAATTACCCCTATCTTTTTACTACTATGATGGATTGGTTTTTGCAGCACCTAATCCAAACGATTCATCATCTTTCTATTTGTCGATCTACCCCTACTACGCTTAAACTACCCCTACTTATCTTAATACTTCAACACACCCCTTCTTTTTAATCCTACACTTAATTCACTATATAGCCCTTCCTTCCAATAATTACCCCTATTTTTTAACTATTGTGAAGGATTGGTTTTTGCAGCACCCAATCCAAATGATTCATCATCTTTCATATTTGTCGATCTACACCTACTGTGCTTATACTACCCCTACTTCTCTTAATACTTCAAAACAGACCTTCTTTTAAATCCTACCCATAATTCTCTAAAGAGCTCTTACTTCCAACAATTACCCCTATCTTTTAAGTAATGTGAAGGGCTGCAAAACTAACAATGTTAAAATGAATACAAATATGAGACTAAGAGACAATGTGGGAGTAGATTGACTATCAACATCAATCTAATTAACAAAAAATGACTCTAACTCTCTTTAATAACAAGCTCATTAAGTGTTGTATTCATAGAAGCATGATTTATATCCTAGAAAATTCAAGCTACATTAATCATCAATTTTTATTACAAACTTAAATCCCTAATTATCACATAGAAAATAATAGTTCTAATAAAAATGAAATATTATGAGTATGTTCTATATGTTAATATTCACTAACTACATAGAGCATCAAGGACGTTTTCACTTTTAATGTCACTACTTTTTCTAAAATGAATTAGATTGTGATAAAGTATGATTCTATTAACGATATGAGTATAACACGTTTGGGAATAATCAACCAACATGTGCTATCAATTTTCACATATAAAATCTCTTCTTTATCTATATCCAATTTTAGATTAAGCTCAAATAAGAGAGTTAGAAATATGAAATTCTTATGTTAATTATTCATGAATCATGAGAGCTTCACTACCGCTAAATTGAAGGGGTTTAGCTACTCATAATGGATTCAATGATAACATAAAGATATTTCATTATAAAAGAGAACAAAATAAAGGCCAAATAAAGATAAAAATCTATTCTACTTGCAAAAGAGAAAATAACATGAAAATGAAAAACAACAAATTAATATTGCATTAAAGCGATAGACTACAAAAAGGAAACAGCTAAGAAGCCATGGCAGAAAAATAGAGGTTTTGCTTTAAGCTTCTCTCTAAACTAAAAATCCAAGATCCCTTTTACATTAACATACATGGGTTATTTATACATGAGTGAAACCCTAAAATGACTTTTAGCGTGCTACCCAAAATGCCCCCTCTTTAAGCTTCATTTTGTCTTCTAATAATAATGACTCATGAAGCCCTAATTTTGTGTCTCCACTAAGGAAGGAAGGAGAGTGAATAGGGCCCACATTTAATTCTCTATTTGAATTGATTCCCTCATTCATCTTTTTTGGCAAGGCATTAATTTCCTCCTTTTAAATTGATTCCCTTTCCATTGATTTATTTCCCTTTTTTTGTATGCATATATGTCTTTATGAAGTCCTCTTCTACATGCATCCAATTTCTGTAAAAATATAAAAAAAAATGTCGAAGTAAAGATTCTCAAAAAAATATAAGCACATAAATGACCATTTTCCTCCTATATGATGATAAATGCATGATGTTATGAAATCAATTCAATTATTGTATAAACATGATAAAATACCCATATATGACATTTATTAGCACTAAACAAGAATAAATATGTGAATATAAATGTGCATTTTTACATGCACATCAAATACACCCACACTTATTTTTTTATTCGTCCTTGAATAAACTAAAAAAATAAGCTAAATCCATTTTCGTAGGGAGCACAATTGCATTGAGCGTATGCAACAAGCCGTTAAACCTCTGGGTGTCCCCAGTAGGATGAGTGTCGTCTCGTGAGGGTTTTCAGCGGATACAACCCACAAAGTCCAAAAGTTAAATGCACAAAATATATATACAAATTGCAAGATTCAAAAATATTTACAATATGAATGCTAGTTTTTAAAGAAATATTTACAAATGGACAATTTATTTTTAAATATTACACGAATGAGTTAACACAAATTTGGGTCGTCACAACGAAATTTACGTCTAGTACTAATCAAAACTTCAAATAAAAGTCATGTTATCGTCACAAACTCCTCCAGCTTAGCCAGTTATTTTGGTAGAAACATAGTGCAAATATGAAATGAATTCTATAATCCATATCAACAATCGTAAGTCGGTATCTCAACTTCCTTTTTATTAACAAGTTATGTCGAATAAGTGAAGAGTGTGCTTGGATTTCAAGTGCTTGCTCTCTCTTTATTACAAAATACTTACATTATAACTATTTACAAACACCTTACCGAAAAGACCAAGGTATACCACCCGTGGGAGTTTGGGATAGAGCTTGGCGGATTGTACAGACCGACGTTGACTTTGTCAACAAGATGTCAGTAATCCTTAGGTGTCCAACTCATAAAATGAGACCAAGATATACCAACGCTGACATTGTCAACAAGGTGTCGGAAAGAGCTTGGCGGGTTTTCACACCAACGTGAGATGTACTAGCAATGTTGGATATCCATTGATTATTATTATATATATACATTCTTTTTTCTATTTTTTTCTTTTTTTTTTCTTTTTTTTACATAAGAGATAGAGTTAAGTGAGAGTATCTTAGCACAACTTTACCTGAAATATCTAAAATGTTATTGCAAGTAGTCAAACACAACCATTCATTTAATCAGATTACAATTCAGAAAACATTTCATACTCATCACCTATGAATTTCCCAATATACCAGTTACATCAAATTTGCTCATAATTCAAACTTTTCTTTCGTTATCCGCTAAGAGAAGTAAATTTCCAAATATTTAGATTGAACGACCAAAATTATATGCTTACTCCATCATGTCTTATTTAAAAGTAAATCAAATTGTGAATTTTTTTTTTAATGAAAACAAAAAAGAAAAAGAAAATTCTATGCAAAATCAAAATAAGCATGAAACTCCCCCGAAGTAATGAAAGAAAGGGAAGGAAAGAAATAAATGAGAGAAAGATAGAGGAAATAAATGGAAGGAAGGGAAAACAGGAAAGAAATTATAAACAAAAAGGCAAGTTTTTTTTTCTTTTTTAAGAAACAACAAACAAACAAAGAGGGACAATTAAATTTTACAAAACACACACAAATGCAATGTAAACGAGATCAAATAAAACAAACACACATATGCACACAATTTTTTTTCTTTAATGAACAAACAAGAAAATTAATTCGAAGAATAAAACTAAAATTAAATTCTCTCCCCGGCAACGGCGCCGAAAACTTGTTCGATGACGAATATTCTATGAATTAGAAAATCGTCGCGAATATTAAAATAAACCGCAAGCGCACGGCGTACAATTGTTAGTACGTTAGCGAATACGAGTCGATCCTCAGGGAAAGAATAATTTTAAATTCTTTTCAATCAAATTAAACCAAACCGTGAAATTGTTGACTATAAATTAAAAGAAAACTAACAATGTTAAAATGAATACAAATATGAGACTAAGAGACAATTTAGGAGTAGATTCATTATCAACATCAATCTAATTAACATAAAAATGACTCTAACTCTCGTTAATAAATAGCTCATTAAGTGTTGTATTCATAGAAGCATGATTTATATGCTAGAAAATTCAAGCTACATGAATCATCAATTTTCATCACAAACTTAAATCCCTAATTATCACATAGAAAATAATAGTTCTAATATAAATGAAATATTATGAGTATGTTCTATATGTTAATATTCACTAACTACATAGAACATCAAGGATGGTTTCACTTTTAATGTCACCACTTTTTCTAAAATGAATTAGATTGTGATAAAGTATGATTCTATTAATGATATGAGTATAACACATTTGGGAATAATCAACCAACATGTGCTATCAATTTTCACGTATAAAATCTTTACTTTATCTATATCCAATTTTAGATTAAGCTCAAATAAGAGAGTTAGAAATATGAAATTCTAACATTAATTATTCATGAATCACGAGAGCGTCACTACCCCTAAATTGAAGGTATTTTGCTACTCATAATGGATTCAATGATAACATAAAGATATTTCATTATAAAAGAGAACAAAATAAAGAGCAAATAAAGAGCAAATAAAGATAAAAATATATTCTACTTGCAAAAGAGAAAAAACATGAAAATGAAAAACAACAAATTAATATTGCATTAAAGCGATAGATTACAAAAAAGAAATGGCTAAGAAGCCATGGTAGAAAAATAGAGGTTTTGTTTTTAGCCTCTCTCTAAACTAAAAATCCAAGATCCCTTTTACATTAACATACATGGGTTATTTATACATGAGTGAAACCCTAAAATGAATTTTAGCATGCTACCCAAAATGCCCCCTCTTTAAGCTTCATTTTGTCTTTTAGCAATAATGATTCATGAAGCCCAAATTTTGTGTCTCCACTAAAGAAGGAAGGAGAGTAAATAGGGTCCACCATTAATTCTCTATTTGAATTGATTCCCTCTTCCATCTTTTTTGGCAAGACATTGATTTCCTCCTTTTTAATTGATTCCCTTTCCATTGATTGATTTCCCTTTTTTTGTATGCATATATGTTTTTACAAAGTCCTCTTCTACATGCATCCAATTTCTGCAAAAATATAAAAAATGTCCAAGTAAACATTCTCCAAATAATATAAGCACAAAAATGACCACTTTCCTCCTATATGATGATAAATGCATGATGTTCCGAAATCAATTCAATTATTGTTTAAACATGATAAAATACCTATATAGGACATTTATTAGCACTAAACAAGAACAAACCATCCCTTCTTTTTAATCCTATCCCTAATTCTCTAAATAGCCCTTACTTCCAGCAATAACCCCTATTTTTTCACTAATGTGAAGGGTTGGTTTTTGCAGCAACCAATTCAAACGAATCATCATCTTTCATATTTGTGGATCTACCCAACATTTTCTTAAACTACCCATGCTGCTCTTAATACTTCAAAACAACCCTTCTTTTTAATTGTACCAATAATTCTCTAAATAGCCCTTACAACAATTATCCCTATTTTTTAACTACTGTGAAGGGTTGGTTTTTGCAGCACCCAATCAAAACGATTCATCATCTTTCATATTTGTCGATCTACCCCTAATATGCTTAAACTACCCCTACTCCTCTTAATACTTAACAAGACAGACCTTCTTTTTAATTCTATCCCTGATTCTCTAAATAGCCCTTACTTCCAACAAATACCGCTATCTTTATACTACTGTGAAGGATTGGTTTTTGCAGCAACCAATCCAAACAATTCATCATATTTCATATTTGTCGATCTATCCTTACTGTGCTTAAACTACCCCTACTTCTCTTAATACTTCAAAACAGCCCTTCTTTTTATTAAAACCCCTAATTCTCTAAATAGCCCTTACTTCAGAAAATTAGCCCTATTTTTTAGCTACTGTGAAGGGTTTGTTTTTGCAGCACCCAATCCAAACGATTCTTCATCATTCATATTTGTCGATCTACCCCTACTATGCTTAAACTACCCCTACTTCTCTTAATACTTCAAAACAGTTACCCCTATTTTTTTACAACTGTGAAATGTTGGTTTTTGCAGCACCCAATCCAAACGATTCATCATATTTCATATTTGTGGATCTACCCCTACTATGCTTAAACTACCCCTACTTCTCTTAATACTTCAAAACAACCCTTCTTTTTAATCCTACCCCTAATTCTCTAAATAGCCCTCACATCTAACAATTACCCCTATTTTTTAACTATCGTGAAGAGTTGGTTTTTTCAGCACCCAATCCAAATGATTCATCATCTTTCATATTTTTCGATCGGCCCCTACTATGCTTAAACTACCCCTACTTCTCTTAGTACTTCAAAACATCCCTTCTTTTTAATCCTACTCCTAATTCTATAAATAGCCCTTACTTCCAGACAATACCCCTATTTTTTAACTACTGTGAAGGGTTGGTTTTTGCAGCACCCAATCCAAATGATTAATCATCTTTCATATTTGTCGATCTACCTCTACTATGCTTAAACTACCCCTACTTCTCTTAGTTCTTCAAGACAACCCTTCTTTTCAATCCTACCCCAAATTCTCTAAATATCACTTACTTCTAACAATTACCCCTATTTTTTAACTACGGTGAAGGATTGGTTTTTGCAGCACCCAATCCAAATGATTCATCATCTTTTATATTTGTCGATCTACCCCTACTATGCTTAATGTACCCCCACTTCTCTTAATAGTTCAAAACAGCCTTTCTTTTTAGTCCTACCCCTAATTCTCTAAATAGCCCTTCCTTTCAACAATTACCCCTATTTTTTAACTATTCTGAAGGATTGGTTTTTGCAGCACCCAATCCAAACGATTCACCATCGTTCATATTTGTCGATCTACCCCTACTGTGCTTAAACGACCACCAATTCTCTTAATGCTTGTTCGACGACGAATATTCTATGAATTAGAAAATCGTCGTGAATATTGAAATAAACCACAAGCGCACGTCATACAATTGTTAGTACGTTAGCGAATACGAGTCGATCCTTAGGGAAAGAATAATTTTAAATTCTATTCAATCAAATTAAACCAAACTATGAAATTGTTGACTATAAATTAAAAGAAAACTAACAATGTTAAAATGAATACAAATATGAGACTGAGAGGCAATGTAGGAGTAGATTCACTATCAACATCAATCTAATTAACAAAAAAATGACTCTAACCCTCTTTAATAACTAGCACATTAAGTGTTGTATTCATAGAAGCATGATTTATACGCTAGAAAAATCAAGCTACATGAATCATCAATTTTCATTACAAACTTAAATCCCTAATTATCATATAGAAAATAATAGTTCTAATAAAAATGAAATATTATGAGTATGTTCTATATGTTAATATTCACTAACTACATAGAGCATCAAGGAAGTTTTCACTTTTAATATCACTACTTTTTCTAAAATGAATTAGATTGTGATAAAGTATGATTCTATTAATGATATGAGTATAACACATTTGGGAATAATCAACCAACATGTGCTATCAATTTTCACATATAAAATCTTCACTTTATCTATATCCAATTTTAGATTAAGCTTAAATAAGAGAGTTAGAAATATGAAATTCTTATGTTAATTATTCATGAATCATGAGAGCTTCACCACCCCTAAATTGAAGGTGTTTAGCTACTCATAATGGATTCAACGATAACATAAAGATATTTCATTATAAAAGAGTACAAAATAAAGAGCAAATAAAGATAAAAATCTATTCTACTTGCAAAAGAGAAAATAACATGAAAATGAAAAACAACAAATTAATATTGCATTAAAGCGATAGACTACAAAAAGGAAACGGCAAAGAAGCCACGGCAGAAAAATAGAGGTTTTGCTTTAAGCTTCTCTCTAAACTAAAAATCCAAGATCCCTTTTACTTTAACATACATGGGTTATTTATACATGAGTGAAACCCTAAAAAGACTTTTAGCATGCTACCCAAAATGCCCCCTCTTTAAGCTTCATTTTGTCCTTTAGCAATAATGACTCACGAAGCCCTAATTTTGTGTCTCCACTAAGGAAGGAAGTAGAGTGAATAGGGTCCACCATTAATTCTCTATTTGAATTGATTCCCTCTTTCATCTTTTTTGGCAGGGCATTAATTTCCTCCTTTTAAATTGATTCCCTTTCCATTGATTTATTTCCCTTTTTTTGTATGCATATATGTCTTTATGAAGTCCTATTCTACATGCATCCAATTTCTGTAAAAATATAAAAAAATGTCCAAGTAAACATTCTCAAAAAAATATAAGCACAAAAATGACCATTTTTCTCCTACATGATGATAAATGCATGATGTTCTGAAATCAATTCAATTATTGTATAAACATGATAAAATACCCATATATGACATTTGTTAACACTAAACAAGAATAAATATGTGAATATAAATGTGCATTTTTACATGCATATCAAAAACACCCACACTTATTTTTTTATTCGTCCTCGAACAAACTAAAAAAATAAGCTAAATCCATTTTCGTAGGGAGTACGATTGCATTGAGCATATGCAACAAGCCGTTAAACCTCAGGGTGTCCCCAGTAGGATGAGTATCGTCTCGTGAGGGTTTTCAGCGGATACTACCCAAAAAATCCAAAAGTTAAATGCACAAAATATATTTACAAATTGCAAGATTCAAAAATATTTACAATATGAATGCAAGTTTTTAAAGAAATATTTACAAATGGACAATTTATTTTTAAATATTACACGAATGAGTTAACACAAATTTGGGTCGTCACAATGAAATTTAAGTCTATTACTAATCAAAACTTCAAATAAAAGTCATGTTATCATCACAAACTCCTCCAGCTTGGCCAGTTGTTTTGGTAGAAACATAGTACAAATATGAAATGAATTCTATAATCCATATCAACAATCGTAAGCCGGTATCTCAACTTCCTTTTTATTAACAAGTTCGATCGAATAAGTGAAGAGTGTGCTTGGATTTCAAGTGCTTGCTTTCTCTTTATAACAAAATATTTACATTATAACTATTTACAAACACCTAACCAAAAAGACCAAGGAATACCACCCGTAAGAGTTTGGGATAGAGCTTGGCGGAGTGTGCAGACCGACGCTGACTTTGTCAACAAGATGTCAGTAATCCTTAGGTGTCCAACTCATAAAATGTGACCAAGATATACCAACGCTGACATTGTCAACAAGGTGTCGGAAAGATCTTGGCGGGTTTTCACACCAACGTGAGATGTACTAGCAATGTTGGTTACCCTTGGATTATTATTATATATATACATTCTTTTTTTCTTTTTCTTTTTCTTTTTCTTTTTTTTAGATAGAGTTAAGTGAGAGTATCTTAGCACAACTTTACTTAAAAGATCTAAAATGTTATTGCAAGTAGTCAAACACAACCATTCATTTAATCGGATTACAATTCAGAAAACATTTCATACTCATCACCTATGAATTTCCCAATATACCAGTTACATCAAATTTGCTCATAATTCAAACTTTCCATTCGTTATCCGCTAAGAGAAGTAAATTTCCAAATATTTAGATTGAACGACCAAAATTATATGCTTACTCCATCATGTCTTATTTAAAAGTAAATAAAATTGTGAATTTTTTTTGAATGAAAACAAAAAAGAAAAAGAAAATTCTATGCAAAATCAAAATAAGTATGAAACTCCCCTGAAGTAATGAAAGAAAGGGAAGGAAAGAAATAAATGAGAGAAAGATAGAGGAAATAAATGGAAGGAAGGCAAAACAGGAAAGAAACTATAAACAAAAAGGCAAGTTTTTTTTTTCTTTTTTAAGAAATAACAAACAAACAAAGAGGGACAATTAAATTTGACAAAACACACACAAATGCAATTTAAACGAGATCAAATAAAATAAACACACATATGCACACAATTTTTTTCTTTAATGAAGAAACAAGAAAATTAATTCGAAGAATAAAACTAAAATTAAATTCTCTCCCCAGCAACGGCGCCAAAAACTTGTTCGACGACGAATATTCTATGAATTAGAAAATCGTCGCGAATTTTGAAATAAACCGCAAACGCACGGCGTACAATTGTTAGTACGTTAGCGAATACGAGTCGATCCTCAGGGAAAGAATAATTTTAAATTCTATTCAATCAAATTAAACCAAATTGTGAAATTGTTGACAATAAATTAAAAGAAAACTAACAATGTTAGAATGAATACAAATATGAGACTAAGAGACTATTTAGGAGTAGATTCACTATCAACATCAATCTAATTAACATAAAAATGACTCTAACTCTCTTTAATAACTAGCTCATTAAGTGTTGTATTCATAGAAGCATGATTTATATGCTAGAAAATTCAAGCTACATGAATCATCAATTTTCATTACAAACTTAAATCCCTAACTATCACATAGAAAATAATAGTTCTAATAAAAATGAAATATTATGAGTATGTTCTATATGTTAATATTCACTAACTACATAGAACATCAAGGATGGTTTCACTTTTAATGTCACCACTTTTTCTAAAATGAATTAGATTGTGATAAAGTATGATTCTATTAATGATATGAGTATAACACATTTGGGAATAATCAACCAACATGTGCTATCAATTTTCACGTATAAAATCTTTACTCTATCTATATCCAATTTTAGATTAAGCTCAAATAAGAGAGTTAGAAATATGAAATTCTTATGTTAATTATACATGAATCATGAGAGCGTCACTACCCCTAAATTGAAGGGATTTTGCTACTCATAATGGATTCAATGATAACATAAAGATATTTCATTATAAAAGAGAACAAAATAAAGATAAAAATCCATTCTACTTGCAAAAGAGAAAATAACATGAAGATGAAAAACAACAAATTAATATTGCATTAAAGCGATAGATTACAAAAAAGAAATGGCTAAGAAGCCATGGTAGAAAAATAGAGGTTTTGTTTTTAGCCTCTCTCTAAACGAAAAATCCAAGATCCCTTTTACATTAACATACATGGGTTATTTATACATGAGTGAAACCCTAAAATTACTTTTAGCGTGCTACCCAAAATGCCCCTTCTTTAAGCTTCATTTTGTCTTTTAGAAATAATGATTCATGAAACCCTAATTTTGTGTCTTCACTAAAGAAGGAAGGAGAGTAAATAGGGTCCACCATTAATTCTCTATTTGAATTGATTTCCTTTTCCATCTTTTTTGGAAAGGCATTGATTTCCTCCTTTTTAATCGATTCCCTTTCCATTGATTGATTTCCCTTTTTTTGTATGCATATATGTTTTTATGAAGTCCTCTTCTACAAGCATCCAATTTCTGCAAAAATATAAAAAATGTCCAAGTAAACATTCTCCAAATAATATAAACACAAAAATGACCGTTTTCCTCCTATATGATGATAAATGCATGATGTTCTGAAATCAATTCAATTATTGTTTAAACATGATAAAATACCCATATATGACATTTATTAGCACTAAACAAGGATAACTATGTGAATATAAATGTGCATTTTTACATGCACATCAAAAACACCCACACTTATTTTTTTATTCGTCCTCGAATAAACTAAAAAAATAAGCTAAATACATTTTCGTAGGGAGTACGATTGCATTGAGCGTATGCAACAAGCCGTTAAACCTCTGGGTGTCCCTAGTAGGATGAGTGTCGTCTCGTGAGGGTTTTCAGCGGATACTACCCATAAAATCCAAAAGTTAAATGTACAAAATATATTTACAAATTGCAAGATTCAAAAATATTTACAATATGAATGCAAGTTTTTAAAGAAATATTTACAAATGGACAATTTATTTTTAAATATTACACGAATGAGTTAACACAAATTTGGGTCGTCACAATGAAATTTAAGTCTATTACTAATCAAAACTTCAAATAAAAATCATGTTATCATCACAAACTCCTCCAGCTTGGCCAGTTGTTTTGGTAGAAACATAGTGCAAATATGAAATGAATTCTATAATCCATATCAACAATCGTAAGTCGGTATCTCAACTTCCTTTTTATTAACAAGTTCGGTCGAATAAGTGAAGAGTGTGCTTGGATTTCAAGTGCTTGCTCTCCCTTTATTACAAAATATTTACATTATAACTATTTACAAACACCAAACCGAAAAGACCAAGGAATACCACCCGTAAGAGTTTGGGATAGAGCTTGGCGGATTGTGCAGACCGACGCTGACTTTGTCAACAAGATGTCAGTAATCCTTAGGTGTCCAACTCATAAAATGAGACCAAGAAATACCAACGCTGACATTGTCAACAAGGTGCCGGAAAGATCTTTGCGAGTTTTCACACCAACGTGAGATGTACTAGCAATGTTGGATACCCTTGGATTATTATTATATATATACATTCTTTTTTTCTTTTTTTTTTCTTTTTTTTACATAAGAGATAGAGTTAAGTGAGAGTATTTTAGCACAACTTTACTTAAAAGATCTAAAATGTTATTGCAAGTAGTCAAACACAACCATTCATTTAATCGGATTACAATTCAGAAAACATTTCATACTCATCACCTATGAATTTCCCAATATACCAGTTACATCAAATTTGCTCATAATTCAAACTTTCCATTCGTTATCCGCTAAGAGAAGTAAATTTCCAAATATTTAGATTGAACGACCAAAATTATATGCTTACTCCATCATGTCTTGTTTAAAAGTAAATAAAATTGTGAATTTTTTTTTGAATGAAAACAAAAAAGAAAATTCTATGCAAAATCAAAATAAGTATGAAACTCCCCCGAAGTAATGAAAGAAAGGGAAGGAAAGAAGTAAATGAGAGAAAGATAGAGGAAATAAATGGAAGGAAGGGAAAACAGGAAAGAAACTATAAACAAAAAGGCAAGTTTTTTTTTCTTTTTTAAGAAACAACAAACAAACAAAGAGGGACAATTAAATTTGACAAAACACACACAAATGCAATTTAAACGAGATCAAATAAAATAAACACACATATGCACACAATTTTTTTTCTTTAATGAACAAACAAGAAAATTAATTCGAAGAATAAAACTAAAATTAAATTCTCTCCCCGGCAACGGCGCCAAAAACTTGTTCGACAACGAATATTCTATGAATTAGAAAATCGTCGCGAATATTGAAATAAACCGCAAGCGCACGGCGTACAATTGTTAGTATGTTAGCGAATACGAGTCGATCCTCAGGGAAAGAATAATTTTAAATTCTATTCAATCAAATTAAACCAAATTGTGAAATTGTTGACAATAAATTAAAAGAAAACTAACAATGTTAAAATGAATACAAATATGAGACTAAGAGACTATTTAGGAGTAGATTCACTATCAACATCAATCTAATTAACATAAAAATGACTCTAACTCTCTTTAATAACTAGCTCATTAAGTGTTGTATTCATAGAAGCATGATTTATATGCTAGAAAATTCAAGCTACATGAATCATCAATTTTCATTACAAACTTAAATCCCTAACTATCACATAGAAAATAATAGTTCTAATAAAAATGAAATATTATGAGTATGTTCTATATGTTAATATTCACTAACTACATAGAACATCAAGGATGGTTTCACTTTTAATGTCACCACTTTTTCTAAAATGAATTAGATTGTGATAAAGTATGATTCTATTAATGATATGAGTATAACACATTTGGGAATAATCAACCAACATGTGCTATCAATTTTCACGTATAAAATCATTACTCTATCTATATCCAATTTTAGATTAAGCTCAAATAAGAGAGTTAGAAATATGAAATTCTTATGTTAATTATTCATCAATCATGAGAGCGTCACTACCCCTAAATTGAAGGGATTTTGCTACTCATAATGGATTCAATGATAACATAAAGATATTCCATTATAAAAGAGAACAAAATAAAGATAAAAATCTATTCTACTTGCAAAAGAGAAAATAACATGAAGATGAAAAACAACAAATTAATATTGCATTAAAGCGATAGATTACAAAAAAGAAATGGCTAAGAAGCCATGGTAGAAAAATAGAGGTTTTGTTTTTAGCCTCTCTCTAAACTAAAAATCCAAGATCCCTTTTACATTAACATACATGGGTTATTTATACATGAGTGAAACCCTAAAATGAATTTTAGCATGCTACCCAAAATGCCCCCTCTTTAAGCTTCATTTTGTCTTTTAGCAATAATGATTCATGAAGCCCAAATTTTGTGTCTCCACTAAAGAAGGAAGGAGAGTAAATAGGGTCCACCATTAATTCTCTATTTGAATTGATTCCCTCTTCCATCTTTTTTGGCAAGACATTGATTTCCTCCTTTTTAATTGATTCCCTTTCCATTGATTGATTTCCCTTTTTTTGTATGCATATATGTTTTTACAAAGTCCTCTTCTACATGCATCCAATTTCTGCAAAAATATAAAAAATGTCCAAGTAAACATTCTCCAAATAATATAAGCACAAAAATGACCACTTTCCTCCTATATGATGATAAATGCATGATGTTACGAAATCAATTCAATTATTGTTTAAACATGATAAAATACCTATATAGGACATTTATTAGCACTAAACAAGAACAAACCATCCCTTCTTTTTAATCCTATCCCTAATTCTCTAAATAGCCCTTACTTCCAGCAATAACCCCTATTTTTTCACTAATGTGAAGGGTTGGTTTTTGCAGCAACCAATCCAAACGAATCATCATCTTTCATATTTGTGGATCTACCCAACATTTTCTTAAACTACCCATGCTGCTCTTAATACTTCAAAACAACCCTTCTTTTTAATTGTACCAATAATTCTCTAAATAGCCCTTACAACAATTATCCCTATTTTTTAACTACTGTGAAGGGTTGGTTTTTGCAGCACCCAATCAAAACGATTCATCATCTTTCATATTTGTCGATCTACCCCTAATATGCTTAAACTACCCCTACTCCTCTTAATACTTAACAAGACAGACCTTCTTTTTAATTCTATCCCTGATTCTCTAAATAGCCCTTACTTCCAACAAATACCGCTATCTTTATACTACTGTGAAGGATTGGTTTTTGCAGCAACCAATCCAAACAATTCATCATATTTCATATTTGTCGATCTATCCTTACTGTGCTTAAACTACCCCTACTTCTCTTAATACTTCAAAACAGCCCTTCTTTTTATTAAAACCCCTAATTCTCTAAATAGCCCTTGCTTCATAAAATTAGCCCTATTTTTTAGCTACTGTGAAGGGTTTGTTTTTGCAGCACCCAATCCAAACGATTCTTCATCCTTCATATTTGTCGATCTACCCCTACTACGCTTAAACTACCCCTACTTCTCTTAATACTTCAAAACAGTTACCCCTATTTTTTAACAACTGTGAAATGTTGGTTTTTGCAGCACCCAATCCAAACGATTCGTCAAATTTCATATTTGTGGATCTACCCCTACTATGCTTAAACTACCCCTACTTCTCTTAATACTTCAAAACAACCCTTCCTTTTAATCCTACCCCTAATTATCTAAATAGCCCTTACATCTAACAATTACCCCTATTTTTTAACTATCGTGAAGAGTTGGTTTTTTCAGCACCCAATCCAAATGATTCATCATCTTTCATATTTTTCGATCAGCCCCTACTATGATTAAATTACCCCTACTTCTCTTAGTACTTCAAAACATCCCTTCTTTTTAATCGTACTCCTAATTCTATAAATAGCCCTTACTTCCAGACATTACCCCTATTTTTTAACTACTGGGAAGGGTTGGTTTTTGCAGCACCCAATCCAAAAGATTAATCATCTTTCATATTTGTCGATCTACCTCTACTATGCTTAAACTACTCCTACTTCTCTTAGTACTTCAAGACAACCATTCTTTTCAATCCTACCCCAAATTCTATAAATATCACTTACTTCCAACAATTACCCCTATTTTTTAACTACTGCGAAGGGTTGGTTTTTGCAGCATCCAATCCAAACGATTCATCATCTTTCATATTTGTCGATCTAACCCTACTATGCTTAAACTACCCCTACTTCTCTTAATACTTCAAAACAACCCTTCTTTTTAATATTATCCCTAATTTTCTAAATAGCCCTTACTTCCAACATTTACCCCTATCTTTTTACGACTGTGAAGGATTGGTTTTTGCAGCACCTAATCCAAACGATTCGTCTTCTTTCATATTTGTCGATCTACCCCTACTATGCTTAAACTATCCCTACTTACCTAAATACTTCAAAACATCCCTTCTTTTTAATCCTACACTTAATTCACTATATAGCCCTTCCTTCCAACAATTACCCCTATTTTTTAACTACTGTGAAGGGTGGGTTTTTGCAGCACCAATCCAAATGATTCATCATCTTTCATATTTGTCAATCTACCCTTACTGTGCTTAAACTACCCCTACTTCTCTTAATATTTCAAAACAGTCCTTCTTTTGAATCCTAGCCCTAATTCTCTAAATAGCTCTTACTTCCAACAGTTACCCCTATCTTTTTACTACTGTGATGGGTTGATTTTTGCAGCACCCAATCCAAACGATTCATCATCTTTTATATTTGTCGATCTACCCTACTATGCTTAATCTACCCCCACTTCTCTTAATAGTTCAAAACAGTTTTTCTTTTTAGTCCTACCCATAATTCTCTAAATAGTAATTCCTTTCAATAATTACCCCTATTTTTTACCTATTGTGAAGGATTGGTTTTTGCAGCAACCAATCCAAACGATTCATTATCTTTCATATTTGTCGATCTACCCCTACCGTGCTTAAACTAACCCTACTTCTCTTAATACTTCAAAACAGTCCTCCTTTTAAATCCTTCCCCAAATTCTCTATATATCCCTTACTTCCAATAGTTACCCCTATCTTTTTACTGCTATGAACGGTTGGTTTTTGCAGCACCCAATCCAAACGAATCATCATCTTTTATATTTGTCGATCTACCCCTACTATGCTTAAACTACCCCTACTTCTCTTAATACTTCAAAACAGCCCAACTTTTTAATTGTAACCCTAATTCTCTAAATAGCCCTTACTTCCAACAATTACCCGTATTTTTTAAATACTGTGAAGGGTTGGTTTTTGCGGCACCCAATCCAAATGATTCATCATCTTTCATATTTATCGATCTAACCCTACTATGCTTAAACTACCCCTACTTCTCTTAATACTTCAAAATAGACCTTCTTTTTAATTTTATCCCTTATTATCTAAATTGCCCTTACTTCCAACAATTACCCATATCTTTTAACTACTGCGAAGGATTGGTTTTTGCTGCACCTAATCCAAATGATTCAACATCTTTCATATTTGTCGTTCTACCACTACTATGCTTAAATTACCCCTACTTTTCTTAATACTTCAAAACAGCCCTTCTTTTTAATCCTACACTTAATTCACTATATAGCCCTTCCTTCCAATAATTACCCCTATTTTCTAACTATTGAGGAGGATTGGTTTTTGGAGCACCCAATCAAAACGATTCATCGTCTTTCATATTTGTCGATCTACCCCTACTATACTTAAACTACCCCTACTTCTCTTAATTCTTCAAAACAGTCCTTCTTTTAAATCCTACCCCTATTTCTCTAAATAGCTCTTATTTCCAACAATTACCCCTATCTTTTTACTACTGTGAAGGGTTGGTTTTTGCAGCACCCAATCCAAACGATTCATCATCTTTTATACTTGTCGATCTACCCTAACTATGCTGAATCTACCCCCACTTCTCTTAATAGTTCAAAACAACCTTTCTTTTTATTCCTACCCCTAATTCTCTAAATAGACCTTCCTTTCAACAATTACCTCTAATTTTTAACTATTGTGAAGGATTGGTTTTTGCAGCAACCAATCCAAACGATTCATCATCTTTCATATTTGTCGATATACCCCTATCGTGCTTAAACTACCCCTACTTCTCTTAATACTTCAAAACAGTCCTCCTTTTAAATCCTACCCCTAGTTCTCCAAAACAGCCCTTACTTCCAACAATTACCCCTATCTTTTTACTACCGTGAACGGTTGATTTTTGCAGCACCCAATCCAAAAGATTCACCATCTTTTATATTTGTCGATCTACCCCTACTATGCTTAAACTACCCATACTTCTCTTAATACTTCAAAATAGCCCTTCTTTTTAATCGTACCGCTAATTCTCTAAATAGCCCTTACTTCCAACAATTACCCCTATTTTTTAACTACTGTGAAGGGTTGGTTTTTGTAGCACCCAATCTAACGATTCATCGTCTTTCATATTTGTCGATCTACCCCTACTGTGCATAAACTACCCCTACTTCTCTTACTACTTCAATACAGTCCTTCTTTTAAATCCTACCCCTAATTTTCTAAATAGCTCTTACTTCCAACAATTACCCCTATTTTTTACTATTGTGAAGGGTTGGTTTTTGCAGCACCCAATCCAAACGATTCATCATCTTTTATATTTGTCGATCTACCCCTACTATGCTTAATCTACACCCACTTCTCTTAATAATTCAAAACGGCCTATATTTTTAATCCTACCCTAATTCTCTAAATAGCCCTTCCTTTCAACAATTACACCTATTTTTTAACTATTGTGAAGGATGGGTTTTTGCAGCACCCAATCCAAATGATTCATCATCTTTTATATTTGTCGATCTTCCCCTACCGTGGTTAAACTACACTTACTTCTCTTAGTACTTCAAAACAATCCTTCTTTTAAATCCTACCCCTAATTCTATAAATAGCCCTTACTTCCAACAATTACCCCTATATTTTAACTACTATAATGGGTTAGTTTTTGCAGCACCCGATCCAAACGATTCATCACATTTCATATTTGTCGATCTAACCCTACTATGCTTAAACTACCCCTACTTTTCTTATTACTTCAAAAAGCCCTTCTTTTTAATCTTATCCCTAATTCTCTAAATAGCCCTTACTTCCAACAATTACCCCTATCTTTTTAATAATGTGAAGTATTGGTTTTTGCAGCATCTAATCAAAACGATTCATCATCTTTCATATTTGTAGATCTACCCCTACTATGCTTAAACTACCCCTATTTATCTTAATACTTCAAAATAGCCCGTCTTTATAACCCTACACTTAATTCACTATATAGACCTTCCTTCTGACAATTACCACTATTTTTTAACTATAGTGAAGGATTGGTTTTTGCAGCACCTAATCCAAACAATTCATCATCTTCAATATTTGTCGATCTACCTCTATTTTGCTTAAAGTATCCCTACTTCTCTTAATATTTAAAAACAACCCTTCTTTTTAATCCTACCCCTAATTCTCTAAATATCCCTTATTTCCAACAATTACGCCTATCTTTTTAATACTGTGAAGGGTTAGTTTTTGCAGCACCCAATCAAAACGATTCGTTAGCGTTCAAATTTGTCGATCTACCCCTACTATGCTTAAACTACCCCTACTTCTCTTAATACTTCAAAACAACCCTTCTTTTTAATCGTACCACTAATTCTTTAAATAGACCTTATTATCAACAATTACTCATATTTTTCAACTCCTATGAAGGGTTGGTTTTTGCAGCACCCAATCCAAACGATTCATCGTCTTTCATAAATGTCGATCTACCGCTATTATGGTTAAACTACCCCTACTCCTCTTAATACTTCACAAAAAAGCCCTTCTTTTGAATCCCATCCATAATTCTCTAAATAGCCCTTACTTCCAACAATTATCCCTACCTTTTTACTACTGTGAACGGCTGGTTTTTGCAGCACCCAATCCAAACGATTCATCATCTTTCATGCTTGTCGATCTCCCGCTCCTATACTTAGACTACCCCTACTTCTCTTAATACTTCAAAACAGCCCTTCTTTTTAATCGTAATACTAATTCTCTAAATAGCTCCAACAATTACCCCTATTTTTTAACTGCTATGAAGGGTCAGTTTTTGTAGCACACAATCCAAACGATTCATCATCTTTCATATTTGTTGATCTACCCCTACTATGCTTAAACTACCTCTACTTCTCTTAATACTTCAAAACAATCCATTTTTTATGCAACCCCTAATTCTCTAAATAGCCCTTACTTCCAAATTTAGTGAAGGTTGGTTTTTGCAGCATCGAATCCAAATATTTCATCATATTTTATATTTGTCGATCTACCTCTACTTCTCTAAATACTTCAAAACAACCCTTCTTTATAATCCTACCCCTAATTCTCTAAATAGCCCTTCCTTTTAACAATTACCCCTAATTTTTAACTACTGTGAAGGATTGGTTTTTCCAACACCCAATCCAAACGATTCATCATCTTTCAGTTTTGTCGATCTACCCCTACTATGCTTAAACTACCCCTATTTCTCTTAATACTTGAAAACAACCCTTTTCTTATGCAACCCCTAATTCTCTAAATAGCCCTTACTTCCAACAATTACCCCTATTTTTTACCTTTTGTGAAGGGTAGGTTTTTTTAGCATCCAATCCAAATGATTCATTATCTTTCATATTCGTCGATCTACCCCTACTATGCTTAATCTCCCCCTACTTATCTTAATACTAAAAAACAATACTTCTTTTAATCCTTCCCCTAATTCTGTAAATAGCCTTTACTTTCAATAATTACCCCTATTTTAAAACTATTGTGAAGGATTGTTTTTTGCGGCACCCAATTCAAGCGATTCACCCTCTTTCATATTTGTCGATCTACGCATACTATGCTTAAACTACCCCTACTTCTCTTAATACTTCAAAACAACCCTTCTTTTTAATCCTTCCCATAATTCTCTAAATAACACTTCTTCCACCAATTACCCCTATTTTTTACCTTTTGTGAAGGCTTGGTTTATGCAGCACCCAATCCAAATGATTTATCATCTTTCATATTTGTCGATCTACCCCTACTATGCATAGTCTACCCCTACTTCTCTTAATACTTAAAAATAGTCCTCCTTTTAATCATTTCCTTGATTCGGTAAGTAGCCCTTACTTCCAACAATTACCCATATCTTTTTACTACTATGAAGGATTGGTTTTTGCAGCACCAAATCCAAACGATTCATCATCTTTCATATTTATCGACTTACCCCTCCTATGCATAAACTACCCTACTTCTCTTAATACTTCAAAACAATCCTTCTTATTAGTCCTACCCCTAATTCTCTAAATAGCCCTTACTTCCAACAATTACCCCTATTTTTTACCTTTGGCGAAGGATTGGTTTTTGCAGCACCTAATCCGTACGATTCATCATCTTTCATATTTATCGATTCACCCCTCCTATGCATAAACTACCCTACTTCGCTTAATACTTCAAAACAACCCTTATTTTTTATCCTACCCCTAATTCTCTAAATAACGCATACTTCCAACAATTACCCCTATTTTTTACCTTTTGTGAAGGGTTGGTTTTTGTAGCACCCAATCCAAATGATTCATCATCTTTCGTATTTGTCGATCTAACCCTACTATGCTTAATCTACCCCTACTTCTCTCAATACTTCAAAATAGCCCTTTGTTTTAATCCTACCCCTAATTCTCTAAATAACCCTTCCTTTTAACAATTACCCCTATTTTTAACTATTGTGAAGGATTGGTTTTTGCAGCTCCCAAACCAAATAATTCATCATCTTTCATATTTGTTGATCTGCCCCTACTATGCTTAAACTACCCTTACTTCTCTTAATACTTTAAAACAACCCTTCTTTGTAATCCTTCACCTAATTCTCTAAGTAGCCCTTCTTCCAACAATTACCCCTATTTTTTACCTTTTGTGAAGGGTTGGTTTTTGAAGCACCTAATCCAAATGATTCATCATCTTTCATATTTGTCGATCTACCCCTCATATGTTTAAACTAGCCCTACTTATCTTAATACATCAAAATAGCCCTTCTTTTTAATCGTATCCCTAATTCTCTAAATAGCCTTAATTCCACAATTACCCCTATCTTTTTACTACTGAGAAGGGTTGGTTTTTGCACCACCCAATCCAAACGATTCATCATCTTTCATATTTGTTGATCTACCCCTCCTATGCTTAAATTAACCCTACTTCTCTTAATACTTCAAAACAGCCCTTCTTTTCAATCGTACCACTAATTCTGTAAGTATCCCTTACTTCCAACAATTACCCTATTTTTTAAGTTTTGTGAAGGGTTGGTTTTTGCGGCACCCAATCCAAACGATTCATCATCTTTCATATTTGTCGATCTACCCCTACTATGGACAAACTACCCCTACTTTTCTTAATACTTCAAAACAACACATCTTTTTAATCATTCCCCTAATTCTCTAAATAGCCCTTCTTCCAACAATTACCCCAATTTTCTACCTTTTGTGAAGGGTTGGTTTTTGTAGCTACCAATCCAAATGATTCATCATCTTTCATATTTGTCGATCTACCCCTACTATGCTTAGTCTATCCCCTACTTCTCTTAATACTTAAAAATAGTCCTTCTTTTAATCCTACCCTTAATTCTGTAAATATCCCTTACTTCAAACAATTTCCCTGATCTTTTTACAACTGTGAAGGATTGGTTTTTGCAGCACCTAATCCAAACGGTTCATCATCTTTAATATTTGTCGATCTACCCCTATTATGCTTAAACTACCACTACTTATCTTTTTAATTCTACACGTAATTCTCCAGATAGGCCTTCCGTCCAAAAATCACCCCTATTTTTTAACTATTGTGAAGGATTGGTTTTTGCAGCACCCAATTCAAACGATTCATCATATTTGATATTTGACATCTACCCCTACTATGCTTAAAGGACCCCTACTTCTCTTAATATTTCAAAACAACCCTTCTTTTTAATCCTACCCCTTATTCTCTAAATATCCCTTACTTCCAACAATTATGCCTGTCTTTTTAATACTGTGAAGGGTTGGTTTTTGTAGCATCCAATCAAAACGATTCGTCAACTTTCATATTTGTCGATCTACCCCTACTATGCTTAAACTACTCCCACTTCTCTTGATATTTCAAAACAACCCTTCTTTTTAATCGTACCACTAATTCTCTAAATAGCCTTATTTCCAACAATTACCCCTATTTTTTAATTACTATGAAGGGTTTGTTTTTGCAGCACCCAATCCAAACGATTCATCATCTTTCATACTTGTCGATCTACCCCTACTATGCTAAAACTACCCCTACTCCTCTTAATACTTCACAAAATAGCCCTTCTTTTTAATCCTATCCCTAATTCTCCAAATAGCCCCTACTATGCTAAAACTACTGTGAATGGTTCGTTTCTGCAGCACCGAATCCAAATGATTCATCGTCTGTCATATTTGTCGATCTACCCCTCCTATGCTTAAACTACTCCTACTTCTCTAAATACTTCAAAACAGCCCTTCTTTTTAATCGTACCTCTAATTTTCTAAATATCCCTTAGTTCCAACAATTACCCCTATTTTTTAACTACTGTGAAGGGTTGGTTTTTGTAGCACCCAATCCAAACGATTCATCATCTTTCATATTTGTCGATCTATGCCTACTATGCTTTAACTACTTCTACTTCTCTTAATACTTCAAAACAGTCCTTCTTTTGAATCCAACCCCTAATTCTCTAAATTGCACTTACTTCCTACAATTAACCCTGTCTTTTTACTACAGTGAAGGGTTGGTTTTTGTAGCACCCATTCCAAACGATTCATTATTTTTTATTTTTGTCGATCTACCACTACTACACTTAAACTACCCCTACTTTTCTTAATACTTCAAAGCAACCCTTATTTTTAATTGTACCCCTAATTATCTAAATAGCCCTTACATCCAATAGTTAGCCCCATTTTTTAAGTACTGTGAAGTGTTGGTTTTTGCAGCACCCAATCAAAAAAATTCATCATCTTTCATAGTTATCGATCTATCCCTACTATGCTTAAACTACCCCTATTTCTCTGCCCTTCTTTTTAATCATGTCTCTATTTCTCTAAATAGCTCTTAGTTCCAACAATTACCCCTATCTTTTTACTACTATGAAGGGTTGGTTCTTGCAGCACCGAATACAAATAATTCATCATCTTTTATATTTGTCGATCAATTCCTACTTCCCTAAATACTTCAAAACAACCCTTCTTTTTAATCCTACCCCTAATTCTCTAAATAGCCCTTCATTTCAACAATTACCCCTATTTTTTAACTATTGTGAAGGATTGGTTTTTCCAGCACCCAATCCGGACGATTCATTATCTTTCAAATTTGACGATCTACCCCTACTATGCTTAAACCACCCCTACTTCTCTTAATACTTCAAAACAACCCTTTTTTTATGCAACACCTAATTATCTAAATAGCCCTTACTTCCAACAGTTACCCCTATTTTTAACTTTTGTGAAGGGATGGTTTTTGTAGCATCCAATCCAAATGATTCATCATCTTTCATATTTGTCGATCTACCCCTACTATGATTAATCTACCCTTACTTCTCTTAATACTAAAAAACAATACTTCATTTAATCCTTCCCCTAATTCTATAAATAGCCCTTACTTCCAACAATTACCCCTATTTTTTACCTTTTGTGAAGGGTTGGTTTTTGTTGCACCCAATCCAAATGATTTATAATCTTTCATATTTGTCGATCTACCCCTACTATGCATAGTCTACCCCTACTTCTCTTAATCTTAAAAATAGTCCTCCTTTTAATTATACCCCTAATTCTTTAAATAGCCCTTACTTCCAACAATTACCCATATCTTTTTACTACTGTGAAGGAATGGTATTTCCAGCAACTAATCTAAACGATTCATCATCTTTCATATTTGTCGATCTACCCCTACTATGCTTAAACTCCCCCTACTTATCTTAATATTTCAAAACAACCCTTCTTTTTAATCCTACACATAATTCTCTAAATATCTGTTTGTTCCAATAATTACCCCATTTTAACTATTGTGAAGGATTGATTTTTGCAGCACCCAATCCAAACGATTCATCATCTTTAATATTTGCCGATCTACCCCTACTACGCTAAAAGTACCCCTATTTTTCTTAATATTTCAGAACAACCCTTCTTTTTAATCCTACCCCTAATTCTCTAAATAGCCCTTACTTCCAACAATTACACCTATCTTTTTCTTACTGTGAAGGGTTGGTTTTCGCAGCACCCAATGAAAATGATTTGTCAGCTTCCATATTTGTAGATCTACCCCTACTATGCTTAAACTACCCCTACTTCTCTTAATACTTCAGAGCTGCCTTTTTTTTTTATCATACCACTAATTCTCTATAGCCCTTACTTTCAACAATTACCCCTATTTTTTAACTACTGTGAAGGGTTGTTTTTTGCTGCACCCAATCCAAACGATTCTTCATCTTTCATATTTGTCGATCTACCCCTGCTATGCTTAAACTACCCTTACTCCACTTTGTACTTCGCAAAACAAACCTTCTTTTTAATCCTATCCCAAATTCTATAAATAGCCCTTGCTTACAACAATTACCCCTATCTTTTAACTGCTATGAATGGTTCATTTTTGCAGCACCCAATCCAAAAGACTCATCATCGTTCATATTTGTCGATTTACCCCTCCTATGCTTATACTACCCCTACTTCTCGTAATACTTAAAAACAACCCTTCTTTTTAATCGTACCACTAGTTCTATAAATAGCCCTTACTTCCAACAATTACCCCTATTTTTTAACTACTGTGGAGGGTTGGTTTTTGCAGCATCCAATCCAAAAGATTCATCATCTTTCATATTTGTCGATCTACCCCTACTATGCTTAAACTATCCCTGCTTCTCTTAATACTTCAAAGCAACACTTCTTTTTAATCCTACCCCCAAGTCTCTAAATAGCCCTTACTTCTAACAATTACCCCTATTTTTAACCTTTTGTGAAAGGTTGGTTTTTGTAGCACCCAATCCAAATGATTCATCACCTTTCATATTTGTCGACCTACCCCTACTATGCTTAATCTACCCCTACTTCTCTTAATACTAAAAAACAGTCCTCCTTTTAATCCTTCACCCAAATCTTTCAATAGCCCTTACTTCAAACAATTACCTCTATTTTTTAACTATTGTGAAGGATCATGTTGAAGGAAAAAAAATCGTAAACACCAATGATTCCCCATTACTAGGAATTATAAATATGGCCGCATGGACAAGAACATAAAATAGAAATAAGCAGTAAATAACACAAGAGATTTATAGTGGTTCGGCCTCAGTGAGGGCTTACGTCCACTTTGAAGAGTTGATGGAGTTTTATTGATCACTTGAAAGATTACAAGGTTAAGACCCTCTCATTACATTTATCGACTATTACATGAAGTTATAATAGTCATATTTGTAGTAAATTCCGCACCCTTCTTCTTCCTCAAAGAGGATGTGCCATTAACGAAGCTCTATGGAAGTCTCAAAGCTCAAGAATCTCCCCCTTTTGAAGTGTGAGGCCATGGGGTATTTATAGGAAGTGGTTAGGTAGGGGTTAGGTAGGAGTAGGTAGAAATGGGGACAATTTGCAGAAAATTCGCGCGTACATCCCTTGGCCTCGTTTTTTCGAACCACTTCCATTGGGTGCGAATTTCGCACCTCGTCGGTGAAAAATTTCACACCTCGAGCGTTTGAAATTTCGCACCTCGCGGGTGCGAAATTTCATACCTCGAAGCTACGAAATTACGCACCTTGCAGGTGCGAAATTTCGCACCTCGAGTGTATGAAAATTTGCACGTTAAGGGTGCGGAATTTCGCACCTCGAGGGTTCGGAATTTCGCAACTCTCAGGGTTACGAAAATTCCATTTGAGAGGCACGAGGTCTATCCAAGTGGCATAGGGACTCGAAATCCTTGGTTCGGGAACGTGCTAGAGAGCGGCGAGGCTCGCTGAAGTTGTTGGCTGAATCTTGACTTTGAGCTGATTTGGTAATTCTGGGAAACAAACTAGTTGGCGGAATTCGGATGAATCGGGCAGTGGGGCCCCGGACTCCTACGGCGTTGTGCCCAGACCAACTTGACGGCTCGCCTTTGGCTCGGAGCACGGCACGCCTTCGGCTCGAATGCGGACGGATACTGATGGAGGTTGCGTTCGACGGACGCGATGTCCCGCTAGGGCCAGACTCAAGTCTTCTAGTACTGGACCCTGTATGATATTGGCGATGCCTCCGGGCTGTAATATCACGTGATATGTTGAGATGAGCGTGTCTTGTGTAATTTTGGTAACCATTCCAAAAGGTAGGTTAACAGATTCGTTTTGCAGCACCCAATCCAAAAGATTCATCATCTTTCATATTTCTCGATTTATCCCTGCTACGCTTAAACTACTCCTACTTCTCTTAATACTTCAAAACAGTCCTTCTTTTTAATCCAATCCCCAATTCTCTAAATTGCCCTTACTTCCAACAATTAACCCTGTCTTTTTACTACAGTGAAGGGTTGGTTTTTGTAGCACCCAATCCAAACGATTCATCATCTTTTATATTTATCGTTCTACCCATACTATTCTTAAACTACCCCTATTTCTCTTAACACTTCAAAACAACCCTTCTTTTTAATCCTACCCCTAATTCTCCAAATAGCTCTTACTACAACAATTACCCTTATTTTTTACTTTTTGTGAAGGTTTGGTTTTTGTAGCACCAAATCCAAATGATTCCTCATCTTTCATATTTGTCGATCTACCCCTACTATGCTAAATCTACCCCTACTTCTCTTAATACTTAAAAACAGTTGTTCTTTTAATCCTACCCCTAATTTTGTAAATTTCCCTTACTTCCAACAATTACCCCTATTTTTTTTTACTATTTAGAAGTATTGGTTTTTGCAGCACCCAATCCAAACAATTCATCATATTTCATATTTGTCGGTCTACCTCTACTATGCTTAAACTACCCCTACTTCTCTTAATAATCCAAAACAACCCTTCTTTTTAATCCTACGCCTAATTCTCTAAATAGCCCTTACTTTAAGCAATTGCACCTATTTTTTACCTTTTGTGAAGGGTTGGTTTATGTAGCATCCAATCCAAATGATTTATCATCTTTCATATATGTCGATCTACCCCTACTTTGCTTAATCTACCCCTACTTCTCTTAATAATTCAAAACAACCCTTCTTTTTAATTCTACCCCTAATTCTCTAAATAGCCATTCCTTTCAACAATTACCCCTATTTTTATCTATTGTGAAGGATTGCTTTTTGCAGCACCCAATCGAAACGATTCATCATCTTTCATATTTGTCGACCTACCCCTACTATGCTTAAATTACCCCTACTTCTCTTAATACTTCAAAACTGTCTTTCTTTTAAATCCTACCCTTATTTCTCTAAATAACCCATTTTTCCAACAATTTCCCCTATCTTTTTACTACTGTGAAGGGTTGGTTTTTGCAGCACCCAATCCAAATGATTCATCATCTTTTATATTTGTCGATCTACCCCTACTATGCTAAAACTATCCCTACTTCTCTTAATACATCAAAACAACCCTTCTTTTTAATCGTACCCCTAATTCTCTAAATAACCCTTACTTCCAACAGTTACTCCTATCTTTTTACTACTATGAAGGATTGGTTTTTGTAGCACATAATCCAAACGATTCATCATCTTTAATATTTGTCGATCTACCCCTACTACGCTTAAACTGTCCCTATTCATCTTAATGCTTCAAACCAACCCTTCTTTTTAATACTACCCCTAATTCTCTAAATATCCCTTCCTTCCAACAATTACCACTATTTTTTTATTGTTGTGAAGGATTGGTTTTTGCAGCACCCAATCCAAATGATTCATCATCTTTCATACTTGTCGATCTACCCTTACTATGCTTATACTACCCCTACTTCTCTTAATACTTCAAAACAACCCTTCTTTTAAATCCTACCCCCAGTTTCTAAATAGCCCTTACTTCCGACAATTACCCCTATTTTTTAACTTCTGTGAAGGGTTGGTTTTTGCAGCACCCAATCCAAATGATTCATCATCTTTCGTATTTGTCGATCTAACCCTACTATGATTAAACTACCCCAACTTCTCTTAATACTCCAAAACAGTCTTACTTTTAAATCCGACCCCTAATTCACTAAATAGCCCTTAGTTCCAACAATTTCCCCTATTTTCTTACTACTGTGATGGTTTGATTTTTGCAGCACCCAATCCAAACGATTCATCATCTTTCATATTTTTCGATCTATCCTTCCTATGCTTAAACTACCCCTACTTCTCTTAATACTTCAAAACAGCCCTTCTTTTTGATTGTATCCCTAATTCTCTGAATAGCCCTTACTTCCAACAATTACCTCTATTTTTTAACTACTGTCAAGGGTTGGTTTTTGTAGCACACAATCCAAACAATTACCCCTGTTTTTTAACTATTGTGAAGGATTGGTTTTTTGCAGCACCCTATCGAAACGATTCATCATCTTTCATATTTGTTGATCTACCCCTACTTCTCTTAATACTTCAAAATAGTCTTTCTTTTAAATCCTACCCCTAATTTTCTAAATAACCCTTATTTCCAACAATTACACCTGTCTTTTTACTAATTTAAAGGGTTGGTTTTTGCAGCACGCAATCCAAACGATTCATCATCATTCATATTTGTCGATCTATCCCTACTTTGCTTAAACTACCCCTACTTCTCCTAGTAGTTCAAAACAGTCCTCCTTTTAAATCCTACCCCTAATTCTCTAAATAGCCATTACTTACAACAATTACCCCAATCTTTTTACTACCGTGAAGGGTTGGTTTTTGCAGCACCCAATCCAAATGATTCATCATCTTTCATATTTGTCGACCTACCCCTATTATGTTTAAACTACACCTACTCCTCTTAATACTTCAGAAAACAACCCTTCTTTTTAATCCTACCCCTAATTCTCTAAATAGCACTTTCTTCCGACCATTACCCCTATCTTTTTACTAATCTAAAGGGTTGGTTTTTGCAGCACCCAATCCAAACGATTCATCATCTTTCATATTTGTCGATGTACACCTAGTATGCTTAATCTACCCCTACTTCCCTTAATACTTCAAAACAGACCTTCTTTTTAATCCAACACCTAATTCTCTAAATAGCCCTTACTTCAAACAATTACCCCTATTTTTTACCTTTTGTGAATGGTTGATTTTTGCAGAACCCAATCGTAACGATTCATCATCTTTCATATTTGTCGATCTACCCCTACTTTGCTTAATCTACCCCTACTTCTCTTAATACGTAAAAACAGTCCTTCTATTAATCCTACACATAATTCTGCAAATAGCGCTTACTTCCAACAATTACCCCTGTTTTTTAACTATTGTTAAGTGTTGGTTTTTGTAGCAGCCGATCCAAATGATTCATCATCTTTCATATTTGTCGATCTGCCCCTTCTATGCTTAATCTACCCCCACTTCTCTTAATACTTCAAAACAACCCCTCTTTTTAATCCAACCACTAATTCTCTAGATAGCCATTACTTACAACAATTACCACTATCTTTTTACTACTATGAAGGGTTGGTTTTTGCACCACCCAATCCAAACGATTCATCATCTTTTATATTTGTCGATCTACCCCTATTATGCTTAAACTACCCCTACTTCTCTTAATACTTCAAAACAGCCCTTCTTTTTAATCGTACCACTAATTCTCTAAATAGCCCTTCCTTCCAACAATTACCCCTAATTTTTAATCTACTTACCCCTCCTATGCTTAAATTACACTACTTCTCTTAATACTTCAAAACAACCCTTCTTTTTAATCCTGCCCCTAATTCTCTAAATAGCTCTTACTTCCAACAATTACCCCTATTTTTTACGTTTTGTGAAGGGTTGGTTTTTGTAGCACCCAATCTAAATGATTCATCATCTTTCATATTTTTCGATCTACCCCTACTATGCTTAATCTACACATATTTCTCTTAATACATAAAAACAATCCATCTTTTAATCCTACACCTAATTCTGTAAATAGCCCTTACTTCCAACAATTACCCCTGTTTTTAACTATTGTGAAGGATTGGTTTTTGCAGCACCCAATTCAAACGATTCACCATCTTTCATATTTGTCGATCTACCCCTACGATGCTTAAACTACCCCTACTTCTCGTAATACTTCAAAACAACCCTTCTTTCTAATTCTGCCCCTAATTCTCTAAACTTCCATTACTTCCAACAATTACCCCTATTTTTTTACCTTTTGTGAAGTGTTGGTTTTTGTAGCACCCAATCCAAATGATTCATCATCTTTCATATTTGTCGATCTTCCCATACTACGCTTAAACTACCCCTACTTCTATTAATACTTTAAAACAACCCTTTTTTTTAATCCTACCCCTAATTCTCTAAATAGCCATCCTTTCAATAATTACCCCTATTTTTTAACTATTGTGAAGGATTGGATTTTTGCAGCACCCAATCGAAACGATTCATCATCTTTCATATTTGTTGATCTGCCCTTCCAAGCTTAAACTACCCCTACTTCTGTTAATAATTCAAAACATTCTTTCTTTTAAATCCTACCCCAAATTTTCTAAATAGCCCTTATTTCCAACAGTTACCCCTATCTTTTTACTACAGTGAAGGGTTGGTTTTTGCAGCAACCAATCCAAACGATTCATCATCTTTTATATTTGTCGAGCTACCCCTATTATGCTTAAACTACCCCTACTTCTCTTAATACTTCAAAACAGCCCTTCTTTTTTATTGTACACCTAATTCTCAAAATAGCCATTCCTTCCAAAAATTACCCCTACTTTTTAACTATTGTGAAGGATTGGTTTTTGCAGCTCCCAATCCAAATGATTCATCATCTTTCATATTTATCGATCTAACCCTATTGTGTTTAAATTACCCCTACTTCTCTTAATACTTCAAAACAACACTTCTTTTTAATCCTCCCCATAATTCTCTAAATAACCCTTACTTCGAACAATTACCCCTATTTTTTACCTTTTGTGAAGGGTTGGTTTTTGTAGCACCCAATCCCAATGATTCATCATCTTTCATATTTGTCGATCTACCCCTACTACGCTTAATCTACCCCTACTTCTATTTATACATAAAAACAGTCCTTCTTTTAATCCTTCACCTAATTCTGTAAATAGCCCTTACTTCCAACAATTATCCCTATTTTTAACTATTGTGAAGGATTGGCTTTTGCAGCACCCAATCCAAACGATTCATCATCTTTCATATTGGTCGATCTACCCCTACTATGCTTAAATTACCCCTACTTCTCGTAATATGTCAAAACAACCCTACTTTTGATTCCTACCCCTAATTCTCCAAACAACTCTTACTACCAACAATTGCCCCTATTTTTTACTTTTTGTGAAGGTTTGGTTTTTGTAGCACCCAATCCAAATGATTCGTCATCTTTCATATTTGTCGATCTACCCCTACTATGCTTAACCTACCTCTACTTCTCTTAATACTTAAAAACAGTCCTTCTTTTAATCCTACCCCTAATTCTGTAAATAGCCCTTACTTCCAACAATTACCCCTATTTTTTAACTATTGTGAAGGATTGGTTTTTGCAGCACCAAATCCAAACGATTCATTATCATTCATATTTGTCGATCTACCTCTACTATGCTTAAACTACCCATACTTCTCTTAATACTTCAAAACAACCCTTCTTTTTAATCCTACCCCTAATTCTCTAAACAACCCTTACTTCGTAAAATTACCACTATTTTTTACCTTTTGTGAGGGGTTGGTTTTTTTAGCAACCAATCCAAATGATTCATCATCTTTCACGTTTGTCAATCTACCCCTACTATGCTTAATCTACCCCAACTTCTCTTAATACTTCAAAACAACCCTTCTTTTTAATCCTACGCCTAATTCTTTAAATAGCCCTTCCTTTCAACAATTACCACTATTTTTTAACTATTGTGAAGGATTGGTTTTTGCAACACCCAATTGAAACGATTCGTCAGCTTTCATATTTGTCGATCTACCCCTACTATGCTTAAACTACCCCTACTTCTCTTAATACTTCAAAACTGTCTTCTTTTAAATCCTACCCCTAATTCTCTAAGTGGCCCTTATTTCCAACAATTTCCCATATCTTTTTACTACTGTGAAGGGTTGGTTTTTGCAGCACCCAATCCAAACGATTCATCATCTTTTATATTTGTCGATCTACCCCTATTATGCTTAAACTACACCTACTTCTCTTAATACTTCAAAACATCCCTTCTTTTTAATCTTACACCTAATTCTCTGAATAGCCCTTCCTTACATCAATTACCCCTACTTTATAACTACTGTGAAGGATTGGCTTTTGCAGCACCCAATCCAAATGATTCATCATCTGTCATATTTATCGTTCTACCCCTACTATGATTAAACTACCCCTACTTCTCTTAATACTTCAAAACCACCCTTCTATTTAATCCTCCCCCTACTTCTCTAAATAGCCCTTACTTCCAATAATTACCCCTATTTTTAACCTTTTGTGAAGGCTTGATTTTTGTAGCACCCAATCCAAATGATTCATCATCTTTCATATTTGTCGATCTACCCCTACTATGCTTAATCTACCCCTACTTCTCTTAATACTTAAAAAGGGTCCTTCTTTTAATCCTACACTTAATTCTGTAAATAGACTTTACTTCCAACAATTACCCCTATTTTTTAAATATTGTGAAGGATTGGCTTTTGCAGCACCCAATCTAAACGATTCATCATCTTTCATATTTGTCGATCTATCCCTACTATGCTTAAACTGCCCCTACTTCTCTTAATACTTCAAAACAACCCTTCTTTTTACTCCTACCCCTAATTCTCTAAACAACCCTTACTTCCAACAATTACCCATATTTTTTGCCTTTTGTGAACGGTTGGTTTTTGTAGAAACCAATCCAAGTGATTCATCATCTTTCATATTTGTCGATCTACCCCTAATATGCTTAATCTACCCCTACTTATCTTAATACTTCAAAACAGCCCTTCTTTTTAATCTTACCCCTAAATCCCTAAATAGCCCTTCCTTTCAACAATTACCCCTATATTTTAACTATTGTGAAGGATTGGTGCTTAAACTAACCATACTTCTCATAATACTTTAAAACAGTCTTTCTTTTAAGTCCTACCCCTAATTCTGTAAATAGCCCTTACTTCCAACAATTACCCCAATCTTTTTACTATAGTGAAGGATTGGTTTTTGCAGCACCTAATGCAAACGATTCATCATCTTTCATATTATTTGACCTACCCCTACTATGCTTAAACTCCACCTACTTATTTTATTACTTCAAAACAACCCTTCTTTTTAATCCTATGCCTAATTCTCTAAATAAACATTCCTTCTAATAATTACCCCTATTTTTAACTATTGTGAAGGATTGGTTTCTGCAGCACCCATTCCAAACGATTCATCGTCTTTAATTTTTGTCGATCTACCCCCACTATGCTTAAAGTGCCCCTACTTCTCTTAATATTTCAAAACAACCCTTCATTTTATTCATACCACTAATTCTTTAAATAATCCTTACTTCCAACAATTACGCCTATCTTTTTACTACGGTGAAGGGTTGGTTTTTGCAGCACCCCAACAAAATGAATCGTCAGCTTCCATATTTGTAGCTTTACCCCTACTATGCTTAAACTACCCATACTTCTCATAATACTTCAAAACATCCCTTCTTTTTTATCGTAACTCTAATTCTCTAAATTGCCCTTACTTCCAAGAATTACCCCTATTTTTTAACTATTGTGAAGGGTTGGTTTTTGCAGCACCCAATCCAAACGAGTCTTCATCTTTCATATTTGTCGATCTACCCCTACTATGCTTAAACTACCCTTACTCCTCTTAATACTTCACAAAACAACCCTTCTTTTTAATCCTGTCCCTAATTCTCTAAATAGCCCTTAGTTCCGACAATTACTCCTATCTTTTTACTATAGTGAATGAATTGTTTTTGCAGCACCCAATCCAAACGATTCGTCATCTTTAATATTTGTTGATCTACCCCTCCTATGTTTAAACTACCCCTACTTCTCATAATACTTCAAAACAGCCCTTCTTTTTAATCGTACCACTAATTCTCTAAATAGCCCTTACTTCCTACAATTACCCCTATTTTTTAACTACTGTGAAGGGTTGGTTTTTGCAGCATATAATCCAAATGATTCATCATCTTTCATATTTCTCGATCAACCCCTACTATGCTTAAACTATCCATACTTCTCTTAGTACTTCAAAACAACAATTCTTTTTAATCCTACGCCTAATTCTCTAAACATCCGTTACTTCCTACAATTACCCCTGCTTTTTACCTTTTGCGAAAGGTTGTTTTTTGTAGCACCCAATCCAAATGATTCATCATCTTTCATATTTGTCGATCTACCCCTACTATGCTTAATCTATCCCTACTTCTCTTAATACAAAAAACAATCCCTATTTTAATCCTTCCCCTAATTCTTTAAATAGCCCATACTTCCAACAATTACCCCTATTTTTTAACTATTGTGAAGGATTGTGTGGATGGCCAAAAATGTCGTAAACACCAAAGATTCCTAATTACTAGGAATTATAAATATGGTCGCATAGACAAGAACACAAAATAGAACATAAGTAGTAGATAGCATAAGAGATTTATAGTGGTTCGGCCTCAGTGAGGGCCTACGTCCACTTTGAAGAGTTGATGGAATTTTATTGATAACTTGAAAGATTACAAGTTTGAGACCGTCTCATTAAATTTGTTGACTATGATACATGAAGTTACAATAGGCATATTTGCAAGAAATAGTAAAATGAACAATTTTGCCCTTCTTCTTCCTAAAAGAGGAGGTGCCATTAATGAAGCTCTATGGAAGTCTCAAAGCTCAAGAATCTCCCCCTTTTGAAGTGTGAGGCCATGGTGTATTTATAGGAAGTGGTTAGGTAGGAGTTGATAGAAATGGGGACCATCTACAGAAAATTCGCGCGTACAGCCCTCGACCTCGTTTCTTCGCACCTCTTCCAAAGGGAGCGAATTTCGTAACTCATGGGTGCGAAATTTTGCACCTCGAGGGTATGAAATTTCACACCTCGCAGGAGAGAAAATTTGCACCTCGAAGGTACGAAATTACGCACCTCGCAGGGGCGAAAATTTGCACCTCGAGGCTGTGGAATTTCGCACCTCTCGAGGGTGCAAAAATTCCATTTGAGAGACGCGAGGTCTGTCCGAGTGGCATGTGGGCTCAAAATCCTGGTCGGTGCGTCTAGGGATGTCGAGGCCTTGGTTCGGGAATGTGCTGGAGGAGCGGCGGGGCTCGCTGAATTTGTTGGATGAATCTTGACTTTGAGTTGATCTGGTAATTCTGGGCAACGAACATTTTGGCGGAAATCGGATGAATCGGGCGGTGGGTCTCCGGACCCCTGCCGGCGTTGCGCCCGGACCTGCCTGACAGCTTGCCTTCGGTCGGAGCACGGCTAGCCTTCAGCATGGATGCAGACGGATACTGATGGAGTTTGCTGTAACAACCCGGAAAATGCGAGCCAGTTTGAAATTTTTATTTTGGCAATTTTAGCGAATTCAGATTATTTAAAATGAATTATTTTAAATAATAACGACGAGAAATTTATTTTGAATATAATTCGAACGTATATATTTATACGCGTCGTCGTTAGAATATAAATATTTATATATAATTATAAATAGAATTGAAAATGGCGCGGTAGTTCGATAATTCGATTTCAAACTTCAATTGAATGTACCGGGTGCAAAACAATCCGGATTTTAGTGAAACCAAAAACATTAGGATCTGATTGATAATATCTTTCCAACGAATCCGAAAAATCAAGATTTCATATCAGGAATCGAAAGATATGTCCAGTTGAAAATTCTGAATAGTCGCTATGGAATTCAGGCCCTTAAAAATGGACATTTTGCAAATGACCTCGGATTTCGACGAAACCAGTTTTGTTGGGTCCGTGATGTCAGGTTATTGCTAGATTCCAAATTTCATAATTTTTCGAATCAATATTTGAGCGTGGCAAAGAAAAACGCGTTTGACCAGTTTCAGTTGATTTTAATCGACTGGAAATTGGCCATTTTTCTAACGGTCTCAGAATTCGACGAAACTAGTTTTGTTAGGACCGTATAGTCAATACGAAGCTAGAAAATATTTTTCTGAAATTTTTCTAGTTAGTATGTGACCCCGGTAATTTGAAATGTACGTTCAAATTTGAAAATTAAATGTTTTATACTTTAAATTTGCGGGATAACTGACTGAAACAGTCGAATTGGCTAACGAAACATATTCCATTGTGTCTGGGATGGGGGTAATTAGCTAGGGGCGACAGTCATTGGGTTTGGTTTCGAGTTCATACGCAAAAACCTACTTTAATGAATTAAATAATAATAATAATAATAATAATAATAAAAAAAAAAAAAACAAACTTCTCCCTCCTTAAAACACTCTGGCCCCCCCCCCCGTCCATTCATTTCAAACAGAACAGAAAAAAAAAAAAGAAAAAAAAAAAAAAAGAAAGGGCGACAGGGGGGCGGAGCGCCGCCCCACCATCCACCGCGCCGCCTCCCTCTCGCACAGTTCCCCCCCCCCTTCATCTCCGCCCTGCTCCGACGCGAGACCCTCAAGCCCGACCCCCCCCCTCCAGGCGCCAGGCGCCGCGAAACCCACAACCGCCCCCCCCAGGAGCTGCTCCGACCACCCTCCGCCACGAGCCCCCCCCACTGACGAACGGAGAAGCCTCCCCCCTGTAAGTCCCCTTTCTGTTTTTTTTATTTTTATTATTTACTTTTTCTGTTTTTTTTAGTAATTTAAAACTAATTTTTTTTAAAGTAATTTAAAACTGATTTTGTAAAATTATAAAAATAAAAACTGATTTGGTTTTAAAATAAGAATAGCATGGTTTCTAACATATAAAAATATGATTTTTATATGATTAATAGAAATATAAAAATATGAATTTTACATATATGATTTTTGATTTTTGGAAAAATAAGTTTCTGTGATTGTAAAGAAATTTAAAAGGTTTAAGAAGATTTTTGTTTTTAAGAGGTTTAAAAAGATTTGAATTTTTAAAAGGTAAAAGATTTGAATTTTTAAAAGGTAAAAGGATTTGAACTTTAAAAAGTAAAAGAAAAGATTAGATCTTTGAAATGGAAAAGGCGGAAACTTTGAAATAAAAATTCGATTTTTATATATTGAACTTTGAAATAAAAATTCGATTTTTATGTATTGAACTTTGAAATAAAAATTCGATTTTTATATATTGAACTTTGAAATAAAAATTCGATTTTTATATATTGAACTTTGAAATAAAAATTCGATTTTTATATATTGAACTTAGAAATAAAAATTCGATTTTTATATATATAGTGGCCTTGGGCAACGAAGGTGACAAAAAGGCGAAACGACGAAGACTTCTGCAAAAGAAGAGCCGTGGAGCTAGGATAGCTATAGGTGAGAACTTCTCACTCTTAATTCTCCTTTTCTAGTTATATATATATACTAGGATGCAGACGGTGCTTAGTAGCACCCGACACAATCGTCCACAGACCATGGACTTGTTTGTTTGACTGTTTGGTGATTGATTGCGATATTGGTTTGAATGTGGTTTGTGGTGTGAAAAATCGAATCGATAAATTGGTTAGGATTAGACGTGCGCCGTTATAAGGCGAAGGAGTAAGGCTAGGTTAGATCCTTACTTCAAAGTTTGGGGTTTGCATAACGAATTGATTTGATTGATGTGTGAATGGCGTGGGCCTTCACTAGACCGGGGATAAGGCTAGGCCTTGTCCCGTTTCTAGTATCGTGCCGTTATGCCGCCGAAATTTTCTAAAATAAGTTAGAAAAATAAAAATAGCATTTTATTTAACGAATGAACTGAATAGAAATTCATATGTTAAAATAAAATGTGTTATCGTTAAAAATATAATTTTTAACGTGAATGTGAATAAATAAATATTCATTTACAAACCAGACGGTTTGTTTATGTACACCTATTTGAATGACGTTGATTGGGTCGATAAATTTTACACATCGCCTAACTGCACAAATAAAATATGTGTTTGATTGTTTGAAACCCCACACGGGTGTTAGGATGAAATTTGAAGTTCACTCATCCTGATTGATTAAATATGTCGATCGATTGATTGACAAGCTGCTATAAGCGTTAAATGTCTATATTTGATGCTTATACAGTGTAGTGCACTTTGGTTGATGGTTGATTATTTTTCAAGGCTATTATACATGTGTTGTATGAAAATCCATATAATTAACTTTATATGGTAATTGATTGGGCCTCATTCCAGTTTTAAAATAGAAATATTTGAAATAGAATATTTGAAAATAGAACTTTATGAAGCCGTGTTGATTAGATTGACGCCATTTTGACGTGAACGATATTTATATCGATTTTAACGAATTCAAAATGAATTGAATTGAAAACGATTTCGAAATGAAATGAATTGAAAACGAATTCAAAATGAATTGAATTGGAAACGAATTCAAAATGAATTGAAAACGAATTCAAAATGAATTGAATTGAAAACGAATTCAAAATGAATTGAAAACGATTTCGAAATGAATTGAATTGAAAACGATTTCGAAATGAATTGAATTGAAAACGAATTCAAAATGAATTGAATTGAAAACGAATTCAAAATGAATTGAAAACGATTTCGAAATGAATTGAATTGAAAACGATTTCGAAATGAATTGAATTGAAAACGAATTCGAATGGAATAGAAAGCGAATTGAAATGAATTCAAATTGAATTGAAATTCGAATTGAATAGAAATGAATTTTTAAACGAATTTATAAAGAAGAATTCAATTTTGCTTTGAATTGAAATAGAAGTTGAAATAGAATTTGAAACGAATTTAAAACTATTTATATAATTCATTTTAAATAGAAATCGACGAAATATATATTATATATATTATATATATAATATAATGGCCTGAATAGAACGCGCCGCGCCGCGGCAGTTCGCGAATTTCGACCATTTATTTCAAACGGACATTACGGGAGATCCGACCGTCGGATTCTCCTAAAACCGGAACCGTTGGGTTCGTATCGAAAAGAGCTTTCTAAAGAGGGTTAGAAATTTGAAATCTAACGGTTGGATTTGGAGATACGTCCAAATCAAATTCGAAAAAGGTCGCTGTAAGTGCAGTTCGATGGCCGTTGATGGAAATCGACTGTACGGGCCTTGATAAAATTATTAAAAATAGTAATAATTTATGTAAAATCATAAGAAATGATTTGTGAAGATTTGGGATGAAAAACTCCATATTTGAAAAGATAAAAATAGATTTTTATCGAAATGAACTAGTTTTGAACTAGAATTATAATTCTATTTATTTTTAAATAAATAAATTGAATTCGAAAAGGGTTTTGAAAATAACCAAAATTTCCAATGATTGCATTGGAGTGGATTTGAATCGAAATTGTCTTCGGAATATTTCGATGTTGGAATTCGTGATTGTACAGGTGTTGTTATGGAAATTTGAAAGATATATTTTTATATCGTTATTTCCAATACGACATTTGTAAATCGTAGAATTTGGTATTGAATATAGGCCGATATATTTTCTATTCAGAGCCTTGTATTTAATATCAAATGTGATTTGGGTTTGTCGTGAATGGTGTCTTCACTAACACCGTTCTTGAACCCAGTTGAGAAAAGATTAAATCTTTTTATTTAGATTTAATGAAGTGTACCAATTAAATGATATTTAATTGGAATTGAATTGATATTGATTTTTGGGTTTATCGTGAACAGTGTTTTAAATAACACTTGTTCTTTAACCCGATAATTAATGAATGTGATTTGGGTTTGTCGTGAATGGTGTCTTCACTAACACTGTTCTTGGACCCAGTTGAGAAAAGATTAAATCTTTTTATTTAGATTTAACGAAGTGTACCAATTAAATGATATTTAATTGGAATTGAATTGATATTGATTTTTGGGTTTATCGTGAACAGTGTTTTAAATAACACTCGTTCTTTAACCCGATAATTAATGAATGTGATTTTGGGTTTATCGTGAACCGTGTTTTAAATGACACTGATTCTTTAACCCAGATAATGATTAAAACTAAGTGGAGTTTTAATGAATCTTTAATTAGATTGAGAAGATCGAGAATGGAGTATCACCAGTTTCGCTCCAGGCGATAGTTAAATCTTTAATTAGATTTGAACGTGAAATTTAGAAACTAACTGTCGGTTAGCCAAGCAGAATGGTTTTCTGAATATTGATCTGATGTTGGTTTCGGCCTTCGGGGTTAATATTTGGGGAATTATTCTCTTGATTAATTTATGGTTAGTGACTAATGAATTGGAATGAGGCGTATGTTGTGTTTGTGTAACACTTTTATAAAATATACGCGAGTTATTCGGGAAGACCGGGTTTATCCCATTCTGAATAACTGATACGACGATAAGTCGAAGATGAAGACGATGGTCGAAGACCGGAAGTCTTCACGCTGTTTGGGTGATAACTGATGATCTTGATTGGGCTGTACACCCAAGAAGATGGAAACAGTTAGTGATCGTCCAGACGTACTTGGAGATCGATGGATATGCGGGGTACTAGGTGCCTCCGGTTTCGTTCAGACCCAGAACGGACTTGTAAATGGACTGTGTGTCTGACATCGGATTTCATGCTGTGTGACTGATATCGGTTGCATAGGATGGTTTGCCTGTGTGGCATGCTAAGATGCAAATGATCAAGGCTTCTGTTGAAAAGCAAAGTCTTGTGGTGATGATCAAAGCACGGCCTTTGTGGCGTAGCTTTGTGTAACGTTTACCTCACGTGTTTCACACCAGGTATGAACCAAAAACGGGAGACGGACCTCAGGGAGGACTTGCGTTTCTTTCTAGTTAGAAGTGGCGTCAGTGGTTTTACACGCCCTGACGAGTTTGACTTATGTGGTTGTTGCTGTTGCGAGGCGCCTCGGTTATATCGGTTTCGGCCGATGCATTCTGGTCGGCTGACGGACCAGACTTACACCCCATAGGGTGGGGAAACGTAGTGTTCAGGCATTTTAATCCACATCGGTGGACCGGCCCTGACGATCCAAGGGCCCACCTGAGTCTGGGTCCTGAGGGGCGGGCTAGAGCGTCTCGAATCGGTTGAGGACTATCTTTTGCCTCGGTTCATAGATGGAAACCCAATTTCCAAATACGTGACTTTGCGATTTTGATTGTATAACCTATATATGGCGACATAGTGGTATGGGGCATTCATGCCGCCTATGATTGATACTTATGATTTGAAGTGTTTTATACACTATGCACTTATAATAGTATCAAATGATTTGTTTTAAACGTATCAAGCATTCTTTGGCTGTTATAAGGGAAAACCCTATCCTCGACTGCGTTGCATTGTGTGATGGGACCTGGGTCTTATAACAGCTTCATTTTTCTTTATTTAGCATTGCGCTGTTCGTTTTATGCACTGGTATTCTTGGGAGGAAACCCGTTCCGTGTTATACGGCGTGGTCCCTTGATTTACCTAACTTTAAAATAAAGAATTAATAACTGTTTTAGTTCTCACACCAGTCACATGACTGACCTGGAGTTTATTGTTTTAACCTAAACTCTGGGTGCCCCTATTTTCGACACGGGCAGCTAGTAGTTTTGGTTTTGCAGATTTATATTCACAGGATCCTGGTTTACAGCTGGAACGATATCCGGAAAGCTTTGTATCCGTATATCTCATTCTAGTTGTGTATTGTATTATTTTCCGCTGCTATGTATTTAAATGTAATTTAAATCTCTGATATTTCTGTGTAATATTCATTTATACTCTGTATATTCTTGTAATCTGATGCATTGTTGTAATATACAATGAAATGTTCTTTTGTATGCGTTCTGTTGTGGCTTGTTCTCGAACTATCCGACGCTTTCCTTAACGGGGAGGTTGCGGGTTTCCACAGTTGGTATCAGAGCTTTGGTTTACAAAGCTCAGAGAACAAGACACATTAGAACCATACGAAAGAATTCATCAGATATTGGATTAGTAAAATCCAATGGGAATGACTCGTTAGAGATGGGATCAGTAGTATCCTAGAACGAGTGTGAAGAGTAAATTTTTAAAGTGAAAACAAATTTTTGTTTTGAAAATTTAAATCAATTATTCGTATTTGATTATCTATTTATATTGAGTTGGACAGTCCAGTATATAAAGATTTTGCATATACGCCTTGCAAACGTGTATTTGAAATTTTAATATACTGGATAGATATAGAATCACATTCTAGACACCCGGAGATGGTTCTGATGATTGATCGATCATCATCAGAATCTATGTTCGTGTTTTGAAGATGTGATATTTATATATTTCCTATTGATTGGTGTGAGAACCAAAATTAGATAGGGCTTATTGTTGTGATTTGGCATCAAAAAAAATCTGATTTTTGTATATGTATCAAAATTATGAATTTGAAGCTCTAATTCACTAATTGATTGATGTTTGTGTAGTTTGTTCATTTGTTTGCTAATTTTGAACCATTTAGCCTAATTGAACCGAATATTGTGTTGTATTGAAATTTGGTTGCATTTGCTTGCATATACTTGTACTTACATTGAACAGGTCATAGCAAGGAGGCTAGAGCCAGAGAATAAAATTTGTTTGCCCGACAAATAGGTACATGTTTACTACATAATTTCCTGTTTTGTTTGGGTGATGATGATTTTATGAGCCTATTGGCTAGCCGCTTGGCTTTTTCTTTTTCTTTTTGAGATCTGAAGGACCGGGGAAGCTATTTGAAATTCCCCGATGCTCCCGGTGCAGGGGAGGTTATGGCGAAATTTTTCAAAAATTTAGGGTGTTAGCCAAATTTTTGAAATTTAGAAAATTCTCAGAAACTAAAGAGTTGGAGAATGGAAGCCTGAACGAGCGTAGAGTTGAATGATCAAACCACTTTCGACTTTGTTCCTTTTCGGGGACGAAAAGTTTTAAGTGGGGGAGATTGTAACAACCCGGAAAATGCGAGCCAGTTTGAAATTTTTATTTTGGCAATTTTAGCGAATTCAGATTATTTAAAATGAATTATTTTAAATAATAACGACGAGAAATTTATTTTGAATATAATTCGAACGTATATATTTATACGCGTCGTCGTTAGAATATAAATATTTATATATAATTATAAATAGAATTGAAAATGGCGCGGTAGTTCGATAATTCGATTTCAAACTTCAATTGAATGTACCGGGTGCAAAACAATCCGGATTTTAGTGAAACCAAAAACATTAGGATCTGATTGATAATATCTTTCCAACGAATCCGAAAAATCAAGATTTCATATCAGGAATCGAAAGATATGTCCAGTTGAAAATTCTGAATAGTCGCTATGGAATTCAGGCCCTTAAAAATGGACATTTTGCAAATGACCTCGGATTTCGACGAAACCAGTTTTGTTGGGTCCGTGATGTCAGGTTATTGCTAGATTCCAAATTTCATAATTTTTCGAATCAATATTTGAGCGTGGCAAAGAAAAACGCGTTTGACCAGTTTCAGTTGATTTTAATCGACTGGAAATTGGCCATTTTTCTAACGGTCTCAGAATTCGACGAAACTAGTTTTGTTAGGACCGTATAGTCAATACGAAGCTAGAAAATATTTTTCTGAAATTTTTCTAGTTAGTATGTGACCCCGGTAATTTGAAATGTACGTTCAAATTTGAAAATTAAATGTTTTATACTTTAATTTGCGGGATAACTGACTGAAACAGTCGAATTGGCTAACGAAACATATTCCATTGTGTCTGGGATGGGGGTAATTAGCTAGGGGCGACAGTCATTGGGTTTGGTTTCGAGTTCATACGCAAAAACCTACTTTAATGAATTAAATAATAATAATAATAATAATAATAATAAAAAAAAAAAAAACAAACTTCTCCCTCCTTAAAACACTCTGGCCCCCCCCCCCCGTCCATTCATTTCAAACAGAACAGAAAAAAAAAAAAGAAAAAAAAAAAAAAAGAAAGGGCGACAGGGGGGCGGAGCGCCGCCCCACCATCCACCGCGCCGCCTCCCTCTCGCACAGTTCCCCCCCCCCTTCATCTCCGCCCTGCTCCGACGCGAGACCCTCAAGCCCGACCCCCCCCCCTCCAGGCGCCAGGCGCCGCGAAACCCACAACCGCCCCCCCCAGGAGCTGCTCCGACCACCCTCCGCCACGAGCCCCCCCCACTGACGAACGGAGAAGCCTCCCCCCTGTAAGTCCCCTTTCTGTTTTTTTTATTTTTATTATTTACTTTTTCTGTTTTTTTTAGTAATTTAAAACTAATTTTTTTTAAAGTAATTTAAAACTGATTTTGTAAAATTATAAAAATAAAAACTGATTTGGTTTTAAAATAAGAATAGCATGGTTTCTAACATATAAAAATATGATTTTTATATGATTAATAGAAATATAAAAATATGAATTTTACATATATGATTTTTGATTTTTGGAAAAATAAGTTTCTGTGATTGTAAAGAAATTTAAAAGGTTTAAGAAGATTTTTGTTTTTAAGAGGTTTAAAAAGATTTGAATTTTTAAAAGGTAAAAGATTTGAATTTTTAAAAGGTAAAAGGATTTGAACTTTAAAAAGTAAAAGAAAAGATTAGATCTTTGAAATGGAAAAGGCGGAAACTTTGAAATAAAAATTCGATTTTTATATATTGAACTTTGAAATAAAAATTCGATTTTTATGTATTGAACTTTGAAATAAAAATTCGATTTTTATATATTGAACTTTGAAATAAAAATTCGATTTTTATATATTGAACTTTGAAATAAAAATTCGATTTTTATATATTGAACTTAGAAATAAAAATTCGATTTTTATATATATAGTGGCCTTGGGCAACGAAGGTGACAAAAAGGCGAAACGACGAAGACTTCTGCAAAAGAAGAGCCGTGGAGCTAGGATAGCTATAGGTGAGAACTTCTCACTCTTAATTCTCCTTTTCTAGTTATATATATATACTAGGATGCAGACGGTGCTTAGTAGCACCCGACACAATCGTCCACAGACCATGGACTTGTTTGTTTGACTGTTTGGTGATTGATTGCGATATTGGTTTGAATGTGGTTTGTGGTGTGAAAAATCGAATCGATAAATTGGTTAGGATTAGACGTGCGCCGTTATAAGGCGAAGGAGTAAGGCTAGGTTAGATCCTTACTTCAAAGTTTGGGGTTTGCATAACGAATTGATTTGATTGATGTGTGAATGGCGTGGGCCTTCACTAGACCGGGGATAAGGCTAGGCCTTGTCCCGTTTCTAGTATCGTGCCGTTATGCCGCCGAAATTTTCTAAAATAAGTTAGAAAAATAAAAATAGCATTTTATTTAACGAATGAACTGAATAGAAATTCATATGTTAAAATAAAATGTGTTATCGTTAAAAATATAATTTTTAACGTGAATGTGAATAAATAAATATTCATTTACAAACCAGACGGTTTGTTTATGTACACCTATTTGAATGACGTTGATTGGGTCGATAAATTTTACACATCGCCTAACTGCACAAATAAAATATGTGTTTGATTGTTTGAAACCCCACACGGGTGTTAGGATGAAATTTGAAGTTCACTCATCCTGATTGATTAAATATGTCGATCGATTGATTGACAAGCTGCTATAAGCGTTAAATGTCTATATTTGATGCTTATACAGTGTAGTGCACTTTGGTTGATGGTTGATTATTTTTCAAGGCTATTATACATGTGTTGTATGAAAATCCATATAATTAACTTTATATGGTAATTGATTGGGCCTCATTCCAGTTTTAAAATAGAAATATTTGAAATAGAATATTTGAAAATAGAACTTTATGAAGCCGTGTTGATTAGATTGACGCCATTTTGACGTGAACGATATTTATATCGATTTTAACGAATTCAAAATGAATTGAATTGAAAACGATTTCGAAATGAAATGAATTGAAAACGAATTCAAAATGAATTGAATTGGAAACGAATTCAAAATGAATTGAAAACGAATTCAAAATGAATTGAATTGAAAACGAATTCAAAATGAATTGAAAACGATTTCGAAATGAATTGAATTGAAAACGATTTCGAAATGAATTGAATTGAAAACGAATTCAAAATGAATTGAATTGAAAACGAATTCAAAATGAATTGAAAACGATTTCGAAATGAATTGAATTGAAAACGATTTCGAAATGAATTGAATTGAAAACGAATTCGAATGGAATAGAAAGCGAATTGAAATGAATTCAAATTGAATTGAAATTCGAATTGAATAGAAATGAATTTTTAAACGAATTTATAAAGAAGAATTCAATTTTGCTTTGAATTGAAATAGAAGTTGAAATAGAATTTGAAACGAATTTAAAACTATTTATATAATTCATTTTAAATAGAAATCGACGAAATATATATTATATATATTATATATATAATATAATGGCCTGAATAGAACGCGCCGCGCCGCGGCAGTTCGCGAATTTCGACCATTTATTTCAAACGGACATTACGGGAGATCCGACCGTCGGATTCTCCTAAAACCGGAACCGTTGGGTTCGTATCGAAAAGAGCTTTCTAAAGAGGGTTAGAAATTTGAAATCTAACGGTTGGATTTGGAGATACGTCCAAATCAAATTCGAAAAAGGTCGCTGTAAGTGCAGTTCGATGGCCGTTGATGGAAATCGACTGTACGGGCCTTGATAAAATTATTAAAAATAGTAATAATTTATGTAAAATCATAAGAAATGATTTGTGAAGATTTGGGATGAAAAACTCCATATTTGAAAAGATAAAAATAGATTTTTATCGAAATGAACTAGTTTTGAACTAGAATTATAATTCTATTTATTTTTAAATAAATAAATTGAATTCGAAAAGGGTTTTGAAAATAACCAAAATTTCCAATGATTGCATTGGAGTGGATTTGAATCGAAATTGTCTTCGGAATATTTCGATGTTGGAATTCGTGATTGTACAGGTGTTGTTATGGAAATTTGAAAGATATATTTTTATATCGTTATTTCCAATACGACATTTGTAAATCGTAGAATTTGGTATTGAATATAGGCCGATATATTTTCTATTCAGAGCCTTGTATTTAATATCAAATGTGATTTGGGTTTGTCGTGAATGGTGTCTTCACTAACACCGTTCTTGAACCCAGTTGAGAAAAGATTAAATCTTTTTATTTAGATTTAATGAAGTGTACCAATTAAATGATATTTAATTGGAATTGAATTGATATTGATTTTTGGGTTTATCGTGAACAGTGTTTTAAATAACACTTGTTCTTTAACCCGATAATTAATGAATGTGATTTGGGTTTGTCGTGAATGGTGTCTTCACTAACACTGTTCTTGGACCCAGTTGAGAAAAGATTAAATCTTTTTATTTAGATTTAACGAAGTGTACCAATTAAATGATATTTAATTGGAATTGAATTGATATTGATTTTTGGGTTTATCGTGAACAGTGTTTTAAATAACACTCGTTCTTTAACCCGATAATTAATGAATGTGATTTTGGGTTTATCGTGAACCGTGTTTTAAATGACACTGATTCTTTAACCCAGATAATGATTAAAACTAAGTGGAGTTTTAATGAATCTTTAATTAGATTGAGAAGATCGAGAATGGAGTATCACCAGTTTCGCTCCAGGCGATAGTTAAATCTTTAATTAGATTTGAACGTGAAATTTAGAAACTAACTGTCGGTTAGCCAAGCAGAATGGTTTTCTGAATATTGATCTGATGTTGGTTTCGGCCTTCGGGGTTAATATTTGGGGAATTATTCTCTTGATTAATTTATGGTTAGTGACTAATGAATTGGAATGAGGCGTATGTTGTGTTTGTGTAACACTTTTATAAAATATACGCGAGTTATTCGGGAAGACCGGGTTTATCCCATTCTGAATAACTGATACGACGATAAGTCGAAGATGAAGACGATGGTCGAAGACCGGAAGTCTTCACGTTGTTTGGGTGATAACTGATGATCTTGATTGGGCTGTACACCCAAGAAGATGGAAACAGTTAGTGATCGTCCAGACGTACTTGGAGATCGATGGATATGCGGGGTACTAGGTGCCTCCGGTTTCGTTCAGACCCAGAACGGACTTGTAAATGGACTGTGTGTCTGACATCGGATTTCATGCTGTGTGACTGATATCGGTTGCATAGGATGGTTTGCCTGTGTGGCATGCTAAGATGCAAATGATCAAGGCTTCTGTTGAAAAGCAAAGTCTTGTGGTGATGATCAAAGCACGGCCTTTGTGGCGTAGCTTTGTGTAACGTTTACCTCACGTGTTTCACACCAGGTATGAACCAAAAACGGGAGACGGACCTCAGGGAGGACTTGCGTTTCTTTCTAGTTAGAAGTGGCGTCAGTGGTTTTACACGCCCTGACGAGTTTGACTTATGTGGTTGTTGCTGTTGCGAGGCGCCTCGGTTATATCGGTTTCGGCCGATGCATTCTGGTCGGCTGACGGACCAGACTTACACCCCATAGGGTGGGGAAACGTAGTGTTCAGGCATTTTAATCCACATCGGTGGACCGGCCCTGACGATCCAAGGGCCCACCTGAGTCTGGGTCCTGAGGGGCGGGCTAGAGCGTCTCGAATCGGTTGAGGACTATCTTTTGCCTCGGTTCATAGATGGAAACCCAATTTCCAAATACGTGACTTTGCGATTTTGATTGTATAACCTATATATGGCGACATAGTGGTATGGGGCATTCATGCCGCCTATGATTGATACTTATGATTTGAAGTGTTTTATACACTATGCACTTATAATAGTATCAAATGATTTGTTTTAAACGTATCAAGCATTCTTTGGCTGTTATAAGGGAAAACCCTATCCTCGACTGCGTTGCATTGTGTGATGGGACCTGGGTCTTATAACAGCTTCATTTTTCTTTATTTAGCATTGCGCTGTTCGTTTTATGCACTGGTATTCTTGGGAGGAAACCCGTTCCGTGTTATACGGCGTGGTCCCTTGATTTACCTAACTTTAAAATAAAGAATTAATAACTGTTTTAGTTCTCACACCAGTCACATGACTGACCTGGAGTTTATTGTTTTAACCTAAACTCTGGGTGCCCCTATTTTCGACACGGGCAGCTAGTAGTTTTGGTTTTGCAGATTTATATTCACAGGATCCTGGTTTACAGCTGGAACGATATCCGGAAAGCTTTGTATCCGTATATCTCATTCTAGTTGTGTATTGTATTATTTTCCGCTGCTATGTATTTAAATGTAATTTAAATCTCTGATATTTCTGTGTAATATTCATTTATACTCTGTATATTCTTGTAATCTGATGCATTGTTGTAATATACAATGAAATGTTCTTTTGTATGCGTTCTGTTGTGGCTTGTTCTCGAACTATCCGACGCTTTCCTTAACGGGGAGGTTGCGGGTTTCCACATTTGCGTTCGAGGGACACGACATCCTGCTAGTGGCCAGACTCGAGTCTTCTGGTACTGGACCCCGGAAGATATTTGCGACGCCTCCGGGCTGTAATATCACACGATATGTTGAGATGAGCGTGTCTTGTGTACTTTTGGTAACCGGACCAAAACGTCGGTTAACAGATTGGTTTCTGCAGCACCCAATCCAAACGATACATCATCTTTCATATTTGTCGACCTAACGCTGCTATGCTTAAACTACCCCTACTTCTCTTAATACTTCAAAACAACCCTTCTTTTTAATCCTACCCCTAATTCTCTAAATAGCCCTTCCTTCCAACAATTACCCCTATTATTTAACTATTGTGAAGGATTGGTTTTTGCAGCACCCAATCCAAACGATTTATCATCTTTCATATTTATCGATCTACACCTACTATACTTAAACTACCCCTATTTCTCTTAATAATTCAAAACAACCCTTCTTTTTAGTCCTACTCCTAATTCTCTAAATATTCCATACAACCAACAATTACCCCTATTTTTTACTTTTTGTGAAGGATTGGTTTTTGTAGCACCCTATCCTAATGATTCATCATCTTTTATATTTGTCGATCTACCGCTACTATGCTTAATCTACCCCTACTTCTCTTAATACTTAAAAACAGTCCTTCTTTTAATGCTACCCCTAATTCTGTCAATATACTTTACTTCCAATAATCACCCCTATTTTTCGAATGTTGTGAAGGATTGGATTTTGCAGTACCCAATCCAAACGATTCATCATCTTTCATATTTGTCGATCTACCTCTACTATGCTTAAACTACCCCTACTTTTCTTAATACTTCAAAACAACCCTTCTTTTAAATCCTACCTCTAATTCTCTAAACAGCCCTTACTTAAAGCAATTACCCCTATTTTTTACCTTTTGTGAAGTGTTGGTTTTTGTAGCACCCAATCTAAATGATTCATCATCTTTCATATTTGTCGATGTACCCCTATTATGCTTAATCTACCCCTACTTCTCTTAATACTTCAAAACAGCCCTTCGTTTTAATCCTATCCCTAATTCTCTAAATAACCATTCCATTCAACAATTACCCCTATTTTTTAACTATTGTGAAGGATTGGTTTTTTCAGCAACCAATCGAAACGATTCATTGTCTTTCATATTTGTCGATGTACCCCTACTATGCTTAAACTTCCACTAATTCTCTTAATACTTCAAAACAATATTTCTTTTAATTTCTACCCCTAATTCTCTAAAAACCCTTATTTCCAACAATTACTGCTATATTTTTACTACTATGAAGGATTGGTTTTTGCATCACCCAATCCAAATGATTCATCATCTTTTATTTTTGGCGATCTAGCCCTACTATGCTTAAAATACCCCTATTCCTATTAATACTTCAAAACAACCCTTCATTTTAATTGTACCCCTAATTATCTAAATAGCCCTTACTTCCAACAATTACCACTATCTTTTTACTACTGTGAAGGATTGGTTTTTGTAGCACCTAATCCAAACGATTCATCATCTTTTATATTTGTCGATATACCCTTGCTATGCTTAAACTGTCCCTACTTATCTTAATACTTCAAAACAACCCTTCTTTTTAATCCTACCCCTAATTCTCTAAATAACCATTCCTTCCAACAATTACCTCTATTTTTTAACTATTATGAAGGATTAGTTTTTGCATCACCCAATCCAAATGATTCATCATCTTTCATATTTGTCGATATACCCTACTATGCTTAAACTACCCCTACTTCTCTTAATACTTCAAAAAAACCCTTGTTTTAAATCCATCCACCAATTATCTAAATATCCCTTACTTCCAACAATTACCCCTATTTTTTAACTTCTGTGAAGGGTTGGTTTTTGCAGCACCCAATCCAAATGATTCCTCATCTTTCGTATTTGTCGATCTACCCCTACTATGCTCAAACTACCCCAACTTCTCTTAATACTTCAAAAAAGTCCAACTTTTAAATCCAACCCCCAATTCTCTAAATAGCCCTTACTTCCAACAATGACCCCTATTTTTTAACTTCTGTGAAAGGTTGGTTTTTGCAGCTCCCAATCCAAATGATTCATCATCTTTCGTATTTGTCGATCTACCCCTACTGTGCTTAAACTACCCCAACTTCTCTTAATACTTCAAAATAGTCCTACTTTTATATCCTACCCCTAATTCTCTAAATAGCCCTTAATTCAACCAATTACCCCTATATTTTTACTACTGTGAAGGGTTGGTTTTTGCAGCACCCAATCCAAACGATTCATCATCTTTCATATTTGTCGATCTACCCCGCCTATGTTTAAACTACCCCTACTTCTCTTAATACTTCAAAACATCCCTTCTTTTAAATTGTACCCCTAATTCACTAAATAGCCCTTACTTCCAAAAATTACCTCTATTTTTTAACTACTGCGAAGGGTTGGTTTTTGCAGCACCCAATCCAAATGATTCATCATCTTTCTTTTTTATTGATCTATCCCTACTATGCTTAATCTACCCGTACTTCTCCTAATGCTTCAAAACAGTCCTTCTTTTAAATCCTACACCTAATTCTCGAAATAGTCATTACTTCCAACAATTACCCCTATCTTTTTGCTACTGTGAAGGGTTGGTTTGTGCAGTAACCAATCCAAACGATTCATCATCTTTCATATTTGTCAATCTACCCCTACTTTGCTTAAACTACCCCTACTCCTCTTAATACTTCACGAAACAACAATTCTTTTTAATCCTATCCCTAATTCTCTAAATAGCCCTTACTTCCGAAAATTACCCCTATCTTTTTACTACTGTGACGGGTTGGTTTTTGCAGCACCCAATCTAAATTATTCAACATATTTCATATTTGTCGACCTACCCCTCCTATGCTTAAACTACACTACTTCTCTTAATACTTCAAAACAACCCTTTTTTTTAATCGAACCCCTGATTGTCTAAATAGCCCTTACTTCCAACAATTACACTTATTTTTTTACCTTTTGTGAAGGGTTGGTTGGTTTTTGTAGCACCCAATCCAAATGATTCTTCATCTTTTATATTTGTCGATCTACCCCTACTATGCTTAATCTACCCCTACTTCTCTTAATACATAAAAACAGTCCTTCTATTAATCCTACACCTAATTCTGCAAATAGCCATTACTTCCAACAATTACCCCTGTTTTTTAACTATTGTGAAGTGTTGGTTTTTGTAGCAGCCAATCCAAATGATTCATCATCTTTCATATTTGTCGATCTGCCCCTACTATGCATAATCTACCCCTACTTCTCTTAATACTTCAAAATAGCCCTTGTTTTTAATCGTAACCCTAATTCTCTATATAGCCATTACTTACAACAATTACCACTATCTTTTTACTACTATGAAGGGTTGGTTTTTGCACCGCCTAATCCGAACGATTCATCATCTTTTATATTTGTCGATCTACCCCTATTATGCTAAAACTACCCCTACTTCTATTAATACTTCAAAACAGCCCTTGTTTTTAATCGTACCCCTAATTCTCTAAATAACCCTTCCTTCCAACAATTACCCCTAATTTTTAACTACAATGAAGGATTGGTTTTTGCAGCGTCAAATCCAAACGATTCATCATCTTTTATATTTATCGACTTACCCCTCATATGCTTAAATTACCCTACTTCTCTTAATACTTCAAAACAACCCTTCTTTTAAACCTGCCCCTAATTCTCTAAATAGCTCTTACTTCCAACAATTACCCCTATTTTTTACATTTTGTGAAGGGTTGGTTTTTGTAGCACCAAATCTAAATGATTCATCATCTTTCATATTTTTCGATCTACCCCTACTATGCTTAGTCTACACATACTTCTCTTAATACATAAAAACAGTCCATCTTTTAATCCTTCACCTAATTCTGTAAATAGCCCTTACTTCCAACAATTACCCCTGTTTTTAAGTATTGTGAAGAATTGGTTTTTGCAGCACCCAATCCGAACGATTCACCATCTTTCATATTTGTCGATCTAACCCTACGATGCTTAAACTACCCCTACTTCTCGTAATACTTCAAAACAACCCTTCTTTTAGTTCTGCCCCTAATTCTCTAAACTTCCATTACTTCCAACAATTACCCCTATTTTTTACGTTTTGTGAAGTGTTGGTTTTTGTAGCACCCAATCCAAATGATTCATCATCTTTCGTATTTGTCGCTCTTCCCATACTATGCTCAAACTACCCCTACTTCTCTTAATACTTTAAAACAACCCTTTTTTTAATCCTACCCCTAATTCTCTAAATAGCCATCCTTTCAATAATTTCCCCTATTTTTTAACTATTGTGAAGGACTGGATTTTTGCAGCACCCAATCGAAACGATTCATCATCTTTCATATTTGTTGATCTACCCCTACTATGATTAAACTACCCCTACTTCTCTTAATAATTCAAAACATTCTTTTGTTTAAATCCTACCCCTAATTTTCTAAATAGCCCTTATTTCCAACAATTACCCCTATCTTTTTACTACTGTGAAGGGTTGGTTTCTGCAGCACCCAATCCAAACGATTCATCATCTTTTATATTTGTCGATCTACCCCTATTATGCTTAAACTACCCCTACTTCTCTTAATACTTCAAAACAACCCTTCTTTTTAATTGTACCCCTAATTCTCCAAATAGCCATTCCTTCCAATAATCACCACTACTTTTTAACAATTGTGAAGGATTGGTTTATGCACCACCCAATCCAAATGATTCATCATCTTTCATATTTATCGATCTAACCCTATTGTGTTTAAACTACCCCTACTTCTCTTAATACATCAAAACAATCCTTCTTTTTAATCCTCCCCCTAATTCTCTAAATACCCCTTATTTCCAACAATTACCCCGATTTTTTACTTTTTGTAAATGGTTGGTTTTTGTAGCACCCAATCCCAATGATTCATCATCTTTCATATTTGTCGATCTACCCCTACTACGCTTAATCTACTCGTACTTCTCTTTATACATAAAAACAGTCCTTCTTTTAATCCTTCACCTAATTCTGTAAATAGCCCTTACTTCCAACAATTACCCCTATTTTTAACTATTGTGAAGAATTGGTTTTTGCAGCACCCAATCCAAACGATTCATCATCTTTCATATTTGTCGATCTAACCTACTATGCATAAACTACCCCTACTTCTCGTAATACTTCAAAACAACCCTACTTTTTAATCCTACCCTAATTCTCCAAACAACCCTTACTACCAACAATTACCCCTATTTTTTACTTTTTGTGAAGGTTTGGTTTTTGTAGCACCCAATCCAAATGATTCATCATCTTTCATATTTGTCGATATACCCCTACTATGCTTAACCTACCCCTACTTCTCTTAATACTTAAAAACAGTCCTTCTTTTAATCCTACCCCTAATTCTGTAAATAGCCCTTACTTCCAACAGTTACCCCTATTTTTTACCTTTTGTGAGGGGTTGGTTTTTTTAGCAACCAATCCAAATGATTCATCATCTTTCACGTTTGCCAATCTACCCTTACTACGCTTAATCTACCCCTACTTCTCTTAATACTTCAAAACAGCCCATCTTTTTAATCCTACGCCTAATTCTCTAAATAGCCCTTCCTTTCAACAATTACCACTGTTTTTTAACTATTGTGAAGGATTGGTTTTTGCAGCACCCAATCGAAACGATTCATCAGCTTTCATATTTGTCGCTCTAACCCTACTATGCTTAAACTACCCCTACTTCTCTTAATACTCCAAAACAGTCATCTTTTAAATCCTACCCCTAATTCTCTAAGTGGCCTTTATTTCCAACAATTGCCCATATCTTTTTACTACCGTGAAGGGTTGGTTTTTGCAGCACCCAATCCAAACGATTCATCATCTTTTATATTTGTCGATCTACCCCTATTATGCTTAAACTACTCCTACTTCTCCTAATACTTCAAAACATCCCTTCTTTTTAATCATACACCTAATTCTCTGAATAGCCCTTCCATCCAACAATTACCCCTACTTTTTAACTATTCTGAAGGATTGGTATTTGCAGCACCCAATCCAAATGATTCATCATCTTTCATATTTATCGTTCTACCCCTACTATTATTAAACTACCCCTACTTCTCTTAAAACTTTAAAACCACCCTTCTTTTTAATCCTGTCCCTAATTCGGTAAATAGCCCTTAGTTCCAACAATTACTCCTATCTTTTTACTTTCGTGAATGAATTGTTTTTGCAGCACGCAATCCAAACGATTCACCATCATTAATATTTGTCGATCTACCCCTCCTATGTTTAAACTACCACTACTTCTCATAATACTTCAAAACAGCCCTTCTTTTTAATCGTACCACTAATTATCTAAATATCCCTTACTTCCTAAAATTACCCCTATTTTTTAACTACTGTGAAGGGTTGGTTTTTGCAGAATACAATCCAAACGATTCATCATCTTTCATATTTGTCGATCAACCCCTACTATGCTTAAACTATCCCTACTTCTCTTAATACTTCAAAACAACACTTCATTTTAATCCTACCCCAAATTCTCTAAATATCCCTTACATCCTACAATTACCCCTGCTTTTTACCTTTTGCGAAAGGTTGGTTTTTGTAGTACCCCATCCAAATGATTCATCATGTTTCATATTTGTCGATCTACCCCTACTATGCTTAATCTACCCCTACTTCTCTTAATACAAAAAACAAACCTTATTTTAATCCTTCCCCGAATTCTTTAAATAGCCCTTACTCCCAACAATTACCCCTATTTTTTAACTATTGTGAAGGATTGTGTGGATGGCCAAAAATGTCGTAAACACCAAATATTCCCAATTACTAGGAATTATAAATATGGTTGCATAGACAAGAACACAAAATAGAACATAAGTAGTAGATAGCATAAGAGATTTATAGTGGTTCGGCCTCAGTGAGGGCCTACGTCCACTTTGAAGAGTTGATGGAATTTTATTGATCACTTGAAAGATTACAATTTTGAGACCGTCTCATTAAATTTGTTGACTATGATACATGAAGTTACAATAGTCATATTTGCAAGAAATAGTAAAATGAACAATTTTGCCCTTCTTCTTCCTAAAAGAGGAGGTGCCATTAATGATGCTCTATGGAAGTCTCAAAGCTCAAGAATCTCCCCCTTTTGAAGTGTGAGGCCATGGGGTATTTATAGGAAGTGGTTAGGTAGGAGTCGATAGAAATGGGGACCATCTACAGAAAATTAGCGCATACAGCCCTCGACCTCGTTTCTTCGCACCTCTTCAAAAGGGTGCGAATTTCGCAACTCGTGGGTGCGAAATTTTGCACCTCGAGGGTATGAAATTTCACACCTCACAGGTGCGAAAATTCGCACCACGAAGGTACAAAATTTCGCACCTCGCAGGTGTGAAAATTTGCACCTAGAGGCTGCAGAATTTCGCACCTCTCGAGGGTGCAAAAATTTCATTTGAGAGGCGCGAGGTCTGTACGAGTGGCTTGGGGGCTCGAAATCCTCGTCGGTGCGTCCGGGGATGTCGAGGCCTTGGTTCGGGAATGTGCTGGAGGAGCGGCGGGGCTCGCTGAAGTTGTTGGATGAATCTTGACTTTGAGTTGATCTGGTAATTCTGGGCAACAAACATTTTGGCAGAAATCGGATGAGTCGGGCGGTGGGTCTCCGGACCCCTGCCGGCGTTGCGCCCGGACCTGCTGGACGGCTCGCCTTCGGCTCAGAGCACGGCTAGCCTTCGGCATGGATGCGGACGGATACTGATGGAGGTTGCGTTCGAGGAACGCGACATCCTGCTAGTGGCCAGACTCGAGTCTTCTGGTACTGGACCCCAGATGATATTGGAGATGCCTCTGGGCTGTAATATCACGCAATATGTTGAGATGAGCGTGTCTTGTGTACTTTTGGTAACCGGACCAAAACGTCGGTTAACAGATTGGTTTTTGCAGCACACAATCCAAACGATTCATCATCTTTCATATTTGTCGACCTACCACTGCTATGCTTAAACTACCCCTACTTCTCTTAATACTTCAAAACAACCCTTCTTTTTAATCCTACCCCTAATTCTCTAAATAGCCCTTCCTTCCAACAATTACCCCTATTGTTTAACTATTGTGAAGGATTGGTTTTTGCAGCACCAATCCAAACGATTTATCATCTTTCATATTTATCGATCTACACCTACTATTCTTAAACTACCCCTATTTATCTTAATAATTCAAAACAACCCTTCTTCTTAATCCAACTCCTAATTCTCTAAATATCCCTTACAACCAACAACTACCCCTATTTTTTTCTTTTTGTGAAGTATTGGTTTTTTTAGCACCCTATCCTAATGATTCATCGTCTTTCATATTGGTCGATCTACAGCTACTATGCTTAATCTACCCCTACTTCTCTTAATACTTGAAAACAGTCCTTCTTTTAATCCTACCCTTAATTCTGTTAATAGCCTTTACTTCCAACAATCACCCCTATTTTTTAAATGTTGTGAAGGATTGGTTTTTGCAGCACCCAATCCAAACGATTCATCATCTTTCATATTTGCCCATCTACCTCTACTATGCTTAAACTACCCCTACTTTTCTTAATACTTCAAAACAAGCCTTCTTTTAAATCCTACCCCTAATTCTCTAAACAGCCCTTACTTCAAGCAATTACCCTTATTTTTTACCATTTGTGAAGGGTTGGTTTTTGTAGCACACAATCCAAATGATTCATCATCTTACATATTTGTCGATGTACCCCTACTGTGCTTAATCTACCCCTACTTCTCTTAATACTTCAAAATAGCCCGTCTTTTTAATCCTACACATAATTCTCTAAATAGCCATTCCTTTCGACAATTACCCCTATTTTTTAACTATTGTGAAGGATTGGTTTTTGTAGCAACCAATCGAAACGATTCATTGTCTTTCATATTTGTCGATATACCCCTACTATGCTTAAACTTCCCCTAATTCTCTTAATACTTCAAAACAATCTTTCTTTTAAATTCTACCCCTAATTCTCTAAATAACCATTATTTCCAAGAATTACTGCTATCTTTTTACTACTATGAAGGATTGGTTTTTGCATCACCCAATCCAAATGATTCATCATCTTTTATATTTGGCGATCTAGCCCTACTATGCTTAAAATACCCCTACTCCTATTAATACTTCAAAACAACCCTTCTTTTTAATCGTACCCCTAATTCTCTAAATAGCCCTTACCTCCAACAATTACCACTATCTTTTTACTACTGTGAAGGATTGGTTTTTGTAGCACCTAATCCAAATGATTCATCATCTTTTATATTTGTCGATCTACCCCTACTATGCTTAAACTGTCCCTACTTATATGTTAGCCTGCTTTGTGACAAGGCTACCCAAAGCAAAGATCATGTTGACATACCTCTGGGTAAATGCTGTCTCATATGGAATCTCTGGATAACATTGCTCTCCGACATTGGAAGCATCATCAGAAGACACAAGGCAGTTTGGTCAAAATCACAACATCAGTATAAACTGGCCCGAAACCCCTATCAAATGACCTCATTTGGATCTATTCACCTCATATACTCGTAGCCCTTTGAATTAGCTTCAGTTTGAGCTTCGGTTTGGCTCAATCGGACTTACGGTTTGAAAGTTACGCCCATTTATGTGAACGAGTGTAAGCTGGCGTATGACCGCGATCCGATCCGCCCTTGCCTACGCGATCTGATCCGCCCTTGCCTACGCGATCCGATCTGACCTTGCCTATGCGATCCGATCCGCACTTGCCTACGCGATCCGATCCGACCTTGCCTACGCGATCCGACCCATGACCGCGATCCGACCTATGACCGCGATCCGAACTTCGGACCTGCTCGCACGCAGCTTGTTTTGACCTATTCTCAAGGCTACTGGCTCTCCTATTTTTCTGGATCGCCTGCCACATACCCCATCACGAACCAGTCCTCCCAGGAGCTTTCCTACAGCTATAAATACACCTTCAGAGGGCATTTTCAGGGGACTTTTGGGCATCTCAACTTCCATGGCTGCCATGGCCAACACTTCTCCATGAATAACCACCATCTTCCTCAATAAATTCAATGGATTCGGAGAGAATTATTCATTGAATTCAAGTGATTGAAAGACAATATTCATTGTAATTGTAATCTATGAGTGAAATGAGAAAATATGAAGTGGACGTAGGCTTGCTAACGCCGAACCACTATAAAAATCCTGTTGTCTTGCTTTTCTCTTATTTTTTTTCAGTTATTTCTTCATATTCTACGCTCTAAATACGATAATTTGGGTGTTAGGACCATTTTTTGGTCTAACATTTTGGTGCTTTCACTGAGAATTGAACTCAGGACCTATCGGATTGTTATTCTACTATTTGGATTTGAAAGTTCGAAGAAAACAGTCCGCGTTTCTACCATTTTTGAATATTTCGTTGATTTCAGAAAATCAGAGCTTCATGCCTTCGAAAAAAAGCTAAGGGTTCACAAGCTTCACGACCAAATGAGGATAATAAAGAAAATGCACAGTAGCAGGTTAGAGCAGGTGGCTGGTTCGCGGTTCGCGGAGCCCAAAGAGCCATCACGATCCGATTCGCGGTTCGCGGAACGACCTCCACGAACGAAGCCCAAAGAGCCATCACGATGCGATTCGCGGTTCGCGGAACGACCTCCACGAACGGAGCCCAAAGAGCCATCACGATCCGATTCGTAATTCGCAGAACGACCTCCACGACCCGGGCCCAGAGTGACTTCACGACCCGACCTGGTGTAGGATCCGCGATCCGATCCGAAGACGTTGATTAATTGACGATCCGAGCCACGAACCAGACGACAGTAGCGAACCGCGACCCAGAAAAGTGGTGACGAACAAGGGTCGCGATCCGACCCAAAAAAGTGACATTTTTTGGAAAAATGTAATTTTTAGATCATTTCAGAAAAGGCTCTATCTTCCAAAATCGAAAAAATCGTGCGGTGCCCACATTTTCGACCTAACCGCGGGGACTGCGGGGCCCCGGACCCCCGCCGGCGCTGCGCCCGGACCCGCTGACGGCCTCGCCTTCGGCTCGGAGCACGGCTCGGAGCACGGCTCGCCTTCGGCTCGGAATACATTATGACCCACAATTATCACAAATGCTTATCGACCAAGATTCGGTAGGTATTCTGAGGATTCTTTCCAGAAGCCATGACCTCTATCTACCGATGTTATTGAATGTGAGGAGTTGTTGAAAAGGTTCGACACGCTGGCTATGGCAGTATACAAAATAATGATGGTCTCATAACAGCCTCCTCTTCCAGAGCTCCAATGGTGTGAATATTTCCCAAATGCAACTAATGATGCTCCTGAGCGAATAGTGATCACCTAGTTTACGTGACTTAAACCTGTCCTACAGGCGAAATCCCAGATGACATTGACATAGAGCAACCCGGATACTATTCTGAGGATGACTCAAAAGATCCCAATGACCATGATTCTCAATAATGGGATACCCGACGACAAGTAAGGACCCTAGCACTACAAAGTTACCCTTCGCATGAATGGCATGGTGAAAAACGTATGTCCTACGGTTCACCTATTTGCCATCAACCGCATCGAGATAGATTGATTTCCGCGTGTCCAAGGGTTAGATCGATGTACTTTGGTCCCCAGAGTTAAGAACCAATTGAACCTCCGCAGGCCGTGATTGGATATATGGATCATTGCTGGGATGATAACAACTTGACTGCTCACCAGCCACCATATGTCATTGGTCAAGAAATGAGAATTCGAGATCAACGCAAATATGAATCAACCATTAGCTATCCACTTCATACAACAGTTCTGATAGGATATACGAACCTTACTTGAAGCCTCACAAGCTATGCTATCATGTTCAAGCTCATTTGATCAAGATTCAGACAGACCAGCTCCAACAGAATTCAGAGCCTACATTGCACCCTAGAGCCTATTGCTAAATATGCCAACCAAAGATGGAGCGGGAATGGTCTGTGGTGACCAAGTTATTGGAGAAGCCGACTATTCAGCTGGATGGACCATGCTGCGCAACAAAGATGGCGTGAAACCCAAAGATGCTTCCCCTCTAGATGAAATGGAGTGTGAAGGAGGTATCAATATTGCGAATAATGGGAGCATCACAAAAGGAATTGCCCAAGGATCTGTCTGAAGATCTAGATCCCAGCAAGGATCATCATTCGGGATGCAGAAGGGTGACATCTAATGATGCAACTACACGTGTTCCGATTGGTGACGTCGACCGAAGGATGCCGATGCAACTTACCAGTGCTTAATGAATTATATGGTCCACAACCAAAGTGCAAGGCCCATGGAAGTCCATGTAGGTGATAGTCTTATGGAGTCCGAGCGGTCAACCTTCCACGTTTCGAATCTGACAGAGATGTTCAATATCTGGAATGAACCTAAAGGCCTCATAGTTAGCCATGAACAACAAAGAATTAAAGGCGTCTGAAGCTTGGCATGAAAGTTGGCACCACTTGTGTGTAAGGAGGATAAGGTCTGAAAACTAGTCAATAATGTGAGCAAGAAAGTAGTCGTGGTATACCCAAAGATTGAAAAACTCGTCTACAGCTTGCTGATTGCTCTAAGAAAGCTCCCCCATTACTTCCAAGTTCATCCGATGGTATGCACCCTCACTAACTGCTACGACAGGTCCTGCAACGACCTGGGGCATCTGGAAAATTGCTTGATCGGGACATAGAGCTAAACCAGTTTGATCTCAACTCCCTCCTAAAGAAGTCCATACGAGGGCAAGCATTAACCGACTACATCGCTGAATGTACCACTCCCGAAGAGGATGTGGCAGATGTAGAAGATGCACCTAGAAGATGTAATCAGACGGTGCAAAGAATGATTGACTGTCCGACGCCGGTGTCTTATTAATAACCCCTAAAGGGCGGTCAATTTACTATGCCTTGCGGTTGAAATTCTCCGCTACTAACAACGGCTCCGAAGACGTCACCCTGATTATCGAATTGAAACTCGCTAAGGAGTGGGGAATATTGGCATTAAGCATATTTTTGGACTTTCACATTGCTGTTCGCCAGGCTCGAAAGGAATTCCAGACGAAGGAACCACCGCTCGCAGCTTACCTAGAACCAGAAGAAGGGTTGTTGGACGAATTGGAACGTTACAACATATCTCATGTCCTGCGAGAAGAAGATCAGAAGGCGGATAATCCGGCCAAGTTAGAACGGTCCGACAATATAGAAAAGATAGAGATGATCCCCATCAAGACATTATGAAATACAAGCATTGATCAGATGGAAGTTGATCCAACGTTCGAGACCAAACCCAGAAGAGAGTCATGGTTAACTCCATGATAAACTTCCTACAGCACAGAATGCATCTGACAAGGTGAAGTGAAAGGCGTGCAATCGTTTTTTATGCCTCGAGATATGACATGCAATTCGACATTGCCTATTTTTCTTGGAAGGATGTCCCAAAACAAACACCAACGAGTGCAATTGCCGAATTCACCGCCCTGAATGATTCGACCAAATCACCAATCAGCCACCCATTAGATGGGAGATGTACATGAATGAAACTTCTGGCGAACGGCATTCTGAAGTTAGAAAGTGAAGACTCATACTTCTACTCTTTTCATCGATTATCTGCCAAGTGACTCACTCCCCTAAGGCTGGGGGCAACTACAGATTTGAGCATAAATTGCTCGAGATTACATCATATAATTTAGAGCTGATACATCAAGAATTTGCCTAGCCAATTGACTTAGTCTTGCCTGAAAGTGAGCAAGTTGAACATCTAGAACGCTTACGCATGAATGCTGGTTGATTGTCGGCGCACCAACCCTTGTCCTTGATATGGGATCGAGGGTATATCAGCAAATTTATGTGATATGATTATCCCACCAGCAGTAATATCCTATTTCCTAGCATGGAAAGTCAAAAAAATTCTATAAGCATGAATCCATTGGTCTCATGCTAATTTTCAACCTAACACTAATGCAAAGATGTGCTACCATTAGCAATCCAGTCATGACTTCTTGACACTCTATCCTTACCCTCAGCACGGGGGCAAAAAGACGATTTGAATGAGATGCGACCTCATCACTCGCTTATAGTACCTACCTAGCCGCCTTTGCCATCTCAAGACCCCGACCAAGGTCTATTCATTTTTTGGGACTGCCACCCCCATGATAATCTGAAAAGACACCCCTCATCAACTAAAGGACTTTGGCAGCCCTTTATTGGCAGAGATAGGGCGAAGCAAAATGGACCTGCAATGAATATGCAACGCCATTTTTCACTCGGAATGATACTCATTCCTTTAACAGGATTATTCTATAACCATGACTCTTATATTTGCATCCTTTATGAGTTATTGATGTAATTAACTCAAATGAAATAATATGTGGATGGTGTAGGTACCTTGGATCTGGTATCGATCAGAATTTTAACACCCGCATGCAGAATTATGGAGCACTGCCATAACGGGCCCGACTGAACTGCTCGCTAGCAAATTCATGCCCCCCGTCTAAAGAAAGTCATATAGCTCAAGGTGGATTTGGAATGATCATCCAATCCTTGGCTTACACGTGGCAGACCGCAAGACAATTGTACATAAATCATTGAATCGCAAAGTCGTAGTCTAACTCCAGATGAACGCGGTGTGACCGCCTACATGGCTCGATCTTATGCTCGACGCCACCGGATTACATGAATTCAAATAAAGGAGGTACCCGAAGTTTGGTGCCAACCAATCCTCCCAAAGACTGTTCGGAGGAACGCAGAGCCTTGGCAAATGTTTTCCAACTGTTTGTCTGTCTGACTTTAATCCTCAGAGCTTGGATTAAAATATAAACCTTGGATGAGTTTGAAGGGCGTGCCTGATTGAAGACCGCTCGATCCATGACTCTAACTCTCATGATTCGAGAGAGACTATAAAGGACGCGAAGATGACGTCCACAAGGCGCGAAGGTGCACCATGATGGGAACCGCCTCGACAACACTCAACTCTCCAGAGCAGAGAGAGTATAAAAGCGTCTCTGATTGAGCGCTGAGAAAGAGCTCCTTCCCCGCTGAAGGATCGGGGAGCGAATGAATTGCTGAGCTCGAACTCTAACTCTCCAGAGAGAGAGAGAGAGTATAAAAGCGTCTCTGATTGAGCGCTGAGAAAGAACTCTTACCCCGCTGAAGGATCGGGGAGCGACAGAACAACTGAGCTAGAACTCTAACTCTCTAGAGAGAGAGAGTATAAAAGCGTCTCTGATTGAGCGCTGAGAAAGAGCTCCTTCCCCGCTGAAGGATCGGGGAGCGAATGAATTGCTGAGCTCGAACTCTAACTCTCCAGAGAGAGAGAGAGAGTATTAAAACGTCTCTGATTGAGCGCTGAGAAAGAACTCTTACCCCGCTGAAGGATCGGGGAGCGACAGAACAGCTGAGTTCGAACTCTAACCTTGGCGACCGCCAGGAGAGTATAAAAGCGTCTATGATTAAGCGCTGAGAAAGGTGCTGGAGACTCAGCACCCCCCATAATTTCTGCTCCGCTGAAGGATCGTTGAGCATATCATGTAACAAGCTAGAACTCCTACCCCGCTGAAGGATTGGGGAGCAGATTGAAAGCTGAGTTCGAACTCCAGGGAAAGTATAAAGGCGCTCGAGACTTAGCGCCACAAGGGCTCCTACCCCGCCAGAGTGTCGGGGGACTGACTGAACTCCGAGCCCGGATCCTCCATGTCCAGACATGGGGGCAAAACAGTTAAGGTCCTAATCAATCCTCAACAAAGCCCTGGCCAGACACTAAGTTAATGATTGATTGGGAGCATACCTATACACACATACTACTTTTGTGCATTTTCATTTATAATTGCGTTGACTACTTATAACGCTTCAGGACTTATTTGCCCATTCGCAGGTACAAGACAATGCGAAAGGAACAGAATTTTTATTACTAAACGCAGGTTTACAAAAGATAACTAGTCAAGAACGCGAGGGCCTCACTCGCAGTGATGGCAACGTGCTAATGGAAAACGAACAAAGGGTCGCGTCCAGAAGGATGATGCAGGCCCCTTGAAGACCAGAAAGCAGATGCAAAGAGAACGTCCATCTGCTGATCCCAACTTACTTCCATAATGGGAAGCTCAGATAAGGCTTGATATATCCCACGTAATAATTGAACATGATGCAACCATTTCGTCCCCGACCTTTCCCTTGATGCAAAGAGCAAACGGGAGCACTCGAGGTGACTACAATCTGACCCTTTACCGCTTGATTTCTGTCCTCGGAGCTTGGATGGGAGACTAGGGCTTAGCATGGGCTGAATACCAACAATTCATTTTTGCACTCAACTCCGGCTCTCGATGCGAGAAGTGAACATGAATCCAGAGAAGACGTGAATTCGAAGTGTACTTCTCAACAAAAACCCCTGTGGATAGGGGGCACATGAATCAAGAAGCACGAGGCCGACCTTCACCTATTTCAGGAATGAATTGGAAGGCCGAGCAACAATCATCAATTTGCTGGAAATGATAAAATTGAAGTTCAGGTAGTGACGAACTTGGCACAGTCAGATATCAACCATCAGCTTGGGTTGAACACAAACCAATCAGCAGGCGCGCAACATGCGGTTTCGATTCCCTACGTCATGGATGGAAACACAGGCAATGGAACAGCTACCTGCAACATCCTAGATGAGAATGCAAGAATTGTGACAAACTCAGATCATGCACGACCAGTTTTAACTCCAACTCGAATGAATACTCGAGCGACATTTCATACTCAGCTCTAAGAAAGAACGCAACAATTCGAAAAAAAAGAACCCGGTCAGGTCGAATGACTCGAACCATGACCCGGGGGCAATATCGACATGGAAACAAGAAATCTGCAAAGACCCCCTTTGTAATCTCAGATTCGATGCTGGGGGCACCAGCCAGGATCTTGATAATGTGCATCAATTCTTTGATGGCAACCTGCTCGCCAGTTTGATTCGGCGCCTCTCGAGAGGCGACACTTCTCGAGATGATATGGATAACAACAATTACAGCCCTCACACGTGGGACGTCAGGATCCCCTGTTATTCCCCCAGACTTTAAATTTTCTCTATAACAAGACTTGCTCAGAGATTTTGATGAATTCAACCCTGAAGTGGATAGACTTTCATGACAAAAATGTGTTAGCGTCGAGACGAATGACCTAGATGCCTTCCTGACTAAAGAATGGAGTAGCTTCTAATTCCTGAAACGATAACGACAAAGGAAAAGCCCTGGAAAACAATGACAAGAATGTGCAATTCCAAAGAGAATCTATACCACTTATCGAGCCTATGATCTTGTTTGACAAGCACAATTGAACCGAGCATGAGAAAGAGACTCAATAAGACTGTGATAACCATTTCGGACTATGCTGAAGCATAAACGGTGGGGCCCAACTAACTTCATAATGACATTTATTCACTCGCATTCAACAACCTTACTTGACTCCGCAACTGATCTGATGAGAGTAACCGAATTCACTGATGTCCGATGAGGCAATCCTCATTATCTAACTCAAGAGAAGATATGATATCAAAGCAAATGTGGTTCAACCATTCGCATGTACAATTCCGATTTTTGCTAAATTGAGAAACAGTACAGAATGATCTGGGTCGACTAAGATTGCTGAACCTGCAACTCTTACCAGATGCAATGACAGGAAGTATAAAATCTTCAAGATTAAATGCCTTATTGACTCAACTCAACCCCCATCGATACTGGGGGCATAAGTACTGACCTCGCTTGTCCTCCGATGGCACTGAGAGCACAAGTGTCGGTTCATAGACTAACTTTGAAGACAATCCTGGCATGAAATGGGATTCAAAACATGTATGTCATGCCTCCGGAGTACAATCTTACTCATCTTTGTCGACCAAGCGAGCTAGCTTGTGGATCGAATGTGAACTTAAAGACTCAAACTACACCGAATGGAAGGCGTGACAAACCTATCTACTGCCTCGCGATGGTGACGATCCTATAGGCACTGGTCCACATAATTTTAACAACATCCCTTACTGACTACTTCATATGTGAATATTGGATTAAGAAATGATCAGTAACAATTGTGGATTCTCTCGACTACAATCCAGAGTGATCATGGCTTTTGAATTCTTTACTGTTACGATTCAATGCGATTTTAAGATCCTGGATTAATATCAAGATATCAAGATAGTTCGAACTTGAGTACAAATGACAAATACATATGTTGATTCTGATGTGCTTTAAGCCAACAGTCCAGTTGTTAGCTTAGAGCCCAAAGGTTCTTACATCGCCCCATGATTTGGGTGGCTACTACATTTATTGACTCATATGTAAAAGAAAGTCCAACCCTACCACGCGCTTGGCTTGCATAGAGTGATGATGTTGTTTGGCGACGACCTATGCGTGTAGGATCACGCTCGGGAGCCGACAATTTAGCATGACTAGTGACGGATGAATTAGATCTTTCGATTTGACAAGGTTTAAACAATTTCTTGATCGTCTCGAATACTCCTCTTATAGAACTTAGCCTGATTAGCTCCAATGGAAGCAATGCAACAATTGGATAAAGCCTTCTCAAGGACAAATGATATTCCAGAAAGATTTAGCTCAACATATTCAAAGCACATCTCATCCTCGATAAGATGTACTTTGGGGGGCAAAATGTTAGCATGCTTTGTGACCAGGCTACCCAAAGCAAAGATCATGTTGACATACCTCTGGGTAAATGCTGTCTCATATGGAATCTCTGGATAACATCGCTCTCCGACATTGGAAGCATCATCAGAAGACACAAGGCAGTTTGGTCAAAATCACAACATCAGTATAAACTGGCCCGAAACCCCTATCAAATGACCTCATTTGGATCCATTCACATCATATACTCGTAGCCCTTTGAATTAGCTTCGGTTTGAGCTTTGGTTTGGCTCAATCGGACTTACGGTTTGAAAGTTACGCCCATTTCCGTGAACGAGTGTAAGCTGGCATATGACCGCGATCCGATCCGCCCTTGCCTACGCGATCCGATCCGCCCTTGCCTACGCGATCTAATCCGCCCTTGCCTACGCGATCTGATCCGACCTTGCCTACGCGATCCGATCCGCCCTTGCCTACGCGATCCGATCCGACCTTGCCTACGCGATCCGACCCATGACCGCGATCCGACCTATGACCGCGATCCGAACTTCGGACCTGTTCGCACGCAGCTTGTTTTGACCTATTCTCAAGGCTACTGGCTCTCCTATTTTTCTGGATCGCCTGCCACATACCCCATCACGAACCAGTCCTCCCAGGAGCTTTCCTACAGCTATAAATACACCTTCAGAGGGCATTTTCAGGGGACTTTTGGGCATCTCAACTTCCATGGCTGCCATGGCCAACACTTCTCCATGAATAACCACAATCTTCCTCAATAAATTCAATGGATTCGGAGAGAATTATTCATTGAATTCAAGTGATTGAAAGACAATATTCATTGTAATTGTAATCTATGAGTGAAATGAGAAAATATGAAGTGGACGTAGGCTTGCTAACGCCGAACCACTATAAAAATCCCGTTGTCTTGCTTTTCTCTTATTTTTTTCAGTTATTTCTTCATATCCTACGCTCTAAATACGATAATTTGGGTGTTAGGACCATTTTTTGGTCTAACATTATCCTAATACTTCAAAACAACCATTCTTTTTAATCCTACCCCTAATTCTCTAAATAGCCATTCCTTCCAACAATTACCACTATTTTTTAACTATTATGATGGATTGATTTTTGCAGCACCCAATCCAAATGATTCATCATCTTTCATATTTGTCGATATACCCGTACTATGCTTAAACTACCCCTACTTCTCTTTATACTTCAAAAAAACCCTTCTTTTAAATCCAACCCCCAATTCTCTAAATAGCCCTTACTTCCAACAACTACCCCTACTTTTTAACTTCTGTGAAGTGTTGGTTTTTGCAGCACCCAATCCAAATGATTCCTCATCTTTCGTATTTGTCGATCTACCCCTACTATGCTCAAACTACCCCAACTTCTCTTAATATTTCAAAAAAGTCCTACTTATAAATCCAACCCCCAATTCTCTAAATAGCCCTTACTTCCAACAATTACCCCTATTTTTTAACTTCTGTGAAGGGTTGGTTTTTGCAGCTCCCAATCCAAATGATTAATCATCTTTCGTATTTGTCGATCTACCCCTACTATGCTTAAACTACCCCAGCTTCTCTTAATACTTCAAAATAGTCCTACTTTTAAATCCTACCCCTAATTCTCTAAATAGCCCTTCATTTAACCAATTAACTATATATTTTTACTATTGTGAAGGGTTGGTTTTTGTAGCACCCAATCCAAACGATTCATATTCTTTCATATTTGTCGATCTACCCCTCCTATGTTTAAACTACCCCTACTTCTCTTAATACATCAAAACATCCCTTCTTTTAAATCGTACCCCTAATTTGCTAAATAGCCCTGCATTCCAACAATTACCTCTATTTTTTAACTACTGCGAAGGGTTGGTTTTGCAGCACCCAACCCAAACAATTCATCATCTTTCATATTTGTTGATCTATCCCTACTATGCTTAATCTTCCCCTACTTCTCTTAATGCTTCAAAACAGTCCTTCTTTTAAATCCTACACCTAATTCTCCAAATATTCATTACTTCCAACAATTACCCCTATCTTTTTGCTACTGTGAAGGGTTGGTTTATTCAGCAACCAATCCAAACGATTCATCATTTTTCATATTTGTCGATCTACCCCTACTTTGCTTAAACTACCCCTAATCCTCTTAATACTTCACAAAACAACCATTCTTTTTAATCCTACCCCTAATTCTCTAAATAACCCTTACTTCCGAAAATTACCCCAATCTTTTTAATACTGTGAAGGGTTGGTTTTTGCAGCACCCAATCTAAATTATTCAACATATTTCATATTTGTCGACCTATCCCGCCTATGCTTAAACTACACTACTTTTCTTAATACTTCGAAACAACCCTTTTTTTAATCCAACCCCTGATTGTATAAATAGCCCTTACTTCCAACAATTACCCTTACTTTTTATATTTTGTGAACGGTTGGTTTTTGTAGCACCCAATCCAAATGATTCTTCGTCTTTTATATTTGTCGATCTACCCCTACTATGCTTAATCTACCCCTACTTCTCTTAATACATAAAAATAGTCATTTTAATCCTACACCTAATTCTGTAAATATCCCTTACTTCCAACAGTTGCCCCTTTTTTTAACTATTGTGGAGGATTGGTTTTTGCAGCACCTAATCCAAACTATTCAACATCTTTCATATTTGTCGATATACCCCTACTATGGTTAAACTACCCCTACTTCTCGTAATACTTCAAAACAACCCTTCTTTTCAAACCTATCCCTAATTCTCTAAATAGCCCTTACTTCCAACAATTACGCCTATTTTTTAACTTTTGTGAAGTGTGTGTTTTTGTAGCACCCAATCCAAATGACTCATCATCTTTCATATTTGTCGATCTTCCCCTACTATGCTTAATCTACCACTACTTCTCTTAATACTTCAAAACAGCCCTTATTTTTAATCCTACCCCTAATTCTCTAAATAGCCCTTCCTTTCAACAATTACACCTATTTTTTAAGTATTGTGAAGGAATGGTTTTGGCAGCACCCAACCGAAACGATTCATCATCTTTCATATTTGTCGATCTACCCCTACTATGCTTAAACTACCCCTGCTTCTCTTAATTCTTCAAAACAATCCTTCTTTTAAATCCTACCCCCAATTCTCTAAATAGCCCTTACTTCCAACAATTACCCCTATTTTTAACTATTGTGAATGATTGGTTTTTGCAGCACCCAATCCAAAGGATTCATCATCTTTCATATTTGTCGATCTACCCCTACTATGCTTTAATTACCCCTAATTCTCGTAATACTTCAAAACAACCCCTCTTTTTAATCCTACTCCAATTCTCTAAACAGCCCTTACTTCAAACAATTACCCCTATTTTTTACCTTTTGTGAAGGGTTGGTTTTTGTAGCACCCAATACAAATGATTCATCATCTTTCTTACTTGTCGATCTACCCCTACTATGCTTAATCTACCCCTACTTCCCTTAATACTTCAAAACAGCCCTTCTTTATAATCCTACCCCTAATTCTCTAAATAGCCATTATTTTCAACAATTACCCCTATTTTTTAACTATTGTGAAGGATTAGTTTTTGAAGCACCTAATCAAAACGATTCATCGTCTTTCATATTTGTCGATCTACCCCTACTATACTTAAACTACACCTACTTCTCTTAATACTTCAAAACAGTATTTATTTTAAATCCTACTCCTAATTCTTTAAATAACCCTTATTTCCAACAATTACCCCTATCTTTTTACCATTGTGAAGGGTTGGTTTTTGCAGCACCCAATCCAAATGATTCATCATCTTTTATATTTGCCAATCTACCCCTAGTATGCTTAAGCTACCCTTATTTCTCTTAATACTTCAAAACAGCCCTTCTTTTTAATCGTACACCTAATCCAAATGATTAATCATGTTTCATATTTGTCGATCTACCCCTACCATGCTTAAACTGTCCCTAATTATCTTAATAATTCAAAACAACCCTTCTTTTTAATCCTACCCCTACCATGCTTTACCTTTTGTGAAGGGTTGGTTTTTGCAGCACCCAATCCAAAAGATTAACCATCTTTCATATTTGTCGATCTACCCCTACTATGCTTAAACTACCCCTACTTATCTTAATATTTCAAAACAACCCTTCTTTTTAATCCTACCCCTAATTCTCCAGTAAGCCCTTCCTCCCAACAATTACCCTTATTTTTCAATTATTGTGCAGGATTGGTTTTTCAGCACCCAATCCAAACGATTCATCATCTTTCATATTTATCGATCTACCCCTACTATGCTTAAACTGCCCATAATTCTCTTAATACTTCAAAACAACCATTCTTTTTACTCTTACCCCTAATTCTCTAAACAACCCTTACTTCCAACAATTTCCCATATTTTTTACCTTTTGTGAATGGTTGGTTTTTGCAGCACTCAATCCAAAAGATTCATCATCTTTCATATTTGTGGATCTACCCCTACTATGCTTAAACTACCCCTAATTCTCGTAATACTTCAAAACGATCCTACTTTTTAATCCTACCCCTAATTCTCTAAACAACACTTACTTCAAACAATTACCCCTATTTTTTACCTTTTGTGAAGGGTTGGTTTTTGTAGCACCCAATCCAAATGATTCATCATCTTCCATATTTGTCGATCTACCCCTACTATGCGTAATCTTCCCCTACTTCCCTTAATACTTCAAAATAGCCCTTCTTTATAACCCTACACCTAATTATCTAAATAGCCATTACTTTCAACAATTATCCCTATTTTTTAACTATTGTGAAGGATTAGTTTTTGTAGAACCCAATCGAAACGATTTATCGTCTTTCATATTTGTCGATCTACCCCTACTATGCTTAAACTACCCCTACTTCTCTTAATACTTCAAAACAATCTTTCTTTTAAATCCTAACCCTAACTCTGTAAATTTCCATTATTTCCAACAATTACCCCTATCTTTTTACCACTGTGAAGGGTTGGTTTTTGCAGCACCCAATCCAAATGATTCATCATTTTTTATATTTGCCATTCTACCCCTACTATGCTTAAGCTACCCTTACTTCTCTAAATACTCCAAAATAACCCTTCTTTTTAATCGTACCCCTAATTCTCTAAATAGCCCTTACTTACAACAATTACCCCTATCTTTTTACTACTTTGAAGGATTGGTTTTTGCAGCATGTAATCCAAACGAGTCATTATCTTTCCTATTTGTCGATCTACCCCTACCATGCTTAAACTGTCCCTACTTATCTTGATACTTCAAAACAACCCTTCTTTTTAATCCTACCCCTAATTATCTAAATTGCCATTACTTCCAAAAATTACCACTATTTTTTAACTATTGTGAAGGATTGGTTTTTGCAGCACCCAATCCAAATCATCCATCATCTTTCATATTTGTCGATCTACCCCTACTATGCTTAAACTACCCCTACTCCTCTTAATACTTCAAAACAACCCTTCTTTTAAATCCTACCCCCAATTTTCTAAATATCCCTTACTTCCAACAATTACCCCTATTTTTTAACTTCTGTGAAGTGTTGGTTTTTGCAGCACCCAATCAAAATGATTCATCATCTTTCTTATTTGTCGATCTACCCCTACTATGCTTAAACTACCCCGAACTTCTCTTAATATTTCAAAACAGTCGTACTTTTAAATCCTACCCCTAATTCTCTAAATAACCCTTACTTCCAACAATTACCCCTATCTTTTTACTACTGTGAAGATTTGGTTTTTACAGCACCCAATCCAAATGATTCGTCATCTTTCATATTTATCTATCTACCCTCCTATGCTTAAACTAACCCTACTTCTCTTAATACTTCAAAACAACCCTTCTTTTTAATCGTACTCCTAATTCTCTAAATAGCCCTTACTTCCAACAATTACCTCTATTTCTTTTAACTACTGTGAAGGGTTGGTTTTTGCAGCACCCAATCCAAACGATTCATTATATTTCATATTTTTCGATCTATCCCTACTATGCTTAAACTACACCTACTTCTCTTAATACTCCAAAACAGTCGTTCTTTTAAATCCTACCCCTAATTCTCTAAATAGCCATTACTTCCAACAATTACCCCTATCTTTTTACTACTGTGAAGGGTTGGTTTTTGCAGCACCCAATCCAAATGATTAATCATCTTTCATATTTGTTCATCTACCCCTACTATGCTTAAACTACACCTATACCTCTTAATACTTCACAAAACAACCCTTCTTTTTAACCCTATCCCTAATTCTCTAAATAGCCCTTACTTCTGAAAATTAACCCTATTTTTGAACTACGGCAAAGGTTTTTTTTTTTTTTTTGCAGCAACCAATCCAAACGATTCATCATCTTTCATAATTGTTGACCTACCCCTCTTATGCTTAAACTGCCCTACTTCTCTTAATACATCAAACTATACCTTCTTTTTAATCCTACCCCTAATTCTCTAAATAGCCCTTACTTTTAACAATTACCCCTATTTTATACATTTTGTGAAGGGCTAGTTTTTGTAGCACCTAATCCAAATGATTCATCATCTATCATATTTGTCCATCTACCCCTACAATGCTTAATCTACCCCTACTTCTCTTAATACATAAAAACAGTCCTTGTTTTAATCCTACACCTTTAATTAGCCCTTACTTCCAACAATCACCTATATTTTTTAACTACAGTGATGGATTGGTTTTTGCAGCACTCAATCCAAACGATTCATCGTCTTTCATATTTGTCGATCTACCCCTACTATGCTTAAACTACCCCTACTTCTCGTAATACTTCACAGCAACACTTCTTTTTAATCCTACCCCAAATTCCCTAAACAGACCTTACTTCCAACAATTACCCCTATTTTTTACCTTTTGTGAAGTTTTGGTTTTTGTAGCACCCAATCCAAATGATTCATCATCTTTCATATTTGTCGATCTGCCCCTTTTATGCATAATCTACCCCTACTTCTCTTAATACTTCAAAACAGCCCTTCTTTTTAATCCAACACCTAATTCTATAAGTAGCCTTTCCTATCAATAATTACATCTATTTTTTAACTATTGTGAAGGATTGGTTTTTGCAACACCCAATCAAAACGATTCATAATCTTTCATATTTGTTGATTTACCCCTACTAAGCATAAACTACCCCTACTTCTCTTAATACTTCAAAAGAACCTTTCTTTAAGATCCTACCCCTAATTCTCTAAATAGCCCTTATTTCCAACAATTACCCCTATCTTTTTACTACTATGAAGGGTTGGTTTTTGCAGCACCCAATCCAAACGATTCATTATCTTTTATATTTGTCGATCTACCCTTATTATGCTTAGACTACCCCTACTTCACTTAATACATCAAAATAGCCCTTCTTTTTAATCGTACCCCTAATTCTCTAAATAGCCCTTCCTTCCAACAGTTACCCCTACTTTTTAACTATTGTGAAGGATTGGTTGTTAAGCACCCAATCCAAATGATTCCTCATCTTGCATATTTATTGATCTACCCCTATTATGCTTAACTACCCCTACTTCTCTTAATACTTCAAAACAACTCTTCTTTTTAATCCTCCCCCTAATTCTCTAAATAGCCCTTACTTCCAACAATTACCCCTATTTTTTACCTTTTGTTAAGGGTTGGTTTTTGTAGCACCTAATCCAAATGATTCATCATCTTTCATATTTTTCGATCTACCCCTACTATGCTTAATCTACACCTACTTCTCTTAATGTTTCAAAACAGCCCTTCTTTTTAATCCTAATCCTAATTCTCTAAATAGCCCTTCCTTTCAACAATTACCCCTATTTTTTAGCTATTGTGAAGGATTGGTTTTTTCCGCACCCAATCGAAACGATTCATCAACTTTCATATTTGTCGATCTACCCCTACTATGCTTAAACTACCCCTACTTCTCTTAATACTTCAAAACAGTCTTTCTTTTAAATCCTAATCCTAATTCTCTAAATGGACCTTGTTTCCAACAATTACCCCTGTCTTTTTACTACTGTGAAGGGTTGATTTTTGGAGCACCCAATCCAAACGATTCATCATCTTTTATATTTGTCGTTCTATCCCTATTATGCTTAAACTACCCCTACTTCTCTTAATACTTCAAAACAGTCCTTCTTTTTAATCATACCCCTTCTTTCCAACAATTACCCCTACTTTTTAACTATTGTGAACGATTGGTTTTCTTAGCACCCAATCCAAATGATTCATCATCTTTCATGTTTATCGATCTACCCCTACTATGCTTAAACTACCCCTACTTCTCTTAATACCTCAAAACCACTCTTCTTTTTAATCCTTCCCCTAATTCTCTAAATAGCCCTTACTTCCAACAATTACCCCTATTTTTTACCTTTTGTGAAGGGTTGGTTTCTGCAGCACCCAATCCAAACGATTCACCATCTTTCATATTTGTCGATCTACCCCTACTATGACTAAACTACCCCTACTTATCTTAATATTTAAAAATAACCCTTCCTTTTAATCCTACCCCTAATTCTCTAGTAAGCCCTTCCTTCCAACAATTACCCTTATTTTTCAATTATTGTGAAGGATTGGTTTTAGCAGCACCCAATCCAAACGATTCATTATCTTTCAGATTTGTCGATCTACCCCAACTATGCTTAAACTACCCCTACTTCTCTTATTACTTCAAAGGAACCCTTCCTTTTACTCTTATTGTAACACCCCGCGTCCATTAATGTCACTCGCAAAGGGAATGCATTAACTTCCATGGAGCATTTTAAGTGAATATAGAACAGAAAATCACAACAAGACAGATATAAATTAGTACTTGAAAATTTAAAACTTTATATTTATTGCAGCAGAAGGTAAATATGTTTAGTTACATCATCAAAAACCATAAACAAAGTCAAGTACATAATATCCATCTTGATAAAACAAAGACCATAATCCCACTACTACAAATAGCCATAAAGAAAATGATAGCCTAAACTTTACTTCGGCAATCCAAATCCAAGTGCTCTCAAAGTGATCCCAATCAAGCTCCACTAGTACTAGTCCCACCCTTAGAACCTGGGGGGGGGGGGAAGAAAAGAGGTGGAAATAAGGGGGGTCAGACATAAAGTCTGGCGAGTCCGATAACTCTAACAACACAATTATTAAAGCAATATGATAAGATATAAGCTGGAGAATAAGGTAATGACTGTGTGAAGCACATTGGTATGGCAAGGCAATCAAGAGAAACAGAGATAACGTAAATGGCGCTTCCTAATCGATATAGAATAATTACTATACTCTACCGCTTTGTACCATACTGTACTAGCACTAACTGCACCGCTACTAGTTACTCTAGAAATTTGATCCCTCTTGGCTAAATAGAATGATGATAGCTTCGTGTACTACTAGATGTACCCACTATCCTCCATGTTTGACTGTATATCTCTAGTTGCTATCATAGGTACCCAACGTGCACCTATCCCCACTATATGTACCCCTTCAATAAGTAATAATGTTAATTCCATGTACTCCTAGCTGACGTCATAGGTGCCGCCTGCTCCTATCTCCACTAGGTGTACCCCCCTAATAATTATTAATAATAGTGGTAGCTTCGTGTACCCCTAGCTGACTACATTGGTGCCGTCTGCTCCTATCTCCACTAGGTGTACCCACTACCCTGCCCCATTCGATCGGCTCCCAAACTCATAGATACCCGTGCTGGCCCCACAGTGGGGTGTATCACTCCCCAAAGTGGCAACCCGATACCACCAATGATGCACGGCTTATACCTACACGATGCAACAACGTCTTACCTACCATCCCAGGTCCACACACGCATATGAACCCGTTGGACTTGCATTGCCACCGCTAACCCGGTTTGGCCTCTTACAGTCAAGCCCAGTATGCGTGTCCCGTCCTCGACTTGGGTCGAGCCCACAGAGATACAAATGGGTTACTGGTTGAAACGGGCCCCCATTACTTGACGCAAGCTATCCACCTAAGCTTGGTCCCCTCTAGTATATCCCACTTAACCCACTTCTTATTCATGTCACTTACATGTTTCAATTTTGGTTAAGAGTTTCTATTATTAATTCCACATGCCACCCAAGGCACCTGCTTAACCCCTATGTCCCACTTACATGTTTTACCTTGGTTAAGTGTTACTAATCGTATTTCCTCATGCAACCCAAGGCACCCACTAGATTCCACATTCCACCCAAGGCACCCACTTAACCCTCTCATGTCCCACTACATGTTTATCTGTTTAAGTGTTTCTTAATTCATTAAGACCATAACCTCATAAAGACCTCTCACATTAGACTGCCATTTGCGGCAGCTGGATTTGCCGGGCAGTTCCGAGCAGTCTTACACCGCAAAAGAGCCTAACCTCGTGTCTTTACAATTTTACATATTCAATTTATGCCTAAGACCTCTCACATTAGACTGGCATTTGTGGCAGCTGGATTTGCCGGGCGGGTTCGGGCAGTCTTACACCACAAAAGAGCCTAACCTCGTGTCTTAGACGATTAATTACTCCTAATTAATAATTCCCCAATTTGAATTACTTTCCCTATTCAAATTATCAATCAATTCCAAATTTAACGATGTCCATAATTGACTCAATTATGTCCATCCATTTATGGTATTTAAAATCATACTAATTTTCACCACAATTATATTTTATTCCTTTAAAATTAATTACATGCCTTTTTAGGCCATTACATGCCAAATTCACAACATGTGTATATCCCCTATTATCCCCATCGCACCCCCGTCATTCGTTCGTTTAACATGACATATACATATTGGACTAGAAAATAGTCAAATACTGAAAGAAAAAGGGAATAAACGTCACAAACTCACATACACACAATAATAGATTTAATTTGCATCTAACTTGCAATTAAGAATTACAACATGCTTGCATAGTCTTTGTATTATAAAGGATCCAAAAATCATAGATCTAAAAGGTGTGAACTTGCATGTATGAACTTAGTTTTCACCCAACTAGCCTAGGTAATTATCACAAACTTACATAAACTATGTATGTCGTCAACCTAAACATAAAGGTGTCATCTTGCATAATTATTGATCCAATAAAAGGTGTTAACCTGAGTAAACTATGGATCCACATAAAGGTGTAAGCTTGCATAACTATGCATGTCATTGTTTCAACATAAAAATGTCAACTTGAACATGGATCTAAACTTTAAAGGTGTGAACTTGTAAGTATGTGAATCCAATTATCACTTAAACTTGCATATGAACATAATACTTATACGAACTAGCATATGTTCCACATCCATATTCGCATAAAAACTGATGTTATAAACCTAGGTGATGGATTATAAAAAGGGATTCATTGACACAAGTTAACATCATGAATTACTAGCATATATTTTAGATCCAAACTTACATAACATCATATAACTCGCATACAACTTGCGTGATCCTATTAACATGCATAACATCATATGTGAAACTTGCATAATCATATAACTTGCATAACATCATACATGAAACTTGCATAACATCATACATGAAACTTGCATAACATCATATATAAAACTTGCATAACATCATACATGTAACTTGCATAACATCATATATAAAACTTCCATAACATCATAAAATATGGATCAAGTTAACATACATGATTAAGCATATGAATTAGATTTACAACCACAATTTATAACCCAACGTATATCACATCATAATTGATTTAGCAATTATTTTGTTAAAGTGATCGAACTCACAACTCAAAAGCGGTCTTGAGTTCTGAATTCTGATTTCTGGAGTTGAATTAGCTCTCTTTTGAAGAAGATTCGTTGTTAGGGTTGAATAGAACTGATTTAATTTGTTGTTCTTCCTCTTTAATTTGTGGCGGCTACTCTAGGGTTCAAGACGACAGCATGACGGCCATAGTTTCAGTTTTAATTCTGATTTAGGGTTTGAGTCTATGGGTCTTTTTATAGAGTTTTGAATTAATTTAAGCCGTCAGATGATCTTAGGGTTAATCAAAACCATTCAGTCATGACAGGGTGACAAGTCAGCCCTAATGACTCTGCAAAGAGTCAGAAAGGACTCAACAATGAGTCAGAACATGGGTCAGACTGAACCAGAAGGCTGTGCAGGTTTTCACTCGGCCTGGGCGCACTTGGGAAGTGCGCCAATGCAAATTTGTATTGGCGCACTTCCCAAGTGCGCCAGTGCAATTTAATTTTGTTTTCTTTTATCCACCAAACTTTGTTCGTCTATAACACCTTCATCTGGTACCCGTTTCCCGCAAACTCGGACTCTATTTCAACCAGAATTCCGAGACGAACAAAATGGCGCAACCCCATTCCCTTAATTCTCACGTCTGCGATTAATAATTCTTTATTTTAGTTAATTCGATTATTCAAAAATCTGGGGTGTTACACCTACCCCTAATCTCTAAACAGCCCTTGATTCCAACATTTACCCATATTTTTTACCTTTTGTGAATGGTTGGTTTTTGTAGCACCCAATCCAAATGATTCATCATCTTTCATGTTTTTCGATCTACTCCTACTATGCTTAATCTAACCCTTCATCTCTTAATACTTCAAAACAACCCTTCTTTTTAATCCTACCCATAATTCTCTAAACAGCCCTTCCTTTCAACAATTACCCCAATTTTTTTAAACTATTGTGAAGAATTGTTTTTTGCAGCACCCAATCGAAATGATTCACCATCTTTCATATTTGTTGATCTAACCCTACTATACTTAAACTAACCCTACTTCTCTTAATACTTCAAAACAACCCTTCTTTTTAATCGTACTCCTAATTCTCTAAATAACCCTTATTTAAACAATTACGTCTGTCTTTTTACTTCTGTGAAGGATTGGTTTTTGCAGCACATAATCCAAACGATTCACCATCATTTATATTTGTCGATCTACCCCTACTATTCTTAAACTTCCTCTACTTCTCTTAATACTTCAAAACAGCCCTACTTTTAAATTCTACGCCAAATTCTCTAAATAGCCCTTACTTCCAACAATTACCCCTATATTTTAACTTATGTGAATGTCGGTTTTTGCAGCACCCAATTCAAATGATTCATCATATTTCATATTAGTCGATCTACCCCTACTATGCTTAAACTACCCCAACTTCTCTTAATACTTCAAAATAGTCCTTCTATTAAATCCTACCCCTAATTCTCTAAATAGCCCTTACTTCCAACAATTACCCCTATCTTTTTACCACTGCGAAGGGTTGGATTTTGCAGGACCCAATCCAAACGATTCATCATCTTTCATATTTGTCGATCTACCCCTCCAATGCTTAAACTACCCCAACTTCTCTTAATATTTCAAAATAACCCTTCTTTTTAATCGTACGCCTAATTCTCTAAATAGCCCTTACTTCAACTATTACCCCTATCTTTTTACTACTGTGAAGGGTTGATTTTTGCTGCTCCCAATCAAAACGATTCATCATCTTTCATATTAGTCGATCTACCCCTCTATTGCTGAAACTACCCCTACTTCTCTTAATACTTCAAAACTACCCTTCTCTTTAATTGTACCCCTAATTATCTAAATAGCCTTTACTTCCAACAATTACCTCTATTTTTTAACTACTGCGAAGGGTTAGTTTTTGCAGCACCCAATCCATACGATTCATCATCTTTCATATTTGTCGATCTATCTCTACTATGCTTAAACTACCACTACTTCTCTTAATACTTCAAAACGGTCCTTCTTTTAAATCCTACCCCTAATTCTCTAAATATCCATTACTTCCAACAATTACCCCTACCTTTTTACTACTGTGAACGGTTGGTTTTTGCAGCACACAATCCAAACGATTCATCATCTTTTATATTTGACGATCTACCCCTATTATGCTTAAACTACCCCTACTTCTCTTAACACTTCAAAACCGCCATTTTTTTTAATCATATCCCTAATTCTCTAAATAGCCCTTCCTTCAAAAAATTACCCCTATTTTTTGACTATTGTGAAGGAATGGTTTTTGCAGCACGCAATCCAAATGATTCATCATCTTTCATATTTATCGATCTAGCCCTACTATGATTAAACTTCCCGTACTTCTCTTAATACTTCAAAACAACCCTTCTTTTAATCCTACCCCTAATTCTCTAAAAGGTCATTACTTCCAACAATTACCCCTATTTTTTTTATCTTTTGTGAAGGGTTGGTTTTTGTAGGACCCAATCCAAATGATTCAGCATCTTTCATATTTGTTGATCTACCCCTACTATACTTTATCTACCCCTACATCTCTTAATACTTAAAAACATGCTTTATTTTAATCCCACACCTAATTCCGTAAATATCCCTTACTTCCAACAATTATCCCTATTTTTTACTATTCTGAAGGATTGTTTTTTGCAGCAACCAATCCAAACGATTCACCATCTTTCATATTTGTCGATCTACCCCTACTATTCTTAAACTACCTCTACTTCTCTTAATACTTCAAAACAGTACTTCTTTTGAATTCTGCCCCTAATTCTCTAAATAGCCCTTTTTTCCAACAATTACCCCCATCTTTTTACTACTATGAAGGGTTGGTTTTTGCAGCGCCCAATTCAATCGATTCAACATCTTTTATATTTGTAGATTTACCACTCTATTGCTTAAACTACCCCTGCTTCTTTTAATACATCGAAACAAGTCTTCTTTTTAATTGAAACCCTAATTCTCTAAATAGCCTTTACTTCCACCAATTACCTATATTTTTTATCTACTGTGAAGGGTTGGTTTTTGCAGCACACAATCCAAACGATTCATCATCTTTCATATTTTTCGATCTATCCCTATTATGCTTAAACTACTCCTACTTCTCTTAATACTTCAAAACCGTCCTTCTTTTGAATCCTACCCCTAATTCTCTAAATAGCCATTACTTCCAAAAATTACCCCTATCTTTTTACTATTGTGAAGGGTTGGTTTTGGCCGCACCCAATCCAAACGATTCATCATCTTTTATATTCGTCGATCTACCCCTACTATGCTTAAACTACCCCACTTCTTTTAATACTTCAAAAAACCCTTCTTTTTAATCGTGCCCCTATTTCTCTAAATATCCCTTCATTCCAACAATTACCCCTATTTTTTAACTATTGTGAATGATTGGTCTTTGTAGAACCCAATCCAAAAGATTCATAATCTTTTATATTTATCGATCTACCCCTACTATGCTTAAACTACCCCTAATTCTCTTAATACTTCAAAACAACCCTTCTTTTTTATCTTACCCCTAATTCTGCAAATAGCCCTTACTTCCAAAAATTGCCCCTATATTTTAACTATTGTGTAGGATAGGTTTTTGCAGCACCCAGTCCAAACGATTCTTTATCTATCATATTTGTCGATTTACCCCTACAATGCATAAACTACCCCTACTTATCTTACCACTTCAAAACAACTCTTCTTTTTAATCCTACCCCTAATTCTCTAAATGGCCCTTGCTTCCAACAATTACCCCTATTTTTTACCTTTGGTGAAGGGTTGGTTTTTATAGCGCCCATTCCAAATAATTCATCATCTTTCATATTTGTCAATCTACCCCTACTATGCTTAATCTACCCCTACTTCTCTTAATACTTCAAAACATCCCTTCTTTTAAATCCTACCCCTAATTCTCTAAACACCCCTTCCTTTCAACAATTAACCCTATTTTTTAACTACTGTGAAGGATTGGTTTTTGTAGCACCCAATCCAATTAATTCATCATCTTTCATATTTGTCGATCTACCCCTACTCTGCTTAAGCAACGACTACATATCTTAATACTTCAAAACAATCCTTCTTTTAAATCCTAACCCTAATTCTATAAATAGCCCCTACTTTCAACAATTACCCCTATCATTCATCTGCTGTGAAAGGTTGTTTTTTGCTTCCCATAATTACCCCTATTTTTTACCTTTTGTGAATGGTTGGTTTTTGTAGCACCCAATCCAAATGATTCATCATCTTTCATATTTGTCAATCTACCCCTACTATGCTTAATCTAGCCCTACTTCTCTTAATACTTCAAAACATCCCTACTTTTTAATCCTAACCCTAATTCCCTAAATAGCCCTTCCTTTCAACAATTACACATATTTTTTCACTATTGTGAAGGATTGGTTTTTGTAGCACCCAATCCAAACTACTCATCATCTTTCATATTTGTCGATCTACACCTACTCTGCTTAAACTACCACTACTTCTCTTTATACTTCAAAACAATCCTTCTTTTAAATCCTACCCCTAATTCTATAAATAGCCCTTACTTCCAACAATTACCCCTATCTGTTTACTACTGTGAAAGATTGGTTTTTGCAGCACACAAACCAAATGATTCATCATCTTTTATATTTGTCTATCTACCGCTACTATGCTAAAACTACCCCTACTTCTCTTAGTACTTCAAAACAACCCTTCTTTTTAATTGTGCCCTTAATTCTCTAAATAGCCCTTACTTCCAACAATTACCGCTACCTTTTCACTAATGTGGAGGATTGGTTTTTGTAGCACCTAATCCAAACGATTCATCATCTTTCATATTTGTCGATCTACCCCTACTATGCTTAAACTACCCCTACTTATCTTAATACTTCAAAATTGCTCTTCTTTTTAATCAAAGCCCTAATTCTATTAATAGCCCTTCCTTCCAACCATTACCCCAATTTTTTAACAATTGTGAAGGACTGGTTTTTGCAGCACCCAATCCAAATGATTCATCATCTTTTATATTTGTCGATCTACTCCTACTATGCTTAAACTACCCCTACTTCTCTTAAACTTCCAACAATTATCCCAACCTTTTCACAACTGTGAAGGATTGGTTTTTGTAGCACCTAATCCAAACGATTCATCGTCTTTCATATTTGTCGATCAACCCCTACTATGCTTAAACTACCCCTACTTATCTTAGTACTTCAAAATTGTCCTTCTTTTTAATCCTACCCCTAATTCTTTAAATAGCCCTTCCTTCCAACAATTACCCCTTCCTTTTCACGACTGTGGAGGATTGGTTTTTGCAGCACCAAATCCAAACAATTCATCATCTTTCATATTTGTCGATCTACACCTACTATGCTTAAACTACCACTACTTATCTTAATACTTCAAAATTGCTCTTCTTTTTAATCCTACCCATAATTCTCTAAACAAACCTTACTTCTAACAAATACCCCTATTTTTTACCTTTTTTTGAAGGGTTGGTTTTTGTAGCACCCAATCCAAACGATTCATCATCTTTCATATTTGTCGATCTAGCCCTACTATGCTTAATCTACCCCTACTTCTCTTAATACTTCAAAACAACCCTTCTTTTTAATCCTACCACTAATTATCTAAATAGCCCTTCCTTTCAACAATTACCCCTATTTATTAATTATTGTGAAGGATTGGTTTTTGCAGCACCCAATCCAAATGATTCATCATCTTTCATATTTGTCGATCTACCCCTACTATGCTTAAACTACCCCTACTTCTCTTTATACTTAAAAACAGTCCTTCTTTTAAATCCTACCCCTAATTCTCTAAATAGCCCTTCCTTTCAACAATTACCCCTATCTTTTTACTATTGTGAAGGATTGGTTTTTGCAGCACCCTATCCAAATGATTCATCATCTTTTATATTTGCCGATCTACCCCTACTATGCTTAAACTACCCCTACTTCTCTTAATACTTCAAAATAGTCCTTCGCTTAAATCCTACGCCTAATTATATAAATAGCCATTACATCCAACGATTACCACTATCTATTTACTACTATGAAGGGTTGGTTTTGGCAGCACCCAATCCAAACGATTCATCATCTTTTATATTTGTCGATCTACCCCTACTATGCTTAAAATACCCCCACTTCTTTTAATACTTCAAAACAACCCTTCTTATCAATCGTACCCCTAATTCTCTAAATATCCCTTCCTTCCAACAATTACCCCGATTTCTTAACTATTGTGAATGATTGGTCTTTGTAGCACCCAATCCAAACGATTCATAATCTTTCATATTTATCGATCTACCCCTACTATGCTTAAACAACCCCTAATTCTCTTAATACTTCAGAATAACCCTTCTTTTTTATCCTACCACTAATTCTGCAAATAGCCCTTTCTTCCAACGATTACCCCTATATTTTAACTATTGTAAAGGATTGGTTTTTGCAGCACCCAATCCAAACGATTCATTATCTTTCATACTTGTCAAACTACCCCTACTATGCATAAACTACCCCTACTTATCTTACCACTTCAAAACAACTCTTCTTTTTAATCCTACCCCTAATTCTCTAAATGTCCCTTGCTTCCAACAATTACCCCTATTTTTTACCTTTGGTGAAGGGTTGGTTTTTGTACCACCCAATCTAAATTATTCATCATCTTTCATATTTGTCAATCTACCCCTACTACGCTTAATCTATCCCAACTTCTCTGAACACTTCAAAACATCCCTTATTTTTAATCCAACCACTAATTCTCTAAATAGCCCTTCCTTTCAACAATTACCCCTATTTTTTAACTATTGTGAAGGATTGGTTTTTGTAGCACCCAATCCAAACAATTCATCATCTTTCATATTTGTCGATCTACCCCTACTCTACTTAAACTACCACTACATCTCTTAATACTTCAAAACAATCCTTTTTTAAATCCTACCCCTAATTCTATAAATAGCCCCTTCTTCCAACAATTACCCCTGTCGTTTATCTACTGCGAAAGGTTGGTTTTTGCAGCACACAAACCAAATGATTCATCATCTTTTATATTTGTCTATCTACCCCTGCTATGCTTAAACTACCCCTACTTCTGTTAATACTTCAAAACAAACCTTCTTTTTAATCGTGCCAGTAATTCTGTAAATAGCCCTTACTTCCAACAATTACCCCTATATTTTAACTATTGTGAAGGATTGGTTTTTGCAGCACCTAATCCAAGTGATTCATTATCTTTCATATTTGTCGATCTGCCCCTACTATGCATAAACTACACCTACTTATCTTACCACTTTGAAACAACCCTTCTTTTTAATCCTACCACTAATTCTCTAAATGGCCCTTACTTCCAACAATTACCCCTATTTTTTTACCTTTTGTGAATGGTTGGTTTTTGTAGCACCCAATCCAAATGATTCATCATCTTTCATATTTGTCAATCTACCCATACTATGCTTAATCTACCCCTACTTCTCTTAATACCTCAAAACATCCCTTCTTTTTAATCCTACCCCTTATTCCCTAAATAGCCCTTCCTTTCAACAATTACACCTATTTTTTAACTATTGTGAAGGATTGGTTTTTGTAGCACCAAATTCAAACGATTCATCATCTTTCATATTTGTCGATCTACCCCTACTCTGCTTAAACTACCACCACTTCTCTTAATACTTCAAAACAATACTTCTTTAAAATCCTATCCCTGATTCTATAAATAGCCCCAACTTCCAACAATTACCCATATCTGTTTACTACTGTGAAGGATTGGTTTTTGCAGCACACAAACCAAATGATTCATCATCTTTTATATTTGTCTATCTACCCCTACTATGCTGGAACTACCCCTACTTCTCTTAATACTTCAAAACAACCCTTCTTTTTAATCGTGCCCCTAATTCTCTAAATAGCCCTTACTTCCAACAATTACCTCTACCTTTTCACTAGTGTGGAGGATTGATTTTTGCACCACCTAATCCAAACGATTCATCATCTTTCATATTTGTCGATCTACCCCTACTATGCTTAAACTACCCCTACTTATCTTAATACTTCAAAATTGCCCTTCTTTTTAATCCTACCCCTAATTCTCTTAATAGCCCTTCCTTCCAACCATTACCGATATTTTTTAACAATTGTGAAGGACTGGTTTTTGCAGCACCCAATCCAAACGATTCATCATCTTTTATATTTGTCGATCTACACCTACTGTGCTTAAACTACCCCTACTTCTCTTAAACTTCCAACAATTATCCCAACCTTTTCACTAATGTGGAGGATTGGTTTTTGTAGCACCTAATCCAAACGATTCATCATCTTTCATATTTGTCGATCTACCCCTACTATGCTTAAAATACCCCTACTTATCTTTATACTTCAAAATTGCCCTTCTTTTTAATCCTACCCATGATTCTCTAAACAACACTTCCTTCCAACAATTACCCTTATTTTTTACCTTTTTTGTAGGGTTGGTTTTTGTAGCACCAAATCCAAATGATTCATCATCTTTCATATTTGTCGATCTACCCCTAGTATGCTTAATCTACCCCCTACTTCTCTTAATACTTCAAAACAACCCTTCTTTTTAATCCTACCCCGAATTCTCTAAATAGCCCTTACTTTCAACAATTACCCCTATTTATTAACTATTGTGAAGGATTGGTTTTTGCAGCACCCAATCTAAATGATTCATCATCTTTAATATTTGTCAATCTACCCCTACTATGCTTAAACTACGCCTACTGCTCTTAATACTTAAAAATAGTCCTTCTTTTAAATCCTACCCCTAATTCTCTAAATAGCCCTTCCTTTCAACAATAACCCCTATCTATTTACTATTGTGAAGGATTTGTTTTTGCAGCACCCAATCCAAACGATTCATCATCTTTTATATTTGCTGATCTACCCCTACTATGCTTAAACTACCCCTACTTCTCTTAATACTTCAAAACAGTCCTTCTTTAAATCCTATGCCTAATTCTATAAATAGCCATTACATCCAACAATTACCCCTATCTTTTTACTACTATGAAGGGTTGGTTTTGGCAGCACCCAATCCAACCGATTCATCATCATTTATATTTGTCGATCTACCCCTACTATGCATAAAATACCCATACTTCCTTTTAATACCTCAAAACAGCCGTTATTTTTAGTCGTAGCTCAAATTCTCTAATTAGCCCTTACTTCCAATAATCACCCCTATTTTTTAACTACTGTGAAGGGTTGGTTTTTGTAGCACCCAATTCAAATGATTCATCATCTTTCATATTTGTCGATCTACCCCTTTTATGCATAAACTACCCCTACTTCTCTTAACACTTCAAAACAACCCTTCTTTTAAATCCTACCCCTAATTCTGTAAATAGCCCTTACTTCCAAAAATTACCCTAATTTTTTAACTTCTGTGAAGGGTTGGTTTTTGCAGCACCCAATCCAAATGATTCATCATCTTTCATACTTGTCGATCTACCCCTAATATGCTTAAACCACCCCAACTTCTCTTGATACTTCAAAACAATCCTTCTTTTGGATTGTGGTAGATCCAAAAATATGAAATATGATGAATCATTTGAATTGGGTGCTGCAAAAACCAACCCTTAACAGTTGTTAACAAATAGGAGTAACTCTTTTGATGTATTAAGAGTAGTAGGGTTAGTTTAAGCATAGTAGGGGTAAATCGACAAATATGAAAGATGATGAATCATTTGAATTGGGTGCTTCAAAAACAAACCCTTCACAGTAGTTAAAAAATAGGGGTAATTGTTGGAAGTAAAGGCTATATAGATAATTAGAGGTAAGATTAAAAAGAATAGCTATTTTGAAGTATTACGAGAAGTAGGGCTAGTTTAAGCATATTAAGAGTAAATCGACAAATATGAAAGATGAAGAATTATTTGGATTGGATACTTCAAAAACCAACCCTTCACAGTAGTTAATAAATAGGGTTAATTGTTGGAAGGAAGGGTTGTTTAGAGAATTAGGGGTAATATTAAAAAGAATAGTTGTCTTGAAGTATTAAGAGAAGAAGGGGTAATTTAAGCACAGTAGGGGAAGATCGACAAATATGAAAGTTAATGAATCGTTTGGATTGGGTGCTGCAAAAACCAACCCTTCACAGAAGATAAAAAATACGGGTAATTGTTGGAAGTACGGGCTATTTAGAGAATTAGGGGTAGGTTTAAAAAGAAGGGTTGTTTTGAAGTATGAAGAGAAATATGGGTAGTTTAAGAATAGTAGGGGTAGATCGATAAATATGAAAGATGATGAATCATTTAGATTGGGTGCTACTAAAACCAACCCTTCACAATAGTTAACAAATAGAGGTAATTGTTGGAAGTAAAGGCTATTTAGAGAATTAGGGGTAGGATTAAAAAATGTACAGTTTTGAAGTATTAAGAGAAGTAGGGTTAGTTTAAGCATTGTAGGGCTAGATTAACAAATTTTAAAGATCATTAGTCATTTGGATTAGGTGCTGCAAAAACCAATCCTTCACAGTAGTAAAAAGAAAGGCATAATTATTGGAAGTTAGGGCTATTTAGATAATTAGGGGTAGGATTAAAAAAGACTGTTTTGAAGTATTAAGAGAAGTATGGGTTGTTTTAGCATAGTAGTGGTAGATCGACAAATATGAATGATTATGAGTCGTTTGGATTGGGTACTGCAAAATACAACCCATCACAGAAGTTGAAAAATAGGCGTAATTATTGGAAGGAAGGGCTATTTAGAGAATTAGGGATAGTATTAAAAAGAAGGATTTTTTTGAATTATTAAGAGAAGTAATGTAAATTTAAACATAGTAGGGAGAGATCAACAAATATGAAAGATGATGAATCATTTGAATTGGGTGTTGCAAAAACCAATCCTTCACATTGGAAGCAAGGGCTATTTAGAGAATTAGGGGTAGGATTAAAAAGAAGTGCTATTTCGAAGTATTAAGAGAACTAACAGTATTTTAATCATAGTAGGGGTAGATCGATAAATATGAAAGATGATGAATCATTTGGTTTGGGTGCTACAAAAACCAACCCTTCAGAGAAGATAAAAATATGGGTAATTGTCGGAAGTAAGGGCTATTTAGAGAATTAGGGGTAGGATTAAAAAGAAGGGTTGTTTTGAAGTATTAAGAGAAGTAGGGGGTAGTTTTAGCATTGTAGGGTAGATCGACAAATATGAAAGATGATGAATCATTTGGTTTGGGTGCTATAAAAACCAACCCTTCACAGTAGTTAAAAATAGGGGTAATTTTTGGTAGTAAGGGCTATTTAGAGAATTAGGGGTTGGATTAAAAAGAAGGACTACTATGAAGTATTAAGATAAGTAGGGGTAGTTTAAGCATTGTAGGGTTAGCTCGATAGATATGAAAGATAATTAATTATTTGGATTTGGTGCTGGAAAAACCAACCCTTCACAGTAGTAAAAAGACAGGCATAATTGTTGGAAGTAAGGGCTATTTGGAGAATCTGGGGTAGGATTAAAAAGAAGGAATGTTTCGAAGATTAAGAGAAGTGGGGGTGGTTTAAACATAGTACGGGTAGGTCGACAAATATGAAAGATTATGAATTGTTTGGATTGGGTGCTGCAAAAACCAACCCTTCACAGTAGTAAAAAGAGAGGCAGAATTTTTATAAGTAAGGGCTATTTAGAGAATTATTAGAAGGATTAAAAAGAAGGACTGTTTTGAAGTATTAAGTGAAGTAGGGGTAGTTTAAGCATAGTAGGGGTGGATCGACAAATATGAAAGATGATGAATTATTTGGATTGGGTGATGCAAAAACCAACCCTTCATAGAAATTAAAAAGTAGGGGTAATTGTTGGAAGTATTAGCTTTTTATAGAATTAGTGGTTGGATTAAAAAGAATACTTGTTTTGAAGTATTAAGAGAAGTAAGGGTAGTTTAAGCATAGTAGGGGTAGATCGACAAATATTAAAGATGATGAATCATTAAATTGGGTGCTGCAAAAACCAACCCATCAAAATAGTTAAAAAATAGGGGTAATTGTTGGAAGTAAGCGCTATTTAGAGAATTTGGAGTAGGATTAAAAAAAGGATTGTTTTGAAGTATTAAGTGAAGTAGGGGTAGTTAAAGCATAGTAGGGGTAGATTAACAAATTTTAAAGATTGTGATTCGTTTGGGTTAGTTGCTGCTAAAACCAACCCTTCACGGTAGTAAAAAGAAAGGCGTAGTTGTTGGAAGTAAGGGCTATTTAGAGAATTAGGGGAAGGATTAAAAAGAAAGAATTTTTTGAAGTATTAAGAGAAGTAGAGGTAGTTTAAGCATAGTAGGGGTAGATCGACAAATATGAAAGATTATGAATCATTTGGATTGGGTGTTGCAAAAACCAACCCATCATAGAAGTTAAAAAATAGGGGTAATTGTTGGATGGAAGTTCTATTTAAAGAATTTGGGATATTATTAAAAAGAAGTTTTATTTTGAATTATTAAGAGAAGTAGGGGTAGTTTAAGTATAGTAGGGGTAGATCGACAAATATAAAAGATAATGAATCATTTGAATTGGGTGCTGCAAAAACCAACCCTTCACAGAAGATAAAAAATATGGGTAATTTTTGGAAGTAAGGGCAATTAAGATAATTAGGAATTGGATTAAAAAGATGGGTTGTTTTGAAGTATTAAGAGAAGTAGGGGTAGTTTAAGCATAGTAGGGGTAGATCGACAAATATGAAAGATAATGAATCGTTTGGATTGGGTGCTACAAAAACCAACCCTTCACAGTAGTTAAAAAATAGGGGTAATTGTTGGAAGTAAAGTCTTTTTAGAGAATAAGGGCCAGGTTTAAAAAAAGTACTATTTTGAAGTATTAAGAGAAGTATGGGTAGTTTAAGCATAGTAGGGGTAGATCAACAAATATGAAAGACGATGAATCATTCGGATTGGGTGCTGCAAAAACCAACTCTTCACAGAAGTTAAAAAATAGAGGTAATTGCTGAAAGGAATGGCTATTTAAAGAATTAGGGATAGGATTAATAATAAGGACTGTTTTGAAGTATTAAGAGAACTAATGGTGGTTTAAACATAGTAGGGGTAGATCTACAAATTTGAATGATGATGAATCATTTGAATTGGGTGCTGCAAAAACCAACCTTCACAGAAGGTAAAAAATAGGGGTAATTGTTGGAAGTAGTGGCTATTTAGAGAATTAGGGGTAGGATTTAAAAGAATAGCTGTTTTGAAGTATTAAGAGAAGAAGTGGTAGTTTAAGCACAGTAGGGGTAGATCGACAAAGATGAAAAATGATGAATCATTTAGTTTGGGTGCTGCAAAAACCAACCCTTTACAATAGTTAAAAAATAAGGGTAATTGTTGGAAGTAAGGGCTATTTAGAGAATTAGGGGTAGGATTAAAAAAAGGACTGTTTTGAAGTATTAAGAGAAGTAGGTGTAGTTTAAGCATAGTAGGGGTAGGTTAACAAATTTAAAAGATTATGTGTCGTTTGGATTGAGTGCTACAAAAACTCACCCTTTACAAAACAAGGGCACGAAATCCAAAGTGCTTCCCTTAGAGAAGACTAATAATGACCTCATAAACAAGGGGCATAAATGTCCAAGATTTCTCCAAAAGGAAGCAGAAAATCAATCACATATATGTACTTTCCAAATGTGAAAAGTCGTACACCATCGTATAAGTCCTTAAAATGATGACGTTTGAAATCTACAATCAATCTAAATCGATTAGTTGATCTTAAGAACCAACGCGAATTCGAATTAGAATATCGTGTTTATGCAGATAATATTTGACGAGTAATAAACTGTTGAATAGAACAGTCCCGTGCAAACGCTTTATTCAATTCAAGATAGAATTCGCCATAATTTATTTCCTTTAGTGATTAAACTAATCTGTTATCGATGCGGGCTACCAATAACAAAATATATGTTTGAAATCGTGCAAGTGCTTGTTTTGATTACAGAACAGAAGGCATGAAGCATACAAATTCAAAGCATGATTTTCCATAGCAAAAAAAAGCTACGACTGGATCTCAACGCAGATAATGTTCATTTCGAAGCATGCATTTCTCAAAAAAGGAAAATACAAGCTTCTAGAGGCCAATGTTAACTCCATTGTAAAACGCATGATCGAACTGTGTATGAATGATAACTGTATAGCACTCAAAGGAAAATGTCGCTATGTCCTAAAATGTGCTACGTACCGTCAAGATCAAATATGTCATTCCTGTTTAAGTCACCGAGATTGTGCTACCAGTCATGTCGTCCACACGCCTTGGTGAAAAAACCATTCAGCACGACATAGTTCTATGGTGCCCAATACGACATGGTCCATGTCGTATGTTGTCAAATCTTCAATTTGCTAGAAATCATGTCATTCAACAATCATGTCGTGAATGTCGTTTTGACCGTAACCACGACACGACTTGAGAAAGCATGGCGTAAGAAGTTCCATCCATGTCGTTCGACATTCTGGCTGTTACAATGTTCCAGCCTTAAAGACACAAGATGTTAGTTGATTCATGTCATGAGAAGTGGCATAAATGAATGGAGAGGTTGCACCAAAAAGAACATATGGTTGATACTTACAGCAAAGAAGAATGATCTACATGACACTTGCTGTCATAGCTTTAGAGGCAAAAAATAGTTGAGGACCTAAGCCGCAATATGTTGTGCCGCATTTTAGTCCATAGCATTACTTCAGCGTGTTGTGTAAGCACCTCCATGTCGTATAATATAAAGTAAGAGCCATGCCATATGAGAAGGGTGAAGTCTTAAGCTATTATACATATTAAGCCATGAGCATCATAAAGAAGACAACTAGGAACATTGTTCATATGTGAATGCATGAGGGTGTCCACGCGATGAAACTACAGCTGGCAACGAGTTGGACTATAAATTAAGTTGTTAAAGCTTTATAAGTGTTCATGCTGCGTAGGGCCAGATTCAACCATGTTGTTTGTAGCCATGTTGGCTCCGACATGAACCAATAAACCGTCTACACCTGAAATATTATAAATAAAGCTTGGACCAAGTGCCAGAAAATGATCCATTTCATTAAAATGTGGGAGACGTGATCCAAAGGGATTCAGGGAAAACTGGCAACATTTGGAAATTATGTTGTTCCTCAGATCATTCGAACAATATAAACTCATAGCAACACGTGGAAGAGAGAGTGCCAATTTAGGAAAGTGGGAGTATTTGCAAGTGTATTAGAACATATCGTGAAGGCCTGGTGTAACGAACCGATAATTTTGATGTTGATTATTACAAAATCTACTGGAATTTAACATTTAAAGGGATGTTATAATTTGAATTCTTGTTAGAATTTGATTTGAAATTGTGAATATCAAACGTGTGTGTTATTCTGAATATAAAATTTAAAACAATGAGTTTATAATTTAGAATCCGGTTGATTGAAAACAAATGCGAAATCAAAAAAAATTATAAAATATTTGTTTAAAACTTGAATTTAATAGTAGTTGCAGTTGAAATAATTGTGTAACGAAAACGTGTAAATTCATTCGCTTTGTTTTAATCGAATTGGACGATCGATTTATAATAGCGACAAAACGATTCAAAATATGAATTTGAGTATAAAATTTTATACTTGAGATATGTGTAACGAGACATAACAGAAGAATAAATTTCATAGTATAATATGAAAATTTGTTTAGTTCGCTGTAAATTAATTAAAGATTTAAATAAATCGTCAAGAATTTAATAGAATCAAAATTCAGGCGAATTCGAACGTTCTTCGTCTGAAATAAATAATATCCGATTAGAAATGCGCAAAATCAGGCAAGGTTTAATTAGTACATCTGGTTTGGAATCATATGTATTCTCCCAACTTGGTATTAACGAATATACTTTAATTTTTCATCCAAGAGAAAATATTATTATATTTGAACAAAAAACACTTGTTAAATTTCTGTGAGTCCAAGGGACACCCGTTCACACTAAATTAAACTGGATGCCACATGGTAAAAAGTTTCTAAAATTCGAGTGCACGTTTACACCTTCAACCACAGGCTGTCTTCTTTCTATTACTTGCGATATCTTCTTCCGAATTCAAGATAATAATATATGATTTAATCCAAAGGAAAGAAATCTCAAAAACAAATTTTGAGAGAGCATATAGGTTTGTTGTTGCCTTAATTTACCTGCGCTCCTCCTCCTTCAAAATCGAAAAGCCTATAGAGCATTTGTCCCCAAAAATCAAATAACGTTTTTCCTCCATCAAATTGCCTCCTTATCGGTCGTCGATCTGCCTCCTCCGACGTCGCCTGAGGGCGCCGTGCCACCACCCACGAAAGTCGCACGCTCCCTGCCATTTTCATCAAGCTCTGTTGCCTCCTTCAAATCGAAAGAAGCCTCCTCCCCTAAATCGAGTCTTCACCTCCGAGATTGCCCCTGAGTAGGGTCGCAACGCCTCCACCACTAATCACCATGTCCGATTCTCTATGGCGGATCGCTTGAACCTAGAAACCCGCATCCAGAACCCGACAGTTTCACCTCTGGCCCATCTTGACCTTGGCATCCCCATGTCTGTCTCAACAACTCTAAGGCGGGGCACCCTGTGGCCTCGAAGCAACCAGATTAGGAAGTCTGCCTTTCCTAAGTCTAGTCCAAGACCACCGATTCCATTCTGAGGCAGTTAAGATGTTTGAATAAATGCCTGAAAGAGCTGATGTGAATGGCATAAACTCACTGTTTGGGCTGCTGGTTGAATCCTGTTCGGGTTTCCGTATAGAATTCGATTTGTCATCCAATTCTATTCTGGATGGTGAGTTCCTTACATTTTTCGGATATTTCTGTTTGCATTTTTTTTCTTCACATCGCTTTGACTTGTCAGTTGGTTAAACTATAGTGTGTGGTCATCGTTGGTTGCTGGCTATGCCCGAAAATAGTCAAGTTGGAATGGTGGTCTTACACTTTCAGTATAACATTCGTGTACATATACATATATACAAATATATATGTGTATATGAATTTATTGAAAGTGTATTCGTCGTTTGGCTACAAGCTTTATTTTCAGACTTCTATGGCAATTTGCATTCATCTCCAGGCTTCGAAGGTGAGTTTCACTCACTCACAGACTAATATTTTTATGAAGTGAATTAAGATTTGAAATGTTGAATGAAATGTTAGGCTGCTCTAGATTTGTTTGCTTCGTGGTTGTGCACATGCGACACACACTTGTTATTTCATATGACACTATGGATGTATGATTGCCATGCTATGTATATTTTCACACATGCAAGTTCCCCCCTTAGTTTAGCAACCATGACGGGTTGAAATGATACATACCCGAACCCCATTGTATTCGAATCGATTTGGGATGCGGGTTGAAATGATATACCCGGGATTCGAATATTTTAAAGAACGGATGGAAATGATAAACATCCGTATCACTTGACCATAGGGTAGAAAATTGTATACGGACACCATGGTCAATAAAATGAGAATATTCTAAAATATTTGTCGATTTTATAAGTAGAAATTTTGGATGAATTCCTATATGATGTAAAGAAGAGTTAAAGAAATTTTTGTTCAAGTCTTATTTTAAATTTTGTAAGAAATATAAATTTGTATTAAAATAATTTTTAAGTGATCTTTGCAAATTAATACTTAATATTAATTTATTTAAATAAATTCTTCGTACTTTTATGTTCACATAATGAATTTAGTAATATAACAATTTTTGAATTGAACGACTTAATTGTAAAGATTTGCAAAGCTTGGATAAATATTTTCCAAACATAGTTAAATATATAATTTGTCAAATGGATATGTGCCATGTGAATACATACAGAGGATTTTGGATTCAAAGATAACGCAAAAAAATGGTTGGGAACTTATTAATGGTATGGGAATTTCAAGTTAAACAATGATTTAAGAATCGTTTCAACAATGAAGTATTGAATTTGAACCAAATCAAAAGATTTGGGGTTTATTTATGAATGCTAGTTGCGAAAGGAAATTGTAAACATGGATCTAGCATTGGATTGGATTTATATTACACATTTGAACTAAAAAATTTCCGCATTACTTGGTTTATAATTATACTTTATAAATGAATTGATTTCTTTAACCACATAAATTATAATGGTTTCCAAAAACATATATATATTTACATTACTTTAAAATTAATCTACATACACTATTTTCAAAACTTAACATTTCTAAATATATATATATATATATATATATATTTCTTATTTTAAATAGAACTTATGTCCAATCCAGTCTAATGGATCTAAGTGTGAATATTGGTTTATAATCCTAATCGAACCATTTATAAATGATTTGGGATAATTGATTTTGGGGCAAAACTTGAAATAAAGCGATTTGTGAATACTTGAAATATGTTTTCAAATCTAATGGCCACGGTGTGAAAAAAATGTAAGCGTCGGTTGTTAAATAGACCGGAGTCGGTAAGTGGCATACTCTCTGTCAGTGCCGATACCACTTTAACAACTGTGTACGTGATGGAGTATCGGAACGACATCATGATGGCTTGGAAGTGACCACTGGATCGAAGAAGGCGAACGATGACGAAATGGCCTTGACCTTCGGGTCATAATTAAAATGACTAAAACAGGAGCTATACCGTGACTAATTGAGGTCGCACCTCTGATCGGACACGCTTCTTCGATACCGTTTCTATGACTATTGTGATTGATTTGGGTGCGCACCTTTTGAATTATGGGAGTGTGTTCCAAGGTGGGCGGTAGTGGCTGCTATGCGTTACCACCGGTCCGGGAGTGCAACTGGTAGAATCCTACCCTGGGTATTGCCTCGAGTGCCTTGTCATATTATTCTTAGCGAGCCCCCTACGATTTTGATTTGTATCATACCTATGGAGTGCCCTCTGATGCCATCGTGTTACGGTGGATTTACGGTACTGTATAGACTACGGTATTATAAACGGTGTAAGGGTAAAAATGTAATCCCGCTTACGCTATTTTCATTATGTTTACTTTACTGACTAGACATTACAATAATAGCGTATTATTATATAGATATTAGCTTCGCGGATCCTTAAAGGATGGAAATCCCAAACATCCTTAAAGTTATTGTACATTTCAGTGAACGCTTCATTTGAGTTAATTCACTTATATGAGACTGTTAGTCCTGACTCGTGTATTTTGTTGTTTATTCCTTGCAAAATGCCCGAGTCAGATCGAGTATTTCAGCTTGGAAATATACTTGTTAGAGCTTGAGGTTCATTGGAGATCCAGCCATCTATTTGCCATGTCATATGTAGTTATGCCCGTCTCTATTCATTACCGAATATTAGTATGGTTCTATATTCAGTCTTCCACTGTTTCTATATTTATCATGTACTCTGATATTATGTAAATTTAAAGGATTTTCGTAACATTGTATAAATTTTCTTCTGCTATGAGATATTCTGTGTCTGTGATTATTTGTATTTCAACTTCGGTCCTTTTGAACGGTTTGAGTTGGTTTAATTACCGACTTGGAGCGGTCAAAAGGCCAGGTCGTTACAGTTGGTATCAGAGCTTTGGTTATACAAAGCTTAGCTTATGAAGTTGAAACACTCATTAGAGATGGGGTAGAAATACTCTAGAATGAGCGAAATCATCTTGGAATCATATCCAAGAGAGCGTATTTTGAAAATAAAATATTTTAAATGATTTTAAAGGATTTTGAACTGATTTTTCTATATATAAAAATAATTTGAAATTTATCCTTGTTTCAAAATCTATTCTCGTTTTAAAGTCCATTCCTTTTGAACTCGTCCCTTTTTGTCAAGAACTTCTCGTAGGTTGGATCTCCCCAATTCAAGTTTCGATCTTGCATTGTCCCTTCTTAGAAATGTAGAATATGTCGCTTTCTGAATCTTGGACCTTGCTTAAATTTATCCTTGGTAAGTCCATTGATTTTATCCGTTCGAGCAGCTTCTAGTTTGTGACCCAACTTAGTTCGAATCGAGTTAAACTAAGACATGCGGAAAGAAGAAAGAAAAATTTAACTTGAATAATGATTACGTATCAAACGCTTGGTTATATCAATAATTGAAATCTAATAAAAATGAGTTATATATATGAATTCTAATCCTGTTAACGAAAATTTCATTGTCTAGAATATGTGTGCACTCATAAATTATTAAAGTAATGTGCATATAAATAGAACTTGAAAAAAAAAAATTTGAAATGTGGGAAAAACTTTGGGATAACTATAATTCCTGATTGAGACACCGGTAAACACTTGAACCATTGATAAATGTTTGGATAAAGTTTAAATAATTTATTCTCGTAAATTTAAGAGAGTTTAACAAAAAAAATTATGCGCCAAATGGTGAAATGAATTTTTGAATCCGAAAGTTGATGGAATAAACCAAATAAAATAAAGTGAGCAAATTTATATAGCCTGAATGAAAATTGAATGAGAGGATTATTATAAATAAGTTAATGGGATTTGTCAACAAAGCTACGACAAGTTGACATGGGGAAGAAACAAAAAATAATATTCGAGTAAAATTTTGAAGAGGCGATGATGCGAGAAAAAGAAACTTGGAACAAATAAATTATCTGCAAGTAAACGAATAAAACTAAAATGGAAAGCAAGAAGCTTGAACGGCGAAACTAAGAGCAAGAAAAAAAACTATTTTAATATTACAAGTACGTATCGATTTAATAGAGGAAAATGTTGAGAAAATCTTCATGCTAAATCTCAACTTGTTTAATAGAATTCGATTCTGTAAATTTGCGTATTTATATTTGTTAAACAAGATTCAGAATATACTCAATCTTGCAAATTTAAGTATTCAGACTCTCAATATATTTGTCTTTCTTTTAATAGACACTGGTTTCCTTATGTATATTAGCTAAAGTGTTTGTTTCGACAAATTATTTCTATCAAATTTAGTTTAAAGTTGTATCACCCTTCGATTTGCATAGGATATGGTTTGGTAAGTTATAAATTTAATTCAAACAGCACCATACACGATTTAAACATTTGTTAACAAATGCTGGGAAAATGAGTCTAATACAAGTTGTGAATGCCATATTTTCGACTTGTCATTTGTGCATTCCGGTGCACTTGTTTTCAATATGATGCTGCTGTTGACAAGGTAAAGATTCATGGTTTTTTTTTCTTTTGGTTCTTGTACCTTCTTCCTAAAAAAACATATATGAGCTAAAAAGTTGGCGCATCACTATTGATTTATATCGCTATGCACCCTATCTTATACGTGCTGAAAATGTTGGAACTCGAGTGGCACTTAAACATCTTTCCGCTGCTGCCATCATGATTTATTTGCTACTTGTTTTCATGCTACATGTTTGAGCGTGAGCTGCTGTGGCGCTTGTGTTTGTTTGGACCCGTTTTGCTGCCATGTTTTTGTGTTTCTAGGCTTAAACTCCATCCAGTTTTAATGACTTGACTTGACGCTAGCTGAACCATTTGGTCAAGGCAGTTTTTGTACTTGATTTTCCTATATGTGACCTAGTCATGCTAGTTAATATCCCTGACAGGAAGAAAAATACCAAACATAGAGAAAGAAAAACTGAAATGAGGAAAAACCCAAAACAGAAAATAAACTGAGGTGAGTTAAAACTGAAAACTGGAAGAAGAAAAACTGAAGTGAGTTAAAACTGAAAACTGAAGGGAAAACTGAATAAAAATTTCTGCTGTCGAACAGCGAGGCCGCCTGCCGCAGCAGCACTAAAAGCTGTTGCGATGCTGAAGAAAAAAAAAAGAACAGCCAATAAAAGTCTTATGTGTATTAGTAATTTTGGGCATTGATTAAAGGAATATAAATAAAATCTAGTATTACCAAAGTATGTAGTTGATAAAATCTTAAAGAAGACATGAAGTATAATATTAGAAATAAGTGTTTGATTTTGTAGAAGTATTGCATGCCGATCATGAGATGAAACAGGAAATGCATTCTATGAAATAAAGTGTAGTGAATAGGGAATGTACATAGAAGGCGAAAGCTTGAATGACAAAATAGAATGCAACCAAATAGGACCTGCATTTAAGTGTAACATAGATGTAGTAAATCATTTGAAGTATATATCCGTTGTCCTCAAATAAAACAAGTAAGAATGAATAAATCAAGTGCAAGAAAAAGGGAAAGCGAATGAATTAAATGCAAGTATAATGCATGTTAATAAAATAAGCAAGCATGTATATGAATTGAGATGAGGAAGTTAATCAAACTAAATATGCCTATAAAAATCTAATAAATCGTATTGGAATCATTTACATTTGTTAGATATGTTTTGTATATTTTTTTCCATATCCCACTCGTGTTTGTTCTCATTAACTTTCAAGTGAAAAATAATAATTTGGAAGTAAACCGTCCCATTGAAGTGGTATGATAAAGAAAAAAAAAAAGAACATGGTTGTAAATTAGATGCAAATTAAGTGGTACGTTAGATAAACATGATTCACGTATTGATTAACATTACATACATTGTTAGTTTCATTTCGCATTTTGTCAACACTCTATTTTGATGAATGTCATATTCTTGCGTGTTGTTATGTATAGTAAGCTTTACATATATATGTTGTTTCTCACTACATGTTTAAGTGTTTTAGTAGGTCGCAATGAAGTGCGCTTCGCCTATGGAGCTCGCTTTTGCGCCCAAAATGCAAAGAAAAATAAGCAAAATTGCTTTAAAACGCTATAAAAGGTACGTATCTCGGTTTACATAACACGTTTGGATTGATTTTGTTTTATTTTCCCCTATATTGGGATGCCTCATCGTGTAGATGAGATGTATATCGACAAATATTGTGTTTATAAATTTTTCAGGCACTCCGTACAAAGGAGATGCCGCCGAAATTTTTCGTAAATTCCGGGTGTTAGAAAATTTTGAGTTTTATAATCCTATAACTTATTTTCTTTCCAAACAAGTTTTAAATTATGTGAAAGTATTTGCAAAGCAATATATGCAAACTTAATTTTATGTGACGTTTCCTTTTCGAGGACGAAAAGTGCTAAGTGGGGGAGAATGTAACGAACCGATAATTTTGATGTTGATTATTACAAAATCTACTGGAATTTAACATTTAAAGGGATGTTATAATTTGAATTCTTGTTAGAATTTGATTTGAAATTGTGAATATCAAACATGTGTGTTGTTCTGAATATAAAATTTAAAACAATGAGTTGATAATTTAGAATCCGGTTGATTGAAAACAAATGCGAAATCAAAAAATTTATAAAATATTTGTTTAAAACTTGAATTTAATAGTAGTTGCAGTTGAAATAATTGTGTAACGAAAACGTGTAAACTCATTCGCTTTGTTTTAATCGAATTGGACGACCGATTTATAATAGCGACAAAACGATTCAAAATATGAATTTGAGTATAAAAATTTATACTTGAGATATGTGTAACGAGACATAACAGAAGAATAAATTTCATAGTATAATATGGAAATTTGTTTAGTTCGCTGTAAATTAAATAAACATTTAAATAAATCATCAAGAATTTAATAGTATCAAAATTCAGGCGAATTCGAACGTTCTTCGTCAGAAATAAATAATATCCGATTAGAAATGCGCAAAATCAGGCAAGGTTTAATTAGTACATCTGGTTTGGAATCATATGTATTCTCCCAACTTGGTATTAACGAATATACTTTAATTTTTCATCCTAGAGAAAATACTATTATATTTGAACTAAAAACACTTGTTAAATTTCTGTGAGTCCAAGGGACACCCGTTCACAATAAATTAAACTGGATGCCACATGGTAAAAAGTTTCTGAAATTCGAGTGCACGTTTACACCTTCAACCACAGGCTGTCTTCTTTCAATTCCTTGCGATATCTTCTTCCGAATTCAAGAGAATAATAAATTATTCAATCCAAAGGAAAGAAATCTCTAAAACAAATTTTGAGAGAGCATATAGGTTTGTTGTTGCCTTAATTTACCTGCGCTCCTCCTCCTTCAAAATCAAAAAGCCTATAGAGCATTTGTCCCCAAAAATCAAATAACGTTCTTCCTCCATCAAATGGCCTCCTTATCGGTCGTCGATCTGCCTCCTCCGACGTCGCCTGAGGGCGCCGTGCCACCACCCACGGAAGTCGCACGCTCCCTACCATTTTCATCAAGCTCTGTTGCCTCCTTCAAATCGAAAGAAGCCTCCCCCTGTAAATCGAGTCTTCACCTCCGAGATTGCCCCTGAGTAGGGTCGCAACGCCTCCACCACTAATCACCATGTCCGATTCTCTTTGGCAGATCGCTTGAACCTAGAAACCCGCATCCAGAACCCGACAGTTTCACCTCTGGCCCATCTTGACCTTGGCATCCCCATGTCTGTCTCAACAACTCTAAGGCGGGGCACCCTGTGGCCTCGAAGCCACCAGATTGGAAGTCTGCCTTTCCTAAGTCTAGTCCAAGACCACCGATTCCATTCTGAGGCAGTTAAGATGTTTGAATAAATGCCTGAAAGAGCTGATGTGAATGGTATTAAACTCACTGTTTGGGCTGTTGGTTGAATCCTGTTCGGGTTTCCGTATAGAATTCGATTTGTCGGCCTATTCTATTCAGGATGGTGAGTTCCTTACATTTTTCGGATATTTCTGTTTGCATTTTTTTTTTCTTCACATCGCTTTGACTTGTCGGTTGGTTAAACTATAGTGTGTGGTCATCATTGGTTGCTGGCTATGCCCGAAAATAGTCAAGTTGGAATGGTGGTCTTACACTTTCAGCATAACATTCGTGTACATATACATATATACAAATATATATGTGTATATGAATTTATTGAAAGTGTATTTGTCGTTGGGCTACAAGCTTTATTTTCAGACTTCTATGGCAATTTGCATTCATCTCCAAGCTTCGAAGGTGAGTTTCACTCACTCACAGACTAATATTTTTATGAAGTGAATTAAGATTTGAAATGTTGAATGAAATGTTAGGCTGCTCTAGATTTGTTTGCTTCTTGGTTGTGCACATGCGACACACACTTGTTATTTCATATGACACTATGGCTGTATGATTGCCATGCTATGTATATTTTCACACATGCAAGTTCCCCCCTTAGATTAGCAACCATGACGGGTTGAAATGATACATACCCGAACCCCATTGTATTCGAATCGATTTGGGATGCGGGTTGAAATGATATACCCGGGATTCGAATATTTTAAAGAACGGATGGAAATGATAAACATCCGTATCACTTGACCATAGGGTAGAAAATTGTATACGGACACCATGGTCAATAAAATGAGAATATTCTAAAATATTTGTCGATTTTATAAGTAGAAATTTTGGATGAATTCCTATATGATGTAAAGAAGAGTTAAAGAAATTTTTGTTCAAGTCTTATTTTAAATTTTGTAAGAAATATAAATTTGTATTAAACTAATTTTTAAGTGATCTTTGAAAATTAATACTTAATATTAATTTATTTAAATAAATTCTTCGTACTTTTATGTTCACATAATGAATTTAGTAATATAACAATTTTTGAATTGAACGACTTAATTGTAAAGATTTGCAAAGCTTGGATAAATATTTTCCAAACATAGTTAAATATATAATTTGTCAAATGGATATGTGCCATGTGAATACATACAGAGGATTTTGGATTCAAAGCTAACGCAAAAAACATGGTTGGGAACTTATTAATGGTATGGGAATTTCAAGTTAAATAATGATTTAAGAATCGTTTCAACAATGAAGTATTGAATTTGAACCAAATCAAAAGATTTGGGGTTTATTTATGAATGATAGTTGGGAAAGGAAATTGTAAACATGGATCTAGCATTGGATTGGATTTATATTACTCATTTGAACTAAAAAATTTCCGCATTACTTGGTTTATAATTATACTTTATAAATGAATTGATTTCTTTAACCACATAAATTATAATGGTTTCCAAAAACATACATATATATTTACATTACTTTAAAATTAATCTACATACACTATTTTAAAAACTTAACATTTCTAAATATATATATATATATATATATATATATTTCTTATTTTAAATAGAACTTATGTCCAATCCAGTCTAATGGATCTAAGTGTGAATATTGGTTTATAATCCTAATCGAACCATTTATAAATGATTTGGGATAATTGATTTTGGGGCAAAACTTGAAATAAAGCGATTTGTGAATACTGGAAATATGTTTTCAAATCTAATGGCCACGGTGTGAAAAAAATGTAAGCGTCGGTTGTTAAATAGATCGGAGTCGGTAAGTGGCATACTCTCTGTCAGTGCCGATACCACTTTAACAACTGTGTACGTGATGGAGTATCGGAACGACATCATGATGGCTTGGAAGTGACCACTGGATCGAAGAAGGCGAACGATGACGAAATGGCCTTGACTTTCGGGTCATAATTAAAATGACTAAAACAGGAGCTATACCGTGACTAATTGGGGTCGCACCTCTGAACGGACGCACTTCTTCGATACCATTTATATGACTATTTGATTGATTTGGGTGCGCACCTTTTGAATTATGGGAGTGTGTTCCGAGATGGGCGGTAGTGGCTGCTATGCGTTACCACCGGTCCGGGAGTGCAACTGGTAGAATCCTACCCTGGGTATTTGTAATAACCCGAAAATCTGGGCCAGTTTAAAATTTTTATTTTGGCTATTTTAGCGAATTTTGATTATTTAAAATGAATTATTTTAAATAATATCGACGAAAAATCTATTTTGAATAGAATTCGAACGTATATATTATACGCGTCGTCGTTAGAATATAAATATTTATATATAATTATAAATAGAATTGAAAATGGCGCGGTAGTTCGATAATTCGATTTCAAACTTCAATTGAATGTACCGGGTGCAAAATAATCCGGATTTTAGTGAAACCAAAAATAATGGGATCTAATTGTGAATATCTTTCCAACGAATCCGAAAAATCAAGATTTCATATCGGGAATCAAAAGATATGTCCAGTTGAAAATTCTGAATAGTCGCTATGGAATTCAGGCCCTTAAAAATGGACATTTTGCAAACGACCTCGGATTTCGACGAAACCAGTTTTGTTGGATCCGGGATGTAAAGTTATTGCTAGGTTTCAAATTTCATAATTTTTCGAATCAATATGTGAGCGTGGTAAAGGAAAACGCGTTTGACCAGTTTCAGTTGTTTTTAATCGACTGGAAATTGGCCATTTTTCTAACGGTCTCAGAATTCGACGAAACTAGTTTTGTTAGGACCGTATCGTCAATACGAAGCTACGAAATATTTTTCTGGAATTTTTCGAGTTAGTATGTGACCCCAGTAATTTGAAATGTACGTTTGAAATTCAATATAATGATTTAAATGTAAATTAAACAGAAGCTGGTCGAAACGATCGAACCAGCTTACGATACATATCCCATTGTGTTCGTAATGGGGGTATTTAGCTATGGGCGACAGTCATTGGGTTTGATTTGAAGTTCGAAAGGAAGAAGTAGCTTTATAGAATTTAAAATAAATATATATAAAATTATATAACCCTAGCTTAGGTCAAACTCCTTCACAAATTCAACCCCGCGGTCAACAACTCAAACCCGCCTCCCACTTCGAAACCCACGGCGGAAACTCCACGATTTTTCAAACCCAAAAATCATCCATTCCGATTTGATTTAATCCAAACTCCCACAATAATATCAAAGTCCTCTCCAAAGTCTACAAATCCATTCTGGTTTGGGGTTCTATCGTCGAGTGTTTGGTTCGAATCGCCCCCACAAACTTCCGTCGTTCACCACCAGATTCCGCCGCCAGAGGAGGAGCGAGTTCGACGTGGTTCATTGGGGTAGGAGCGGTTTTCCGAGCCCATTAGTGTGGTGTGGTTTGATCGTCCCCTAGCCTCACCATTTCCACGCCGTCTGCAACCCTAGTCTCGAACCTGTGTTGGATGTCGATCTGTAGAAGCTGACTTGAAGAGGGTTATCCATTTTAGTTAATTTCCTCGTTAGTTAATTATGGCGTTAATTACACTGCGTAAAATTGATTTTAGAAAAATATAACTTGGTTTTAAAATTGATTTTAGAAAATATATAACTTTGTTTTGAAATTAATTTTAGAAAATACATAGCATTGTTTTTATAATATATTAAGATTTGATTTTTATAGATAAAAGGATTTGATATTTGATTAAATAAAAATATGATTTTTGTTAAATGAAAAAATTATATTTTTAGAAATGAAAAGATTATGTTTTTAGAAATGAAAAAAATTATATTTTTGTTAAATGAAAAGATTATATTTTTAGAAATGAAAAGATTATATTTTTAGAAATGAAAAGATTATGTTTTTAGAAATGAAAGATTATATTTTTAAGAATGAAAAGATACGAGTTTTTAAAAAAGGAAATATATATGGAAAACTGAAATATAAAATATAGTTGTTTTGAAAATATATAGAAATAAAAATGTGTTTTTTTTTATATTGAATATAGAAGTAAAAATGTGATTTTTATATATTGAACATCAAAGTAAAAATGTGATTTTTATATATTGCACCTCAAAGTAAGAATGTGATTTTTATATATGTAGTGGCTGCGGGCAACAAAGATGTCAAAAAGACGAGAACAGTGAAGATTTCCTGCATTGGAAGTGCCGTGGAGCTAGGATAGCTATTGGTGAGAATTTCTCACCTTTCAATTTCTTTTCTAATTATATATATATACTAGGATGCAGACGGTGCTTAGTAGCACCCGACACAATCGTCCACAGACCATGGACTTGTTTGTTTGGTTGCATAGATTAGTTATATGATTTGATTTGAATTTGGTTGTTTGGTGATTTTGATTGATGTGTGAATGGCGTGGGCCTTCACTAGACCGGGGATAAGGCTAGGCCTCGTCCCGTTCCTAGTATCGTGCCGTTATGCCGCTGAAATTTTCTAAAATAAGTTAGAAAAATAAAAATATCATTTTATTAAAAAAAATGAACTGAATAGAAATTCATATGTTGGAATAAAATGTTTTGTCGTTAAAAATATAATTTTTAACGTGAATGTGAATAAATAAATATTCATTTACAAACCAGACGGTTTGTTTATGTACACTTATTTGAATGACATTGATTGGGAAGATAAATTTTATACATCGCCCAACTGCACAACTAAAATCTGTGTTTGATTGTTTGAAACCCCACACGGGTGTTGGGATGAAATTTGAAGTTCACTCATCCTGATTGATTAAATATGTCGATCGATTGATTGACAGGCTGTTATAAGCGTTAGATATCTATATTTGATGCTTATACAGTGTAGTGCACTTTAGTTGATGGTTGATTATTTTTCAATGCTATTATACATGTGTTGTATGAAAATCCATATAATTAACTTTATATGGTAATTGATTGGGCCTCATTCCAGTTTTAAAATAGAAGTATTTGAAATAGAAATATTCGAAATGGAATATTTGAAAATATCAATATATGAAGCCGTGTTGATTAGATTGACGCCATTTTGACGTGAACGATATTTATATCGATTTTATTCATTTCGAAATGAATTGAATTGAAAACGATTTCGAAATAATGAATTGAAAACGATTTCGAAATCAATTGAATTGAAAACGATTTCGAAATGAATTGAATTGAAAACGATTTCGAAATGAATTGAATTGAAAACGATTTCGAAATGAATTGAATTGAAAACGATTTCGAAATGAATTGAATTGAAAACGATTTCGAAATGAATTGAATTGAAAACGATTTCGAAATGAATTGAATTGAAAACGATTTCGAGATGAATTGAATTGAAAACGATTTCGAAATGAATTGAATTGAAAACGATTTCGAAATGAATTGAATTGAAAACGATTTCGAAATGAATTGAATTGAAAACGATTTCGAAATGAATTGAATTGAAAACGATTTCGAAATGAATTGAACTGAAAACGATTTCGAAATGAATTGAACTGAAAACGATTTCGAAATGAATTGAACTGAAAACGATTTCGAAATGAATTGAACTGAAAACGATTTCGAAATGAATTGAATTGAAAACGATTTCGAAATGAATTGAATTGAAAACGATTTCGAAATGAATTGAATTGAAAACGATTTCGAAAAACGATTTCGAAATGAATTGAATTGAAAACGATTTCGAAATGAATTGAATTGAAAAAGAATTCAAATGGAATTGAAAGCGAATTGAAATGAAATCAAATTGAATTGAAATTTGAATTGAATAGAAATGAATTTTAAAACGAATTTATAAAGAAGAATTCAATTTTGATTTGAATTGAAATGGAAGTTGAAATTGCTTTTGAAACAAATTTAAAACTATTTATATAATTCGTTTTAAATAGAAATCGACGAAGAATATATTATATATATTATATATATAATATAATGGCCTGAATAGAACGCGCCGCGCCGCGGCAGTTCGCGAATTTCGACCATTGATTTCAAATGGACATTACGGGAGATCCGACCGTCGGATTCTCCTAAAACCGGAACCATTGGGTTCGTATCGAAAAGAGCTTTCTAACGAATATTAGAAATTAGAAATCTAACGGTTGGATTTGGAATTATGTCCAAATCAAATTCGAAAAAGGTCGCTGTAAGTGCAGTTCGATGGCCATTGATGGAAATCGACTGTACGGGCCTTGATAAAATTATTAAAAATAGTAATAATTTGTGTAAAATCATAAGAAATGATTTGTGAAGAATTGGGATGAAAAACTCCATATTTGAAAAGATAAAAATAGATTTTTATCGAAATAAACTAGTTTTGAACTAGGATTATAATTCTATTTATTTTTAAATAAATAAAATGAATTTGAAAAGGGTTTTAAAAATAACCAAAATTTCCAATGATTGCATTGGAGTGGATTTGAATCGAAATTGTCGTCGGAATATTTCGATGTTGGAATTCGTGATTATACAGATGTTGTTATGGAAATTTGAAAGATATATATTTATATCGTTATTTCCAATACGACATTTGTTTGTCGTAGGATTTGATATTGAATATAAGCCGATATATTTTCTATTCAGAGCCTTGTATTGAATATCAAATGTGAGTTGGGTTTGTCGTGAATGGTGTCTTCACTAACACTGTTCTTGAACCCAGTTGAGAAAAGATTAAATCTTTTTATTTAGATTTAATGAAGTGTACCAATTAAACAATATTTAATTGGAATTGAATTGATATTGATTTTTGGGTTTATCGTGAACAGTGTTTTAAATAACACTCGTTCTTTAACCCGATGATTAATGAATGTGATTTTGGGTTTATCGTGAACCGTGTTTTAAATGACACTGATTCTTTAACCCAGTTGAGGATTAAAACTAAGTGGAGTTTTAATGAATCTTTAATTAGATTGAAATGATCGAGAATGGAGTATCACCAGTTTTACTCCAGGCGATAATTAAATCTTTAATTAGATTTGAACGTGAAATGGTAATTGAATTACCGATAACACTGTGGTGTTAGATATGAAGTACTACCAGTTTTACTTCATGGGATGAATAGGTTGGGATTGGGAAATAAAATAAATGATTACTTCGGTGTGGTTTGCTAATCCCGACTAGTTTGAATTGATATTCAAAGGTGATTAAAGAATAAATTTAAAGAATTTATCTTGGATAAAATTAATGGGAACTTTTCCCAAAGTATAGGAATATTTGAATAAAAGAATATTCTGAATTGGAATGAGGCGTATGTTGTGTTTGTGTAACACTTTTATAATATATACGCGAGTTATTCAGAAAGACCGGGTTTATCCCATTCTGAATAACTGATTCGACGTAGTGTCGAAGATGAAGACGGTGGTCGAAGACCAGAAGTCTTCACGTCGTTTGGGTGATAACTGATGATCTTGATTGGGCTGTACACCCAAGAAGATGGAAACAGTTGGTGATCGTCCAGACGTACTTGGAGATCGATGGATATGCGGGGTACTAGGTGCCTCCGGTTTCGTTCAGACCTAGAACGGACTTGTAAATGGACTGTGTGTCTGACATCAGATTTTAGTCTGTGTGGTTGATTTCTGTTAAATATACATCTGTTTGGCGGCGGAGAATTTATTCTCTTGCTTAACGCCCTTCTCTGAGACGTACGAGCTCAGGGGTTATATATTGATGGATATCAAACACATGGAGTGAATTGCCTGTGTGGCATGCCTAAGTGGAAATTGATCGAGGCTTCTGTTGAAAAGCAAAGTCTTGTGGTGATGATCAAAGCACAGCCTGTGTGGCATAGCTTTGTGTAACCTGAATTCGCGAACTTCACACCCGGTATGAACCAAAAACGGGAGACGGACCTCAGGGAGGGCATGCGTTTCTTTTGTGTTAGAAGTGGCGTCAGTGGTTTTACACGCCCTGACGAGTTTGACTTATGTGGTTGTTGCTGTTGCGAGGCGCCTCGGATTGATCGGTCGTTCTCGAACCGATGGAGTCATTTAGTTGGCTCGTTTACGCCCCATAGGGCGGGGAAACGCATGTTCAGGGTTTAAGTTTAATCCACATCGGTGGACCGGCCCTGACGATCCAAGGGTCACTCGAGCTCTGATCCTGAGGGGCGGGCTAGAGCGTCTCGAATCGGTTGAGGACTATCTTTTGCCTCGGTTCATAGATGGAAATCCAATTTCCAAATACGTGACTCTGCGATTTAGATTGTATAACCTATATATGGCGACATAGTGGTATGGGGCATTCATGCCGCCTATGATTGATACTTATGATGTGAAGTTGTTTTATACACTATACACTTGTAATAGTATCAAATGATTTGTTTTAAACGTATCAAGCATTCTTGGCTATTATAAGGTAAAAACCCTATCCTCGGCTGCGTTGCATTGTGTGATGGGACCTGGGTCTTATAACATCTTCATTTTTCTTTATTTAGTATTGCGCTGTTTGTTTTATGCACTGGTATTCTTGGGAGGAAACCCGTTCCGTGTTATACGGCGTGGTCCCTTGATTTACCTAATGATATAAAATAAAGATTTATAACTGTTTTTAGTTCTCACACCAGTCACATGACTGACCTGGAGTTTATTGTTTTAACCTAAACTCTGGGTGCCCCTATTTTGACACGGGCAGCTAGTAGTTTTGGTTTTGCAGATTTATATTCGCAGGATCCTGGTTTACAGCTGGAACGATATCCAGAAAGCTTTGTATCCGTATATCTTCTTCTAGTTGTGTATTGTATTATTTTCCGCTGCAATTTATTTAAATGTAATTTAAATCTCTGATATTTCTGTGTAATATTTATTTGATTATACTCTGTATATTCTTGTAATCTGATGCATTGTTGTAATATACAATGAGATGTTCTTCTGTTTGCGTTCTATTTTGGCCTATTCTCGAACTATCCGACGCTTTCCTTTACGGGGAAGTTACGGGTAGTTTCAGTTGGTATCAGAGCTTTGGTTTACAAAGCAGAGAACAAGGCACATTAGAACCATACGAAAGAATTCATCAGATATTGGATTAGTAATATCCAAGGAGAATGACTCGTTAGAGATGGGATCAGTAGTATCCTAGAACGAGTCTGAAGAGTATATTTGTAAAGTGAAAACAAATTTTTGTTTTGAAAATTTAAATCAATTATTCGTATTTGATTATCTATTTATATTGATATGGACAATCCAGTATATATAGATTTTGCGTATACGTCTGATCCGCGTATATTCGAAATTTTAATATACTGGGTAGATATAGAATTACACTCTAATCGCCCGGAGATGATTTTGATGATGGAGCTCGATCATTAGAATTTATGTTCGAGTGACGAAAGTGGGCTTTCTATATATTTCCTATTGACTGGTGTGAGAACCAAAATTAGATAGGGCTTATCGTTGTGATTTGGCATCAAAAATCTGATTTTTGTATATGTATCAAAACTACGAATTTGAGACTCTAATTCACTAATTGATTGATGTTTGTGTTGTTTGTTTAATTGTTTGATAATTTTGAACCTTTATGCCTAACTAAATCAAATATTGAATTGTATTGAAAATTGGTCGCATTTGCTTGCATATACATATATATCATTGAACAGGTCATAGCAAGGAGGCTAGAGCAGAGAATAAAATTTGTTTGCCCGACAAATAGGTATATGTTTACTACATAATTTACTGTTTTGTTGGGTGATGATGATTTTATGAGCCTATTGGCTTTTTCTTTTTCTTTTTGAGATCTGAAGGACCGGGGAAGCTATTTGAAATTCCCCGATGCTCCCGGTGCATGGGAGGTTATGGCGAAATTTTTCAAAAATTTAGGGTGTTAGCCAAATTTTTGAAATTTTTGAAAATTCTCAGAAACTGAAAAGTTGGAGAATGGAAGCCGGATCGAACGTAGAGTTAAATAATCAAACCACTTTCGACTTTGTTCCTTTTCGGGGACGAAAAGTTTTAAGTGGGGGAGATTGTAATAACCCGAAAATCTGGGCCAGTTTAAAATTTTTATTTTGGCTATTTTAGCGAATTTTGATTATTTAAAATGAATTATTTTAAATAATATCGACGAAAAATCTATTTTGAATAGAATTCGAACGTATATATTATACGCGTCGTCGTTAGAATATAAATATTTATATATAATTATAAATAGAATTGAAAATGGCGCGGTAGTTCGATAATTCGATTTCAAACTTCAATTGAATGTACCGGGTGCAAAATAATCCGGATTTTAGTGAAACCAAAAATAATGGGATCTAATTGTGAATATCTTTCCAACGAATCCGAAAAATCAAGATTTCATATCGGGAATCAAAAGATATGTCCAGTTGAAAATTCTGAATAGTCGCTATGGAATTCAGGCCCTTAAAAATGGACATTTTGCAAACGACCTCGGATTTCGACGAAACCAGTTTTGTTGGATCCGGGATGTAAAGTTATTGCTAGGTTTCAAATTTCATAATTTTTCGAATCAATATGTGAGCGTGGTAAAGGAAAACGCGTTTGACCAGTTTCAGTTGTTTTTAATCGACTGGAAATTGGCCATTTTTCTAACGGTCTCAGAATTCGACGAAACTAGTTTTGTTAGGACAGTATCGTCAATACGAAGCTAGGAAATATTTTTCTGGAATTTTTCGAGTTAGTATGTGACCCCAGTAATTTGAAATGTACGTTTGAAATTCAATATAATGATTTAAATGTAAATTAAACAGAAGCTGATCGAAACGATCGAACCAGCTTACGATACATATCCCATTGTGTTCGTAATGGGGGTAATTAGCTATGGGCGACAGTCATTGGGTTTGATTTGAAGTTCGAAAGGAAGAAGTAGCTTTATAGAATTAAAAATAAATATATATAAAATTATATAACCCTAGCTTAGGTCAAACTCCTTCACAAATTCAACCCCGCGGTCAACAACTCAAACCCGCCTCCCACTTCGAAACCCACGGCGGAAACTCCACGATTTTTCAAACCCAAAAATCATCCATTCCGATTTGATTTAATCCAAACTCCCACAATAATATCAAAGTCCTCTCCAAAGTCTACAAATCCATTCTGGTTTGGGGTTCTATCGTCGAGTGTTTGGTTCGAATAGCCCCCACAAACTTCCGCCGTTCACCACCAGATTCCGCCGCTAGAGGAGGAGCGAGTTCGACGTGGTTCATTGGGGTAGAAGCGGTTTTCCGAGCCCATTAGTGTGGTGTGGTTTGATCGTCCCCTAGCCTCACCATTTCCACGCCGTCTGCAACCCTAGTCTCGAACCTGTGTTGGATGTCGATCTGTAGAAGCTGACTTGAAGAAGGTTATTCATTTTAGTTAATTTCCTCGTTAGTTAATTATGGCGTTAATTACACTGCGTAAAATTGATTTTAGAAAAATATAACTTGGTTTTAAAATTGATTTTAGAAAATATATAACTTTGTTTTGAAATTAATTTTAGAAAATACATAGCATTGTTTTTATAAAATATTAAGATTTGATTTTTATAGATAAAAGGATTTGATTTTTGATTAAATAAAAATATGATTTTTGTTAAATGAAAAAATTATATTTTTAGAAATGAAAAGATTATGTTTTTAGAAATGAAAAAAATTATATTTTTGTTAAATGAAAAGATTATATTTTTAGAAATGAAAAGATTATATTTTTAGAAATGAAAAGATTATGTTTTTAGAAATGAAAAGATTATATTTTTAAGAATGAAAAGATACGAGTTTTTAAAAAAGGAAATATATATGGAAAACTGAAATATAAAATATAGTTGTTTTTAAAATATATAGAAATAAAAATGTGTTTTTTTTTTATATTGAATATAGAAGTAAAAATGTGATTTTTATATATTGAACATCAAAGTAAAAATGTGATTTTTATATATTGCACCTCAAAGTAAGAATGTGATTTTTATATATGTAGTGGCTGCGGGCAACAAAGATGTCAAAAAGACGAGAACAGTGAAGATTTCCTGCATTGGAAGTGCCGTGGAGCTAGGATAGCTATTGGTGAGAATTTCTCACCTTTCAATTTCTTTTCTAATTATATATATATATACTAGGATGCAGACGGTGCTTAGTAGCACCCGACACAATCGTCCACAGACCATGGACTTGTTTGTTTGGTTGCATAGATTAGTTATATGATTTGATTTGAATTTGGTTGTTTGGTGATTTTGATTGATGTGTGAATGGCGTGGGCCTTCACTAGACCGGGGATAAGGCTAGGCCTCGTCCCGTTCCTAGTATCGTGCCGTTATGCCGCCGAAATTTTCTAAAATAAGTTAGAAAAATAAAAATATCATTTTATTAAAAAAAATGAACTGAATAGAAATTCATATGTTGGAATAAAATGTTTTGTCGTTAAAAATATAATTTTCAACGTGAATGTGAATAAATAAATATTCATTTACAAACCAGACGGTTTGTTTATGTACCCTTATTTGAATGACATTGATTGGGACGATAAATTTTACACATCGCCCAACTGCACAACTAAAATCTGTGTTTGATTGTTTGAAACCCCACACGGGTGTTGGGATGAAATTTGAAGTTCACTCATCCTGATTGATTAAATATGTCGATCGATTGATTGACAGGCTGTTATAAGCGTTAGATATCTATATTTGATGCTTATACAGTGTAGTGCACTTTGGTTGATGGTTGATTATTTTTCAATGCTATTATACATGTGTTGTATGAAAATCCATATAATTAACTTTATATGGTAATTGATTGGGCCTCATTCCAGTTTTAAAATAGAAGTATTTGAAATAGAAATATTCGAAATGGAATATTTGAAAATATCAATATATGAAGCCGTGTTGATTAGATTGACGCCATTTTGACGTGAACGATATTTATATCGATTTTATTCATTTCGAAATGAATTGAATTGAAAACGATTTCGAAATAAATTGAATTGAAAACGATTTCGAAATGAATTGAATTGAAAACGATTTCGAAATGAATTGTATTGAAAACGATTTCGAAATAAATTGAATTGAAAACGATTTCGAAATAAATTGAATTGAAAACGATTTCGAAATGAATTGAATTGAAAACGATTTCGAAATAAATTGAATTGAAAACGATTTCGAAATGAATTGAAAACGATTTCGAAATGAATTGAATTGAAAACGATGTCGAAATGAATTGAATTGAAAACGATTTCGAAATGAATTGAATTGAAAACGATTTCGAAATGAATTGAATTGAAAACGATTTCGAAATGAATTGAATTGAAAACGATTTCGAAATGAATTGAATTGAAAACGATTTCGAAATGAATTGAATTGAAAACGATTTCGAAATGAATTGAATTGAAAACGATTTCGAAATGAATTGAATTGAAAACGATTTCGAAATGAATTGAATTGAAAACGATTTCGAAATGAATTGAATTGAAAACGATTTCGAAATGAATTGAATTGAAAACGATTTCGAAATGAATTGAATTGAAAACGATTTCGAAATGAATTGAATTGAAAACGATTTCGAAATGAATTGAATTGAAAACGATTTCGAAATGATTGAATTGAAAACGATTTCGAAATGAATTGAATTGAAAACGATTTCGAAATGAATTGAATTGAAAACGATTTCGAAATGAATTGAATTGAAAACGATTTCGAAATGAATTGAATTGAAAACGATTTCGAAATGAATTGAATTGAAAACGAATTCAAATGGAATTGAAAGCGAATTGAAATGAATTCAAATTGAATTGAAATTTGAATTGAATAGAAATGAATTTTAAAACGAATTTATAAAGAAGAATTCAATTTTGATTTGAATTGAAATGGAAGTTGAAATTGCTTTTGATACGAATTTAAAACTATTTATATAATTCGTTTTAAATAGAAATCGATGAAGTATATATTATATATTATATATATATATAATATAATGGCCTGAATAGAACGCGCCGCGCCGCGGCAGTTCGCGAATTTCGACCATTGATTTCAAACGGACATTACGGGAGATCCGACCGTCGGATTCTCCTAAAACCGGAACCGTTGGGTTCGTATTGAAAAGAGCTTTCTAACGAATATTAGAAATTAGAAATCTAATGGTTGGATTTGGAATTATGTCCAAATCAAATTCGAAAAAGGTTGCTGTAAGTGCAGTTCGATGGCCATTGATGGAAATCGACTGTACGGGCATTGATAAAATTATTAAAAATAGTAATAATTTGTGTAAAATCATAAGAAATGATTTGTGAAGAATTGGGATGAAAAACTCCATATTTGAAAAGATAAAAATAGATTTTTATCGAAATAAACTAGTTTTGAACTAGGATTATAATTCTATTTATTTTTAAATAAATAAAATGAATTTGAAAAGGGTTTTAAAAATAACCAAAATTTCCAATGATTGCATTGTAGTGGATTTGAATCGAAATTGTCGTCGGAATATTTCGATGTTGGAATTCGTGATTATACAGATGTTGTTATGGAAATTTGAAAGATATATATTTATATCGTTATTTCCAATACGACATTTGTTTGTCGTAGGATTTGATATTGAATATAAGCCGATATATTTTCTATTCAGAGCCTTGTATTGAATATCACATGTGAGTTGGGTTTGTCGTGAATGGTGTCTTCACTAACACTGTTCTTGAACCCAGTTGAGAAAAGATTAAATCTTTTTATTTAGATTTAATGAAGTGTACCAATTAAATAATATTTAATTGGAATTGAATTGATATTGATTTTTGGGTTTATCGTGAACAGTGTTTTAAATAACACTCGTTCTTTAACCCGATAATTAATGAATGTGATTTTGGGTTTATCGTGAACCGTGTTTTAAATGACACGGATTCTTTAACCCAGTTGAAGATTAAAACTAAGTGGAGTTTTAATGAATCTTTAATTAGATTGAAATGATCGAGAATGGAGTATCACCAGTTTTACTCCAGGCGATAATTAAATCTTTAATTAGATTTGAACGTGAAATGGTAATTGAATTACCGATAACACTGTGGTGTTAGATATGAAGTACTACCAGTTTTACTTCATGGGATGAATAGGTTGGGATTGGGAAATAAAATAAATGATTACTTCGGTGTGGTTCGCTAATCCCGACTAGTTTGAATTGATATTCAAAGGTGATTAAAGAATAAATTTAAAGAATTTATCTTGGATAAAATTAATGGGAACTTTTCCCAAAGTATAGGAATATTTGAATAAAAGAATATTCTGAATTGGAATGAGGCGTATGTTGTGTTTGTGTAACACTTTTATAATATATACGCGAGTTATTCAGAAAGACCGGGTTTATCCCATTCTGAATAACTGATTCGACGTGGTGTCGAAGATGAAGACGGTGGTCGAAGACCAGAAGTCTTCACGTCGTTTGGGTGATAACTGATGATCTTGATTGGGCTGTACACCCAAGAAGATGGAAACAGTTGGTGATCGTCCAGACGTACTTGGAGATCGATGGATATGCGGGGTACTAGGTGCCTCCGGTTTCGTTCAGACCCAGAACGGACTTGTAAATGGACTGTGTGTCTGACATCGGATTTTAGTCTGTGTGGTTGATTTCTATTAAATATACATCTGTTTGGCGGCGGAGAATTTATTCTCTTGCTTAACGCCCTTCTCTGAGACGTACGAGCTCAGGGGTTATATATTGATGGATATCAAACACATGGAGTGAATTGCCTGTGTGGCATGCCGAAGTGGAAATTGATCGAGGCTTCTGTTGAAAAACAAAGTCTTGTGGTGATGATCAAAGCACAGCCTGTGTGGCATAGCTCTGTGTAACGTGAATTCGCGAACTTCACACCCGGTATGAACCAAAAACGGGAGACGGACCTCAGGGAGGGCATGCGTTTCTTTCTAGTTAGAAGTGGCGTCAGTGGTTTTACACGCCATGACGAGTTTGACTTATGTGGTTGTTGCTGTTGCGAGGCGCCTCGGATTGATCGGTCGTTCTCGAACCGATGGAGTCATTTAGTTGGCTCGTTTACGCCCCATAGGGCGGGGAAACGCATGTTCAGGGTTTAAGTTTAATCCACATCGGTGGACCGGCCCTGACGATCCAAGGGTCACTCGAGCTCTGATCCTGAGGGGCGGGCTAGAGCGTCTCGAATCGGTTGAGGACTATCTTTTGCCTCGGTTCACAGATGGAAATCCAATTTCCAAATACGTGACTCTGCGATTTAGATTGTATAACCTATATATGGCGACATAGTGGTATGGGGCATTCATGCCGCCTATGATTGATACTTATGATGTGAAGTTGTTTTATACACTATACACTTGTAATAGTATCAAATGATTTGTTTTAAACGTATCAAGCATTCTTGGCTATTATAAGGTAAAAACCGTATCCTCGGCTGCGTTGCATTGTGTGATGGGACCTGGGTCTTATAACAGCTTCATTTTTCTTTATTTAGCATTGCGCTGTTTGTTTTATGCACTGGTATTCTTGGGAGGAAACCCGTTCCGTGTTATACGGCGTGGTCCCTTGATTTACCTAATGATATAAAATAAAGATTTATAACTGTTTTTAGTTCTCACACCAGTCACATGACTGACCTGGAGTTTATTGTTTTAACCTAAACTCTGGGTGCCCCTATTTTGACACGGGCAGCTAGTAGTTTTGGTTTTGCAGATTTATATTCGCAGGATCCTGGTTTACAGCTGGAACGATATCCGGAAAGCTTTGTATCCGTATATCTTCTTCTAGTTGTGTATTGTATTATTTTCCGCTGCAATTTATTTAAATGTAATTTAAATCTCTGATATTTCTGTGTAATATTTATTTGATTATACTCTGTATATTCTTGTAATCTGATGCATTGTTGTAATATACAATGAGATGTTCTTCTGTTTGCGTTCTATTTTGGCCTGTTCTCGAACTATCCGACGCTTTCCTTTACGGGGAAGTTACGGGTAGTTTCAGTATTGCCTCGAGTGCCTTGTCATATTATCCTTAGCGAGCCCCGTACGATTTTGATTTGTATCGTACCTATGGAGTGCCCTCTGATGCCATTGTGTTACGGTGGGTTTACGGTACTGTATAGACTACGGTATTATAAACGGTGTAAGGGTAAAAATGTAATCCCGCTTACGCTATTTTCATTATGTTTACTTTACTGACTAGACATTACAATAATAGCGTATTATTATGTAGATATTAGCTTCGCGGATCCTTAAAGGATCGAAATCCCAAACATCCTTAAAGTTATTGTACATTTCAGTGAACACTTCATTTGAGTTAATTCACTTATATGAGACTGTTAGTCCTGACTCGTGTATTTTGTTGTTTATTCCTTGCAAAATGCCTGAGTCAGATCGAGTATTTCAGCTTGGAAATATACTTGTTAGAGCTTGAGGTTCGTTGGAGATTCAGCCATCTATTTGCCATGTCATATGTAGTTATGCCCATCTCTATTCATTACCGAATATTAGTATGGTTCTATATTCGGTCTTCCGCTGTTTCTATATTTATCATGTACTCTGATATTATGTAAATTTAAAGGATTTTTGTAACATTGTATAAATTTTCTTCCGCTATGAGATATTCTGTGTCTGTGATTCTGTGATGATTTGTATTTCAACTTCATAAGCGATAACAATCTGTCCTTTTGAACGGTTTGAGTTGGTTTAATTACCGACTTGGAGCGGTCAAAAGGCCAGGTCGTTACAGTTGGACTGCGATATAAATACATAAAATTATGTCTTTAGCTCCTTTGAAAGTCATGCCGTATCAGGACTTAATCCGTTATGTATATTGAGTCGTAGATCGTGAGTAAGAAATTATAGGTCCACATTTAAAGTGATTGACAGGTGTAAAGCAGAGAGTCATATGTTGTCATCATAAAGGTAGAGATAATGCATGTTGGGCGGAATTCATGTGATATAGCTCATTCCATAAATGTCATCCATGTCGCAAGCCGCTATGTCACGTTAAGCATACACGTGCGCTACACTTGTATGACCGTTGTAAAGTGGGCATTTACAACTGGACACCCATATTTACATGAATGCCATTACCCTTTCAACACTCTCTATAATTACCTCACTCCTTACACTTGAAGGAGGAGGGAATTTCATTCCTACCATGAAGTGCTGCCAAATTTGAAGCTCTTTTCTAACTTCGTTAATGGCTTCCAAGGATCAAATAACTTCTCTCTAACATCGAATGGATCAAGTCAATTCCAGTCCACATTAGAGTTAACTCAAATTCAATCAAAGCTCCTCTAATCTCCTTCATATGCCATGGAAAATCGCTCTGACTCAATTCAAGCGATCTCTAACCGTTACTAATCCTCTCTAAAGCCTAGATCTTACGCTAAATCACTATGGAATCCTTGAAGATTGTTCATTTCCTTAGAAAATTCAAGAATGATTTAGTTCATTAAGGGAGAAAAAAGAGAGAATAATAACGTAATTCAAAACAGAAATTAGATTAATGCAAGCAAAGTAATTGAAAGGTCTATATATATTTTATTCTTATTTATATAAAACATCATAACCTGAAGGGTTGATAAGGAGAGGAGGGCGCATGATTGATAAACATACTAGAGCAATTTGGAAATGTATACAGTGCAAGGTAGCATATGGATCACGTAGATACATGATGTTATCAGTTGTGTTTCTGGCGGTAAGAAAGATTGTTTTCAACCATTATTGGTGCCTAACCAAACAATAAAACTGAAGCTATCTATGGAAAAATTTGCCAAAAAATATTTTGTACGATAATAAAATCTTGCATATTAAAATTAAAAATGCCTAGGTGAAAATAACAAATATGATATAGGTATTGAATATTATTTTTGTGTTGGATTTAATCATATGAAGAATATCAAAAGAATGAATGAAATGATTGTAGATTTGAAACAATAACGATGAATTGAAGAATTAAAAAGTACCTTCATTAGAAGCAAAAAAGAGAATCAACAGCAATTTAGGATGATTGAAAATGAGAGAATGTCGCCTTTGGAGGAGAAGCACTAATTCAAAGAATAATAGCCTGAAGAATAACACAATGTTTTGGACTGCTGAAAGTTCAAAAGCAAAACTGGATTGCTGAATGAAACACCCCACCTCCGTTAGGGTCACTCTCAAAGGGAATGCCCTAATTTTGGTGGAGGTTTATAAGTACAAGTCACAGATATACAAGACAGATATAAGAACACATATTTGTAAACAGCGGAAGAACAACAAACTTTATTTCATCAAGTCAAATACGTGTTACAACAACATCCTTTCCAAAAACATAACATAACACTTCATAATCTGTCTTGAGTACATTATTTTTAAAGAAGCATAAATAAAACATAGACAAACTGACAAAGCCCCATAGTGGATTGTCCAAAGCCATAGTTCAAAACAGGAAAGTCCAAGCAATACATTTCTCTTCTTCAAGCTGGATGTTGAGGTAGGTCAAGCTGCTGTGTTCCCTCCCTGAGGACCTGGGGGGGGGGGAACGGAAGAAAGAAGACGAAAGAAAAATAGAGTCAGACATAAAGCCTGAGTAAGTCTAGTACTACTTTGTCTATGAATAAAGAACTGGGTATGATAAGTAAAACAGGAAGTGGGCAAACACTATGAACTTGGTTAAGTTGTCTAGGGTCGAATATACTATCGTACCCCCTGTTAATCTCTGAACCCATATAAACTAGTTTCCAATTTGCACCCCAAAATCAGGGTGATGTGATCCATTCTACGATGATCGGCTCCTACTCGCAAAGTTACATGTGTCTTACGGCCCCCGATGTCTGTAGTTACCTATGCTGGTCCCACCATGGGGTGTATCAAGTCCCATAGTGGCAACCCGACACAACCTTAGAGTGCACAGGTATGCTACTGGTGTCCAGTGCCTTATTTTTCTGCGCCGGAGTGTGTGCACGCCCGCACTCCGTTAGAACCTACACTGCTACACCACCGCCGTCGCTTTGACCTCTTACAATCAGCCCAGTAATCGTGCCCCACCCTGCCTAGTTTCAGGTTATCCTGATACACCTTTTAGGGTTACTGCTGAAAAGGGTCCCCCGTTACTAGGTTTTCTATCTCTAGCCAACATGCTAAGTTGGTTAAGTGTTTCCTAACCTAACCCCACCAGTCCGTTTAGTTTAGCATGTTCCATTTTGATTAAGTCTTTAGTCCACTTAATCCTAACAATCCTGACTCAGCCTTAATTGTCTTATTAAGGCCCTGACCTCTCACATTAGACAGGTATTGTTGTGGCTGCCTGTTGCCGGTTGGTTCCGGGCAGTCTTACGCCACAACTCAGTCTAACCTCGGGTCCTTGCTGGGCTCCATGTTTAACCTCCCACATTGGATAGGTATTGTTGTGACTACTGGACAGCCGGGCGGTTCCGGGCAGGTTTACATCACAACTCAATCCAACCTCGGGTTAAACACATCGTATTTTCTACATTTACATATTTTGTCATTCTTCTTTATTTCTTATATGTAAATATTTGCGGCCCATGATTATGTTAATGGTGTAAAGGTTACACCAACCATGGGCCCAACCCATACTTGACTTTGGGCCCTTCTATTTCATATTTTCATTCATTAATTAATTTTTAACCCAACGTTATTTTCCCCCGTTTTACACGTCCGTTTATATATATTGGGCTTAGCCTTTTAAAGCCCAATTTAGCCATGCGAAAAGGGGAGGCTTATGGCGTATACACAAAGCGGGGAAAGTGAGCGCATGAACTTGCATATGACGTTGGAAAATACATAATAGAAATTGGTGTACTTGCATAGTGGTGACATGTATTTTGGTCATAAAACATAGGTGACATAAATCAAGGCATGTAAACTTGCATAGGTTTAACTACAACATGAACCTATATTCTTATTTAGGCATAATGTCAAACATAAGCACGGCCTAAATACTTCTAGCATAAACATGGCATATTGTCAAACATAAGCATGGCATAAAATACTTCTTGCATAGGCATGGCATATTGTCAAACATAAGCATGGCATAAAATACTTCTAGCATAGGCATGGCATATGGTCAAACATAAGTATGGCATAAATACTTCTAGCATGAACATAGCATAATTCAACTTAATCATGATTTAAGCCTAATCACATAACGATGGTATAAACATACTTATGCATAAATATTCCTAAACATGGTGTTTGCTTTAAACTTGCAAAAAGGGATTTTTGAGTCTAACTTAGCCATGTCTCACATATGTCATCATATAATTCTTGTAAACAAGATAGACTTAATCATAGATTTCAATTATGCCAAATATCATTCATAGCCTAGCCATATTCATAAGTTTTGCAAAAGCATGACTTAATATATGGATTATGGTGTCAAAATTCCAACATAGTTTCATATGAACTATAACAACCAAACTTGTCTCAATTACTTGCAAAACGATTTATGCACAAAGTATTCATCATGACGACATAATAACAAAGCCCCAAACTTGCATAAATTTCACTCAACTACATACATGTAGCTTCAACATAGATTACATAATTTGCGAAATATTCCAAACGTATATTTGCATAGAACTACCGCATGTAGTTCTTTATAATGAATAACATAATTTTTGCACAAACATGAATTACTTCCATTGCCACAATTCAAGCATACACATCAACACAGTTGTTTATTATACCAAAGTAATACTCTACTTACAATGGTTGCGGCGAATTCTCTAATTAAGAGACACGATTCCTTTGTTGAATTGATTAGCTTTAGGTTGCTTGAATTGCTTTAGGCTTTAGAACTTTCTTCCTAACTCTCTCTCTAGTCGACGGCTAATCTTTGTCGTTCCTCAGCAACATGGCGGCTATAATCTTATTTTGAATGAATAGATTAGGGTTTAGTCTAGGGTTGTTTATATAGAGGTTAGGAATTGATTAGGACCATTGATGTTGCTAGGTTAGATCGTAGCCATTCATTAGGAAGAGAGACCAATAAAAACCCGCCACCTAGCCCTAATAACAAAGCAGACCACAGAAATTCGACCACACACCGACCTGGCCAGCCAGGGCTAGACCAGACCTGGCCAGCAGGTCATTTTTGACCTGGGCGCACTTGGCAGGTGCGCCAGGTCAAAAATGTACTGGCGCACTTCACAGGTGCGCCAGTTCATTTTTGTTCTGGCGCACTTCCCAAGTGCGCCAGTGCATTCTGGCCCTTTTTCGGTTTTTCGCCCAACTTCGTTCGTCCATAACTTCTTCATACGATATCCGTTTTTCGAAAACTCGGACTCTATTTCGCGTATTTTTCCGAGACGAACGCAATGGCGTATCCCGTTTCCCTTAGTTCTTTGATTTGAATTTGATTATACTTTAATTCATGAATTTCACAGTTATAGAATTCGCGGGGTGTTACATTCTCCCCCACTTAAAAGGATTTCGTCCCCGAAATCTTCAAGCTAGGAGGAATGTATATCCTAACATCCAATCATCCATCTACTCATCCATCAAACACGAGCATCCATTGTCCTTAAAAGACTTCTAATGCTTCATGATCATATGCGAAGTGTGTGTGTACATGTACTTATCTAATGCAAAATCAGGCGGTCTACTGATTCAGTTGACCTCCTTAATGCGAATTATGTAAGTGCCATGAATCCATTATGTATGCAAATTTTCCTATTCTTGATTCTACATGAGTGCACAATCATTCAATACAAATGCAGCATCCACATGACAACACATTAAAGTTCAACCATATACGAGTGCAAACATATATGCATATGCAATATGAAGTGACTGAGCCGATCTAAAACCTAGATTGTGTGTGTATATGCAACCACGAGCAACCACTAGCAATCACTTGCAACCACTTGCAACCATCATACATAACATGTTTCAATTACATGTTTCCATCCAAAAAGATTCTACCTAAAAGATAAGGTCGAGGAAATATACCTAAGAAGATAGATAAAAGCGCAACTTAAGGAAAAGGAAAGATCAAGGATGTACCCTCGAACAGAAAAGGGTAGGCAGTGCGGATTTTAGCTTCAGTCTCCCAAGTAGCGTCTCCCTCGGCGTCGCTCCACTGAACTTTGACGAGCTTGACTTCGCGGTTGCGTAGCTTCTTCACTTCCGTTCCTAATATGCGGGTTGGAACTCTTCTTATGGTTGCTTCGCGCTCCACTTCGGCCTCTTCGAGGATATTTGGCTCTACCACCTCGGCTGACTCATGTAGACATTTTCGGAGATGAGAAACGTGAAAAACGTTGTGGACTCCAGCCAACTTCTCGGGTAGCTCTAATCTATAGGCCATTTTCCCAATTGTTCCTATCTAAAGGTATAGTCGAAGTAAAAACTTTGTGCCCATTAGGCAATGTCAAAACTGAAAACCTATGCCACATATATATTGAATAGGAGAAGAACTCTCTAAGCATCAGCCCCGAAGACCGAAATCAACATCAGACTGACACCCAAAGAGTTAATCAACCCAACCACCATATATGATTCTAGGCAACTAAGCATGATGGACTCCTTTTAGGTCACAAGGGAGTCCCTTCCTAAGACCAATCTGTATCCTATAAAACCCAAAAACTTTAGTCAAACCAATGAACACCCTCGAGTCCCAACATGTGTTACTAACAGATGAGTCATACTCCCTATGTGGTTTGCAACAGAAATTGGATTGAGAATGGGACAGAGAGGATATACTCTTAAGAAGAGATATTATGCACGAATCTAGTCTTCAATCTTCTAAGTCGCACTTCCTTGAGCTTAACTCCATTATGCTTTGTCCGTCTATAACTTCACAATTTCGTAGCTTCTTAATTCTTGTTTCCAAAATATGAGTTGGAACCTATTTCTCGTTCCTCTTTCACTCATTCTCCTTCTAGTATACCTGGCTCAAGCCTTAACTGCGTACTCATGGTTCCATGCAAGCTCTCCAAAATTCATTAGTGAATCTTGGATCTTGTTCACTTACTAGAAGGTATTCCACATAGATGAATTATTTCTTGAAAATAAACAAATGTCAACTATGTTGCCAAATGTACTTACTAAGGTGATTCTTTACAACTCATGCATCAGCGAAATGAACCTTCAGCCTTAGTGGCGAACACTACTGGAGTGCCCTATTCTGAAATGCTCCTCCTAATGAACCCCTTCTCTAGAAGCTCTTTAATCTATTTACTGAGCTCTTTCCTTTCTCGTGGAGCCATATGTCTAACGGGCAACGCAACGGGCTTTGCATTATCTACAAGATATATGCGGAAGTCTATTTCCCGCTTCGGAGGCAAGCCCTTCACCTGTTCAAAGACATCCGGATATTCCCGGACCACTCTAACTGATTGCAAGTTTTCAACAGAGGCATCTAGCGATTCAAGATAACTAAGCATAACCGCATACGAGGGATTACAAGAAATTTCCAAAGTATTACCGAGCTGGGTTAGGAGCCTAACAACCCTTTTCTCACAATCAAGGATGGCCCCATTACTGGATAGCCAATCCATGCCCAAAATCAAACCATACCCCGAAAAGCCCAAAACAAAGGCAGTACATTGAAATTCAACACTTAGAATAGAAATTTTCAATCCCACACAGATCATAGACAAATGAGCTGGGCCCCCGATTGGGTTTGAAACAATTAAGGGGTCCTCTACCATACTAGTTTTTAGGTGCAGAGATTCTACTAAAGCAGACGAGATAAAGGAGTGTGATGCGCCAGAATCAAATAAAGTGCGAACGGGGTGATCGTAAAGATAAACTACACTTTCTACAGAAGTGTTTGTACCTCGCTGTTGCAATGGTGGCGCTTCTAGCACATGAACCTGTGCCCTTGGGGTGGATCCATCCCCCTGCCCCTGTCCTCGTTTCCTTGGGCAGTCCCTAGCCCTATGGCCCGTCTCACCGCAAGAAAAGCACCCACCGTTCTCCTTGGCCTTCTTTTTCCGGCAGTCCTTTACTAAGTGCCCCACTTTGCCACAGAATTTACACTTCCTCTTCTCTCGGGACTTGTTGTCTTTCACGCCCTTCTCAAAGTCTGTCTTCTCAGGGCAGTCTTTGCTGATGTGTCCAGTCTCCCCACAATGAAAACATTCACCTTGCTTTCTTCTCCTCTTTCTACAATCCTTGGCTATGTGCCCCTCCGTACCACAAAAATTGCATTTCCTTTTTTTCTCGTTTCTTATTATTACTGTTACGATCCTTTCTTGTTTGACTATTATTCGTCTTCCTACTCTGGGACTCTTCCGTTTGCTGGTTCACGTGGAGGAGGAGGAGTGAAAGCGTCAGCAGCTGGGGAGTAAGGTCTCCAGACATGCTGAAACAGAAAGGATAGATTCAAAACGAAGGATAAGAGATTGTTCCTATGGCTTTTGGGGAGTGGACTTTGCCTTTTAAAAATAAAATAATATTTTTCTTTTAAAAATGCTTCTTTAAATTCCCTTTTTGAAAATAATTTTTCAAAACTTTTTATCTTATCTGGTAAACCTATGCTCTGATACCAAGTGAAACACCCCACCTCCGTTAGGGTCACTCTCAAAGGGAATGCCCTAATTTTGGTGGAGGTTTATAAGTACAAGTCATAGATATACAAGACAGATATAAGAACACATATTTGTAAACAGCGGAAGAACAACAAACTTTATTTCATCAAGTCAAATACGTGTTACAACAACATCCTTTCCAAAAACATAACATAACACTTCATAATCTGTCTTGAGTACATTATTTTTAAAGAAGCATAAATAAAACATAGACAAACTGACAAAGCCCCATAGTGGATTGTCCAAAGCCATAGTTCAAAACAGGAAAGTCCAAGCAATACATTTCTCTTCTTCAAGCTGGATGTTGAGGTAGGTCAAGCTGCTGTGTTCCCTCCCTGAGGACCTGGGGGGGGGGGGAACGGAAGAAAGAAGACGAAAGAAAAATAGAGTCAGACATAAAGCCTGAGTAAGTCTAGTACTACTTTGTCTATGAATAAAGAACTGGGTATGATAAGTAAAACAGGAAGTGGGCAAACACTATGAACTTGGTTAAGTTGTCTAGGGTCGAATATACTATCGTACCCCCTGTTAATCTCTGAACCCATATAAACTAGTTTCCAATTTGCACCCCAAAATCAGGGTGATGTGATCCATTCTACGATTATCGGCTCCTACTCGCAAAGTTACATGTGTCTTACGGCCCCCGATGTCTGTAGTTACCTATGCTGGTCCCACCATGGGGTGTATCAAGTCCCATAGTGGCAACCCGACACAACCTTAGAGTGCACAGGTATGCTACTGGTGTCCAGTGCCTTATTTTTCTGCGCCGGAGTGTGTGCACGCCCGCACTCCGTTAGAACCTACACTGCTACACCACCGCCGTCGCTTTGACCTCTTACAATCAGCCCAGTAATCGTGCCCCACCCTGCCTAGTTTCAGGGTATCCTGATACACCTTTTAGGGTTACTGCTGAAAAGGGTCCCCCGTTACTAGGTTTTCTATCTCTAGCCAACATGCTAAGTTGGTTAAGTGTTTCCTAACCTAACCCCACCAGTCCGTTTAGTTTAGCATGTTCCATTTTGATTAAGTCTTTAGTCCACTTAATCCTAACAATCCTGACTCAGCCTTAATTGTCTTATTAAGGCCCTGACCTCTCACATTAGACAGGTATTGTTGTGGCTGCCTGTTGCCGGTTGGTTCCGGGCAGTCTTACGCCATAACTCAGTCTAACCTCGGGTCCTTGCTGGGCTCCATGTTTAACCTCCCACATTGGATAGGTATTGTTGTGACTACTGGACAGCTGGGCGGTTCCGGGCAGGTTTACATCACAACTCAATCCAACCTCGGGTTAAACACATCGTATTTTCTACATTTACATATTTTGTCATTCTTCTTTATTTCTTATATGTAAATATTTGCGGCCCATGATTATGTTAATGGTGTAAAGGTTACACCAACCATGGGCCCAACCCATACTTGACTTTGGGCCCTTCTATTTCATATTTTCATTCATTAATTAATTTTTAACCCAACGTTATTTTCCCCCGTTTTACACGTCCGTTTATATATATTGGGCTTAGCCTTTTAAAGCCCAATTTAGCCATGCGAAAAGGGGAGGCTTATGGCGTATACACAAAGAGGGGAAAGTGAGCGCATGAACTTGCATATGACGTTGGAAAATACATAATAGAAATTGGTGTACTTGCATAGTGGTGACATGTATTTTGGTCATAAAACATAGGTGACATAAATCAAGGCATGTAAACTTGCATAGGTTTAACTACAACATGAACCTATATTCTTATTTAGGCATAATGTCAAACATAAGCACGGCCTAAATACTTCTAGCATAAACATGGCATATTGTCAAACATAAGCATGGCATAAAATACTTCTTGCATAGGCATGGCATATTGTCAAACATAAGCATGGCATAAAATACTTCTAGCATAGGCATGGCATATGGTCAAACATAAGTATGGCATAAATACTTCTAGCATGAACATAGCATAATTCAACTTAATCATGATTTAAGCCTAATCACATAACGATGGTATAAACATACTTATGCATAAATATTCCTAAACATGGTGTTTGCTTTAAACTTGCAAAAAGGGATTTTTGAGTCTAACTTAGCCATGTCTCACATATGTCATCATATAATTCTTGTAAACAAGATAGACTTAATCATAGATTTCAATTATGCCAAATATCATTCATAGCCTAGCCATATTCATAAGTTTTGCAAAAGCATGACTTAATATATGGATTATGGTGTCAAAATTCCAACATAGTTTCATATGAACTATAACAACCAAACTTGTCTCAATTACTTGCAAAACGATTTATGCACAAAGTATTCATCATGACGACATAATAACAAAGCCCCAAACTTGCATAAATTTCACTCAACTACATACATGTAGCTTCAACATAGATTACATAATTTGCGAAATATTCCAAACGTATATTTGCATAGAACTACCGCCTGTAGTTCTTTATAATGAATAACATAATTTTTGCATAAACATGAATTACTTCCATTGCCACAATTCAAGCATACACATCAACACAGTTGTTTATTATACCAAAGTAATACTCTACTTACAATGGTTGCGGCGAATTCTCTAATTAAGAGACACGATTCCTTTGTTGAATTGATTAGCTTTAGGTTGCTTGAATTGCTTTAGGCTTTAGAACTTTCTTCCTAACTCTCTCTCTAGTCGGCGGCTAATCTTTGTCGTTCCTCAGCAACATGGCGGCTATAATCTTATTTTGAATGAATAGATTAGGGTTTAGTCTAGGGTTGTTTATATAGAGGTTAGGAATTGATTAGGACCATTGATGTTGCTAGGTTAGATCGTAGCCATTCATTAGGAAGAGAGACCAATAAAAACCCGCCACCTAGCCCTAATGACAAAGCAGACCAGAGAAATTCGACCACACACCGACCTGGCCAGCCAGGGCTAGACCAGACCTGGCCAGCAGGTCATTTTTGACCTGGGCGCACTTGGCAGGTGCGCCAGGTCAAAAATGTACTGGCGCACTTCACAGGTGCGCCAGTTCATTTTTGTTCTGGCGCACTTCCCAAGTGCGCCAGTGCATTCTGGCCCTTTTTCGGTTTTTCGCCCAACTTCGTTCGTCCATAACTTCTTCATACGATATCCGTTTTTCGAAAACTCGGACTCTATTTCGCGTATTTTTCCGAGACGAACGCAATGGCGTATCCCGTTTCCCTTAGTTCTTTGATTTGAATTTGATTATACTTTAATTCATGAATTTCACAGTTATAGAATTCGCGGGGTGTTACACTGAAAGTTTAAAAGAAAAACTGAACTGCTTATGAAATAAGGAGAAAAGCAACTTGGAAAAGATTCATTTGTTTGTTGGATCCACGTAGGCTTTGTTTCTTCTACTTTTAATAAGCTATAAAACAACTTTTCTTTAGCCATCCAAATGGGCCCTTAATTAGTACATGTGAACTTATCTAATGCTTAACAATGTTTGCATTGTTTTAGAAATCTTAAGTCGCAAAGCAAAGAAGTAGTGTGTTCTTTGACGCGACACAAAGATGAGTTGTTTGAGATAAATATCAGTAGTTTTCTTTTATATCAGCTTGGGATTGAATAATTTTTAAGTGATTGATAGCTTTTCTACCTCAGGTTGAATAATCTAAAGTATGCATTTTGTTGAAATAACATGTATAACTTGAAGTAGAACGACCATGACCCAAGTTTTGATGTTTACTACTAAATTAATAGAATAAATAATTTAATTACTACAAGAAAATTCTTCATCATTACTACAAACGTATACTATTCGCTATGTTGAAAGTGCAAACTTTTGGCCGATCTCAACCTTTTGGAAATACCTTTACATATATTTAAAGTTACATATTAGTTAAACGTAGGATCCAACAGTGATAACTTTTTAAAAATTCAAACTGCATTTTCACGCAAATCATTAAACCTTAATATTAACTAAAAATAAGTTCTAAGAAATAGACATTCTTTACATCATCTATCTTTATTAACAAACAATAAATAAAAAGTAAGATTATTAAACAATTAAAATAATAAAATTTCAAAGTAATTATAGACAGTTTCAGCAAAAAAATATAACAAAATATTCATGCAAATCATTTTCCCCTAAATCGTTCAACATAAATAATTTCTAAAGAATAATTTTTTTGCGCAAAATAAGTACCGGGATCGCGCGTGTAATGTGTGTCACAAAACTCCTAATAATACATTTAATTTTGGTTGTCATTAGGTAGACCTTGTTGTGGACGTGGTTCGCTCATCAGATGTTGTCGATTGCAAATCCAAATAATCATGATACAGAAAACATATCAAATTATTAATTATTCTTGGTTTAGTGTTTATGTAAGATAAATTCTAAAAATAGAAATATATTGTAACGACCCAGAAAATCTGAACCAATTTAAATTTTTTAAATTGGCTATTCTAGTGGATTTTAAATATTTAAAATAAATATCTTAAATAATAACGGCAAAAAGTAAGTTTGAATCGACGTTTGAAAATAAATATAATTAATTTTAATTATAAACAAGTGTAACGGCTGGAAATTTCCGACTCCTCGAGAGTCGGAAATTCCGAGACGTTAGTGAAAGAAAGTAGAGGGTGAGGAAGAAAAGATAGACATAATAGAATAGAAGAAGAAGAAGAACATCAGAATCATCAGAGTAACACGAATCTCACAGCGGAACGAATAACATATAATATATAACATAACTTTGAAGTAAACAGTTATATATATACAATAGCACTTATCAGAGTACAACACTTACAACACAGCGGAAATAACTATAGCAATAAAATCTTGCATCCTCCTGCTCCAAGCTCTCCAAGTATATCTGTAAATCCCGACTACTTGACTGCCCGTACAAATTTAGGCACCCAAGAGTTTAGGGAAAACAACAAAGTAAACTCCGGGTCAGTCATGGGACTGGTATGAGTAAAATAGTTTAAAACAGGTATAGGATATCTCATAAGACCACGCCGTGAATACGGAACGGGTTTTTCCCTTATGAGTATCTGAACAACTTTGACAAGCAATATCATTGTGATATTATAATAATGTCTAAGTACAAATAGGTATCAATCTAGCAGAAACGCTTGCATCTCACGTTCTACATACATAGTATAAAATCATAAACCGCAGGGCTCTTATCGGAGAATGGATTCCAACAGACAAGGTATGGGAGCACCTTCTGATCAATGTACTCTAGAGGTAATACACTCAGGGTTCAACAAGAACGTCTTGCAACCCGGCCACACATGACCGCTCACTCATTTAGCTTGAGTGTCGCGAATATATTGCCACCACGGTTATAGGCCATCAAACCGTTATCCGAAGATACAGAATCAAAAAGAAGTATAAATATGAATATTCCCTAGATCGGTGACAATACACCCTGCTTGTGGATGACCCAACTAGCCATGCTTCCTAGCCCAACTTTTGTTACTTCCTGGTGTGAGGCTAGAAGCTACGTCTATCTTCAGAACATCTGATCACCATTCACTTTGAATGCCACATCGTCATACCCGCCAAATCACAAATTGACTTATCCAAAAATAACACGGGTATATAGCTAAGAGAAACGAATTCCTCCGCCACCAAACGTGAATAAGTTTGAACAGATCAACTTACGCGATCCATTGGATATACTTTGTCAGACCTTCTTCCATATACGTTGTCCTGGGACTGGACAAACCGAAGGCACTATTCAGTATATCCATCTTAGTCACTGTTATCTAAGACTTATACAACAACCCTTGCACTTTACTCCGTCTTCAATTTATCTTTGGCACATATTGCTCGCAACGCTTATGCCAATACAGAGTGGTTCTTTGGATAATAATCCAGCCGGTCTCTCCATATTAACAACGTTAAAAGGGTAAAAACTTTGATAGTCTGTGATCTAACTATCAAATGAAAACATGTCGGTGTACGAACAACGATCTTATTTCCAAATGGAAATTCGATCGATCAATCATCACATGTTCATATTTCCTTATTTCATATATTTAGAAAATATATGTTATTAATCATTGGAAAACATTTCCATAGCTTATTTTCACATCACTATTATTTCGCAACTATCAGTCCCTAACTGTAACTAGTATGAGAACAATTCTCTAAGTATCCATCCTGAAGGTCGAAACCAACATCAGATCGTCACTTAGAAAACCGTTTAACTTACCCTCTCCAGTCAGTTTCTGAATTTGCTTAACTCAATTTCTTAAATTCTTATCATGAAAACATTTCATTTTCTATGTTTAGAAAACATATCTGACTATATTTGGAAAACGTTTCCAAAACTCATTTACGGATTTCCAATGAACGTTGTATAAAACATCGTTTCGCTTAATCCATTTATCGTTTATTCCTTAACTTTATTCCTAATCAACCTTTTAGATCGAACCACAACTATTCCTTTGTCAATTCTGAAGTCAATCAAGTTGGGGTATAATTACCTCGCAGACCTTAATTGAACAACGTCCTTTACTGTGAAATAGATGAAGCTCATCACTCACTTTTTCCAATCATCTGTTTACGCAAATTCTTGGATTCCGGTTACGAATCCACTTATTATATGAAAACGTTTGATTCATAACTATAACGTTATAATTCCTACTTCTGCAATATCTAACCTAAATTATAACTTTATCTCCTAACTCGAATAATTTAACAGACACCTAATTTCTAAATCAATAACTAAATCTTGATTTAAACCCTAGAAAGTAAATAGTACTTTCCCGAATTCGCTATAATCGAATTCGACGTATAACTCTCTTTCGAGTAATCTCTATTTGATTAACTCTTCTTCGAATAACCTTTATTCGATTATCTCTCTTCGAATAACTAATATTCGAAATATCTCTCTTTCGAATAAACAATATTCGATCTCTTTCTTTTGAATATGCTATATTCGAAAATCTCCTTTCGATTTACTAATCGATAACTCCTTTCGATCAAACTAAAGTCGATAACTCCTTTAACTCTATTCGAATAACTAATATTCGACTAACTCTTTTGGATCGACTCATTTGATTAACTCCTTCGAATAACTAATTCGAATAACTTACCTTCGGATAACCAATATTCGATTTACTCTAACTCGATTAACTTAATTCTAATCGATTTACTCCATTTCGATTCAACTTAATTCAAATCGATTAACTTAACTCAAATTGATTAACTCCTTTCGAATAACTAAATTCGATTAACTCAAATTGAATAACTAATATTCAATTAACTCTTACGTGTTTAACTCTATTCGAATAACTAATTCGAATAACTTAATTGATAAATTATATTCACTTCTATCCTATCGAATAAACTATATTCGATATCTCCTCCAACACTATTCGAATGAACTATATTCGATTAACTTCTCTAACTCTATTCGAATAAATTATATTCGATTAACTCTTTTAACTTTACTTGAATAACTATATTCGATTAACACTTTCTTTCAAATAACTATATTCGATTAACTCTTCGACTAACTCCTTTGGATTAACTAACTTTGAATAACTCCTTTGGATTAACTAACTTCGAATAACTTCTTTGGATTAACTAACTTCGAATAACTCCTTTGGATTAACTAACTTCGAATAAATAATATTCGGTAACTCTTCTCAAATGAATAACATTTGATTTCTCCACTCGAATAAACTATATTCGATTACTCTTCCCTCGAATACACTATATTCGATAACTCTACTTCGAATAAGTGATATTCGGCAACTCTACTCGATTAACTCCACTTGGATAACTCTAACTGGTCAACTCTAACTGGTCAACTCTAATTGAGTAACTCTTACTGATCAACTCTAACTGGTCAATTTTAATTGGTCAACTTAAATGGTTTAACCTAACTGGTTAACTCTAATGGTTTAACCTAACTTGATTTACTTGTCTCGATTAACTGAACTAATCCACTTAGTTTAACTTAGTTAATTCACTTGGATTAACTCTAACCCATTCACTTAGTTTAACTCAACTAATTCACTTCGATTAACCACTTAGTTAACTTAACTAACTCACTTCGATTAACCACTTAGTTTAACTTAACTAATTCACACTGATTAACTCCAACCGATTCACTTAGTTTAACTCAACTAATTCACTTCGATTAACCACTTAGTTAACTTAACTAATTCACTTCGATTAACCACTTACTTTAACTTAACTAATTCACATCAATTAATCATTTAGTTTAACGTAACTAATTCACTTCGATTAATCACTTAGTTTAACTTAACAAATTCACTTCGATTCACCACTTAGTTTAACTTAACTAATTTACTTTGGTTAACTTAACCAATTACTTTGATTTACTCGACTAACTTGCTTTGGTTAACCTAACCAATTACTTTGTTTAACTCGACTAACTTGCTTTGGTTAACCTAACCAATTTCTTTGTTTAATCCTTTTATCACACTCTGGTATTTCTTACGGTTTTTAACACATCATCTAACAACGATAAATATCGTCCAACCACACGTAATCACAACAGATTATATATATCACATTTATATATCTCAATACATAAATCACAGTAAAATAACTGTTGAGGAATCCAGTTGGATTCCTCCAACCTGTTTCCCTGCACCACAGATGTTAGACAACAACAGTATAATATTCTGATAAACAGAATCAGCATATAAATATTTATCGGTTTATATTTATAAATATATATATATATATATATATTCCACTAACTGACTAGCAGTTCAATCAAACAGTCAACACACAGTCAAACAGACAATAGTTAACAGTTCTAAGAATACACTGTAAAAATAGAACTATTTAGAGTTGGTGAGTTTTACTCACTTTTGCGCGTTAACCGTTAAATAACGGTTTGCTTTATTTGATTCAGTCGGACAGTTTATTTCTCCATAAATTGTAACGAGCTCGGATTCACTCCCGGTCAGTCTCATTGTGTTGCTCCCGTCCATACGATTCTAACAGATCCAGTTTTTCGTTTAATTCGTTTAGAACAGATAAAGCCAACTCATCACGTTTTCGTTAGTGCTGATCCCTTCTTTCCAACCATATAGCCGAACCCGTTAACATATCCATTAACCAATCTAATCCCAACATTTCCAATTATTATTACTGAGAAATATGGTGACCTGCTCCTCTCTTTCTTCCTTCATTTATCCAAAATGTTTTCACCCGTAATAAGCTACTTCACTCCAACCATTACTGCATTTTCAACCTCTTCATGTACGACTTCATGGTGCCGTGACCAAGCATTTGTTCTTGTTTGCAGTTTGGTTCATCATAACAGTCCGACCCTTTCTATTCCTCTTTGTTATGTATTTGACTCCTGAACACAACAGACTTCAAATGTCTTTGCATCGTTCTTCCTCATCCCAAAAGCATTATTGCAGTTCGAATTGTTTTCCTGCTACTATAAATCCTTTACCCCACTTTTGTATATTCTTTCCTGTTATTCGTTCACAGAGCCAGGCATCACTCTCCATTGTTCCTCCCTCTTTTCCTCCCTGAACTGATTCAACTCCACCATCACCTTTCCCTTTCACGTCTCCCCTACTGCAGCACAAATATCCAACCGAACATCCCCCATTACATCCAGCTCCGCCTCATGTACCACCGCAGTACACAAATCTACCCCATCTCCTACATAAACCCATCTGGAACCCATTCTCGATGGAAAATCCCACCGCGAGATCCCCTTTTCTTCGAACACCAGAACATACGTCGCATAGCCTAAAACGGTCATGGAGTTGAAGCGTATGAGGCCAGAAATCAATGAGCTTAGTACGAGATTTTAGGTGAATTTATCTGGATTTTTAAATGATTTGTTTGAGGATCGAAGTATGGTGGCGGCTGGCTTCCTTCGGTTTATAGAAAACGATTTCGGTCTTAAGGCTTTGTGAAGAGATTTATATAGGATTCCTTTCTTGATTATTCTTGTGGAGCTTTTGAAGGCTACGTGTTCTGTTATCCACTTAGTTTCCTTTGTTGGAATGTAAGCATCCACGTAAATACATAGATGTGTTCATTTTTACACCATAGGTTTTCTAAACAAAACGTGGTGAAGGAACGGGAACACACACACATATATATACACATTGTCCCTAAATAGCTAAGGCATACGGAGAGAACGTGTATTGATGTTTCTTGGCTTGAAGCGTACTCGACTTACTCAGTATATATGTAAAAATAAATCCAACGTTCCTTCTTACTAAAGAATAACGTACCCCACTATGTAAGACTCCGTCCACATACAGACTGCTATCCACAAAGATAAACATACCGTTGTGACGGGCGAGGTGCCAGGATCCAAAAAATATAATAATACCGGTAGATGGATTCATATTGTGAAACCCCAAAATGTTGATTATAGGGTGCACAATACCCCAATTATAAAGTTGCTTATTTAAATAAATAAAAATTATAGAAAAATTCTAAAAATTAAATTATCGCTATTTTCCAAAAGAACCTTGTCTGAATTCACACCCGATATCTAATTATTTTGAAATAACCGTTATGGCCGATAAACGATTCTATAGCGACTATTCTGAAATTTGATTTGGACATATCTCAAAATCTACCTGACGAAATCCTGATTTTTCTCTTCCACTAGAAAGATATACTCCGCCAGCTCCACATGTTTCTTGTTTCACAGAAATCCAGCTTAAAATGAATCATGTACATTCAGTTGAAGTTCAAATCGCCAAATTGCGAACTGCCGCGACGTTTCAGGTTCGTTTTAATTATATTTATAAATTATAAGTTCGAACGTTGTACTTTAAGTTATCGATATCGCCAAATCGATATATAAATAATTAAATAAATTAATTATTCGATAGCTAACAAAACGCGCCATTACAGACTTCCCCCCCTTAAAATAATTTCGTCCTCGAAATTGCTAAGTTAGAAAAATGCTACTAACTCTACTAACTAGATTTAAAAATACTTTTTTTTTGTTTACCTCTAAATTTCAGTTACGACTGGACCCATTTAATTTTAATTAATTTATTAGTTCATTTCCGACCAACTAAAATTTTCAAAAATTCTAATAAATTTCTAACATCTTAAATTTTCGAAAAATTCGCCATAACCTCCTTTGTATTGGTCAATATGACAAACCACAACTCGCCTCTCTAGGCCCCCTCCAATCCAAAAGAAAATCAAAATAGCCAAGCGGCTTGCCAATTCGGCTCAAAAATCCAAACTCATATATGATATAAACTTGTACCTTTTTGTCGGGCATTTAACTCTATCCCTTTCATCTGCTACCACTTCAACATATACCAACGTTATCCATTCCAATTGATCTCTAACCAGTTCATATCCTCAAATCCAAATCGAATTTCATTCGAACTCCAATATCAAATTCCAAATTATTGACTTATCAATTTGGTTTCATTCTAGATTATCCCTAATCCAATTCAATTTTATTTAACTTGGTTCAAGTTAAATTTCAATTTATTTTTACCATCTCATTTTATTTAACTTCATTAGTTAAATTTTAATTCCAGAACTTAAGTTCCTGGGTTTCTTTCAAATCAATTTGAAATCATAATGCCAATTCAAAACCTTTGAATTTCTAAACAACTTGTTTCCTCAAAAAAATTCAAAAACAAAACCTTTGGTAGTAATCCGTCACTTAGAACTTGAAAATGAACACTGATGATGTCTAGATTCATCATCAGAATCTATTTTCCAGCTATCGAAGTGAGTTCAATACTATATCATTTTCAATTTGAAAAACATTTTCAAAATCTCCCAGGAACTTAAAGTTTCCTTATTTTAAATTCCAAATTCTGATTTAAATTCATATTTAATTCAAACTATTTCATATATTACATTCATATGAATTCTGATTGGTCATTTACAACCATTTCACCCTTTTATAATCTTAGTCGATTATAATAACAACCAACACAACCAATATACTATAATAATTTCAAGATATATATTTCTTCTATAAACAAATATATTTTGGGAAAAATTATTTCATTTACCCTCTTTCAAAACATACCATGTCGGTTCATCGTATTCGAGTGTTTAGTAACCCTTATCGATACAGTGGATCAACTGATCGACCAGAGTTCATAAGCCACTCAACCAATGAGTCTCCACAATATAAAACCATTTTATATTGAATAACAATTACGCGCTCATATATATACACTCAACTCAATCTAGGATATTTCTAATCCCATCTCTACTGAGTTACGCCACAGAGGCAAGGTAATCACTTAACTTAAGCTCTGATACCAACTGTAACGGCTGGAAATTTCCGACTCCTCGAGAGTCGGAAATTCCGAGACGTTAGTGAAAGAAAGTAGAGGGTGAGGAAGAAAAGATAGAACTAATAGAATAGAAGAAGAAGAAGAACATAAGAATCATCAGAGTAACACGAATCTCACAGCGGAATGAATAACATATAATATATAACATAACTTGGAAGTAAACAGTTATATATATACAATAGCACTTATCAGAGTACAACACTTACAACACAGCGGAAATAACTATAGCTATAAAATCTTGCAGCCTCCTGCTCCAAGCTCTCCAAGTATATCTGTAAATCCCGACTACTTGACTGCCCGTACAAATTTAGGCACCCAAGAGTTTAGGGAAAACAACAAAGTAAACTCCGGGTCAGTCATGGGACTGGTATGAGTAAAATAGTTTAAAACTGGTATAGGATATCTCATAAGACCACGCCGTGAATACGGAACGGGTTTTTCCCTTATGAGTATCTGAACAACTTTGACAAGCAATATCATTGTGATATTATAATAATGTCTAAGTACAAATAGGTATCAATCTAGCAGAAACGCTTGCATCTCACGTTCTACATACATAGTATAAAATCATAAACCGCAGGGCTCTTATCGGAGAATGGATTCCAACAGACAAGGTATGGGAGCACCTTCTGATCAGTGTACTCTAGAGGTGATACACTCAGGGTTCAACAAGAACGTCTTGCAACCCGGCCACACATGACCGCTCACTCATTTAGCTTGAGTGTCGCGAATATATTGCCACCACGGTTATAGGCCATCAAACCATCATCCGAAGATACAGAATCAAAAAGAAGTATAAATATGAATATTCCCTAGATCGGTGACAATACACCCTGCTTGGGGATGACCCAACTAGCCATGCTGCCTAGCCCAACTTTTGTTACTTCCTGGTGTGAGGCTAGAAGCTACGTCTATCTTCAGAACATCTGATCACCATTCACTTTGAATGCCACATCGTCATACCCGCCAAATCACAAATTGACTTATCCAAAAATAACACGGGTATATAGCTAAGAGAAACAAATTCCTCCGCCACCAAACGTGAATACGTTTGAACAGATCAACTTACGCGATCCATTGGACATACTCTGTCAGACCTTCTTCCATATACGTTGTCCTGGGACTGGACAAACCGAAGGCACTATTCAGTATATCCATCTTAGTCACTGTTATCTAAGACTTATACAACAGCCCTTGCACTTTACTCCGTCTTCAATTTATCTTTGGCACATATTGCTCGCAACGCTTATGCCAATACAGAATGGTTCTTTGGATAATAATCCAACCGGTCTCTCCATATTAACAACGTTAAAAGGGTAAAAACTTTGATAGTCTGTGATCTAACTATCAAATGAAAACATGTCGGTGTACAAACAACGATCTTATTTCCAAATGGAAATTCGATCGATCAATCATCACATGTTCATATTTCCTTATTTCATATATTTAGAAAATATATGTTATTAATCATTGGAAAACATTTCCATAGCTTATTTTCACATCACTATTATTTCGCAACTATCAGTCCCTAACTGTAACTAGTATGAGAACAATTCTCTAAGTATCCATCCTGAAGGTCGAAACCAACGTCAGATCGTCACTTAGAAAACCGTTTAACTTACCCTCTCCAGTCAGTTTCTGAATTTGCTTAACTCTATTTCTTAAATTCTTATCATGAAAACATTTCATTTTCTATGTTTAGAAAACATATCTGACTATATTTGGAAAACGTTTCCAAAACTCATTTACGGATTTCCAATGAACGTTGTATAAAACATCGTTTCGCTTAATCCATTTATCGTTTATTCCTTAACTTTATTCCTAATCAACCTTTTAGATCGAACCACAACTATTCCTTTGTCAATTCTGAAGTCAATCAAGTTGGGGTATAATTACCTCGCAGACCTTAATTGAACAACGTCCTTTACTGTGAAATAGATGAAGCTCATCACTCACTTTTTCCAATCATCTGTTTACGCAAATTCTTGGATTCCGGTTACGAATCCACTTATTATATGAAAACGTTTGATTTATAACTATAACGTTATAATTCCTACTTCTGCAATATCTAACCTAAATTATAACTTTATCTCCTAACTCGAATAATTTAACAGACACCTAATTTCTAAATCAATAACTAAATCTTGATTTAAACCCTGGAAAGTAAATAGTACTTTCCCGAATTCGCTATAATCGAATTCGACGTATAACTCTCTTTCGAGTAATCTCTATTTGATTAACTCTTCTTCGAATAACCTATATTCGATTATCTCTCTTCGAATAACTCATATTCGAAATATCTCTCTTTCGAATAAACAATATTCGATCTCTTTCTTTAGAATATGCTATATTCGAAAATCTCCTTTCGATTTACTAATCGATAACTCCTTTCGATCAAACTAAAATCGATAACTCCTTTAACTCTATTCGAATAACTAATATTCGACTAACTCTTTTGGATCGACTCATTTGATTAACTCCTTCGAATAACTAATTCGAATAACTTACATTCGGATAACCAATATTCGATTTACTCTAACTCGATTAACTTAATTCTAATCGATTTACTCCATTTCGATTCAACTTAATTCAAATCGATTAACTTAACTCAAATTGATTAACTCCTTTCGAATAACTAAATTCGATTAACTCAAATTGAATAACTAATATTCAATTAACTCTTACGTGTTTAACTCTATTCGAATAACTAATTCGAATAACTTAATTGATAAATTATATTCACTTCTATCCTATCGAATAAACTATATTCGATATCTCCTCCAACACTATTCGAATGAACTATATTCGATTAACTTCTCTAACTCTATTCGAATAAATTATATTCGATTAACTCTTTTAACTTTACTCGAATAACTATATTCGATTAACACTTTGTTTCGAATAACTATATTCGATTAACTCTTCGACTAACTCCTTTGGATTAACTAACTTCGAATAACTCCTTTGGATTAACTAACTTCGAATAACTCCTTTGGATTAACTAACTTCGAATAAATAATATTCGGTAACTCTTCTCAAATGAATAACATTTGATTTCTCCACTCGAATAAACTATATTCGATTACTCTTCCCTCGAATACACTATATTCGATAACTCTACTTCGAATAAGTGATATTCGGCAACTCTACTCGATTAACTCCACTTGGATAACTCTAACTGGTCAACTCTAACTGGTCAACTCTAACTGAGTAACTCTAACTGATCAACTCTAAATGGTCAATTTTAACTGGTCAACTTAAATGGTTTAACCTAACTGGTTAACTCTAATGGTTTAACCTAACTTGATTTACTTGTCTCGATTAACTGAACTAATCCACTTAGTTTAACTTAGTTAATTCACTTGGATTAACTCTAACCCATTCACGTAGTTTAACTCAACTAATTCACTTCGATTAACCACTTAGTTAACTTAACTAACTCACTTCGATTAACCACTTAGTTTAACTTAACTAATTCACACTGATTAACTCCAACCGATTCACTTAGTTTAACTCAACTAATTCACTTCGATTAACCACTTAGTTAACTTAACTAATTCACTTCGATTAACCACTTACTTTAACTTAACTAATTCACATCAATTAATCATTTAGTTTAACTTAACTAATTCACTTCGATTAATCACTTAGTTTAACTTAACAAATTCACTTCGATTCACCGCTTAGTTTAACTTAACTAATTTACTTTGGTTAACTTAACCAATTACTTTGATTTACTCGACTAACTCGCTTTGGTTAACCTAACCAATTACTTTGTTTAACTCGACTAACTTGCTTTGGTTAACCTAACCAATTTCTTTGTTTAATCCTTTTATCACACTCTGGTATTTCTTACGGTTTTTAACACATCATCTAACAACGATAAATATCGTCCAACCACACGTAATCACAACAGATTATATATCACATTTATATATCTCAATACATAAATCACAGTAAAATAACTGTTGAGGAATCCAGTTGGATTCCTCCAACCTGTTTCCCTGCACCACAGATGTTAGACAACAACAGTATAATATTCTGATAAACAGAATCAGCATATAAATATTTATCGATTTATATTTATATATATATATATATTCCACTAACTGACTAGCAGTTCAATCAAACAGTCAACACACAGTCAAACAGACAATAGTTAACAGTTCTAAGAATACACTGTAAAAATAGAACTATTTAGAGTTGGTGAGTTTTACTCACTTTTGCGCGTTAACCGTTAAATAACGGTTTGCGTTATTTGATTCAGTCGGACAGTTTATTTCTCCATAAATTGTAACGAGCTCGGATTCACTCCCGGTCAGTCTCATTGTGTTGCTCCCGTCCATACGATTCTAGCAGATCCAGTTTTTCGTTTAATTCGTTTAGAACAGATAAAGTCAACTCATCACGTTTTCGTTAGTGCTGATCCCTTCTTTCCAACCATATAGCCGAACCCGTTAACACATCCATTAACCAATCTAATCCCAACATTTCCAATTATTATTACTGAGAAATATGGTGACCTGCTCCTCTCTTTCTTCCTTCATTTATCCAAAATGTTTTAACCCGTAATAAGCTACTTCACTCCAACCATTACTGCATTTTCAACCTCTTCATGTACGACTTCATGGTGCCGTGACCAAGCATTTGTTCTTGTTTGCAGTTTGGTTCATCATAACAGTCCGACCCTTTCTATTCCTCTTTGTTATGTATTTGACTCCTGAACACAACAGACTTTAAATGTCTTTGCATCGTTCTTCCTCATCCCAAAAGCATTATTGTAGTTCGAATTGTTTTCCTGCTACTATAAATCCTTTACCCCACTTTTGTATATTCTTTCCTGTTATTCGTTCACAGAGCCAGGCATCACTCTCCATTGTTCCTCCCTCTTTTCCTCCCTGAACTGATTCAACTCCACCATCACATTTCCCTTTCACGTCTCCCCTACTGCAGCACAAATATCCAACCGAACATCCCCCATTACATCCAGCTCCGCCTCAGGTACCACCGCAGTACACAAATCTACCCCATCTCCTACATAAACCCATCTGGAACCCGTTCTCGATGAAAAACACCACCGCGATATCCCCTTTTCTTCGAACACCAGAACATACGTCGCATAGCCTAAAACGGTCATGGAGTTGAAGCATATGAGGCCAGAAATCAATGAGCTTAGTACGATATTTTAGGTGAATTTATCTGGATTTTTAAATGATTTGTTTGAGGATCGAAGTATGGTGGCGGCTGGCTTCCTTCGGTTTATAGAAAACGATTTTGGTCTTAAGGCTTTGTGAAGAGATTTATATAGGATTCCTTTCTTGATTATTCTTGTGGAGCTTTTGAAGGCTACGTGTTCTGTTATCCACTTAGTTTCCTTTGTTGGAATGTAAGCATCCACGTAAATACATTGATGTGTTCATTTTTAGACCATAGGTTTTCTAAACAAAACGTGGTGAAGGAACGGGAACACACACACATATATATATACACATTGTCCCTAAATAGCTAAGGCATACGGAGAGAACGTATATTGATGTTTCTTGGCTTGAAGCGTACTCGACTTACTCAGTATATATGTAAAAATAAATCCAACGTTCCTTCTTACTAAAGAATAACGTACCCCACTATGTAAGACTCCGTCCACATACAGACTGCTATCCACAAAGATAAACATACCGTTGTGACGGGCAAGGTGCCAGGATCCAAAAAATATAATAATACCGGTAGATGGATTCATATTGTGAAACCCCAAAATGTTGATTATAGGGTGCACAATACCCCAATTATAAAGTTGCTTATTTAAATAAATAAAAATTATAGAAAAATTCTAAAAATTAAATTATCGCTATTTTCCAAAAGAACCTTGTCTGAATTCACACCCGATATCTAATTATTTTGAAATAACCGTTATGGCCAATAAACGATTCTATAGCGACTATTCTGAAATTTGATTTGGACATATCTCAAAATCTACCTGACGAAATCCTGATTTCTCTTCCACTAGAAAGATATACTCCGCCAGCTCCACATGTTTCTTGTTTCACAGAAATCCGGCTTAAAATGAATCATGTACATTCAGTTGAAGTTCAAATCGCCAAATTGCGAACTGCCGCGACGTTTCAGGTTCGTTTTAATTATAATTATAAATTATAAGTTCGAACGTTGTACTTTAAGTTATCGATATCGCCAAATCGATATATAAATAATTAAATAAATTAATTATTCGACAGCTAACAAAACGCGCCATTACAACAAGGCCTGAAATGGCGTGGTAGTTTCAAAATTTGAATTCAAACTTTGGCAGACTTTATCGGGTGCAAAACAAAATGGATTTGAGTGAAACCAAAAATATTTAAATATGTTAGTGAGTATCTTTCTAATAAATCGGAAAAATTGAAGTTTCATAGTGGGAAGCAAAAGTTATGGCCAAATGAATTTTCAGAAAGGTTGCTATAGAGTTTATATAGCCCATGAAAATGGCCATTTTGCAAACGATCTCAGAATTCGACGAAACCACTTTCTTGGATCCGGGATGTCAAATTATTGCTAGATTTCAAATTTCATAATTTTTGAAGTTAATATGTGAGCGTGGCAAAGGAAAACGTGTTTTGGTCAATTACAGGTAAATTGGATGGACCAGAAATGGGCCATTTTTCAAACGGTCTCATAATTCGACGAAACTAGTTTTGTTGGGACCGTATCGTCAAAACATAGCTAGATTTATTTTTCGGGAATTTTTAGAATTAGTATGTGGCCCCGACAAATTGAAATGTACATTCAAATCAAATATTGAATGTTTTATATTTTAATTCGAAGGAAAACTGACTGAAACAGTCGAATGGGCCTACGAAACCTATCCCATTGTGTTCTGAATGGGGTATTTAGCTAGGGACGACTTTCGTTGGGTTTGAACTGCTGTTCGTGTGTAACAAGGGGTATTTTCGAATTTTTAAATTTTATGAATATAAAGAAAATATCTCATTTGTCCACATCAGCCTCTCTCTCCCCGCACCCCCGATCGACGACGGCTATCTTCCACTCCTTCTCTCTTCTTTTCTTGCGAATCCACGCATCAAAACACCAGGCCCCAGTTCAACTTTTTGAAGAGCTCTCCACTACCTTTAAATCCATCTAAGATTCGTTGTCTATCATCAAGCGTGGGGGGAGATTCGAGTCCCCAAAGTCCGAGACTTTGGACCGCCGTCGCGCTCGCTACAGGGCGTCGAGCTGAGCAAGGTTGGTACCGCCGGGAAGCTCTCTCCTAGCTCTACGTTGTGGCGCTGGTCGATCGTTCTAAAGTGGCATGGATTTCGAGAAAAGTAAAAACCTAGTTTTGAATAAAAATAGAAAGGTACGGAAGTTTATTTTATATTCTATAGCACTTCTAAGGGCTGCGGTTTTTTGATTTCACTGTAAAAATCATATCTTTTTCGTTTGTTGACGAAATTCAGTGAAACCAGAGACAGTGGACTCGTGTGGACGCCTTCTACATTCTAGAAGAGACCGCATATTTTTCTGAGCCTTCGGCTATTTTTTGGTGGAATAGAATCCAATGTGAGAATTCTGAATTACAAACGATATGGAAAAACGACGACGTATAAATTATATAGTCGATGTATGAGTTATATAAGCGTTGTACATCACATGTATAAGCGTTGTATAAGTTGTACTTTCGATGTATAAGTCAAATATGCGTTGTAAAAATTATATATGTGTTGAAATAGAAGTGAAATGCTTCTATATATATATATATATATATATATATACACACACACACACACACACGCCCCTTGTCCACAAACCATGGACGATAGTTATTGGTTGTGATTGGTGTGAAAATTGATTGATTGCGAATGGTTGATTAAAGTTGTTTGTGGTTGAAATTGATTGATTGTGGTTGAGAATTATTTGTTTAAAACCACATAGGATTAGTTTGTGGAAATGAAAAAAAAAATACATGTCGCCTACGTGCGAACTAGATGCATGAAATCCCCATTGTCAAAAGCTGCGAGGCTATAAGATAGAGCGAGGAGCCGTACCAGGGATGGTCCCGGTTTTAACTACCCTGTGATTATACTACCAAAATTTTGAATAATATTCACGTGTTAGAATTATTTTCATGTGTTGAAACTATATTCGTGTGTTGAATCGAAAACTTTCATGTGTTGAATAAAAATTCATTTGTTGAATAAAAATTCAAGTGTTGAATGGTATTTGTGTTTTAAAGAAATTACTTTAACAATAAATTGTTTTATGATAAGAACCATATTTTTTTCGCCTATATGAACTATATAAAATAGTCGTGTTTTGAAATAAATTGTTTTGCAATAAAAATCACATTTTTACTATATACATGAATTGCTAAAAATAGTGAAGTGTTGAAATGAATGCCGGGTGGATAAAAATATCATTTTTATCAAATGTATGAAAAGAATATAATTTTGAAATCGAAGAATCAATTTTATATATATATATATATATAAATAGAATTGAAATATATCGAATAACGAAGCTGCAGTTCATGTTTTGAAACCGTGATTTCAAACGATTAGTGCGGGAGATCCGGCCATCGGATTTACCGAAAACTGAAGCCGTTGGGTTCGCCTTGGAAATAACTTTCCAATGACACCCACTTTGTGAAGATCCAACGGTTGGATTGTCTGGAATGTTTAATTCAAGTCTGAAGAAAAACAGCGCTAGAATTGATTATATATATAAATATAATTAAATTAAATCAAATAACGACGCTGTAGTTCGTATTTGTAATCGAAACTTCAAATGAGTGTACCAGGAGATCTGACCATCGGATTTTCCTAAAACTGAACCGTTGGATTCATTTTGAAAAGATCTTTCTAATGATGTAAAATTTGTGAAGATCCAACTGTTAGATTTTCAGATATGTGTAAATATAATCTGAAGAAAAACAGCGCCAAGGCCGCGTTATGGCCCGAAGCGTCGTTGAAGGAATTGGCTGTAAATAAATAAATAAAAATAGTGATAAATCGTTATAAAATATTATAAACAATATGGAATGTGAAATTTAGAAATTAATTGAAGGTTAGCTGAGTCGAATGGTTTCCTGTGTTTTGATCTGATGTTGGTTTCGGCCTTCGGGGTTAATATTTGGGAAATCGTTCTCTTACAGATTTACGGTTAGTGACTGATGAACTGAAATGAGGCATATGTTGTATTTGTGTAGCACTTTTTATTATATACGCGAGTTGCTCAGAAAAACCGAGTTTATCCCATTCTGAACAACAGAATTGACGATAAGAAGTCGAAGGTGAAGACGATGGTTGAAGACCGGTGATCTTCACCTCGGTTGGATGGTAACTGATGTCCTGATTGGGAGGCATCCTAAAATATGGATAATGAGTGGTGATCGTCCAGACGCACGAGGAGATCGATGGGTACACGAGGTATATAGTGCCTCCGGTTTCATTCCGACCCAGAACGGACTCGTAAATGGACTGTGTGTCTGACATTGGATTTCATTCTGTGTGATTGATAGCCATTAGTTGCATGGTGTGAATTGCCTGTGTGGCATGCTAAGATGCAGTGATCAAGTCTTCTATTGAAAAGCAAAGTCATGTGGTTAAGGATCAAAGCACGGCCTGTGTGGCATAGCTTTGTGTATAATGTTAATTCGCGAGCCAATGGAGTAAACACTAGTAATAATATCAAATTCTTTTGTTTTATTCGTATCAAGCATATTTTGGCCATTATAAGGTAAAAACTCTATCCTTCGGTTTGTGTTGCATTGTGTGATGGGAACTGAGTCTTATAATGGCTTCATTTTTATAAAAAGCATTGCGATGTTTAAAAGATTTACTTGTTTTAAAGCACGGGCAATCCAATGGAGTAAAACCGTTCCACGAAAGTGGCGTGGTCCTGTGATTTGCCAATTGTATAATGTGTTAAGTAGATTTCTCGTACCAGTCCTATGACTGACTCGCAGTTTGTTTCACTTGCAAACTTGGGTGTCCCTTTTTCTACATGGCAGCCTTGTATTCAGGTTTTATCTGGCTCTTTTTGGATAGCTGGAGCTGAAGATGGATTCTATCATTTATCTCTTTTTATGTTGTTCAGCTCCTATTGTACATATTATGTTTGTTTCCGCTGTAGCATTTATGTATAGATGAACTGTATTTGTACTAAGTATGATCTTGTATACTGTGTAACTATGATGATTTGGTTTATCCAGTGTGTATTCTATTGTACATTATCTGATGTATTTATTTATTTTTGTTCTGCTGTTATCTGTTTATGTTTTATATTCCAAAGATTACCCTTGCCACCGTTAGTACGGGGTTTGGGGTCGTCTCAACGTGGTAACAGAGCTTTGGTTAAGCTTAGTGCTGGAATGTAATATATTAACGAACTCGTCAGAAAGAACTAGTAGTGTTCTAGGATGGGTGACTCATTACAGACAGGATCAGTAATATCCTAGTATGAGTATAGCAGAATGAAATAACACCTTGATAAACACATTTACATTCAATTACATGTTTCAATGTAGTAAAATACATTTTCTGTGACCTGACACTTGATCTGCTATTTGCAGAAGTACTAGAAAATGAGTGTCAGAAACAGGAGGAATGAAGAACCAGATCTAGAGGCTCTATTAAAGAGGTATCAAAATCTGGGCAGAGCACAATTTTCGGGAAATGAATCTATAATTCAAACTCAAGCTTGGATGAGTGTTGTTGATAGAATTTTTGAATGTATCCAGTTAAGGGATGATCAAAAAAGATTAGTTGCATCTTGGGCACTCAAAGAAGAAGCTTTAATCTGGTAGAAAATAATCATTAAAGATAATTCAGAAGGTGATATCAACTGGGATAGATTCAAAGAGATTTTCCTAGAAAGATTTACTCCTCCAAAAGCAACTGAGCGGTTATGTGATGAATTCTCTTATCTGATACAAGGAGATATGACCATTCCAGAATATCATAAGAAATTCAACGAACTTTCTCATTTTGCTCCTCATCTAATTCAAGATACGAAGAGAAAGAATCTGAGATTTATTAACGGGCTTTAAAGAAAGTACCAGAATAAAGTAATGGGGCATGTGAAACTTCCTTTTTTAGAAATGATATACATGGCCTAACAGTACGAAGATCTCCATAAGAAAGGTATGTTGCGCGACGAAGAGGAAATCAGTTCGAGTAACAAAGGGGAGTCTGACACTGATAGTCCTGAGGCCAGTAAGAAGCCCAAAGTCAATCGAAAAAGGGCCAGATCTGGGAAAGAACCAGTAACGACGGCCACGTGCTCAAGCTGCAATAGACAAGGACATTTGGCGATAAGTTGCAAATCTTGGAACCAACGAAGAAAGAATAAGTTCAAACCTAAGAAGGGATTTCAAGAGAATAGAAAGTGCAGTCAATGCCATCAGGACGGTCGTCTTTCCAAGGCCTGCCCACTATCTCAGAAATCTGAAGTAGTACATGTAAATGAAGTGGCAGAAGTGTCTGCATCTTCGTCTGCTCAGGAAAGGCCATATGTTTTAGAAGGCACGCTAAATGTCAAAGATATTCCAGTTAAAGTACTATTTAACACCGGCGCGTCGCGAAGCTTGGTTGCATAGAATGCGGTTAAAAAGCTAGATTTGAATTTGAAGAAGCTCAAAGAACCAATGACTGTCCATAATCCAGTTGGGGGTTCCCTCAATCTTAGTTGGGTTTGTGGGGTGTCGGTTTCTTTTTCTCGTTATCGGTTCCCTACCATCGCGATCGTCATGAATTTTACAGAGTTTGATCTTATCTTGGGGTTAGACTGGTTGACCAAATATGAAGCAGAGGTTATATGCGCCGACAGAGTCGTCAGGGCGAAGATTAAATCAGGTGATTATATAACCATCCCCTGCGACTGTCAGAATTCTAATAAAAAAGACTTCTGGGCAGATTTGGATGTTTCTCCATCTCAAATAGAAAATATCCCTGTAGTCACAGAGAATATTCCCGACTTCATAAAAGATATTCCTGTTGTCAAGAAATATGCGGATGCATTCGAAGAAGTTGTTAGTTTACCTCCGTAGAGAGAAATTGATTTCAAGATAGCTTTGATTCCGAACGCAAGGCCAGTAGTGCACGCTATTCGGAGAATGACTCTAAAGAAGAAAGAAGAACTAGACAATCAAACTCGACAGCTTGTGTGGAAGGGTCTGATCAGGCCTAGTTTCTCTGATTGGGGAGCAGTAGTGGTGTTTGTCCCAAAGTCTAACGGTACTCTGCGACTATGTGTGGATTATCGTGACTTGAATAAGCAGACAATAAAGAATAAATAACCATTGCCGTGAATCGATGATTTATTGGATCGTCTGAATGGAGCACAAGTATTTTCAAGGATGGACCTAGCTACAGACTTCCATCAGCTTCGTATTGCCAACGAGTGTGTTCCTATGACAGCATTCAGAGGTCCAGACTTATTCTATGAGTGGTTAGTAATGCCGTTCAGCTTATGTAACGGTCCAGCTTACTTCGTCAATTTAATGAATAGAGTGTTCAAGGGGGTCTTGAATAAGTTTGTTCTGGTCTTTATAGATGATATTCTAATCTTCTCTAAGTCAAAGGCCGAACATGAAAAACATTTGGAACAAGTATTGGAAATTCTGAGAAGGAATGTATTGAAGGCTAAACTATCCAAATGTATATTCTGGCAAGAAGAAGTAAAGTTTCTTGGCCACGTCGTATGGAAAGAAGGAATTGCTGTGGATCTAAGTAAAATCACAGCTATTCAAAATTGGAAACAGCCTAGTACTCCTACGGAAGTCCGAAGTTTTCTTGGATTGGCTAGTTATTATCAGAAGTTTGTTAAAGATTTTTCGTAGATATCTAGTCACTTAACAAAGCTTACAAAGAAGACTCAAAATTCAAGTGGACTCCAGAATGTGAGGAGGATTTTGAGGAGCTAAAGTTAAGATTAACAACTACTCCAGTGTTAACCATTATAGACAGCAATCAGGATTTGGAAGTCTGGACAGATGCCTCTAGATAAGGCCTTGGCGCAATATTAATGCAAAGAGGTCAAGTGATTGCTTATGCTAGCCGTCAGCTGGAGCCACATGAAAAGAACTATGTTACTCATGATATTGAGTTGTTGGCTATCGTATTCGCTTTGAAAATCTTGAGACACTATCTTTTGGGTGTGAAATTCGAACTTTTCACAGATCACCAATCGTTAAAGTATCTGTTCACCCAGAAAGACTTGAATCTGAGGCAGCAGCGTTGGCTATAGTTCCTTGCAGCATACGATTTTGAGATTCTATACACTCCAGGGAAAGCCAATGTCGTGGCTGATGCGTTAAGTCGAAAGAATGTAATGATCGCCAGTTTTATCATTACGACTTCCTTGATTGACAAAATATCTACTTTTCAGAAGGATGATAATTTTATTAAGGATGTGATCATAAGGATTCACAAAGGCGAACCCTCGTGTTTTCAAATAGATAATGATGGGACCTTGAGATTAAGAGGAAGGATTTGTGTTCCCGACATCCCCGAGTTAAAAAGGGAAGTGTTAGACGAGTGTCACAAGTCAAAGCTAAGTATCCATCCAGGTGTGACCAAAATGTATAACGATCTCAAGCGAACATTCTGGTGGAAGGCTATGAAAAGGGACGTTTCAATATATGTTAGCCGATGCCCTACTTGCTAGCTAGTCAAAAGCGACCAACAGAAACTGGCTGGATTGTTGCAATCGTTGGACGTTCCAGGTTGGAAGTGGGAACATATTTCTATGGACTTCATAGATGGTTTGCCCAGAACCAGGAAAGGAAATGACAGTTTTTGGGTGATCGTAGATCGCTTCATGAAGACCGCCCATTTCATACCTGTCAGATCGAACAGAACTGCTTAGAGTCTGGCACAAATATATTTCAAGGAAATTGTTAGGCTACATGGAGTGCCGCTCAGTATGGTTAGTGATAGAGACCCAATATTTACTAGCAAATTCTGGGAGGCATTTCAAGTAGAACTAGGAACGAAGTTGAACTTGAGCACCGCTTATTATCCTCAGACAGATGGTCAGACTGAGAGGGTGAATCGAATACTGGAAGATTTATTGCGGCCGCGTGTTCTTGACTTTGGTGGATAATGGGAAGACCATTTGCATTTAGCAGAATTCTCCTATAATAACAACTACCAGGCGAGCCTGACAATCTCACCATCTGAAGCATTGTATGGTAGATCGTGCCGATCCCCTGCTTGTTGGGTCGAACCTGGTAACAGGCTTATATTGGGACCTGATATGATCCGTGAAGCTACCGACAAAGTCGATTTCGTTAAGAAATGATTACTCGCCGCTCAAAGCCGACAGAAGAGCTATGTTGATTCGAGAAGAAGGGATTTGGCTTTTTCTGTTGGTGATTATGTGTAAATAAAGGTTTCTCCGATGAGGGGATTGATTCGATTTGGCAAAACTGGGAAGTTGGCGCCCAGATTTATTGGTCCATTCCCTATACTAGAACGGATTGGAACCCTCGCTTATAGAGTTCAATTGCCTGATTGGTTGCCTGGAGTGCATGAAGTATTTCACATATCTTAACTTCGGAAGCACATTCATGATCCAGACTTGATCGTGGAAGAAGCAGTGCAACAAGATATTGAAATTACTCCATAATTGGCTGTGAGAAGAGAGCCTCTAAAGATCATTGGCAAAGAAACCAAAGAACTGAGGAACAAGAAGGTTCACTTAGTCAAAGTGCAATGGAGTGGAGATCCGCGAGATTGTACTTGGGAAACAGAGGAAAGCATTAAGACGGCCTATCAAAAGTGCAGGGTGGATATCTCTGATTGATTTTGGTACAAGGTACATCTACCATATTTTGCATTTCCATTATGTTCTTTACTTTCCTGTTCTTTTCTTTGCATGGATGTAAACATTTTAAACATATAGTCTGAATGTTTTCAAAATAGCGTTTGAATTAATTAGTATAGTTTTGAAAAGTTAAGAAATAAATTGATTGTTGTTTGTGTTGTATGATAGTAGATATGGTTAATTAAATTATTAGAAAAATAGTTTATTTAATCAATAAGAGAATGAATGGTAGAATTTATTCGATTTAATCACACATTGAACTGATTTAAAGATAGATAGAAATATATACATGTGCATTACATATGTTTAAATAGGTAAATGGATTAGCTGTTGAGTAAAGAATTTATTTGCGTGCCCGACAAATAGGTAAACCTTAATGAGTTGGATGCGAAATTTTATTATTATATCAACTCCTGTGAATGCCATTGGATGCAGAGTGTTGGTTGTTCTGTGTGTAATAATAAACGTCGCTATAGGATAGTAACAATTAATTTGGAACTACATTACATGGCATACTTCTTGAAGATAGGCATACTTCATCATATACCACATAAGCAGTTGGAGCTTGTGTGACGAGGTGGAATATTTACCATACGAGCGAGAGGCTTGTATGGCGGTGACTATATATTACAGATTGAATGGATGACTAATATGGACCATATAAAATTGCAACGATAAATTACCAGATTAATAAAAGAAAACCACACGGGTCTGGAGTTGATAATAATCGCGTCTCCCTAGTATTAGATACGGCACATGGATTATTTATTTCCCACACGGGATGAGGTGATGAGAATTTATTCTCTGGAGCAATTAAAATACACACTCCCTCAGGCTTGGACAGGGTGACGAGAATTTATTCTCTGGAGTTATTATCCATACACGCTCCCCTGTAAACACCAGAATATATCACTATAAATATGTGTATGCTTTATAGGATTTATTGGATACCAAATATGGCCCAATAAATTTCCAAACCCCTCCGCGTACAAAGGAGGTTATGGCGAAATTTTTCGAAAATTCCGGGTGTTAGCCAAATTTTTGAAGAATTTGAAAATTCTCATAAACTGAAAAGTTGGAGAATGGAATCCAGATTGGAAGTAGAGTTGATTAATCAAACCACTTTCGACTTTGTTCCTTTTCGGGGATGAAAAGTTTTAAGTGGGGGAGATTGTAACGACCCGAAAAATCTGAACCAATTTAAATTTTTTAAATTGGCTATTTTAGTGGATTTTAAATATTTAAAATAAATATTTTAAATAATAACGGCAAAAAGTAAGTTTGAATCGACGTTCGAAATTAAATATAATTAATTTTAATTATAAACAAGGCCCGAAATGGCGCGGTAGTTACAAAATTTGAATTCAAACTTTGACTGACTGTACCGGGTGCAAAACAAAACGGATTTGAGTGAAACCAAAAATATTTAAATCTGTTAGTGAGTATCTTTCTAACGAATCGGAAAAAACGAAGTTTCATAGTGGGAAGCAAATGTTATGGCCAAATGAATTTTCAGAAAGGTCGATATAGAGTTTATATAGCACGTGAAAATGGCCATTTTGCAAACGACCTCAGAATTCGACAAAACCACTTTTGTTGGATCTGGAATGTCAAATTATTGCTAGGTTTCAAATTTCATAATTTTTGAAGTTAATATGTGAGCGTGGCAAAGGAAAACGTGTTTTGGTCAATTATAGTTAAATTGGATCGACCAGAAATAGGCCATTTTTCAAACGGTCTCAGAATTCGACGAAACTAGTTTTGTGGGGACCGTATCGTCAAAACATAGCTAGATTTATTTTTTGGGAATTTTTAAAATCAGTATGTGGCCCTGGTAAATTGAAATGTACGTTCAAATCAAATATTGAATGCTTTATATTTTAATTTGAAGGAAAACTGATTGAAGCAGTCGAATGGGACTACGATACATATCCCATTGTGTTCGGAATGGGGGTATTTAGATAGGGACGATAGTCGTTGGGTTTAAGTTGGTGTTCGTGTGTAACAAGGGGTATTTTCGGATTTTTAAAATTTATAAATATAAAGAAAATATCTCATTTGTCCATATCAACCTCTCTCTCCACACATCCCCGATCGACGACGGCTATCTTCCACTCCTTCTCTCTTCTTTTCCGGTGAATCCACACATTGAAACACCAGGCCCCAGTTCAACTTTTTGAAGAGCTCTCCACCACCTTTAAATCCATCTAAGATTCGTTGTTTATCATCAAGCGTGGGGGGAGATTCGAGTCCCAAAGTCCAAGACTTTGGACCGCCGTCGCGCTCGCTATAGGGCGTCGAGCTGAGCAAGGTGGGTAGCACCGGGAAGTTCTCTCCTAGCTCTACGCTGTGGCGCTGGCCGATCGTTCTGAATTGGCACGGATTTCGAGAAAAGTGAAAACCTAGTTTTGAATCAAAATAGAAAGGTACGGCAGTTTATTTTATTTTATATTTTATAGCACTTCTAAGCGCTACGGTTTTTTGATTTCACTGTAAAAATCATATCTTTTTCGTTTATTAACGAAATTCAGTGAAACAAGAGACAGTGGACTCGTGTGGACGCCTTCTACATTCTAGAAGAGACCGCATAATTTTCTGAGCCTTTTGCTATTTTTGGTGGAGTGGAACCCAATGTGAGATTTATGAATTATAAACGATATGGAAAAACGACGATGTATAAATTATATAGTCGATGTATGAGTTATATAAGCATTGTACACCACATGTATAAGCGTTGTATAAGTTGTACGTTCGATGTATAAGTTATATATGCGTTGTAAAAATTATATATGTGTTGAAACAGAAGTTAAATGCTAATATATATATATATATATATATATATATATATATATATATGTACGCCCCTCGTCCACAAACCATGGACGATATTTATTAGTTGTGATTGATGTAAAAATTGGTTGATTGCGAATGATTGATTAAAATTGTTTGTGGTTGAAATTGATTGATTGTGGTTGAAAAATACCCGTTTGTGGTTGAGAATTATTTGGTTGAAACCACATAGGATTAGTTTGTGGAAATAAAAAAAATATACATGCTGCCTGCGTGCGAACTAAATGAATGAAATCCCCATTGTCAAAATTTGCGAGGCTTTAAGGTAGAGCGAGGAGCCGTACTAGGGACGGCCCCGGTTTTAACTACCCTGCCGTTATGCTGCCGAAATTTTGAAGAATATTCATGTGTTAGAATTATTTTCATGTGTTGACACTATATTCGTGTGTTGAATAGAAAACATTCATGTGTTGAATAGAAATTCATTTGTTGAATAGAAATTCATGAGTTGAATGGTATTCGTGTTTTAAAGAAATTGCTTTAACAATAAATTATTTATAATAAAAACCATATTTTTTCACCTATATGAACTATATAAAATATTCATGTTTTGAAATAAATTATTTTGCAATAAAAATCACACTTTTTCTATATACATGAATTGTTAAAAATAGTGAAGTGTTGAAATGAATGTCGAGTGGATAAAAATATCATTTTTATCAAATGTATGAAAAGAATATAATTTTGAAATCGAAGAATCGATTATATTTATATTTATAAATAGAATTGAAATATATTGAATAACGAAGCTGCAGTTCGTGTTTTGAATCTGTGATTTCAATTGATTAGTGTGGGAGATCCGGCCATCGAATTTACCCAAAACCGAAACCATTGGGTTCGCCTTGGAAATATCTTTCCAACGACACGCACTTTGTGAAGATCCAACTGTTGGATTGTCTGGAATGTTTAATTCAAATCTAAAGAAAAACAATGCCAGAATCGATTACATATATATATAATTAAATTAAATCGAATAACGGCGTTGCAGTTCGTATTTTGTAATCGAAACTTCAAATGAGTGTACCGGGAGATCCAACTGTCGGATTTTCCCAAAACTGTAACCGTTAGATTCGTTTTGAAAAGATCTTTCTAATGATGTAAAATTTGTGAAGATCCAACGGTTAGATATTCAGATATGTGTAAATCAAATCCGAAGAAAAACAGCGCCACGGCCGCGTCATGGCCCAAAGCATCGTTTGAATGAATTGGTTATAAATAAATAAATAAATAAAACAGCGATAAATCGTTATAAAATATTATAAACGATATGGGATGTAAATTTAGAAATTAACTGAAGGTTAGCTGAGTCGAATGGTTTCTGGGTTTTGATCTGATGTTGGTTTCGGCCTTCGGGGTTAATATTTGGGAAATCGTTCTCTTACTGATTTACGGTTAGTGACTAATGAATTGAAATGAGGCGTAAGTTGTGTTTGTGTAGCACTTTTTATTATATACGCGGGTTGCTCAGAAAGACCGGGTTTATCCCATTCTGAACAACAGAATCGACGATAAGAAGTCGAAGGTGAAGACGATGGTTGAATACCGGAGATCTTCACCTCGATTGGATGGTAACTGATGTCCTGATTTGGAGGCATCCCGAAAAATGGATAATGAGTAGTGATCCTCTAGACGTACATGGAGATCAATGGGTACCTGAGGTATATAGTGTCTCCGGTTTCGTTCCGACCCAGAACGGACTCGTAAATGGACTGTGTGACTAACATTGGATTTCATTCTGTTTGATTGATAGCCATTAGTTGCATGGTGTGAATTGCTTGTGTGGCATGCTAAGATGCAGTGATCAATGCTTTTGTTGAAAAGCAAAGTCTTGTGGTTGAGAATAAAAGCATGGCCTGTGTGGCATAGCTTTGTGTATAACGTTAATTCGCGAGCCTCACACCCCGATATGAACGAGAAACGGGAGAGGACCTCAGGGTGGGCATGCGTTTCCTTCTGGTTAGAGGTGGTGTCAGTGCTTGAACTGGCTGACATTTATATTATTTTCACCTATGTGGTTATTGTTGTTGCGAGGCGCCTCGGTTATATCGGTTGATCCGGGGCCGATGGAGTCATTCGTTGGCTCACTTACGCCCAAAAGGGAGGGGAAACGCAGTGTTCAGGAATTTTAATCACCATCGGTGGACCGACCCTGACGATCCAAGGGTCACTCGAGCTCTAATCCTGAGGGGCGGGCTAGAGCATCTCGAAATCGGTAAGGACTATCTTTTGCCTTGGTTCATGACTGAAATCCAATTTTCAAATACGTGACGGTGCGGTTTTGATTGTATACCTAAATATGGCGCCATAGTGGTATGGGGCATTAATGCCGTCTATGATTGATACTTATGATTTGAAATTGTTTTTGAAACATATAAACACTAGTAGTAATATCAAATGCTTTTGTTTTATTCGTATCAAGCATATTTTGGCCATTATAAGGTAAAAACTCTATCCTCCGGTTTGCGTTGCATTGTGTGATGGGAACATAGTCTTATAATGGCCTCATTTTTATAAAAAGCATTGCGATGTTTAAAAGATTCACTTGTTTTAAAGCACCGTCAATCCAATGGAGTAAACCCATTCCGCGAAAGTGGCGTGGTCCTGTGATTTGCCAATTGTATAATATGTTCAGTAGATTTCTCATACCAGTCCCATGACTGACTCGTAGTTTGTCTCACTTGCAAACTTGGGTGCCCCTTTTTCTACACGGGCAACCTTGTATTTAGGTTTTTTCTGGCTCTTTGTGGATAGCTGGCGGTGGAGATGGATTCTATCATTTATCTCTTTTTATGCTGTTCAGCTCCTATTGTACATATTATGTTTGTTTCCGCTATAGACATTTATGTATAGCTGAAATGTATTTGTACTAAGTATGATCTTGTATACTGTGTAACTCTGATGATTATGTTTATCCAGTGTATTCTATTTTACATTATCTGGTGTATTTATTTAATTCTGTTCTGCTATTATATGTTTATGTGTTATATTCCAAAGATTACCCTTGCCACCGTTAGTACGGGGTTTGGGGCCGTCTCATATATAGCGGATAAAAAATGACTAGTTAATTTGTACTTTAATATTATTTGGCGAGAATAGGTATTTAATTTGTTCATTAATTTATTTAATTAAAAATTTATATGAATGGTTACATGTTCACTTCAAACATTAATTGCTATTGAGAATATTTAGTATTTATTTGGTTCATTAGCCAAAATTTTCTATTCACGTACCTTATTAATTGTTCATTTGAAATATATTCTTAGCAAATCATTTAAGAAGATATGTTAATTTATTTGATTAGCTTTGAATATCACTATATAAGTCAAAATTATTTTTAATCTTCACGCGGTCTCTATAGCCTTTTTATAATTCTTGAAAGTGATCAAAAAGAATAAGCTCTTCCACATTTATCGTCTTTGTTATCCTTCTACGCAATTGTATAATTATTTAATTTTTCCTTTTTCTTTATGAATATACAATGGTAGTATCTAGTCAATTAAGTTGTGTCCATCATTTTCAACCCATAACGTCCATACTTCCCAATATTCCTTTCATTTTTTAATATTGTATATGTATTGATCTAATTGCCTCCTTTTCTTCTTCTTGAAAAATGCAGGATTGCATACTTCATTGTCAGTAGATGCAAGTATACGTGGGTTACAAATCTTTTTGTCAAAAGAAACTTGCCCTACTAATATAAAACTATGCCAAATCTGTCGATTCGAAAGCCATGAAAGCTGGAAATTTAAAGATTTACGACATAGTAGCATATGTACTAAATGTTGTAAAAGAGTGATATCTGAAGAAGGCCCTAGTCCTGGTGATGGGCACTAGGGTCGACGAAAGATAACGTAGTGTCAATATAGGCCACCCAAAGTTCTACAATTGAAATTGACTTTGAATTTTTATTTAAAAAATAAGATTGATCTTCTGGAAATTATTTAAGGGCGATCAAAAAGAGGTGCTTATGTGATGAAATAATAAAGGTCATTTCTGACAGAAGTATGTATCGCTTGTGATTTTGTTATAGCATCATTTACAACTAACCGTTCGTGTGCATATTGTTGACGTCAAAAGTTAGTCACTAGTGACGATCAACCCCCAATCGCATGATCTACACACGAATAAAGATAAAATGCACAATAAAAAGTAAAAGAACGGGGAGCACACACAGAATTTTTATAGTGGTTCGGCAAAGACAATGCCTACGTCGACTTTACATATTATTTCTCTCATTTTTTGATTACAAATACAATGCCTTTTCTGTTTGGAGAAAAGAAAGAAAATGACTATTTTCCTTTCTTCCCTTTTTGAGAGATTAAGATCCTAAAGGAGAGTAGAAATGAAAAGTTTGAAGAAAGCCGTCTGGCACAGAGAAGTCCTCCTTTTCCTCTTTAAGCTTGGAGATATTTATAGGTGGAAAATGTTGCTTGGGCTGTTGCGAAATGGTCCGGCCATTTCGGGAAGGTCCAGACACGTGGAATCCATCCATTGGCTTGAATTACGGCTGGAAGACTGATTCCACTGCTCATAAATAGTATCCTCGAAAGTTGTGGTCAACGTGGCATCCGTTGAGAGGTATATCAAAAGCAGAACTTTCCCCGCATATGGTTGACTGCCTTTATCTCCTTGGAAGTTTGGATATTAAGTGGACTGGCTATGTAGAAATCTTCCACGCTGGTCTGAGAAAATCGGTCGACGAGTTCTTTCTTGAAGCGAGAAACTCTTTCGCCCTGGTGAGCGATTTTTCGGGTAATGTGCAGTCAATCTGACTGAGTTGGATTTGGGCCGATATGCCATTGCTTGATGTGGCGCCCCTGATGGGCCTCTTGGAGCGTGATTTGTATTTGTTTGGGCTTTGGATTTGGCCCGATGAGATTAGTGCCAAAACGAGGGCTAACACTTTGCCCCTCAGAATATATCTTCATCGACAGAGGGAGGTGTATTCTGAAATCTAAACTGAAGCACAAACGCTCGAGCTGCTATGGTCGCGCCAGACTATATTAAGGCCAGAAAACCGACGGTCCGATGTTGTATTAAGACTAGGAATCCGACGACCATGCCAGGTCGTATTAAGGCCATAAGACCGACAACTATCGGGAACCGTATTAAGGTCAAGATGATGATCGCCACAAGAATTAGTTCCTGCAAGTACAAAACAAACCATGGGTCGAGCATTTTATTCCACTTGGCTTTAGAGGGTGGCGAGCATAAACCATGCTCGGCTTAGTGGCGAGCATAAACCATGCTCGGCTTAGTGGCGATCATAAACCATGCTCGGCTTAGTTGCGAGCATAAACCATGCCCGGCTTAGTGGCGAGCATACACCATACTCGGCTTAGAGAGAGCGAATAATAACCATACTCGGCTTAGGGGCGAGCATAAACCATGCTCGGCTTAGTGCAAGTGTTTCTCATGCTCAGCTCATGGTGTGTTAGTTAATTTAACGAGCTATGCATGATCGTGATGTAAAGAAAGAGAGTGTAATCCACACTCGTGTTTAAGAAAAAGTGTCCCCTCTCACTTGAAAGAGTAGGTGTTTGAAGTAGTGGTGGGCTTTTGTGCTAACCACATAGAATAGGGGGGCGAGCATTAACAATGCTCGGCTTAATGGCGAACACTAATCTAGGTCGGCTTAGAAATTTTACAGCAATCGATTTACTTTTGCAAAAAGTAAAGTTCATAACTGCTAAGCAACTATTACAAAGAAAATCTACGGGGACAGCACATCAAGGCGTCCCTATTATTGAAAGAAATACATTGCGAGAAAAGATAAAAAATATAATTAATGATAATGCCGCGAGTTCTAGTCTCAGGGTCCTTTCCATTTCTAGGAGCTTGTGGACCGGCCTGAGGAGCTTGGGTAGAAGGTTGCGGCGGCATGGACGGGGCACGATTTTTGACATACTCAGCAAGTTCCCCTTTTCTGACTCGCCCTTCGATGGAATCGCGTAGATGTCGGCAATCATTTGTATTATGTCCAGCTACGTTATGGAATATACAATGCTTGCCAGAGTCAAGTTCCATCTGGGTCGGTTCTCGTTGAGGTGGCCTTCGGGTGGGGAAGGACTCGCACATGTCGAGATAGATATCGAGCAAAGAGAAATTGAGCTCGGTGTACTGATTATATTTGTTTTCATTTCGAGGTCGTACATTGCGTTTATCCTTTTCCGGGGCCGTTCCTCTTCCTTTATTCTGGCCATTCCCATTGAGCGGACCTTGTTGTTTGGCTACTAAAACTTCAAGGCCCTCCGTTTCAAGGTTGGCAACCTCTTATCGGAGGAATCTTTCGGCCTCGGAATAGAAATTATCTATATCTTTGGGAGGATCCCTAGTTAAGGAGTTAGAGAATTCTGATCTCTTCTGGACTCCTGCGATGGTTGCCATCAACTCCATCGATGGCTCGGGCCGATCGACAGATGCTACGGCTACGTTAAACCTTTTGAGGAAGGATCTTAGCGTCTCTCCGGATCATTGTCTGATGGTAGATAGAAACATGACACTTTTCGGTCGAGAGATATACACTCGAAACTGCTCGATGAAGCGGGTGACCAGAGTATTCCAACTACTGATCGACTTCGTTGTTAGCTGTCGGAACCACATACCGGCTATATTTGTAAGAAAGAGTGGAAAGCACTTAACCATGAAGCTGGTCGATGCACCAAGTACTTCCATATGTCGCATGTATCGCATAAGATGAATGGTCGGGTCAGTGCGACCGTTGTATGGTTCGATGGCAGGGAACCTGAAGTCCGGAGGGTTTCGAGAATTTCCGATTTCTCTAGTGAAGGGGCTGCGATTGACATTGTCTATGTCTTGCTGCGAAGAATTGCCCCGAGTGAAACGTCGGATGATTCTTGCAAGCTGGCTCCCATCTCCGAGGAGTCGTTGCCATGAACTTAACTCTGCATCCTGAGGGGGTTCTGAACGAGGATCCGGCAAAAGCATGCTCGGAAGGGTGGTCATTGGCTGGGCTCGACCTCCGAGCGTTGAGTGAATGTGTGAGGGAAGGTGAGATCCAGCGGGTGTTTCTGGACAGAATGGCCCCTCTGGAACCTGATGAGTTGTGGATCGAGCCATATTTGTAGCTGAAGGTCTAGGCTGATCCAGCATAACATGTGAGAGGAAACTTCGTGGCTTGCATCTTTCTTTCGTTTGTTCGCCATGACATGGGATAAGCAGGAGCTCGATGGCGGTGTCGGTGCGCTGCCCCTACCTGGAGCGCCAAAATGTTGACGTCAAAAGTTGGTCACTAGTGACGATCAACCCCCAATCGCGTGATCTACACACGAATAAAGATAAAATACACAATAAAAAGTAAAAGAATGGGGAGCACATAAAGAATTTTTATAATGGTTCGGCAAAGACAATGCCTACGTCCACTTTATATATTATTTCTCTCTTTTTTTGATTACAAATACAATGCTTTTTCTGTTTGGAGAAAAGAAAGAAAATGACTGTTTTCCTTTCTTACTTTTTGAGAGATTAAGATTCTGGAGGAGAGTAGAAATGAAAAGTTTGAAGAAAGCCGTCTGGCCCAGAGAAGTTCTCCTTTTTCTCTTTAAGCTTGGAGGTATTTATTGTTGGAAAATGCTGCTTGGGCAGTTGCGAAATGGTCCGGCCATTTCGGGAAGGTCCAGACACGTGGAATCCATCCATTGGCTTGAATTTCAGCTGAAAGACTGATTCCACTGCTCATAAATAGTATCCTCAAATGTTGTGGCCGATGTGGCATCCGTGGAGAGGTATATCAAAAGCAGAGCATTGCCCGCATATGGTTGACCGCCTTTATCTCCTTGGAAGTCGGGATATTAAGTGGACTGGCTCTGTAGAAATCTTCCACGCTAGTCTGAGATAATCGGTCGACGAGTTCTTTCTGGAAGCGAGAAACTCGTTCGCCCTGGTGAGCGATTTTTTAGGTAATGTGCAGTCAATCTGACTGTGTTGGATTTGGGCCGATATGCCATTGCTTGATGTGGCGCCCCTGATGGGCCTCTTGGAGCGTGATTGGTATTTGTTTGGGCTTTGGTTTTGGCCCGATAAGATTAGTGCCAAAACGAGGGCTAACACATATATACCGATCCAGTTACAATTGGTGCCTAAATTTCAAATTACCGCGCATACACGTATATGATGATGTAATTCCACTCAATATCAAATATACAAATGAATTAAATTTTGAATTCTTAAATTTGGTTTTCTTAAGTTTATATGATGATGTGATTTTATTAAGGTTACGTGTCCAAGCTTCAGCCAAATGAATTTAGGTGCACAAAAACATGGAATATTTATGTGTATTCGAACTTCACAAGAATGTAAAAAAAACAAGTGAAACAACTATTTATCCAAGCAATATTTCTCAACCATTTGTCCAATTATCAAACTGTGGTTACATGAAATCAAACAATCAAAATATTTACTGCCATATTTTCAGTTTTCAATTGATGTTATAAACTTGAAATAGAAGTAAATCGTTAGTGAGAGACTTGCCTTTTCAGTGATGGCGAAAATGGAGTAGGAGCAAGATTGAATAATGGCGCCAAGTTGGTCATCTATTTGGTGACGCGGTACTTGCAAAATGTGGCAATCTCGAAGAGGTGGAGCAATTTATCAGGATCATGATTGAATAACGGCGCCAAGTTGGTCATTTATTATGAGTGGATGACCATTTTTTGATTTACCTTATTTCTAAAGTAAAGTTTTAAATAACTGTTCTAGTTCTCATACCAGTCTCATGACTGACCTAGAGTTTATTGTTTTAACCTAAACTCTAGGTCCCCTATTTTCAGCACGGGCAGCTAGTAGTTTTGTTTTTGCAGATATTTCTTTTCTAGGATCTTGGATTTACAGTTGGAGCTATATTCGGAAAGCTTTGTATCCGTGTATCTCTTTTAGTTGTGTTATGTATTATTTTTCGGCTCTATGTAATGTATTTTAATCTTTGATATTTTTCTGATGTGTATTATTTATTCATACTCTATTATATCCTTGTACTCTGATGTAATTTTTGTAATAGCAATGAAATGTTCTATTGTTTATGTTCCGAATTTTCTTGTTCTCAAAGCAGTCCACCTTTTTGTTCGGTTTAAGCCGGCTGAGATGTTCGGGTCGCTGCAGAAATGATATAATGTTGGTGAAGAAAATAACGTTGAGAGAGGGAGAGTCAAAGGATGAGAAAATGTATTTGATGTTTGAATCAAGTTTTTTTAATCGTTTAACTAGGACGTAAATTATTGGAAATGAATAAAAACAGAAATGAGGTTAATGCATGCAAAGTAATTGGAAGGTCTATATATATTTTATTTATATTTATATAAAAGAGCATAACATGGAAGGTTGATAAGTAGAGGAGGGCGCAAGATTGATAAACATATTATGGCAAATTGGAAACGTCTACAATGCATGCTTTATGTCTTTATTATTATTAGTTCTATTAGAAAACATGTCTTCTTCCTTATATATGCAAATGGTGGAGACTTAAAAATGAAGGGAATATGGAAAGTAATATGGAAATGCATAGGAATAGGAAAGGAAGATGTATGGGAAGGCAAAAAATTAAAGAACACGTATGAATGAATGAAATGCATGAAATATTTATTATTATTACTTTTTTGAATGAATATTTTGGGAAGGTAAGAAGGCATTCATGGGAAACATGAAATGAGATAATTAGAATATAAACTAAAGATAATTATGGGTTATAAATAGGAAGATGAAACAGTAAAAATGAGAAAGTAATAGTAGGAGGAAGTTTAATAGGATTGTTAAATGAAATGGGAAACAAAGATAATTAGAATATAAATCAAATAAATTAGGGACCAAAAATTAATATCCTTAACCATTGTATACAAATTAATGCTCATTTGTTTTTTCTATATTTTTTCTTTTCATATAAACATAAACTTACGTTTCTATTTTTAAAACCATTGATTACATTTGTTTTTAATTTTTCTACTAAATAATTCCAATTAATTCCAACATTAAATTTTAAAATAGATTACAATTACTAGGATGATAATAAAAGGTTGTATTCTAATTTTACTAATTCAAACATAGCTATAAATTGCGATATACAAACAATAGGTATGAATTTCTAATTTAATAAACGTTTCATTATCACTACAACCAACATATCTAAAATACATATATGTATTGTTAAAATTTACCATGATAAATGTTATAATATTATCTTAATTCGACCAATGTCATGAATAGTAATCCAGGTATATATTTATTTTGTAAAAGTTTCTCTTTAGTGGGTTACTCGGAAATAAGGTAATAATTAGGAAATTTGAGCGTTGATTAAATAAAGACTTTTCCTTTTTTTCAAAATTGAAGGAACAATTCATGGTTAAACAGGGAAATAGATAAAGAAGAACACATGGAAATAAATTAAGAGTCCACTCATTAATTAAAAAGGTAATTTAGTAATTACTTCTAATTCAAAAATCAAAAGGGAGCAATTAATTACTTCATAAAAAAATTCTTTTGTTATACTTTGCTAAACATTAGGATTGTACATTTACTTATTTAAACATTGTTAAATAACATATCTGCTTATTTTTTTTATTTAATGATCGCATTATGGAAATTTTATTATCAAATCTGTAGTTTAACAATCGTTCCAATTTGTTTAAATTAGGCCAAACACATGCAATCCAAATTCAAATTAAAAATTAAAGTTTTTAAGCTTAACATCAAAACCGTTTCAATATCAATTACAACCATTATTCAATTACCATAATATATTGTTTTAATGATTTAGATTTATTCTTTTTATAAAGTTATCCTCAACTTTAAAAGTGAACATATATAATTTATATTTCTCAAATAATATTTTAATATCTTTAAAGCAGTAAATTGATTTAACGTGGAACACAAACTATTATTAACTTGCTTTCTTTTAGTTGACTGTTACAATCAGTTTAATTTCAAGTCATTAAAGTCGCTACTTATCAATTACATGTAGAAGTAATTTTTTCGTGAATTTAATATAAATTAATATTTAAATGGTCGAAATTTATGAGATGTTACATGTTTATATGCCTATAAAACAATGAGCTGTGAGGAAGAAAAAATAGTAGCACAACCAGATGATTACGGCATAACACTGAAAAACACTACGAATCAGACCATAAACAGAAGAACATTTCATTGCTTATTACAACAACTCCATCAGAATACAAGAATATATAGAGTATGAATAAATATTATACATCAGAAAAATATCAGAGATTCAAATTACATTTAAATACAAAGCAGCGGAAAAATAATACACAGCACAACTGAAGGCGATATACGAATACAGAGCTTTCCGAATATCATTTCAGTTGTAAACCAGGATACCGTGAATAGAAATCTGCAAAACCAAAACTACTAGCTGCCCGTGTGGAAATAGGGGCACCCAGAGTTTAGGTTAAAACAATAAACTCCAGGTCAGTCATGTGACTGGTGTGAGAACTAAAACAGTTATTAATCTTCATTTTTAAAGTTAGGTAAATCAAGGGACCTTGCCGTATAACCCGGAACGGGTTTCCTCCAAAGAATAAAAGTGCATAAAACAAATAGCGCAATGCTAAATAAAGAAAAATGAAGCTATTATAAGACCCAGATCCCATCACACAATGCAACGCAAGCTGGAGGATAGGGTTTACCTTATAATAGCTAAAGAATGATTGATACATTTAAAAACATATTATTTTGATATTACTATAAGTGTATAGTGTCAAAACAATGTCAATCATAAGTACCAATCATAGACGGCATAGCTACCATCTACTATGTTGCCATACTAGGTTTTACAAATAAAACCGAATTATCACCTATTGGAAATTGGATTCCATCATGAGTCGAGGAAAGGGGAAAGCTCCTCTCCGTTCGGGACAATCTAGCAAATGTCTCAGGACCACACACAGCGATCCTAGATCTTCAGGGACGGTCCTCTCTTACTTTTGAGGATTAGTATTCTTGAACACATGTTTCCCGGTCCTATCAGACCTATATCCGAGGCGCCTCGCATCCAACAACCACACAAGTAAAAAGTATATAAATGCCAGGGCTGGTAGGTCACTGACATCACCCATAACTAGAAAGAAACGTCTTGCTCTCCCTGCAGTCAGTATCCCGTTTTTGACACGTACCGAGGTGTGAGGCTCGCGAATTAACGTTATACACAAAGCTATGCCACATAGGCCGTGCTTTGATCATCAACCACAAGACTTTGCTTTTCAACAGAAGCCTTGATCATCTGCCACTTAGCCATGCCACACAGGCAGTTCATGCCATGCGATTGATATCCATCAATATACAACCTCTGAGCTCGTACGTCTCAAAGAAGGGAATTAAGCAAGAGAATAAATTCTTCGCCGCCAAACTGATATATATTTAATAAAAATCAACCACATAGAATAAAATCCAATGTCAGACACACAGTCCATTTACAAATTCGTTCTGGGTCCGAACGAAACCGGAGGAACCTTATTCCTTGCATATCGATCGATCTCCAAGTACGTCTGGACGATCACCAACTGGTTCCCTCCTCTTGGGTGTACAGCCCAATCAAGATCATTGGTAGTCATCCAAACGATGTGAAGACCTCTGGTCTTCAACCACCGTCTTCATCTTCGACTTATCGTCGACTCAGTTATTCAGAATGTGTATAAACCCGGCCTTTCCGAATAACCCGCATAAATAATAAACAAGTGTTACTCAAACACAACACACGCCTCATTCCAATTTGGAATAGTCTTTTATTCAAATATTCACAATCATAGGGAAAGGTTCCCATTAATTTTATCGAAGATAAATTCTTCTAAATGTATTATTTAATCTTCCTTTTGATATCATTTCTAACCATGTTAAGGTTTTCCAAACTATTCGGGATTAGCGAACCACAACAAAGTAATCCTTTATTTTATTTCCCAATCCCAACCTATTCATCCCATGGAGAAAAACTGGTAATACTCCATATCTAACACCACAGTGTTATCGGTAAATATTTACCATTTCACGTTCAAATCTAAATCGCTTGGAGCAAAAATGGTGATACTCCATTCACGATCACTTTAATCTAATTAAAGATTCATTAAAACTCCACATAGTTTTAATCTTCCCAAAAATCAATATCCTGTCTTTAACTGGGTTAAAGAACCAATGTCATCTAAAACACGGTTCACGATAAATACAAAGTCACAATCCATTGTTAATCGGGTTAAAGAACAGGTTTTATTCAGAACACCGCTCACGATAAACCCAAAAATCAATTTAAATTCAATTCCAGTTAAATATTAATTAACTGGACTAATTCACTACATTTTAATTAAAATATTTATTCTTTTCTAAACTAGGTTCAAGAACAGTGTTATTCAAGACATCATTCACGACGAACCCAAAATCCCATTTGATATTAAATACAAGGCTCTAAATAGAAAATATATTGGCTTATATTCAATATCAAATTCTGATACCAACAAATATCGTATTGGAAATAACGATATAAATATGTCTTCCATATTTCAACAACCATATCTATATAATCACGAAATCCAACATCGAAATATTCCAAAGATAATTTCAATTCAAATCCATCCCAATTCATGTATTGGAAATTCTTATTATTTTTAAAACCACTTCAAATCCAATTTGTTTATTCAAAAATATTGGATTGTAATTCTAGTTCATAACTAGTTCATTTTGGTAAAAATATATTTTTTATCCTTTTTGAATATGGGATTTTTCACCCCAATTCTTTCTAAATCATTTATTATGATTTTACACAAATTATTGATATTTTTTATAATTTTATCAAGGCCCGTACAAGCGATTTCCATCAACGGCCATCGAACTGCACTTACAGCGACCTTTTCCAAATTTGATTTGGACATAATTCCAAATCCAACTGTTAGATTTCACATTTCTTATATTCGTTAGAACGCACTATTCGATACGAACCCAACGGTTCCAGTTTTAGGAGAATCTGATGGTCGGATCTCCTGTAACGTCAATTCGAAGTCAATGGTTGAAATTCTCGAATTGCCGCGGCGCGACGCGTTGTATGCAGGCCATTTAATATATAATATATATATATATACACACATATATTTCATCGATTTCAATTCTAAATGTATTTTCTAAATCGTTTCAAATTCGTTTTCAAAACAATTTCAACTTCATATTCAATTTTAAATCAAAATTGAATATTCCATATTATTAATATATAAATGATAATATTTTCAAAATATTAGATTTTGAAATCACTTTCTTTTCTATATTCATTATAAAAATTGAATATAATCGATATAAATATCGTTCGCGTCAAAATGGCGCACAACTAATCAACACAGCTTTTTATATTTCAATAACTTCATTATTCTATTCAACAAATGAATATTTTCTTCAACACATGAATATATATTTCTTTCAACACATGAATTTTCTCAACACATGAGTATCGTCAACACATGACTATTTTTGTCATTTAATATATTTTATAAATTATGATTTCTATCGTTTAATTCTTAATCAGGCTCCAACCGTAAATTAGTAAGAGAACGATTCCCTAAGTATTAACCCCGAAGGCCGAAACCAACATCAGATCAATACCCAGGAAACCACTCATCTTAACTAGTTTCCAGCTAGTTTCTAATTTTATATATGATAAAAATGTGAATTTTTTTGTTAAAATATTTCGTTCAACACATGATAAGTTTCAACATATGAATATATATTTCTTACAATACATGAATATTCCCAACACGTGAGTATCGTCAACACATGACTATTTATTCTATTCAACACATGAATCTTTATTTTATGATATTCTTTATTTTCCAAATTGGAATGAGGCCCAATCAATTACCATATAATGTTAATTATATGGATTCCATATAACACACGTATATAATAGCAAGGATAAATAATCAACTAAAACGACCTGAAATCCCCCTTACGGGAAATCACGGATTGAGTTGAGAACAAGCCACATTGGAACGCAGTCAGAAGAACATTTCATTGTATATTACAATAATTCCATCAGAATACATGAATATACAGTGTATAAATGAATATTACACAGAAATATCAGAGATTTAAATTACATTTAAATACATCGCAGCGGAAAATAATACAATACACAACTAGAAGAAATTCACGGATACAGAGCATTCCGAGTATCATTCCAGCTGTAAATCAAGATCCTGTGAATATAAATCTGTAAAACCAAAACGACTAGCTGCCGGTGTCAAAATAAGGGCACCCAGAGTTTAGGTTAAAACAATAAACTCCAGGTCAGTCATGGGACTGGTGTGAGAACTAAAACAGTTATTAATCTTTATTTTAAATTTAGGTAAATCAAGGGACCACGCCGTATAACATGGAACGGGTTTCCTCCTAAGAATACCAGTGCATAAAACAAAGAGTGTAATGCTAAATAAAGAAAAATGAAGCTATTAAAAGACCCAGGTCCCATCACACAATGCAACGCAAGCTAGAGGATAGGGTTTTAACCTTATAATAGCCAAGAATGCTTGATATGTTTAAAACAAATCATTTGATACTATTATAAGTGCATAGTGCACAAAACAACTTCAAATCATAAGTATCAATCATAGATGGCATAACTGCCCCATCCCACTACGTCGCCATATACAGGATTACAACTAAAATCGAAACATCACATATTGGAAGTTGGATTTCCGTCTGTGAATCGAGTCAAAAGATAGTCCTCTACTGATTTGAGACTCTCTAGCCCGAGTCTCAGGGCAAGTACTCAGTCAAGCCACTTGAAGCGACAGGGCCGATCCACCGATGTGGAATAAAATGCTTGAGCACTGCGTTTTCCCGCCCTTTTGGCCGTAAATGAGCCATTGAATGACTCCATCGGACTGGATCATCTGATCTACCCGAGGCACCTCGCAACAGCAACAACCACATAAGTCAAACTCGTCAGGGCGTGTAAAACCACTGACGCCACTTCTAACTAGAAAGAAACGCATGTCCTCCCTAAGGTCCTCTGCCGTTTTTGGTTCACCACCGGGGTGTGAGGCTCGCGAATCAATGTTACACAAAGCTACGCCACACAGGCCGTGCTTTGATCATCAACCACAAGACTTTGCTTTTCAACAGAAGCCTTGATCCATTGCCACTTAAGCATGCCACACATGCAATTCATTCCACGCGATGGATATCCATCAAGCTCATACATCTCAGAGAAGGGCGTTAAGCAAGAGAATAAATTCTCCGCCGCCAAACAGATATATATTTAATATAAATCAATCACACAGACTAAAATCCAATGTCAGACACACGGTCCATTTACAAGTTCGTTCTGGGTCTGAACGAAACCGGAGGCACCTAGTAGCCCGCATATCCATCCATCTCCAAGTACGTTTGGACGATCACCAACTGATTCTCTCCTCTTGGGTGTACGGCCCAATCAAGATCATCAGTAATTATCCAAACAACATGAAGACCTCCGGTCTTCAACCACCCTCTTTATCTTCGACACCACGTCGAATTAGTTATTCAGAATGTGATAAACCCGGTATTTCTGAATAACTCGCGTATTTAATAAACAAGTGTTACACAAACCCAACATACGCCTCATTCCAATTCAGAATATTCTTTAATTCGAATATTCTTACACTTTGGGAAAGGTTTCCATTAATTTTATCAAAGATAAGTTCTTTAAATTTATTCTTTAATCTTCCTTTGAATATCAATTCAAAATAGTCGGGATTAGAGAACCACACCACAGTAATCATTTATTTTATTTCCCAATCCCAACCTATTCATCCCATGAAGTAAAACTGGTCATACTTCATATCTAACACCACGGTGTTATCGGTAAATTTAATTATCATTTCACGTTCAAATCTAATTAAATATTTAACTATCGCCTGGAGCAAAACTGGTGATACTCCATTCTCGACCATTCCAATCTAATTAAAGATTCATTAAAACTCCACTTAGTTTTAATCTTCCCAAAAATCAATAATACTGATTATTTAACTTGGGAAACCACCTCCTGTCTTTAACTGGGTTAAAGAACCAATGCCATTTAAAACATGGTTCACTATAAACCCAAAATCACATTCTCTTTATTATCGGGTTAAAGAAAAAGTGTTATTTAAAACACCGTTCGCGATAAACCGAAAAATCAATTGAAATTCAATTCCAATCAAATACCATTTAATGGGTACACTTCATTAAATCTAAATAAAAAGATTTAATCTTTTTCTCAACTGGATTTAAGAACAGTGTTAATGAAGACACCATTCACGGCAAACCGAAATCATATTTGATATTAAATACAAGGCTCTGAATAGAAAATATATTGGCTTATTTTAAATATCAAATTCCCTTTAAAAATATCGTCTTTCCTATTTTAAAAAATGTTGTCTTTTCTGTTTTAAAAATGTTGTCTTTTCTATTTTAAAAATATCATCTTTTTTACTTTAAAAATATCGTCTTTTCTATTGTAAAAATATCATCTTTTCTATTTTAAAAATGTTGTCTTTTCTATTTTAAAAATATTGTCTTTTCTACTTTAAAAATATCGTTTTTCTATTGTAAAAATATCGTCTTTTCTATTTTAAAAATATCGTCTTTTCTATTTTACTACTTCATATTGGTAAAAACCATACCTTTACTTTAAATAAAAATCCTACCTTTACTTTAAATAAAAATCCTACCTTTACCATAAATAAAAATCATACATTTACTTTAAATAAAAATCCTACCTTTACTTTAAATAAAAGTAAAAATCATCACTATATGTAATAAAGGAAATCTGATTTTATCAACACGCTAATATGTTTGAAACTGAAAAAAATAAGGTAATGTAAATAAATAATCAAAAACTCACATTTTTACTTAGAGAAATTAAAGGTGTCTCGCTGGAGGTTCGAAAGGGAAAGGGAGAGTGGAGCTGAGGGGCGTTGGTCAGAGGCGAAGGGGGAGGGGGGGCGAGGTCGGAGGCAGTGGCTCACCTGGGCGGCGCGCTGATCGAATCGGGAGGGGGGGTATGGTTTTGGGTTAAAGGGGGAGGTACGGTGTAGGGTTAAAGGGGGAACGGAGAGAAGGGAGGAGGGGGAAGAGGCGCGGCTCTGACATAGGGGGGCGCGATGTCCAGCGGCGTTGACTTCGAGGAGGGCGACGCGCTTCGTTTTTTTTTTCATTCTGCTTGATTCTGAAATGTGAAAGAACCGGGGGGGGCTGAGAGTATAGGATAGAGGGGTGAGGGTTTTCTATTTTTTTATTTAATTAATTATTTCAAAAAGCAACTTTTTATTTTCGACCTCTAAACGAGACCCACCGCCTGTCGTACATATCTTATTACCCCCATTCCGAACACAATGGGATATGTATCGTAAGCTAATTCGATCGTTTCGATCAGTTTTCGTCCAAATCAAAATAGAACTCTATATATTGAATTTGAACGCACATTTCAATTTACCGTGGCCACATACTGACTCAATAAATTCCAGAAAAATATTGTCTAGTTTCGTATTGACGATACGGTCCTAACAAAACTAATTTCGTCAAATTCCGAGGCCATTGGAAAAATGGCCAATTTCTAGTCGATCGAAATTGACTAAAACTGTTAAAACACATTTTCCTTTGCCACGCTCACATATTGATTCGAAAAATGTCGAATTTTGGAATCTAGCAATAACTTGACATCACCGATCCAACAAAAGTGGTTTCGTCGAAAACCGAGGTCATTTGCAAAATTTCCATTTTTAAGGGCCAAAAATTCCATAGCGACTATTCTGAATTTTCAACTAGGCATAACTTTTTATCCCCGCCATGAAATTTTGATTTCTCAGATTCGTTGGAAAGATATTCTCAACTAGGTTCTAATATTTTTGGTTTCAGTAAAATCCGGTTTATTTTGCACCCGGTACATTCATTTGAAATTTGAAATCGAATTATCGAACTACCGCGCCATTTTCAATTCCTTTCGTAAATATAATAAATATTTATATTCTAACGACGATCTAAATAATATATACGTTCGAATTCTATTCAAATAAATTTCTCGTCGATATTATTTAAAATAATTCATTTTAAATAATCAAAATTCACTAATATTGCCAAAAAAAAAAAATTAACTGGCCCAGATTTCCGGGTTATTACAATCTCCCCCACTTAAAACTTTTCGTCCCCGAAAAGGAACGAAGCCGAAAGTTGTTTAACTAATCAACTCAACTTCCATTATTTTCCTTACGGCTTAAGTTCTTCAACTTTTCAGTTTCTAAGAACTTTTCAAATTTTTCAAAAATTTGGCTAACACCCTAAATTTTCAAAAAAATTCGCCATAACCTCCCTTACACCCGGGACTTCGGGATATTTCATGTAGCCTCCCATGACCTTCTTCAATCAAAAAGAAAAAGAAAAAGCCAAGCGGCTAGCCAATCGGCTCACAAAATCATCATCACCCAAACAAAACAGAAAATTATGGTAAACATGTACCTATTTGTCGGGCAAACAATTTTATTTCTCTACTCTAGACTCCTTGCTATGACCTGTTCAATGTAAGTACATGTATATGCATGCAAATGCAACAAGTTTTCAATACAATTCACTATTTGATCAATTTGGTTATATGCTTCAACATTTAATTAATCAAACAATAATCAAGCAACACAACCATCAATCAATTTGGTTAACGTTTCAAATTCATAATTTTTATACATAGTCATAAAATTAGATTTTTGATGCCAAATCACAACAATAGGCCCTATCTAATTTTGGTTCTCACACCAGTCAATTGGAAATATATAGATATCTCACTTACGAAACACGAACACAGACACTGATGATGAGGCCTCATCATCAGAATCATCTCCGGACGACTAGAGTGTGATCCTATATATACCCAATATATTAAAACATCGAATACATGCTAGCTAGGCGTATATGAAAAATCTTTATATATCGGATTGTCCAAATTCAATACAAATAAATTTTCAAATACGTATAAAAAGATTTAAATTTCGAAACAAAATTTGTTTTCATTTTAAAAATATACTCTTCACACTCGTTCTAGGATACTACTGGTCCTATCTCTAACAAGTAATTCCCATTGGATATTACTAATTCAATTTCTGATGAATTCTTTCGTATGGTTCTAATGTGTCTTGTCCTCTGAGCTTTGTAAACCAAATCTCTGATACCACGATGAAATGACCCGAAATCCCCCTTACGGGAGATCACGGATTGAGTTGAGAACAAGCCACATCGGAATGTAGACAGAAGAACATTTCATTGTATATTACAACAATTCCATCAGAATACATGAATATACAGAGTATAAATGAACATTACAAAGAAATATCAGAGATTTAAATTACATTTAAATACATCTCAGCGGAAAATAATACAATATACAACTAGAAGAAATACACGGATACAGAGCTTTCCGAGTATCGTTCCAGCTGTAAATCAGGATCCTGTGAAATTAAATATGCAAAACCAAAACTACTAGTTGCCCATGTCAAAATAAGGGCACCCAGAGTTTAGGTTAAAACAATAAACTCCGGGTCAGTCATGGGACTGGTGTGAGAACTAAAACAGTTATTAATCTTTATTTTAAAGTTAGGTAAATCAAGGGACCACGCCATATAACACGGAACGAGTTTCCTTCCAAGAATACCAGTGCATAAAACAAACAGCGTAATACTAAATAAAGAAAAATGAAGCTATTATAAGACCCAGGTCCAATCACACAATGCAACGCAAGCCAGAGGATAGGGTTTTCACCTTATAATAGCCAAGAATGCTTGATACGTTTAAAACAAATCATTTGATACTATTATAAGTGCATAGTGTATAAAACAACTTCAAATCATAAGTATCAATCATAGACGACATAAGCGCCCCATCCCACTATGTCGCCATATATAGGATTACAACTAAAATCGAAACAGCAACAGATAGTCCTCTACCGATTCGATACTTCTAGCCCGAGTCTCAGGGCAAGTACTCAGTCAAGCCACTTGGAGCGACAAGGCCTGTCCACTGATGTGGATTAAAATGCCTGAACACTGCCTTTCCCCGCCCTTGGGGCATAAATGAGCCAATGAATGACTCCATCGGACCGGGTCGTCTGATCTAACCGAGGCACCTCGCAACAGCAACAACCACATAAGTCAAACTCGTCAAGGGGTGTAAAACCACTGATGCCACTTCTAACTAGAAAGAAACGCATGTCCTACCTAAGGTCCTCTCCCGTTTTTGGTTCACCACCGGGGTGTGAGGCTCGCGAATCAATGTTACACAAAGCTATGCCACACAGGCCATGCTTTGATCATCAACCACAAGACTTTGCTTTTCAACAGAAGCCTTGATCCATTGCCACTTAAGCATGCCACACAGGCAATTCATTCCATGCGATGGATATCCATCAAGCTCGTACGTCTCAGAGAAGGGCGTTAAGAAAGAGAATAAATTCTCCGCCGACAAACAGATATATATTTAATAGAAATCAATCACACAGACTGAAATCCAATGTTAGACACACAGTCCGTTTACAAGTTCGTTCTGGGTCTGAACGAAACCGGAGGCACCTAGTACCCCGCATATCCATTCATCTCCAAGCACGTCTGGATGATCACCAACTGATTCTCTCCTCTTGGGTGTACGGCCCAATCAAGATCATCAGTAATTATCCAAATGAAGTGAAGACCTCCGGTCTTCAACCACCGTCTTCATCCTCGACACCACGTCGAATTAGTTATTCAGAATGGGATAAACCCAGTCTTTCTGAATAACTCACATAAATAAAAAAGTGTTACACAAACCCAACATACGCCTCATTCCAATTTAGAATATTCTTTTATTCAAATATTCTTACACTTTGGGAAAGGTTCCCATTAATTTTATCAAAGATATATTCATTAAATTTATTCTTTAATCTTGCTTTGAATATCAATTCAAAATAGTCGGGATTAGCGAACCACACCGCAGTAATCATTTATTTTATTTCCCAATCCCAACCTATTCATCCCATGAAGTAAAATTGGTCATACTTCATATCTAACACCACGGTGTTATCGGTAAATTTAATTACCATTTCACGTTCAAATCAAATTAAAGATTTAACTATCGCCTGGAGCAAAACTGGTGATACTCCATTCTCAGCCATTCCAATCTAATTAAAGATTCATTAAAACTCCACTTAGTTTTAATCTTCCCAAAAATCAATATTAATGATTATTTAACATGGGAAATCATCTTCTGTCTTTAACTGGGTTAAAGAACCAATGCCATTTAAAACACGGTTCGCTATAAACCTAAAATCACATTCTCTTAATTATCGGGTTAAAGAACAAGTGTTGTTTAAAACACCGTTCACGATAAACCCAAAAATCAATTCAAATACAATTCCCATCAAATACAATTTAATGAGTACACTTCATTAAATCTAAATAAAAAGTTTTAATCTTTTTCTCAACTAGGTTTAAGACAAGTGTTAATGAAGACACCATTCACGGCAAACCCAAATCACATTTGATATTAAATACAAGGCTCTGAATAGAAAGTATATCGACTTATATTCAATATCAAATTCTACGACCAACAAATATCGTATTGGAAATAACGATATAAATATATCTTTCAAATTCCAATAACAATATCTGTATCATCATGCAATCCAACATCGAAATATTCCAAAGACGATTTCGATTCAAATCCATTCCAATTCAATTATTGGAGATTCTGGTTATTTTCAAAACTATTTCAATTCCAATTTATTTATTTTAAAAATAAATAGGATTATAATTCTAGTTCAAAACTAGTTTTGTAATGACCCGGACTCTTAGGGGTTAATTTTAAAATATTTAATATGGATTTAAATATTGAATTAAGTAAATAAATCAATTTTTATAGGGAGTTATCGATTTAAAAATCAATTTCAATTTAATATTGAAAATATTAATTTATCAGAATAAGAAAATGGATTTAGTTGAATTCAAATTTTTATTTGAATTGAAAACAGTTCAAATAATTAATATGAAATTTTAACGGTAATAATATTTATTTGGTTTCGAGGAGAATAAATAGTTTGAAATTTAAATTTATATCAACTACAGATGATCGAATTGGACTTCGATACTTATCCCAGTGGGTTCGGAATAGGGGTATTACCCTAGAATTGACAGTTGTTGGGTTCAGAAAGGAGTTCGACATCATGGGTAATTAATTTAAAGGATACCGGTTCAATTCAAACGAAAACAAAATAATTAAATAAAATTAAAGTGGATCTCCTTCTTCCAACCAACCATATACCGTGGATTCCTTAGCTTCAGAGATTTCATGAGGAAATAAAAACAACCACGCCCCTTCTTTTTCCTTTATAAAAACCACATTGAGGAGCAGTTCGCAGCATCCATGTTGAAGAACAGTTGGATGGGCGGCCATGTGTGAATCCGAGTTATTGTCGTGGTGACCGTTTGGTGAAAATTTCAGAATTTAAGTTGTTAGAAGCAAGGAATATATTCATTCAAGATGATTCGAGGTGATTCATAGCTAAGACGATATGGAATTTAAAATGAGATATTCAGCAAATAAAGTCCGGTGAGTAAATCTCACCTTTTATTTAGAAATTATTTTTATATAGTTAAAAATAATTGTCTGTGCTTGGTTGAATGCTGTCTGATTGTTTTAAATATATAGAGTTATTTAGGATTGGTTGACTATTATATATATATATATATTGGGTTGATGATTGGTTGGATTCCCGCAGTCTCATTAGCGGATGCCCGCGGTTTCATAGCGGATGATTACCCTATACGCCCCACGCTATGATTAGTGGATGACCTTCTATACCGCGATATCCTGCCTCGAAGCAGGATGGGTATTACTTTGTTGACTAACATCTATGGATGCAGGAAAGTAGGTTGGAGGAATCCAACTGGATTCCTCAAAAATATATATTATCTGTTTGTTTGTTTGATTTCATATATATTCATATATGATGTGTTAAAAATCAAATGATTGAAAATTGGTTGATTCGATTGTTTAAGATTTCCCTGGGGCTTGAATATTGATTTATAAAAATATCGAAAAGGGTATTTGAGATTTAAAAAAAAAAACGGAATTCTATTTTTATAAATAGAATTTGAATTTTAAATAAAACTATAGAAAATATTAACATGTTTGAAGGTATATAAAACAAGTATGAATTTATAAACTTTGTTTATAAATGAAAATATGGGATTTAAATCGAATTTATAAACTTTGTTTATAAATGAAAATATGGGATTTGAATTGAATTTATAAACGTCGTTTATAAATGGAAAGGTGGGATTTGAATTGAAGTTATAAACGTTGTTTATAAATAATGCCGAGAATTCAAATGGACTTTAAATATAAGGAACTGAAATAGAAATTTGAGTAATAGAATTCAAATGGAGTTTAACTATAGAATTTTAATATAGTATTTCAAATGGAATTTGGATATAGAAATTCAAATAGACTTTGAATATAGAATTTGAATATAGAAATTCAAATGGACTTTAAACTATAGATTTGAATATAGAAATTCAAATGGACTTTAAACTATAGATTTGAATATAGAAATTCAAACGGACTTTAAACTATGGAATTTGAATAATAGAAGCGAATTGGAGTTTGAATATAGAATTCAAATATTAAAAGAGAAATGGACTAAAGAGATAATTAACAAATTGAGTAAAAACGATTTGGTATAGTTAAATAGATTGGGCATGTATAGATACAGGAGATAGGTATGGAATAAAGTATAGAAGTGAAATAAATAGAATGCCCGACAAAAAGGTACGTATTTAATTCATATATGAGATTTTATGCGCCGTATCGGCAAGCCGCTTGGCTTTTTCTTTTTCTTTTTGAGATGAGAAGGACCGGGAAAGCTATTTGAAATTTCCCGATGCTCCCGGTACAAAGGAGGTTATGGCGAATTTTTCCGGGAATTTAAGGAGATAGAATATTTTTAAGATAGTTTGATAGTTAGAAATTAACATATCAAAATATATAGAAGTCGATAAGAAAACGAACTTAGAAATAGAATAGTATAATCAAAAAGGAAGGCTAAGAATAAAATCTAGTAAGAATAGAAAGAGAAAGTATATATGTGTTTAAAAGTGAAGAAGTAGTTGTATGGTATTGGTTATTCGAGTAAGTAGTCTTGTCTGTTTTGACGTTAAATGTTATTCATTCAAGGTCTGAGAGGTAATTATACCCCAACTTGGTTGATTTCATGATATACCGATAAGTAGCAAGATTCAGGCTCGAAGATCAATGTTGAATAAGAGTTAGTTGAATATAGTATTTGGGTTGTCGTAACGATGTTTTACACAACATCCGTTTTAACCCAAATAAATGTAAGCTTGGAAATAGAATAATAAATATTTCTAAAGCTAGAAAATAAAAGAAGGCGATATATGGAAATGTTTTCCAAATAACGTATAAGGCCAATATGGTTATTGAAAATATTTGGTTAACAAATATTGATAAGAAATAGAGAAGAGATTTAATTAATAGTATATTAATTAAAGGTTCAGTGATTGTTGGATGTTTGGATGAACACTTGTTTTATTCGATAGTTAAATCATCGACTATCGAAACACTTGTTTTTATTCGATAGTTAAATCACAGACGATCGAGGTTTTGACCATCGTTGTTAATATGGAGGGACCAGTTGGATTATTATCCGAAGAACCACTCCATATCGGCAGTAGCGTGCGAATCAGATTATATAAAGATAATCGAAGACGGAGTAGAGTGCAAGGACTTTTTCTATTTATAGAAATAGTGCCTTCAGTTCATCCTGTTCCTGGGTGACTTGTATGGATGAATGTCTGACAGAGTATTTCCAGAAAGGTCACGTACATTGATTTCTTCAACCATACCAAGAGTGGAAGCGGAGAAGGAAACTTCTTTTAGCTAAAACGTAATGTACTGTTGTAGACATCAATTAATGATTTTCGATGGATCTGACGATGTGACATTCGAAGTGAATCTGGTGTGATGATAAAGCGTAGCTTCTAGCCTTATCAACCGGTAAATGACAGAAATCGGGCAAGCAGCATAGCTATGTAGGTCGCACCTATTAGGGTGTATAATCACCTGATCTAGAGTTTCATTTACTTCTAAAAATCTATTGTTGATGCTGTCCCATTCGGGAAACGGTTGCTGATCCCAACTGTTGGTGATATACATTCGATACACTCAAGCGAAATGAGTGGTCGGTCATGTGTGGCCGGGTTGCAAGATGTTCTTGTTGAACCCAGTGTATTCCTCTCTAGAGGTACACGAGCGAAAGGTGGTTCCATACCTTGTCATAGTTGGAAATCCATTACCCAATACGTGCTTGCGGTTTTGATTGTATACTATATATGTAGAATGTGAGATGAAAGCGTTTCTGCTAGATGATTATATATATACTATGGTTGATAGACATTATTATAATATCAAAAGGTTTTTGATATAAAGATATTTTGGATTCTCATAAGGGAAAAACCCGTTCCGTTATGCGGCATGGTCTTATGAGATATCGTTTACTTGTTCGAACTGTTTTTAAACTGTTTTACTCATACCAGTCCCATGACTGACCCGGAGTTTACTTTGTTGTTTTCCCTAAACTCTTGGGTGCCTAAATTTGTACGGGCAGTCAAGTAGTCGGGAATTTACAGATATACTGGAAGATCTTGGAGCAGGAGGCTTCAGGATCATATAGCTATAGTTATTTCCGCTGTGTTGTAAGTGATGTACTTTGATATTGATGTATATTCAAGTACAGATGTATATTTCGAATTATGTTATATATATTATATGTTATTCGTTCTGCTGTGAGATTTGTGTTACTCTGATGTTGTGTTCTTCTTCTTCTTCTATTCTAAGTTTCTATCTTATCTTTCCTCACCCTCTAATTTCTTTCACTAACTACCAGGATTTTTCGATGTTTTGGTTATCGACATCGAGCTTATGTCGATAACCAAAGTCGTTGAAAATCCGGGTCGTTACAGTTGGTATCAGAGCTTAAGTTAAGAATTACTTGGCTCTGTGGCGTGACTCGGTATAGATAGGGTTAGTAATACCCTAGATTGAGTTTGAGTGTATATATATACGAGAGAGCGTATTTGTTATTTGATATAAAAACCGTTTTATATTGTGTTGACTAGTCTGTTGAGTGGATTATAAATTTTGGTCGAATCGTGGGACGCCACGATGTCGATAGGAGTTTATAAACACTTGAACAGAAGATTGGACACAATATTGTTTTTAAATAGTTAAGTTGATTGTTAGGATTATAATCGAATTAGATTATAAAACAGAAATAGTTATATATATATAACCAATGGAATTTGTATATGAAATCAAATATACAAATGTGATAAGTTGAAATTGAATTCCAACCAGAATTCAGAATTTAAAATCCTGGGAGTTTGGAAAATATTTTTCGAAATGGTGTTTGAATGAAATAAAGCACTGAGCTCATTCAGTAGCTGGGAAATAATTTTGATGATGGTCGCAACATCATCAGTGTTCATTTTCGAGTTTCTAAGTGATGAATGGCTACCTTAGAAAAGTTTTGATGGAAACTTGTTTGAAAGAAACAAGTTGTTTGAAAATTCAAATGTTTTGAATTTGGGATATATATAAATATATGTATATATTTATATTACTTCATAGGAATTTTGAAATGGGAATTGAAATATAGATTTCAAATAGAAGTAAAATAAAGAAATTTGAATATCTATATATAATTCAAATAGAAGTGAAATGGGAATTGAAATATAGATTTCAAATAGAAGTAAAATGTAAGGGAATTCAAATATAGAATTTGAACATAGACATTTAAATAGGATTTGAATAAAGAAAATTCAAATAGGAATTGTATAAGAAAAATTGAAATGGAATTTGAATTAAAGGGAATTCAAATGGATTTGAATAAAGAAAAATCAGATAGAGATTTGAATATTAGAATTCAAATGGAATTTGGTTAAATAGAATTTCAAAGAGAATATAAAGTGGAGGTTGAATATTAGAATTCAAAGAAAATATAAAGTTTGAAATAGAATTTTAAATAAAAGGATTTTAAATAGAATTTGAATTCAAAGTGAAATTTAAATAGGATTTGAATTCAAACGAGTTAAAATAGAATTTAAATTCAAAGGATTTCAAATAGAATTGAACAAAGGAAATTCAAATAGAAATTGAATATATGGAAATTCAAATATAGAGTTTGAATAAAGAAATTCAAATGGAATTTGAATACTGTAAATGTAGACGGCTTGAATATTAGAAGTGAAATAGATCGGGAATATTATGAAATGGATTTGATATATATTAAAAATATATCAGAATGGAGTTGAATTTATTATAAACAAAGGTAAAACGTTTATATTTATAAATATAACTAAAACGAGCTCGTCGTAGCGCGGCAGTTCGTAAATTGGCGATTCGAACTTCAATTTAGTATACAGAACTCAATTGAAGTCAGAATTCTTTGAAACAAGAATCGTCGGGACCGGTTGAACAATAGTTTTCTAATGAAAGAGAAAAATCTGGATTTCGTCGTATAGATTTTGAGTTATATCAAAATCAAATTTTTCGAAAAGCAGCGCCAGAACATTATAAAACCATAACGGTTTAATTAAATAAATAGAAGGATTGTAAGGAAATAAAATCCGAATTGGCATTAGAAAAATCCAGACTGGAAATATAAAATAAATATGAACTCCAGTGAAGTAAGTGAAATGATTTTTAAGACAAAAATCATATTTTAAATGGTTAAATAGAATTAACTAAATATTGGGAGGATAATTAGTTAAAGGAAATTTGAATCGAAATTGGGTTTTTGGATAAGTGAAGGAGATTGAGAATTTATATTCGATATCGAATATATAACTCGAGTTGAAATATAATTAGATTAGTTTATAATTAAGTTGACATATATTTGAACAAGTGATATTCGAATAAAAATGGTGAAATAGGCAAAACGATTAATTAGCAACTAGTTAATGGGAATTTGAATGATTGAAATTAAATTTAACTTAAGTAAGTTAAATGGATCGAAATGAATAAATTGAGTAAAATCAATGTGAATGAAATATGAATTGGGTGTGAATAAAGGAAAAATATTTGTAACACAAATACAAAGGAAGTTATGTGCAAACAAATAGAAGCAGAAATATTTGTAAAAACATTTACAAATAGAATTTGAAAAGGGAAATATTTGTAAAACATTTACAAATAGAATAAATGGAAATATTTATTTATAGAAAAAAAATAGAATGTTATAGATGAGATATTTATTTGTTAAATAAATAGAATTTAATCAAAGGAATATTTAGAAGGTGGATAGAAATTGGAAATCTGTTTTTAACAGATAAATAGAAAAGATTAATTTATAAATAACAGTTTATAAATAAATTAAATATTTATCATCCGATAAGTGGAATATATAAGTCTGAACTTATATAGAGAAGAAATATTGGTTTTTAACACCGATAGTTTTAAATAGAAGGGGTACACAACACTTGTGTAAGTGAAGTAACGTTATTAAAGAGAACATTTATAAAGTGAAGAACCGTTACTAAAACTAAATCTTTATAAATGAATAAACGTTATCCAATAAGAGTTATTCGAACAGGAGAAGTCGATTAGAGTTAGAATAAATCGATTAGAGTAAGAATTAACCCGTTAGAGTTAATCAGTTAGGGTTAATCCGTAGAGTTAATTGAATATTTGTTATTCAATTAGAATTTATCGAATATTAGTTATTCAAATTTAGAGTTAACCAGATAGAGTTAATTGAACATAGTTAATTGAATTTGGATTTAACTGAATGTTAGTTATTCAATTAAAATCGATCGAATATGGTTATTGAAATAGAGTTAGTCAAACAAAGTTACTCAGGATAAGTCGTCATTTCGTACGACTGCTAGCGTAATTCGCAGGGCTGTAGATAGCCTAGGGCGGTCGGATGTTTCCTGAGGGAATCAAGCGTAACCATTATGATCGCTGCGATCTAGAGTCAAGCGAATGAAGTTAAATCAAATATTAGTTTATTCGAATAGAACTAAAGGAGTTATCAATTATTAGTTATTTAAAAGGAGTTATCGAATATAGTTTATTCGAAAGGAATTATCGAATTTGGTTATTCAAAAGGAGTTATCAATTATTAGTTATTCAAAAGGAGTTATCGATTATTTGTTAATCGAAATGAGTTATCGATTATAGTTTAATCGAAAAGAGTTGTAATAACCCGTAAAATCTGGGCCAGTTTAAAAATTTTATTTTGGCAATTTTAGCGAGTTTTGAACATTTAAAATAGATTATTTTAAATAATATCGACGTGAAATTTATTTTGAATAGAATTCGACGTATATATTTATATACGTCGTCGTTAGAATATAAATAATTATATATATAATTATAATAGAATTGAAAATGGCGCGGTAGTTCGATAATTCGATTTCAAACTTCAATTGAATGTACCGGGTGCAAAACAATCCGGATTTTGGTGAAACCAAAAACATTAGGATCTAATTGATAATATCTTTCCAACGAATCCGAAAGATCAAGATTTCATATCGGGAATCAAAAGATATGTCCAGTTGAAAATTCTGAATAGTCGCTATGGAATTCAGGCCCTTAAAAATAGCCATTTTGCAAATGACCTCGGATTTCGACGAAACCACTTTTGTTGGATCCGTGATGTCAAGTTATTGCTAGATTTCAAGTTTCATAATTTTTCGAATCAATATGTGAGCGTGGCAAAGGAAAACGTGTTTTGACCATTTCAGTTGATTTTAATCGACTGGAAATTGGCCATTTTTCCAACGGTCTCAGAATTCGACGAAACTAGTTTTGTTAGGACCGTATCGTCAATACGAAGCTAGAAAATATTTTTCGAGAATTTTTAGAGTTAGTATGTAGCCCCGGTAAATTGAAATGTACGTTTAAAATTCAATATAGTGATTTAAATGTAAATTCAAAGGAAACTGATCGAAACAATCAAATCAGCATGCGATACATATCCCATTGTGTTCGGAATGGGGGTAAAACGCTATGGACGACAGGCGGTGGACCTCGTTTAGAGGTCATATGTAAAAGTCAACCTTTTTAGAAATTAAAATAATAAAATAAAAAATAAAAAAAAAATTAAATTTCTTTTCCCCTTAACTACCCAGCCCCCCCCCCCCCCCCCGATTTCATTCTTCAGAATCAAAATAAAAAAAGAAAAAAAAAGAAGAAAACGAAGAACGAAGGAGGAGCAGGCCCCCCCTTCCACTGGCGATCGATCGCCTCTCTTCCCCCCCCCCCCCCCCAGCGAAGGCGGCGCCGCCCCAGTCCCTCTCCCCTCCCCTTCTCCTCCTCCGCCACCTCGAAGCTCCGACCCCCCCCCCCCCCTGCCCTAATCGACAGCCACAAAACCCCCGCCCCTCCCATTCACCGACGCCGCGATGGAGCCACCCACCTCCAGGCCCCCCTCCGATCCTCCGCCTTCTTCTCCCCTCCTCCCTCCACTTCCCCGACGATGAACAGCGCCCCCCTCGCCAATTCGATTTTCCTCCGCTGTAAGTCCCCTTCTTATTTATTATTTTTGTTTACATAACTGTTTTTTTATATATATATTAGAATCGATTTTTTTTGGGATTTAAAACTGATTTAAAAAGTTAAACTGATTTTTTGAGATTTAAAAACTGTTTTTTTAAAAGAGCAAAAACTGGATTTTTTTTTTTATGATATAAAAACTGAATTTTTAAAAAAAGATAAAAACTGATTTTATAAAAGGCAAAAACTGATTTTTAAAGAAATAAATAAAAGCTGATTTTATTTTAAAAGGTTTAATCTTTTAATAGAAAAAGATTTGAACTTGCAAAAATAAAGATCATATTTTTTAAAAAGAGAAAAGACGGGATTTTTATTATGTAGAAGATGTGAAAATGTGATTTTTTTATATTTTTAAAGTATTAAAAATATAATCTTTACAATATAGAAATATTAAAAATATGATTTTTATATTTTTAAAGTATTAAAAATATAATCTTTATAGGATAGAGAATATAAAAATATCATCTTTATATATGTAGCGAAATAAAAATCTGATTTTTATTTTATATACGTTGAAGTAAAGTGATGATTTTTATAATGATGAAATCTATATTTTCGAAAAGGCGAAATCTTTATATAGAGAATAGCGTTATAAAAATAGAATTTTTATCTATATATTAGCGGTAAGGAAATATGATTTTTATATATTGAATAGCATAGTAAAAATTCGATTTTTAAATATATGAAGTGATTATAAAAATATGACTTTTAAATTGAAAGTGAATAAATAAAAATGTGATTTTTATTTTAAAGACATCGAAATATAAAAATGTGTGATTTTTATATATATAGTGACTACGGGCAACGAAGATGATAAAAAGGCGAGAATGAAGAAGATTTCTATAAAGAAGAGTCAAGATGATTGGATAGCTAGTCGGTGAGAACTTCTCACTCAAATTCTATTTTTCTAGTTATATATATATACTAGGATGCAGACGGTGCTTAGTAGCACCCGACACCCGTCATCCACAGACCATGGATGGCTTGTTTGTTAAATTGTTTGGTTGTGTAGTTGGTTAGTCTAATTGGTTTGAATTGAACTGTTTGGTGATTTTGATTGATGTGTGAATGGCGTGGGCCTTCACTAGACCGGGGATAAGGCTAGGCCTCGTCCCGTTTCTAGTATCGTGCCGTTATGCCGCCGAAATTTTCTAAAATAATTTAGAAAAATAAAAATATCATTTTATCTATAGAATGAACTGAATAGAAATTCATAAGTTAAAATAAAATGTTTTATCGTTGAAAATATAATTTTTAACGTGAATGTGAATAAATCAATATTCATTTACAAACCAGACGGTTTGTTTATGTACACCTATTTGAAGGACGTTAATTGGGTCGATAAATTTTACACATCGCCCAACTACACAAATAAAATCTGTGTTTGATTGTTTGAAACCCCACACGGGTGTTGGGATGATATTTGGTGTACACTAATCCCAATTATTTAATTATTGTCGATCGATTGGTCGACAGACTGTGTAAGCGTCGATTATTTATATTTGATGCTTATGCAGTTGTGTGGTGCACTTTGGTTGATGGTTGATTATTTTTCAAAGCTATTATATACATGTGTTGTATGGAATCCATATAATTAACGTTATATGGTGATTGATTGGGCCTCATTCCAATCAGGAAAATAATGAATATTATAAAAGAAAATTCATGTGTTGAATATAAAAATAGTCATGTGTTGACGATGTTCATGTGTTGAGTGAAATATTTTATATAATAAAATTTACATCTTTATCATATTTAAAATTAGAACTCCTTCCCAGTAGAAGTCTAATTGAAAATCAAACGATAGATACCATAGTTTTATAAAATATTTTACATAACAAAAATAGTGATGTGTTGACAGTACTCATGTGTTGAGATTAGTCGTGGGTTGAAAAAAAATCTAGATTCATGTGTTGAATGGGATAAATATTCATTTGTTGAATAAAATAAAGAAGTTGTGAAAAATATAAAGCCGTGTTGATTAGTTTTGCGCCATTTTGACGTGAACGATATTTATATCGATTTTATTCGTTGTAAATTGAATTGAAAACGATTTCGAAATGAAATGAATTGAAAACGATTTCGAAATGAAATGAATTGAAAACGATTTCGAAATGAAATGAATTGAAAACGATTTCGAAATGAAATGAATTGAAAACGATTTCGAAATGAAATGAATTGAAAACGATTTCGAAATGAAATGAATTGAAAACGATTTCGAAATGAAATGAATTGAAAACGATTTCGAAATGAATTGAATTGAAAACGATTTCGAAATGAATTGAATTGAAAACGAATTCAAATTGAATTGAAAGTGAATTGAAATGAATTCAAATTGAATTAAAATTTGAATTGAATAGAAATGAATTTTAAAACGGATTTATAAAGAAGAATTCAATTTTGATTTGAATTGAAAAGAAAGTTGAAATTGCTTTTGAAACGATTTTAAAACGATTTATAAAATTCGTTTTAAATAGAAATCGACGAAATATATATTATATATATTATATATATATTATAATGGCCTGAATAGAACACGCCGCGCCGCGGCAGTTCGTGAATTTCGACCATTTATTTCAAACGGACATTGCGGGAGATCCGACCGTCGGATTATCCTAAAACCGGAACCGTTGGGTTCTTATCGAAAAGAGCTTTCCAATGAATATTAGAAATTTGAAATCTAACGGTTGGATTTGGAATTATGTCCAAATCAATTTCAGAAAAGGTCGCTGTAAGTGCAGTTCGATGGCCGTTGATGGAAATCGACTGTACGGGCCTTGATAAAATTATTAAAAATATCTATAATTTGTGTAAAATTATAATATGTGAATTTGAAAGAGCTGGGATGAAAAACCCCATATTTGAAAGGATAAAAATAGATTTTTATCGAAATGAACTAGTTTTGAACTAGAATTAAAATCAATTTATTTTTGAAATAAATAAATTGAATTTGAAAGTGATTTTAAAAATAATCGATATTTCCAATACGTGAATTGGGCTGGAGTTGAATCGAAATTATCTTCGGAATATTTCGATGTTGGGTTTCGTGACCATACAGATATTGTTTTTGGGAATTTGAAAGATATATTATATATCGTTATTTCCAATACGATATTTGTTGGTTTCAGAATTTGATATTGAATATAAGCCGGTATATTTTCTATTCAGAGCCTTGTATTTAATATCAAATGTGATTTGGGTTTATCGTGAATCGTGTTTTAGATAACATTGGTTCTTTAACCCAGTTAAAGGCAAGATATCGATTTCTGAAAAGATTAAAGCTAAGTGGAGTTTTAATGAATCTTTAATTAGATTAAAAATGTGAATTGATAATTTAAATTATCAAATCTGAAAGGTGATCGAGAATGGAGTATCACCAGTTTTGCTCCAAAACGATAGTTAAATCTTTAATTAGATTTGAACGTGAAATGGTAATTAATTTTACCGATAACACCGTGGTGTTAGATGTGGAGTATTACCAGTTTTCTCCATGGGATATATAGGTTGGGATTGGGAAATAAAATAAATAATTACTTCGGTGTGGTTCGTTAATCCCGACTAGTTTGAAATGATATCCAAAGGAAGATTAAAGAATAAATTTAGAAGAATTTATCTTTGATAAAATTAATGGGAACCTTTCCCTAAGAATGTGATTTTGTGAATGAAAGAATATTCTGAATTGGAATGAGGCGTTCATTGTGTTTGTGTAACATTTGTTTATTATATACGTGGGTTGTTCAGAAAGGCCGGGTTATACCCATTCTGAATAACCGATTCGACGAGATGTCGAAGATGAAGATGGTGGTTGAAGACCGGAAGTCTTCACATCATTTGGGTGATTACTGATGATCTTGATTGGGCTGTACACCCAGGATGAGGGAAACAGTTGGTGATCGTCCAGACGTACTTGGAGATGGATGGATATGCGAGGAAAGTGCCTCCGGTTTCGTTCAGACCCAGAACGAACTTGTAAATGGATTGTGTGTCTGACATTGGATTTTATTCTATGTTGATTGATCTCTATTAAATATACATCTGTTTGGCGGCGGAGAATTTATTCTCTTGCTTAACGCCCTTCTCTGAGACGTACGAGCTCAGAGGTTGTATATCGATGGACATCAGTCGCATGGAGTGAATTGCCTGTGTGGCACACATAAGTGGCAATTGATCAAGGCTTCTGTTGAAAAGCAAAGTCTTGTGGTTGATGATCAAAGCATGGTCTGTGTGATGTAGCGTTGTGTATAACGTGAATTCGCGAGCCTCACACCTCGGTATGAGTCAAAAACGGGATAGTGACTGCAGGGAGAGCACGACGTTTCTTTCTAGCTAGGGTGGTGTCAGTGACCTACCAGCCCTGACATTTATATACTTTTCACCTGTGTGGTTGTTGGATATGAGGCGCCTCGGATATAGGTCTGTAAGGACCGGGAAACGTGTGTTCAGGAATAATTAATCCTCAAAAGTAAGAGAGGACCGGCCCTGAAGATCCAAGGATCATAGTGGGTTCCTGGGACATTTGCTAGAGTGTCTCGAACGCGGAGAGGAGCTTGCCCCTTGCCTCGGCTCATGACGGAATCCACTTTCCAATACGTGTATTGCGGTTTTAATTGTAGAACTAGTATGGCGACATAGTAGATGGTAGCTATGCCACCTATGATTGATATTTATGATTTGCATTGTTTTGACACTATACACTTATAATAGTATCAAATAATGTGTTTTAAACGTATCAAGCATGCTTTGGCTGTTATAAGGGAAAACCCTATCCTCCGGCTTGCGTTGCATTGTGTGATGGGACCTGGGTCTTATAACAGCTTCATTTTTCTTTATTTAGCATTGCGCTATTTGTTCTATGCACTGGTATTCTTGGGAGGAAACCCGTTCCGTGTTATACGGCGTGGTCCCTTGATTTACCTAACTTTAAAACCAATATTAATAATTGTTTTAGTTCTCACACCAGTCACATGACTGACCTGGAGTTTATTGTTTTAACCTAAACTCTGGGTGCCTCTATTTTCCACACGGGCAGCTAGTAGTTTTGGTTTTGCAGATTTATATTCACAGGGTCCTGATTAACAGCTGGAACGATGCTCGGAAAGCTCTGTATCCGTGTATCGCTTTCAGTTGTGTTTTTGTATATTTTTCCGCTGCTGTGTAATTTAATGTAATCTCTGATATTTGTCAAATGTAATTTATTCATTTATACTCTATATATTCTTGTATCTGATGGAATTGTTGTAATAACAATGAAATGTTCTTCCGTATGCGTCCTTTTGTGTGTTGTTCTCAAAGTATTCGTGCTTTCCTTTACGGGGAAGTTACGGGTTCTTTCATTTCGTATCAGAGCTTTGGTTTACAGAGCTCGAGAACAAGATACATTAGAACCATACGAAAGAATTCATCAGATATAGGATTAGTAATATCCAATTAGAATAGCTCGTTAGAGATAGGATCAGTAGTATCCTAGAACGAGTGTGAAGAGTATATTTTTCAAATGAAAACAATTTTGTTTTGAAAATTAAACCATTTTAAACGTATTTGAATATTTATTTATTTTGAATATGGACAATCCAATATATAAAGATTTTGCATATACGCGTCATGAACGTATATTCGAAGTTTTAATATATTAGATAGATATAGAATCACATTCTAGTTGCCCGGAGATAATTCTGGTAATGCGGCCGCATTATCAGTATTTATGTTCGTGTTTCGAAGGTGTGATTTCTATATATTTCCATTAGACTGGTGTGAGAACCAAAACTAATATAGTTAGAACACATTGTTGTGAATTGGCATCAAAAACATGATTTCTATGTATATATGTATCAAAATTATGAATTTGAAACTCTAATTCACTAATTGATTGATGTTTGTGTTGTTTGTTTAATTGTTTGCTAATTTTGAACCATTATGCCTAATTGCATCAAATATTGAATTGTATTGAAAATCGGTCGCATTTGCTTGCATATATATATACTTACATTGAACAGGTCATAGCAAGGAGGCTAGAGCCGAAGAATAAAATTTGTTTGCCCGACAAATAGGTACATGTTTACTACATAATTTCCTGTTTTGTTTGGGTGATGATGATTTTGTGAGCCTATTGGCTAGCCGCTTGGCTTTTTCTTTTTCTTTTTGAGATCTGAAGGACCGGGGAAGCTATTTGAAATTCCCCAATGCTCCCGGTGCAGGGGAGGTTATGGCGAAATTTTTCGAAAATTTAGGGTGTTAGCCAAATTTTTGAAGAATTTGAAAATTCTCAGAAACTGAAAAGTTGGAGAATGGAAGCCAAATCGAACGTAGAGTTAATTAATCAAACCACATTCGACTTTGTTCCTTTTCGGGGACGAAAAGTTTTAAGTGGGGGAGATTGTAATAACCCGTAAAATCTGGGCCAGTTTAAAATTTTTATTTTGGCAATTTTAGCGAGTTTTGAACATTTAAAATAGATTATTTTAAATAATATCGACGTGAAATTTATTTTGAATAGAATTCGACGTATATATTTATATACGTCGTCGTTAGAATATAAATAATTATATATATAATTATAATAGAATTGAAAATGGCGCGGTAGTTCGATAATTCGATTTCAAACTTCAATTGAATGTACCGGGTGCAAAACAATCCGGATTTTAGTGAAACCAAAAACATTAGGATCTAATTGATAATATCTTTCCAACGAATCCGAAAGATCAAGATTTCATATCGGGAATCAAAAGATATGTCCAGTTGAAAATTCTGAATAGTCGCTATGGAATTCAGGCCCTTAAAAATAGCCATTTTGCAAATGACCTCGGATTTCGACGAAACCACTTTTGTTTGATCCGTGATGTCAAGTTATTGCTAGATTTCAAGTTTCATAATTTTTCGAATCAATATGTGAGCGTGGCAAAGGAAAACGTGTTTTGACCATTTCAGTTGATTTTAATCGACTGGAAATTGGCCATTTTTCCAACGGTCTCAGAATTCGACGAAACTAGTTTTGTTAGGACCGTATCGTCAATACGAAGCTAGAAAATATTTTTCGAGAATTTTTAGAGTTAGTATGTAGCCCCGGTAAATTGAAATGTACGTTTAAAATTCAATATAGTGATTTAAATGTAAATTCAAAGGAAACTGATCGAAACAATCAAATCAGCATGCGATACATATCCCATTGTGTTCGGAATGGGGGTAAAACGCTATGGACGACAGGCGGTGGACCTCGTTTAGAGGTCGTATGTAAAAGTCAACCTTTTTAAAAATTAAAAAAAAAAAAAAAAAAAAAAATTCTTTTCCCCTTAACTACCCAGGCCCCCCCCCCGATTTCATTCTTCAGAATCAAAATAAAAAAAAAGAAAAAGAAAACGAAGAACGAAGGAGGGGCAGGCCCCCCCTTCCACTGGCGATCGATCGCCTCTCTTCCCCCCCCCCCCCCCCAGCGAAGGTGGCGCCGCCCCAGTCCCTCTCCCCTCCCCTTCTCCTCCTCCGCCACCTCGAAGCTCCGACCCCCCCCCCCCCCTGCCCTAATCGACATCCGCAAAACCCCCGCCCCTCCCATTCGCCGACGCCGCGATGGAGCCACCCACCTCCAGGCCCCCCTCCGATCCTCTGCCTTCTTCTCCCCTCCTCCCTCCACTTCCCCGACGATGAACAACGCCCCCCTCGCCAATTCGATTTTCCTCCACTGTAAGTCCCCTTCTTATTTATTATTTTTGTTTACATAACTGTTTTTTTTATATATATATTAGAATCGATTTTTTTTGGGATTTACAACTGATTTAAAAAGTTAAACTGATTTTTTGAGATTTAAAAACTGTTTTTTTAAAAGATCAAAAACTGGATTTTTTTTTATGATATAAAAACTGAATTTTTAAAAAAAGATAAAAACTGATTTTATAAAAGGCAAAAACTGATTTTTAAAGAAATAAATAAAAGCTGATTTTATTTTAAAAGGTTTAATCTTTTAATAGAAAAAGATTTGAACTTGCAAAAATAAAGATCATATTTTTTAAAAAGAGAAAAGACGGGATTTTTATTATGTAGAAGATGTGAAAATGTGATTTTTTATATTTTTAAAGTATTAAAAATATAATCTTTACAATATAGAAATATTAAAAATATGATTTTTATATTTTTAAAGTATTAAAAATATAATCTTTATAGGATAGAGAATATAAAAATATCATCTTTATATATGTAGCGAAATAAAAATCTGATTTTTATTTTATATACGTTGAAGTAAAGTGATGATTTTTATAATGATGAAATCTATATTTTCGAAAAGGCGAAATCTTTATATAGAGAATAGCGTTATAAAAATAGAATTTTTATCTATATATTAGCGGTAAGGAAATATGATTTTTATATATTGAATAGCATAGTAAAAATTCGATTTTTAAATATATGAAGTGATTATAAAAATATGACTTTTAAATTGAAAGTGAATAAATAAAAATGTGATTTTTATTTTAAAGACATCGAAATATAAAAATGTGTGATTTTTATATATATAGTGACTACGGGCAACGAAGATGATAAAAAGGCGAGAATGAAGAAGATTTCTATAAAGAAGAGTCAAGATGATTGGATAGCTAGTCGGTGAGAACTTCTCACTCAAATTCTATTTTTCTAGTTATATATATATACTAGGATGCAGACGGTGCTTAGTAGCACCCGACACCCGTCATCCACAGACCATGGATGGCTTGTTTGTTAAATTGTTTGGTTATGTAGTTGGTTAGTCTAATTGGTTTGAATTGAACTGTTTGGTGATTTTGATTGATGTGTGAATGGCGTGGGCCTTCACTTGACCGGGGATAAGGCTAGGCCTCGTCCCGTTTCTAGTATCGTGCCGTTATGCCGCCGAAATTTTCTAAAATAATTTAGAAAAATAAAAATATCATTTTATCTATAGAATGAACTGAATAGAAATTCATAAGTTAAAATAAAATGTTTTATCGTTGAAAATATAATTTTTAACGTGAATGTGAATAAATCAATATTCATTTACAAACCAGACGGTTTGTTTATGTACACCTATTTGAAGGACGTTAATTGGGTCGATAAATTTTACACATCGCCCAACTGCACAAATAAAATCTGTGTTTGATTGTTTGAAATCCCACACGGGTGTTGGGATGATATTTGGTGTACACTAATCCCAATTATTTAATTATTGTCGATCGATTGGTCGACAGACTGTGTAAGCGTCGATTATTTATATTTGATGCTTATGCAGTTGTGTGGTGCACTTTGGTTGATGGTTGATTATTTTTCAAAGCTATTATATACATGTGTTGTATGGAATCCATATAATTAACGTTATATGGTGATTGATTGGGCCTCGTTCCAATCGGGAAAATAATGAATATTATAAAAGAAAATTCATGTGTTGAATATAAAAATAGTCATGTGTTGACGATGTTCATGTGTTGAGTGAAATATTTTATATAATAAAATTTACATCTTTATCATATTTAAAATTAGAACTCCTTCCCAGTAGAAGTCTAATTGAAAATCAAACGATAGATACCATAGTTTTATAAAATATTTTACATAACAAAAATAGTGATGTGTTGACAGTACTCATGTGTTGAGATTAGTCGTGGGTTGAAAAAAAATCTAGATTCATGTGTTGAATGGGATAAATATTCATTTGTTGAATAAAATAAAGAAGTTGTGAAAAATATAAAGCCGTGTTGATTAGTTTTGCGCCATTTTGACGTGAACGATATTTATATCGATTTTATTCGTTGTAAATTGAATTGAAAACGATTTCGAAATGAATTGAATTGAAAACGATTTCGAAATGAAATGAATTGAAAACGATTTCGAAATGAAATGAATTGAAAACGATTTCGAAATGAAATGAATTGAAAACGATTTCGAAATGAATTGAATTGAAAACGATTTCGAAATGAATTGAATTGAAAACAATTTCGAAATGAATTGAATTGAAAACGAATTCAAATTGAATTGAAAGTGAATTGAAATGAATTCAAATTGAATTAAAATTTGAATTGAATAGAAATGAATTTTAAAACGGATTTATAAAGAAGAATTCAATTTTGATTTGAATTGAAAAGAAAGTTGAAATTGCTTTTGAAACGATTTTAAAACGATTTATAAAATTCGTTTTAAATAGAAATCGACGAAATATATATTATATATATTATATATATATTATAATGGCCTGAATAGAACACGCCGCGCCGCGGCAGTTCGTGAATTTCGACCATTTATTTCAAACGGACATTGCGGGAGATCCGACCGTCGGATTATCCTAAAACCGGAACCGTTGGGTTCTTATCGAAAAGAGCTTTCCAATGAATATAAGAAATTTGAAATCTAACGGTTGGATTTGGAATTATGTCCAAATCAATTTCAGAAAAGGTCGTTGTAAGTGCAGTTCGATGGCCGTTGATGGAAATCGACTGTACGGGCCTTGATAAAATTATTAAAAATATCTATAATTTGTGTAAAATTATAATATGTGAATTTGAAAGAGCTGGGATGAAAACCCCATATTTGAAAGGATAAAAATAGATTTTTATCGAAATGAACTAGTTTTGAACTAGAATTAAAATCAATTTATTTTTGAAATAAATAAATTGAATTTGAAAGTGATTTTAAAAATAATCGATATTTCCAATACGTGAATTGGGCTGGAGTTGAATCGAAATTATCTTCGGAATATTTCGATGTTGGGTTTCGTGACCATACAGATATTGTTTTTGGGAATTTGAAAGATATATTATATATCGTTATTTCCAATACGATATTTGTTGGTTTCAGAATTTGATATTGAATATAAGCCGGTATATTTTCTATTCAGAGCCTTGTATTTAATATCAAATGTGATTTGGGTTTATCGTGAATCGTGTTTTAGATAACATTGGTTCTTTAACCCAGTTAAAGGCAAGATATCGATTTCTGAAAAGATTAAAGCTAAGTGGAGTTTTAATGAATCTTTAATTAGATTAAAAATGTGAATTGATAATTTAAATTATCAAATCTGAAAGGTGATCGAGAATGGAGTATCACCAGTTTTGCTCCAAAACGATAGTTAAATCTTTAATTAGATTTGAACGTGAAATGGTAATTAATTTTACCAATAACACCGTGGTGTTAGATGTGGAGTATTACCAGTTTTCTCCATGGGATATATAGGTTGGGATTGGGAAATAAAATAAATAATTACTTCGGTGTGGTTCGTTAATCCCGACTAGTTTGAAATGATATCCAAAGGAAGATTAAAGAATAAATTTAGAAGAATTTATCTTTGATAAAATAATGGGAACCTTTCCCTAAGAATGTGATTTTGTGAATGAAAGAATATTCTGAATTGGAATGAGGCGTTCATTGTGTTTGTGTAACATTTGTTTATTATATACGTGGGTTGTTCAGAAAGGCCGGGTTATACCCATTCTGAATAACCGATTCGACGAGATGTCGAAGATGAAGATGGTGGTTGAAGACCGGAAGTCTTCACATCGTTTGGGTGATTACTGATGATCTTGATTAGGCTGTACACCTAGGATGAGGGAAACAGTTGGTGATCGTCCAGACGTACTTGGAGATGGATGGATATGCGAGGAAAGTGCCTCCGGTTTCGTTCAGACCCAGAACGAACTTGTAAATGGATTGTGTGTCTGACATTGGATTTTATTCTGTGTTGATTGATCTCTATTAAATATACATCTGTTTGGCGGCGGAGAATTTATTCTCTTGCTTAACGCCCTTCTCTGAGACGTACGAGCTCAAAGGTTGTATATCGATGGACATCAGTCGCATGGAGTGAATTGCCTGTGTGGCACACATAAGTGGCAATTGATCAAGGCTTCTGTTGAAAAGCAAAGTCTTGTGGTTGATGATCAAAGCATGGTCTGTGTGACGTAGCTTTGTGTATAACGTGAATTCGCGAGCCTCACACCTCGGTATGAGTCAAAAACGGGATAGTGACTGCAGGGAGAGCACGACGTTTCTTTCTAGCTAGGGTGGTGTCAGTGACCTACCAGCCCTGACATTTATATACTTTTCACCTGTGTGGTTGTTGGATATGAGGCGCCTCGGATATAGGTCTGTAAGGACCGGGAAACGTGTGTTCAGGAATAATTAATCCTCAAAAGTAAGAGAGGACCGGCCCTGAAGATCCAAGGATCATAGTGGGGTCCTGGGACATTTGCTAGAGTGTCTCGAACGCGGAGAGGAGCTTGCCCCTTGCCTCAGCTCATGACGGAATCCACTTTCCAATACGTGTATTGCGGTTTTAATTGTAGAACTAGTATGGCGACATAGTAGATGGTAGCTATGCCGCCTATGATTGATATTTATGATTTGCATTATTTTGACACTATACACTTATAATAGTATCAAATAATGTGTTTTAAACGTATCAAGCATGCTTTGGCTGTTATAAGGGAAAACCCTATCCTCCGGCTTGCGTTGCATTATGTGATGGGACCTGGGTCTTATAACAGCTTCATTTTTCTTTATTTAGCATTGCGCTATTTGTTCTATGCACTGGTATTCTTGGGAGGAAACCCGTTCCGTGTTATACGGCGCGGTCCCTTGATTTACCTAACTTTAAAACCAATATTAATAACTGTTTTAGTTCTCACACCAGTCACATGACTGACCTGGAGTTTATTGTTTTAACCTAAACTCTGGGTGCCTCTATTTTCCACACGGGCAGCTAGTAGTTTTGGTTTTGCAGATTTATATTCACAGGGTCCTGATTAACAGCTGGAACGATGCTCGGAAAGCTCTGTATCCGTGTATCACTTTCAGTTGTGTTTTTGTATATTTTTCCGCTGCTGTGTAATTTAATGTAATCTCTGATATTTGTCAAATGTAATTTATTCATTTATACTCTGTATATTCTTGTATCTGATGGAATTGTTGTAATAACAATGAAATGTTCTTCCGTATGCGTCCTTTTGTGTGTTGTTCTCAAAGTATTCGTGCTTTCCTTTACGGGGAAGTTACGGGTTCTTTCAAGAGTTATCGATTAGTTTAATCAAAGGGAGTTATAGAATATTGGTTATTCGAAGGAGTTATCGAATTTAGTTATTCGATGGAGTTAATCGATAAGAGTTAAATCAAATAGAGTTTATTGATAAGAGTAAATTGAATAGAGTAAATCGAATATAGTTTATTCGAAGAAATGTTGTCGAATCTAGTTATTTGATAGAGAGATTATCGAATATAGTTATTCGAAGGGAGGAGTTATCGAATAAGGATTTATTCGAAATAGAGTTATGCAAGGAAGTTTGAAATGTTGAGTATCAACATAAATAAGTTTTGAAAAGATAAATGGGGTTGTAGCACTTTTTCTACCTTAGCAATTTCGAGGACGAAATTATTTTAAGTGGGAAAGATTGTAATGACCCGGACTCTTAGGGGTTAATTTTAAAATATTTAATATGGATTTAAATATTGAATTAAGTAAATAAATCAATTTTTATAGGGAGTTATCGATTTAAAAATCAATTTCAATTTAATATTGAAAATATTAAATTATCAGAATAAGAAAATGGATTTAGTTGAATTCAAATTTTTATTTGAATTGAAAACAGTTCAAATAATTAATATGAAATTTTAACGGTAATAATATTTATTTATTTTCGAGGAGAATAAATAGTTTGAAATTTAAATTATCTCAATTTAAATTTATATCAACTACAGATGATCGAAGGACTTCGATACTTATCCCAGTGGGTTCAGAATAGGGGTATTACCCAAGAATTGACAGTTGTTGGGTTCAGAAAGGAGTTCGACATCATGGGTAATTAATTTAAAGGATACCGGTTCAATTCAAACGAAAACAAAATAATTAAATAAAATTAAAGTGGATCTCCTTCTTCCAACCAACCATATACCGTGGCTTCCTTAGCTTCAGAGATTTCATGAGGAAATAAAAACAACCATGCCCCTTCTTTTTCCTTTATAAAAACCACATTGAGGAGCAGTTCGCAGCATCCATGTTGAAGAACAGTTAGATGGGTGGCCATGTGTGAATCCGAGTTATTGTCGTGGTGACCGTTTGGTGAAGATTTCAGAATTTAAGTTGTTAAAAGCAAGGAATATATTCATTCAAGATGATTCGAGATGATTCATAGCTAAGACGATATGGAATTTAAAATGAGATATTCAGCAAATAAAGTCCGGTGAGTAAATCTCACCTTTTATTTAGAAATTATTTTTATATAGTTAAAAATAATTGTCTGTGCTTGGTTGAATGCTGTCTGATTGTTTTAAATATATATAGTTATTTAGGATTGGTTGACTATTATATATATATATATATATATATATATATATTGGGTTGATGATTGGTTGGATTCCCACAGTCTCATTAGCGGATGCCCGCGGTTTCATAGCGGATGATTACCCTATACGCCTCTGTAACGTCAAGGAATTTCGCTTGGTCCGAACCATTCGCTAAACCGATCCAGGCCGTTCGAAACGCCCTATCGTTCGAGAACAGGACAAATCAGAACGCATATAAAAGATCATTTCATTGTATATTACAACAATGCATCAGATTACAAGAATATACAGAGTATAAATGAATATTACACAGAAATATCAGAGATTTAAATTACATTTAAATACATCGCAGCGGAAAATAATACAATACACAACTAGAAGGAGATATACGGATACAAAGCTTTCCGGATATCATTCCAGCTGTAAACCAGGATCCTGTGAATATAAATCTGCAAAACCAAAACTACTAGCTGCCCGTGTCGAAAATAAGGGCACCCAGAGTTTAGGTTTAAAACAATAAACTCCAGGTCAGTCATGTGACTGGTGTGAGAACTAAAACAGTTAAACTTTATTTTTAAAGTTAGGTAAATCAAGGGACCACGCCGTATAACACGGAACGGGTTTCCTCCCAAGAGTACCAGTGCATAAAGCAAACAGCGCAATGCTAAATGAAGAAAAATGAAGCTGTTATAAGACCCAGGTCCCATCACACAATGCAACGCAGTCGAGGATAGGGTTTTCCCTTATAACAGCCAAAGTATGCTTGATACGTTTAAAACAAATCATTTGATACTAATAAGTGCATAGTGTATAAAACAACTTCAAATCATAAGTATAAATCATAGGCGGCATGAGCGTCCCATGCCACTATGTCGCCACATATAGGTTTACAATCAAAACCGCAATGTCGTATTGGAAGTTGGGTTATCATTTATGGTATGAACTGAGGCTAGGGATCGTCCTCTACCGATTCGTGACTCTCTAACCCGAGCCACAGGCAAGCGCGCAGGCAAGCCTTTAGATCGTCAGGGCCGGTCCACCGATGTGGATTATTATGCCAGAACACTACGTTTCCCCACCCTATGGGGTGTAAGTGAGCCAACTAAATGACTCCATCGGTTCGAGAACGACCGATCAATCCGAGGCGCCTCGCAACAGCAACAACCACATAAGTCAAACTCGTCAGGGCGTGTAAAACCACTGACGCCACTTCTAACTAGAAAGAAACGCAAGTCCTCCCTGAGGTCCGTCTCCCGTTTTTAGTTCATACCGGGTGTGAAACTCGCGAAGTAAACGTTACATAAAGCTACGCCACAAAGGCCGTGCTTCGATCATCACCACAAGACTTTGCTTTTCAACAGAAGCCTTGATCATTTGCCACTTAGGCATGCCACACAGGCAATTCACTCTATGTGTTTGATATCCATCAGTATATAACCCCTGAGCTCGTACGTCTCAGAGAAGGGCGTTAAGCAAGAGAATAAATTCTCCGCCGCCAAACAGATATATATTTAATAGAAATCAATCACACAGACTAAAATCCAATGTCAGACACATAGTCCATTTACAAGTCCGTTCTGGGTCTGAACGAAACCGGAGGCACCTAGTACCCCGCATATCCATCGATCTCCAAGTACGTCTGGACGATCACCAACTTTTTCCATCTTCTTGGGTGTACAGCCCAATCAAGATCATCAGTAATTATCCAAACGACGTGAAGACTTCTGGTCTTCGACCACCGTCTTCATCTTCGACACTACGTCGAATCAGTTATTCAGAATGGGATAAACCCGGTCTTTCTGAATAACTCGCGTATATATTATAAAAGTGTTACACAAACACAACATACGCCTCATTCCAATTCAGAATATTCTTTTATTCAAATATTCCTATACTTTGGGAAAAGTTCCCATTAATTTTATCCAAGATATATTCTTTAAATTTATTCTTTAATCTCCTTTGAATATCAATTCAAACTAGTCGGGATTAGCGAACCACACCGAAGTAATCATTTATTTTATTTCCCAATCCCAACCTATTCATCCCATGAAGTAAAACTGGTCATACTTCATATCTAACACCACGGTGTTATCGGTAAATTCAATTACCATTTCACGTTTAAATCTAATTAAAGATTTAACTATCGCCTGGAGTAAAACTGGTGATACTCCATTCTCGATCTTTTCAATCTAATTAAAGATTCATTAAAACTCCACTTAGTTTTAATCTTTGACTGGGTGAAAGAATCAGTGTCATTTAAAAACACGGTTCACGATAAACCCAAAATCACTTTCATTAATTATCGAGTTAAAGAACGAGTGTTATTTAAAACACTGTTCACGATAAACCCAAAAATCAATACCAATTCAATTCCAATTAAATATTATTTAATTGGTACACTTCATTAAATCTAAATAAAAAGATTTAATCTTTTCTCAACTGGGTTCAAGAACAGTGTTAATGAAGACACCATTCACGACAAACCCAAATCACATTTGATATTAAATACAAGGCTCTGAATAGAAAATATCCCGGCTTATATTCAATATCAAATTCTACGATTAACAAATGTCGTATTGGAAATAACGATATAAATATATATATCTTTCAAATTTCCATAACAACATCTGTATAATCCCGAATTCCAACATCGAAATATTCTGAAGACAATTTCGATTCAAATCCACTCCAATGCAATCATTGGAAATTCTGGTTGTTTTTAAAACCCTTTTCAAATTCAATTTATTTATTTAAAAATAAATAGAATTACAATTCTAGTTCAAAACTAGTTCATTTCGATAAAAATCTATTTTTATCTTTTCAAATATGGAGTTTTTCATCCCAATTTTTCCCAAATCATTTCCTATGATTTTACACAAATTATTACTATTTTTAATAATTTTATCAAGGCCTGTACAGTCGATTTCCACCAATGGCCATCGAACTGCACGTATAGCGACCTTTTTCCAATTTGATTCGGACATAATTCCAAATCCAACTGTTAGATTTCTAATTTATCACATTCGTTAGAAAGCTCTTTTCGATACGAACCCAACGGTTCCGGTTTTAGGAGAATCCGACGGTCGGATCTCCCATAATGTCCGTTTGAAATAAATGGTCGAAATTCGCGAACTGCCGCAGCGCGGCGCGTTCTATTCAGGCCATTATATTATATATATAATATATATAATATATATTTCGTCGATTTCTATTTAAAACGAATTTTATAAATAGTTTTGAATTCGTTTCAAAAACATTTTCAACTTCCATTTCAAATTCAAATCAAAATGGAATTCTTCTTTATATATTCGTTTTAAAATTCATTTCTATTCAATTCAAATTCGCTTTCAATTCAATTTGAATTCGTTTTCAATTCAATTCATTTCGAAATCGTTTTCAACTCAATTCATTTCGAAATCGTTTTCAATTCAATTCATTTCGAAATCGTTTTCAATTCAATTCATTTCGAAATCGTTTTCAATTCAATTCATTTCGAAATCGTTTTCAATTCAATTCATTTCGAAATCGTTTTCAATTCAATTCATTTCGAAATCGTTTTCAATTCAATTCATTTCGAAATCGTTTTCAAATCGATATAAATATCGTTCACGTCAAAATGGCGTCAATCTAATCAACACGGCTTCATAAATTTCTATTTTCAAATATTCTATTTCAAATATTTCTTTTTCAAAATAGTTGTTATTATCAAAATATTTCGTTCAACACATGACCAATCTCAATGGATGAGTACTGTCAACACATGAACCTTTATTTTATAACATTCTTTATTTTTCAAATTGGAATGAGGCCCAATCAATTACCATATAAAGTTAATTATATGGATTTTCCTACATCACACACATATAATAGCATTGAAAAATAATCAACCATCAACCAAAGTGCACTACACTGTATAAGCATTAAATATAGATATATAACGCTTATAACAGCCTGTCAATCAATCGATCGACATATTTAATTAATCAGGATGAGTGAACTTCAAATTTCATCCCAACACCCGTGTGGGGTTTCAAACAATCAAACACAGATTTTATTTGTGCAGTTGGGCGATGTGTAAAATTTATCGACCCAATCAATGTCCTTCAAATAGGTGTACATAAACAAACCGTCTGGTTTGTAAATGAATATTTATTTATTCACATTCACGTTAAAAATTATATTTTTAACGACAAAACATTTTATTCCAACATATGAATTTCTATTCAGTTCATTCTTTAAATAAAATGATATTTTTATTTTTTTCTAACTTATTTTAGAAAATTTCGGCGGCATAACGGCACGATACTAGAAACGGGACAAGGCCTAGCCTTATCCCCGGTCTAGTGAAGGCCCACGCCATTCACACATCAATCAAATCAATTTATTTCACCCAACAATTCAATTTCAAATCACATCATATAACTAATCTATGCAACCAAACAAACAAGTCCACGGTCTGTGGACGATTGTGTCGGGTGCTACTAAGCACCGTCTGCATCCTAGTATATATATATATATATATATATATATATATATAAATAGGAAATGAAATTGAAAGGTGAGAAATTCTCACCGATAGCTATCCAATCATCTTGGCTCTTCTTTTATAGAAATCTTCGACTTTTCGCCTTTTGTCGCTTTTGTTGCCCGTAGCCACTACATGTATAAAAATCATATTTTTAATTCAAAGTTCAATATATAAAAATCATATTTTTAATTCGAAGTTCAATATATAAAAATCATATTTTTATTTCGAAGTTCAATATATAAAAATCATATTTTTATTTCGAAGTTCAATATATAAAAATCATATTTTTATTTCGAAGTTCAATATATAAAAATAATATTTTTATTTCGAAGTTCAATATATAAAAATCATATTTTTATTTCGAAGTTCAATATATAAAAATCATATTTTTATTTCGAAGTTCAATATATAAAAATCATATTTTTATATCCACTTCATATATTTAAAAATCGAATTTTGACTTCGTTATTCAATATATAAAAATCGAAATTTTACTTCACTCCTTAATATATAAAAATTATATTTTTATAACGCTAATTTCTATATAGAAATTATATTTTTATTTCTACACTATGCAGATAAAAATCACATTTTTCTACCGCTACTATATAGATAAAAATCCTATCTTTACCTTGATATTCATGTAGTAAAAATCGAATCTTTATATCGCTATTTTCTATATAAAGATTATACCTTTATATCGCTACATAAATAAAAATCTCGTTTTTATTTTATGTTGTCTACATAAAAATCACTTCCTTTCTTCTAACTAAAAATCAAATCTTTAACTTTGCCATTCATGTATAAAAATCCGATCTTTATGAACCATTCCTACATATAAAATTACATGAATTCTACATAAAAATCTAATCTTTATTACTCCTATATATATAAATAAAAACTATATTACTTCTATATTTAAAAACAATTGTATTTATATTTTCAAAGCAAGGTCAATTTCAGTTTCTAAAACAAGGACAATTTCAGTTTTTTTTTTTTTTTAAAACAATGACAAATTATATTAAAACTGAAATTTAAACAAGGTAATATTTAAATAAGCTCTCACCTTTCCTTATCGTTTTGAGCTGCTCAAGTCTTCATCGAGGAGCACTGCTGTCGCAGGCCAAAACCCTTGACCGGATCGAGATCCGTGACCCCTACATCGAAGCCGCGACCATCGCCTCCCTTTGCCTTGAAATTGGTGCAGCTCGCACCCGTATTGGCCCCGGGATTTGAAGTTAAGGTCGGCGGTTCTCGTCGTTTTGGATGGGGGTTTGGAGGGCAGGTCACGACGTTTATAGAAGAGGAGAGAGGGAAAGAGGCACGAGTGGTGGAGGTGTGGTCAGAGATGGCGGTGCGCGAGGGTCCTCGATGGTGGCGGTGGTCGATTCCGTCGTTGGTGAGCGATTTGATTTCTTTTTTTTTTTTCTGGGCGTTGACCGATTAAGAGGGAGAAGGGGGGGTTATATGGTTTATATATATTTAATAATTTAATTAATATTTTATTTCCATCAAAAGTAACTTTCCAATACGAACTTCAAACAAGACCCAACGACTGTCGTCCCTAGCTAATTACCCCCATTCCGAACACAATGTGATATGTATCGTAAGCTGATTTGATCGTTTCGATTAGTTTCCGTTGAATTTACATTTAAATCACTATATTGAATTTTAAACGTACATTTCAAATTACCGGGGTTACATACTAACTCTAAAAATTCTAGAAAAATATTTTCTAGCTTCGTATTGACGATACGGTCCTAACAAAACTAGTTTCGTCGAATTCTGAGACCGTTGGAAAAATGGCCAATTTCCAGTCGATTAAAATCAACTAAAACTGGTCAAACGCGTTTTCCCTTGCCACGCTCACATATTGATTCGAAAAATTATGAAATTTGGAATCTAGCAATAACTTTACACCACGGACCCAACAAAAGTGGTTTCGTCGAAATCCGAGGTCGTTTGCAAAATGTCCATTTTTAAGGGCCTGAATTCCATAGCGACTATTCAGAATTTTCAACTGGACATATCTTTTGATTCCCGATATGAAATCTTGATTTTTCGGATTCGTTGGAAAGATATTCACTATTAGATTCCATTATTTTTTGTTTCACTAAAATCCGGATTGTTTTGCACCCGGTACATTCAATTGAAGTTTGAAATCGAATTATCGAACTACCGCGCCATTTTCAATTCTATTTATAATTATATATAATTATTTATATTCCAACGACGACGTATATAATATATACATCGAATTCCATTCAAAATAAATTTTCTCGTCGATATTATTTAAAATTATTCATTTTAAATAATCAAAATTTGCTACAATTGCTAAAATAAAAATTTTAAACTGGCACAAATTTTCGGGTTATTACAATCTCCCCCACTTAAAACTTTTCGTCCCCGAAAAGGAACAAAGTCGAAAGTGGTTTGATTAATCAGCTCTACATTCGATCTGGCTTGCATTCTCTAACTTTTCAGTTTCTGAGAATTTTCAAAAATTTCAAAAATTTGGCTAACACCCTAAATTTTCGAAAAATTTCGCCATAACCTCCCCTGCACCGGGAGCATCGGGGAATTTCAAATAGCTTCCCCGGTCCTTCAGATCTCAAAAAGAAAAAGAAAAAGCCAATAGGCTCATAAAATCATCATCACCCAAACAAAACAGTAAATTATGTAGTAAACATGTACCTATTTGTCGGGCAAACAAATTTTATTCTCTGCTCTAGCCTCCTTGCTATGACCTGTTCAATATAAGCATATGTATATGCAAGCAAATGCGACCAATTTTCAATATAGTTCAATATTTATTTCAATTAGGCTAATGGTTCAAAATTATCAAACAAATAAACAAACAACACAAACATCAATCAATTAGTGAATTAGAGTTTCAAATTCATACTTTTTATATATAGTCAAAAATCAGATTTTTGATGCCAAATCACAACAATAGGCCCTATCTAATTTTGGTTCTCACACCAGTCAATAGGAGATATATAAATATCACATCTTCAACACTCGAACACTAATTCTGATGATGTAGCTACAATCATCAGAATCATCTTCGGGCGACTAGAGTGTGAATCTATATCTATCCAGTATATTAAAATTTCAAATACACGTTTGCAAGGCGTATATGCAAAATCTTTATATACTGGACTGTCGAAATCAATATAAACTAAATAATCAAATACGAATAATTGATTTTAAATTTTCAAAACAAAATTGGTTTCATTTGAAAAATATACTCTTCACACTCGTTCTGGGATACTACTGATCCTATCTCTAACGAGTCACTCTCATTGGATATTACTAATCCAATATCTGATGAATTCTTTCGTATGGTTCTAATGTGCCTTGTTCTCTGAGCTTTGTAAACCAAGGCTCTGATACCAACTGTAACGGCAAGGAATTTCGCTCGGTCCGAACCAGTCGCTAAACCGATCCAGGCCGTTCGAAACGCCCTATCGTTTGAGAACAGGACAAATCAGAACGCATATAAAAGATCATTTCATTGTATATTACAACAATGCATCAGATTACAAGAATATACAGAGTATAAATGAATATTACACAGAAATATCAGAGATTTAAATTACATTTAAATACATCGCAGCGGAAAATAATACAATACACAACTAGAAGGAGATATACGGATACAAAGCTTTCCGGATATCATTCCAGCTGTAAACCAGGATCCTGTGAATATAAATCTGCAAAACCAAAACTACTAGCTGCCCGTGTCGAAAATAAGGGCACCCAGAGTTTAGGTTTAAAACAATAAACTCCAGGTCAGTCATGTGACTGGTGTGAGAACTAAAACAGTTAAACTTTATTTTTAAAGTTAGGTAAATCAAGGGACCACGCCGTATAACACGGAACGGGTTTCCTCCCAAGAGTACCAGTGCATAAAGCAAACGGCGCAATGCTAAATGAAGCTGTTATAAGACCCAGGTCCCATCACACAATGCAACGCAGTCGAGGATAGGGTTTTCCCTTATAACAGCCAAAGTATGCTTGATACGTTTAAAACAAATCATTTGATACTAATAAGTGCATAGCGTATAAAACAACTTCAAATCATAAGTATAAATCATAGGCGGCATGAGCGTCCCATGCCACTATGTCGCCACATATAGGTTTACAATCAAAACCGCAATGTCGTATTGGAAGTTGGGTTATCATTTATGGTATGAACCGAGGCTAGGGATCGTCCTCTACCGATTCGTGACTCTCTAGCCCGAGCCACAGGCAAGCGCGCAGGCAAGCCTTTAGATCGTCAGGGCCGGTCCACCGATGTGGATTATTATGCCTGAACACTACGTTTCCCCACCCTATGGGGTGTAAGTGAGCCAACTAAATGACTCCATCGGTTCGAGAACGACCGATCAACCCGAGGCGCCTCGCAACAGCAACAACCACATAAGTCAAACTCGTCAGGGCGTGTAAAACCACTGACGCCACTTCTAACTAGAAAGAAACGCAAGTCCTCCCTGAGGTCCGTCTCCCGTTTTTAGTTCATACCGGGTGTGAAACTCGCGAAGTAAACGTTACATAAAGCTACGCCACAAAGGCCGTGCTTCGATCATCACCACAAGACTTTGCTTTTCAACAGAAGCCTTGATCATTTGCCACTTAGGCATGCCACACAGGCAATTCACTCTATGTGTTTGATATCCATCAGTATATAACCCCTGAGCTCGTACGTCTCAGAGAAGGGCGTTAAGCAAGAGAATAAATTCTCCGCCGCCAAACAGATATATATTTAATAGAAATCAATCACACAGACTAAAATCCAATGTCAGACACACAGTCCATTTACAAGTCCGTTCTGGGTCTGAACGAAACCGGAGGCACCTAGTACCCCGCATATCCATCGATCTCCAAGTACGTCTGGACGATCACCAACTGTTTCCATCTTCTTAGGTGTACAGCCCAATCAAGATCATCAGTAATTATCCAAACGACGTGAAGACTTCTGGTCTTCGACCACCGTCTTCATCTTCGACACCACGTCGAATCAGTTATTCAGAATGGGATAAACCCGGTCTTTCTGAATAACTCGCGCATATATTATAAAAGTGTTACACAAACACAACATACGCCTCATTCCAATTCAGAATATTCTTTTATTCAAATATTCCTATACTTTGGGAAAAGTTCCCATTAATTTTATCCAAGATAAATTCTTTAAATTTATTCTTTAATCTCCTTTGAATATCAATTCAAACTAGTCGGGATTAGCGAACCACACCGAAGTAATCATTTATTTTATTTCCCAATCCCAACCTATTCATCCCATGAAGTAAAACTGGTCATACTTCATATCTAACACCACGGTGTTATCGGTAAATTCAATTACCATTTCACGTTTAAATCTAATTAAAGATTTAACTATCGCCTGGAGTAAAACTGGTGATACTCCATTCTCGATCTTTTCAATCTAATTAAAGATTCATTAAAACTCCACTTAGTTTTAATCTTTGACTGGGTGAAAGAATCAGTGTCATTTAAAAACACGGTTCACGATAAACCCAAAATCACTTTCATTAATTATCGAGTTAAAGAACGAGTGTTATTTAAAACACTGTTCACGATAAACCCAAAAATCAATACCAATTCAATTCCAATTAAATATTATTTAATTGGTACACTTCATTAAATCTAAATAAAAAGATTTAATCTTTTCTCAACTGGGTTCAAGAACAGTGTTAATGAAGACACCATTCACGACAAACCCAAATCACATTTGATATTAAATACAAGGCTCTGAATAGAAAATATCCCGGCTTATATTCAATATCAAATTCTATGATTAACAAATGTCGTATTGGAAATAACGATATAAATATATATATCTTTCAAATTTCCATAACAACATCTGTATAATCCCGAATTCCAACATCGAAATATTCTGAAGACAATTTCGATTCAAATCCACTCCAATGCAATCATTGGAAATTCTGGTTGTTTTTAAAACCCTTTTCAAATTCAATTTATTTATTCAAAAATAAATAGAATTACAATTCTAGTTCAAAACTAGTTCATTTCGATAAAAATCTATTTTTATCTTTTCAAATATGGAGTTTTTCATCCCAATTTTTCACAAATCATTTCTTATGATTTTACACAAATTATTACTATTTTTAATAATTTTATCAAGGCCTGTACAGTCGATTTCCACCAATGGCCATCGAACTGCACGTATAGCGACCTTTTTCCAATTTGATTCGGACATAATTCCAAATCCAATCGTTAGATTTCTAATTTATCACATTCGTTAGAAAGCTCTTTTCGATACGAACCCAACGGTTCCGGTTTTAGGAGAATCCGACGGTCGGATCTCCCGTAATGTCCGTTTGAAATAAATGGTCGAAATTCGCGAACTGCCGCAGCGCGGCGCGTTCTATTCAGGCCATTATATTATATATATAATATATATTTCGTCGATTTCTATTTAAAACGAATTTTATAAATAGTTTTGAATTCCTTTCAAAAACATTTTCAACTTCCATTTCAAATTCAAATCAAAATTGAATTCTTCTTTATATATTAGTTTTAAAATTCATTTCTATTCAATTCAAATTCGCTTTCAATTCAATTTGAATTCGTTTTCAATTCAATTCATTTCGAAATCGTTTTCAACTCAATTCATTTCGAAATCGTTTTCAATTCAATTCATTTCGAAATCGTTTTCAATTCAATTCATTTCGAAATCGTTTTCATTTCAATTCATTTCGAAATCGTTTTCAGTTCAATTCATTTCGAAATCGTTTTCAATTCAATTCATTTCGAAATCGTTTTCAATTCAATTCATTTCGAAATCGTTTTCAATTCAATTTATTTCGAAATCGTTTTCAATTCAATTCATTTAGAAATCGTTTTCAAATCGATATAAATATCGTTCACGTCAAAATGGCGTCAATCTAATCAATACGGCTTCATAAATTTCTATTTTCAAATATTCTATTTCAAATATTTCTTTTTCAAAATAGTTGTTATTATCAAAATATTTCGTTCAACACATGACCAATCTCAATGGATGAGTACTGTCAACACATGAACCTTTATTTTATAATATTCTTTATTTTTCAAATTGGAATGAGGCCCAATCAATTACCATATAAAGTTAATTATATGGATTTTCCTACATTACACACATATAATAGCATTGAAAAATAATCAACCATCAACCAAAGTGCACTACACTGTATAAGCATTAAATATAGATATATAACGCTTATAACAGCCTGTCAATCAATCGATCGACATATTTAATCAATCAGGATGAGTGAACTTCAAATTTCATCCCAACACCCGTGTGGGGTTTCAAACAATCAAACACAGATTTTATTTGTGCAGTTGGGCGATGTGTAAAATTTATCGACCCAATCAATGTCCTTCAAATAGGTGTACATAAACAAACTGTCTGGTTTGTAAATGAATATTTATTTATTCACATTCACGTTAAAAATTATATTTTTAACGACAAAACATTTTATTCCAACATATGAATTTCTATTCAGTTCTTTCTTTAAATAAAATGATATTTTTATTTTTTTCTAACTTATTTTAGAAAATTTCGGCGGCATAACGGCACGATACTAGAAACGGGACAAGGCCTAGCCTTATCCCCGGTCTAGTGAAGGCCCACGCCATTCACACATCAATCAAATCAATTTATTTCACCCAACAATTCAATTTCAAATCACATCATATAACTAATCTATGCAACCAAACAAACAAGTCCATGGTCTGTGGACGATTGTGTCGGGTGCTACTAAGCACCGTCTGCATCCTAGTATATATATATATATATATATATATATATATATATATATATATATATATATAAATAGGAAATGAAATTGAAAGGTGAGAAATTTTCACCGATAGCTATCCAATCATCTTGGCTCTTCTTTTATAGAAATCTTCGACTTTTCGCCTTTTGTCGCTTTTGTTGCCCGTAGCCACTACATGTATAAAAATCATATTTTTAATTCGTAGTTCAATATATAAAAATCATATTTTTATTTCGAAGTTCTATATATAAAAATCCTATTTTTATTTCGAAGTTCAATATATAAAAATCATATTTTTATTTCGAAGTTCAATATATAAAAATCATATTTTTATTTCGAAGTTCAATATATAAAAATCATATTTTTATTTCGAAGTTCAATATATAAAAATCATATTTTTATTTCGAAGTTCAATATATAAAAATCATATTTTTATATCCACTTCATATATTTAAAAATCGAATTTTGACTTCGTTATTCAATATATAAAAATCGAAATTTTACTCCACTCCTTAATATATAAAAATTATATTTTTATAACGCTAATTTCTATATAGAAATTATATTTTTATTTCTACACTATGCAGATAAAAATCACATTTTTCTACCGCTACTATATAGATAAAAATCCTATCTTTACCTTGATATTCATGTAGTAAAAATCGAATCTTTATATCGCTATTTTCTATATAAAGATTATACCTTTATATCGCTACATAAATAAAAATCTCGTTTTTATTTTATGTTGTCTACATAAAAATCACTTCCTTTCTTCTAACTAAAAATCAAATCTTTAACTTTGCCATTCATGTATAAAAATCCGATGTTTATGAACCATTCCTACATATAAAATTACATGAATTCTACATAAATATCTAATCTTTATTACTCCTATATATATAAATAAAAACTATATTACTTCTATATTTAAAAACAATTGTATTTATATTTTCAAAGCAAGGTCAATTTCAGTTTCTAAAACAAGGACAATTTCAGTTTTTTTTTTTTTTTTTAAACAATGACAAATTATATTAAAACTGAAATTTAAACAAGGTAATATTTAAATAAGCTCCCACCTTTCCTTATCGTTTTGAGCTGCTCAAGTCTTCATCGAGGAGCACTGCTGTCGCAGGCCAAAACCCTTGACCGGATCGAGATCCGTGACCCCTACATCGAAGCCGCGGCCATCGCCTCCCTTTGCCTTGAAATTGGAGCAGCTCGCACCCGTATTGGCCCCGGGATTTGAAGTTAAGTCGGCGGTTCTCGTCGATTTGGATGGGGGTTTGGAGGGCAGGTCACGACGTTTATAGAAGAGGAGAGAGAGAAATAGGCACGAGTGGTGGAGGTGTGGTCAGAGATGGCGGTGCGCAAGGGTCCTCGATGGTGGCGGTGGTCGATTCCGTCGCTGGTGAGCGATTTGATTTCTTCTTTTTTTTTTTTCTGGGCGTTGACCGATTAAGAGGGAGAGGGGGGGTTATATGGTTTATATATATTTAATAATTTAATTAATATTTTATTTCCATCAAAAGTAACTTTCCAATACGAACTTCAAACAAGACCCACCGACTGTCGTCCCTAGCTAATTACCCCCATTCCGAACACAATGTGATATGTATCGTAAGCTGATTTGATCGTTTCGATTAGTTTCCGTTGAATTTACATTTAAATCACTATATTGAATTTTAAACGTACATTTCAAATTACCGGGGTCACATACTAACTCTAAAAATTCCAGAAAAATATTTTCTAGCTTCGTATTGACGATACGGTCCTAACAAAACTAGTTTCGTCGAATTCTGAGACCGTTGGAAAAATGGCCAATTTCCAGTCGATTAAAATCAACTGAAACCGGTCAAACGCGTTTTCCCTTGCCACACTCACATATGGATTCGAAAAATTATGAAATTTGGAATCTAGCAATAACTTTACACCACGGACCCAACAAAAGTGGTTTCGTCGAAATCCGAGGTCGTTTGCAAAATGTCCATTTTTAAGGGCCTGAATTCCATGGCGACTATTCAGAATTTTCAACTGGACATATCTTTTGATTCCCGATATGAAATCTTGATTTTTCGGATTCGTTGGAAAGATATTCACTATTAGATTCCATTATTTTTGGTTTCACTAAAATCCGGATTGTTTTGCACCCGGTACATTCAATTGAAGTTTGAAATCGAATTATCGAACTACCGCGCCATTTTCAATTCTATTTATAATTATATATAATTATTTATATTCCAACGACGACGTATATAATATATACGTCGAATTCCATTCAAAATAAATTTTCTCGTCGATATTATTTAAAATTATTCATTTTAAATAATCAAAATTCGCTACAATTGCTAAAATAAAAATTTTAAACTGGCCCAGATTTTCGGGTTATTACAGCCTTACGCTATGATTAGTGGATGGCCTTCTATACCGCGATATCCTGCCTCGAAGCAGGATGGGTATTACTATGTTGACTAACATCTATGGATGCAGGAAAATAGGTTGGAGGAATCCAACTGGATTCCTCAAAAATATATATTATCTGTTTGTTTGTTTGATTTCATATATATTCGTATATGATGTGTTAAAAATCAAATGATTGAAAATTGGTTGATTCGATTGTTTAAGATTTCCCTAGGGCTTGAATATTGATTTATAAAAATATCGAAAAGGGTATTTGAGATTTAAAAAAAAACGGAATTCTATTTTTATAAATAGAATTTGAATTTTAAATAAAACTATAGAAAATATTAACTTGTTTGAAGGTATATAAAACAAGTATGAATTTATAAACTTTGTTTATAAATGAAAATATGGGATTTAAATCGAATTTATAAACTTTGTTTATAAATGAAAATATGGGATTTGAATTGAATTTATAAACGTCGTTTATAAATGGAAAGGTGGGATTTGAATTGAAGTTATAAACGTTGTTTATAAATAATGCCGAGAATTCAAATGGACTTTGAATATAAGGAATTGAAATAGAAATTTGAATAACAGAATTCAAATGGAGTTTAACTATAGAATTTGAATATAGTATTTCAAAAGGAATTTGGATATAGAAATTCAAAAAGACTTTGAATATAGAATTTGATTATAGAAATTCAAATGGACTTTAAACTAAAGATTTGAATATAGAAATTCAAATGGACTTAAACTATAGATTTGAATATAGAAATTCAAATGGACTTTAAACTATAGATTTGAATATAGAAATTCAAACGGACTTTAAACTATGGAATTTGAATAATAGAAGCGAATTGGAGTTTGAATATAGAATTCAAATATTAAAAGAGAAATGGACTAAAGAGATAATTAACAAATTGAGTTAAAACGATTTAGTTAAATAGATTGGGCATGTATAGATACAGGAGACAGGTTTGGAATAAAGTATAGAAGTGAAATAAATAGAATGCCCGACAAAAAGGTACGTATTTAATTCATATATGAGATTTTATGCGCCGTATCGGCAAGCCGCTTCGCTTTTTCTTTTTCTTTTTAAGATGAGAAGGACCGGGAAAGCTATTTGAAATTTCCCGATGCTCCCGGTACAAAGGAGGTTATGGCGAATTTTTCCGGGAATTTAAGGAGATAGAATATTTTTAAGATAATTTGATATTTAGAAATTAACTGTAATAACCCGGAAAATCTGGGCCAGTTTAAAATTTTTATTTTGGCAAGTTTAGCGGATTCTGAATATTTAAAATAGATTATTTTAAATAATATCGTCGAAAAATTTATTTTGAATAGAATTCGAACGAATATATTGATATACGTCGTCGTTAGAATATATAATAATTATATATAATTATAAAAGGAATTGAAAATGGCGCGGTAGTTCGATAATTCGATTTCTAATTTCAAATGAATATACAGAATTCATTATAAGTCAGAATTGAACGAAACAAGAAATATTTGAATCTGATGAAGAATATCTTTCTAACAAAGTTAACAAACTGAGATTTCACTTTAGAAATGATAAGATATGTCCAGTTGAAAATTCTGAATAGTTGCTATGGAATTCAGGCCCTTAAAAATGGACATTTTGCAAATGACCTCGGATTTCGACGAAACCACTTTTGTTAGATCCGCAGTGTCAAGTTATTGCTAGGTTTCAAATTTCATAATTTTTCGAATCAATATGTGAGCGTGGCAAAGGAAAACGCGTTTGACCAGTTTCCGTTGATTTTAATCGATTGGAAATTGGCCATTTTTCCAACGGTCTCAGAATTTGACGAAACTAGTTTTGTTAGGACCGTATCGTCAATACGAAGGTAGAAAATATTTTTCTGGAATTTTTCTAGTTAGTATGTGACCCCGGTAATTTGAGATGTACGTTTAAAATTCAATAAAGTGATTTAAATGTAAATTTAACAGAAACCGATTGTAACAGCCGAATCAGCAGACGATACATATCCCATTGTGTTCGGAATGGGGGTAGTTAGCTATGGACGACAGTCGGTGGGTCCCGTTTCGAGGACGAAATAAAAAGTCAACTTTAATTGAATAATAAAATAAAATAAATAAATAATATTTATATAACTTTCCTTATTTTCTCTCACTCCCTCTCTCTTCTATTTCATAACAGAAAAAAAAAAAAAGTAAAATCGAAATCGCGATCGCCCCCCCCCCCCCCCCGTAGCCATCGTCGCCGTCGCCCTCACCGATGGACACCGCGACCCCCTCCCTCAGCTCGCCGCCCTCCCCTTCTCCTCCTCCGCCACCTCGAAGCTCCGACCCCCCCTGCCCTAATCGACAGCCACAAAAACCCCGCCTCTCCCATTCGCCGACGCCGCCCTTCCCCTATCGCTCCTCCTCCCACGAGCCTCCAGAACCGCCGCGTCCCCCCCCTCCTTCGCCTGAGCGCGCCGATCAGGCCTCCCCCTATCCATCGCAGATTTCTGTAAGTTTTTTTTTTATTTACCTGAATTTTATATATTATATAAACTGATTTTTAAAGAAAATATAATATAAAAACTGATTTGGTTTGGAAATTAAAAACTGATTTTTTTTTTTAGGAAATTAAAAACTGATTTGAAATTGATTTTTAAAACTGATTTGTATATGATTTTAAAACTGATTTTTATTTATTTTTAAAACTGGATTTTCTTTATTTTTAAAACTGTTTTTTTTTTTTACTTTAAAGCTAAATTTTATTTTATGTTGTAAGTGATAAAAAGGTAATCTTTTATATAACATGGAAGTAAAAATATAATTTTTATATAATAAAAATGTGATCTTTATTGAAGTAGCCATGTAAAAATATGATTTTTTATATTTTTAAAGTATTAAAAATATAATCTTTATAGGATAGAGAATATAAAGATATCATCTTTGTGTATGTAACGAAATAAAAATCTGATTTTTATTTTATATACGTTGAGATAAAGTGGTGGTTTTTATAAAGGCGAAAACTTTATTTTTATAAAGGTGAAATCTATATTTTTGAAATGGGATTTTTATATATTGAACTTTGAAATAAAAATTCGATTTTTATATATTGAACTTTGAAATAAAAATTCGATTTTTATATATTGAACTTTGAAATAAAAATTCGATTTTTATATATTGAACTTTGAAATAAAAATTCGATTTTTATATATTGAACTTTGAAATAAAAATTCGATTTTTATATATTGAACTTTGAAATAAAAATTCGATTTTTATATATGTAGTGGCTACGGGCAACAAAGGCGATAAAAAGGCGAGTTGGCGAAGATTTCCTGCGTTAGAAGTGCCGTGGAGCTAGGATTGCTATATGTGAGAACTTCTCACCTTTCAATTTAATTTTTCTAGTTATATATATACTAGGATGCAGACGGTGCTTAGTAGCACCCGACACAATCGTCCACAGACCATGGACTTGTTTGTTTGACTGTTTGGTGATTGATTGCGATATTGGTTTGAATGTGGTTTGTGGTGTGAAAAATCGAATCGATAAATTGATTAGGATTAGACGTGCGCCGTTATAAGGCGAAGGAGTAAGGCTAGGTTAGACCCTTACTCCAAAATTTTGTGGTTTGCATAACGAAAGTGAATTTGATTGATGTGTGAATGGCGTGGGCCTTCACTAGACCGGGGATAAGGCTAGGCCTTGTCCCGTTTCTAGTATCGTGCCGTTATGCCGCCGAAATTTTCTAAAACATGTTAGAAAAATAAAAATAACATTTGATTTGAAGAATGAACTGAATAGATATTCATATGTCGAAATAAAATATTTTATCGTTAAAAATATAATTTTTAACGTGAATATGAATATAGTGAAAGTGAATAAAATAAATATTCATTTACAAACCGGACGGTTTGTTTATGTACACCTATTTGATTGATATTGATTGGGTCGATAAATTTTACACATCGCCCAACTGCACAAATAAAATCTGTGCTTGATTGTTTGAAACCCTACACGGGTGTTGGGATGAAATATGAAGTTCACTCATCCTGATTGATTAAATATGTCGATCGATTGATTGACAGGCTGTTATAAGCGTTAGATATCTATATTTGATGCTTATACAGTGTAGTGCACTTTGGTTGATGGTTGATTATTTTTCAATACTATTATATACATGTGATGTATGAAAATCCATATAATTAATTTTATATGGTGATTGATTGGGCCTCATTCCAATTTGAAAAATAAAGAATATATAAAATAAAGGTTCATGTGTTGACTATACTCATCCGTTGGGATTAGTCATGTGTTGAACGAATTATTTTTATAATAAAATTTACATCTTTATCAATATAAAATAAAGGTTCATGTGTTGACTATACTCATTCGTTGGGATTAGTCATGTGTTGAACGAATTATTTTTATAATAAAATTTACATCTTTATCAATATAAAATAAAGGTTCATGTGTTGACTATACTCATCCGTTGGGATTAGTCATGTGTTGAACGAATTATTTTTATAATAAAATTTACATCTTTATCAATATAAAATAAAGGTTCATGTGTTGACTGTACTCATCCGTTGAGATTAGTCATGTGTTGAACGAAATAATTTAACCAAAAATAGTCACACATGGACGGTACTCATTCGTTGAGATTAGTCGTGTGTTGACAAAAAGAAATATTTGAAATAGAATATATAAAGCCGTGTTGAATAGTGATGCGCCATTTTGACGCGAACGATATATAACGATTTCGAAATGAATTGAATATACAAAGTTTTCGAAATGAATTGAATATACAAAGTTTTCGAAATGAATTGAATATACAAAGTTTTCGAAATGAATTGAATATATAAAGTTTTCGAAATAAATTGAACATATAAAGTTTTCGAAATGAATTGAATATATAAAGTTTTCGAAATGAATTGAATACATAAAGGTTTCGAAATGAATTGAACATATAACGATTTCGATTTGAATTGAATATAAAACGATTTCGAATTGAATGGAATAGAAAACCAATTTGATTTCAAATTGAATATATATTGAACTTGATTCAAATAGAAAACGAAACGAATTGGATTTGAATAGAAAATGAGTTTGAATCGAATATAAAACCAATTTGAATTGAATTAAATTGAAAACGAATTCAAAATTGAATTGAAAGCGAATTGAAATGAATTCAAATTTAATTGAAATTTGAATTGAATAGAAATGAATTTTAAAACGAGTTTTTAAAGAAGAATTCAATTTTGCTTTGGATTGAAATAGAAGTTGAAATGGTTCTTGAAACGAATTTAAAACTATTTATATAATTCGTTTTAAATAGAAATCGACGAAATATATATATTATATATATTATATATATAATATAATGGCCTGAATAGAACGCGCCGCGCCGCGGCAGTTCGTGAATTTCGACCATTTATTTCAAACGGACATTACGGGAGATCCGACCGTCGGATTCTCCTAAAACCGGAACCGTTGGGTTCGTATCGAAAAGAGCTTTCTAAAGAATATTAGAAATTCAAAATCTAACGGTTGGATTTGGAGATACGTCCAAATCAAATTCGAAAAAGGTCGCTATAAGTGCAGTTCGATGGCCATTGTTGGAAATCGACTGTACGGGCCTTGATAAAATTATTAAAAATAGTAATAATTTATGTAAAATCATAAGAAATGATTTGGGAAGAATTGGGATGAAAAACTCCATATTGTAATGATAAAAATAGATTTTTATCGAAATGAACTAGTTTTGAACTAAATTTAAAACCTAATTATTTTTAAATAAAGAAATTAGATTTAAAAGGGGTTTTAAATAATCAGGATTTCTAATATATTTGATTGGATTTGAAATGGGTTTATCGTGAACTGTGTTTTAAATAACACTAGTTCTTTAACCCGATAACAAATAGAATGTGATTTGGGTTTGTCGTGAACTGTGTTTTAAATAACACCTAGTTCTTTAACCCAGTAAAAGGAGTTCTAACGAATCTGCAATTAGATTGAAATGTGAATCTATAATCTAAATTATCAAATTTAGAAATGAGCGGGAATGGAGTATTACCAGTTTTGCTCCAAAACGATAGTTAAATCTTTAATTAGATTTGAACGTGAAATGGTAATTAATTTTACCGATAACACCACGGTGTTAGATATGGAGTATTACCAGTTTTGCTTCATGGGATGAATAGGTTGGGATTGGGAAATAAAATAAATAATTACTTCGTTACGGTTCGCTAATCTCGACTAGTTGGAAAAACCATAACTTGGTTTTAAATGACATCCAAAGGAAGATTACAGGATAAATTTTAAAGAATTTATCTTGGATAAAATTAATGGGAACTTTTCCCTAAGAATGTGGAATTTGGAAACTAGCTGTAGGTTGGCTAAGAAGAAGGGTTTCCTGGGTATTGATCTGATGTTGGTTTCGGCCTTCGGGGTTAATGTTTGGGAAATTGTTCTCTTGCTAATTTGCGGTTAGTGACTAATGAATTGGAATGAGGCGTATGTTGTGTTTGTGTAACATTTGTTTTAATATACGCGGGTTGTTCGGAAAGTCCGGGTTTATACCCATTCTGAATAACCGATTCGACGATAAGTCGAAGATGAAGACGGTGGTCGAAGACCGGAAGTCTTCACATCGTTTGGGCAATTACTAACGATCCTGATTGGGCTGTACACCCAAGAGGATGGAAATAGTTGGTGGTCGTCCAGACGTACTTGGAGATGGATGGATATGCGAGGAAAGTGCCTCCGGTTTCGTTCAGACCCAGAACGGACTTGTAAATGGATTATGTGTCTGACACGGGATTTTATTCTGTGTTGATTGATTTCTATTAAATATACATCTGTTTGGCGGCGGAGAATTTATTCTTTTGCTTAACGCCCTTCTCTGAGACGTACGAGCTCAGAGGTTGTATATCGATGGACATCAGTCGCATGGCATGAATTACCTGTGTGGCACGCTAAGATGCAAGGATCAAGGCTTCTGTTGAAAAGCAAAGTCTTGTGGTTGATGATCAAAGCACGCCTACGTGGCAGCTTTGTGTATAACGTGTATTCGCGAGCCTCACACCTCGGTATGAGTTAAAAACGGGATACGGACCGCTGGGAGAGCGCACGTTTCTTTCTAGCTTTGGTGGTGTCAGTGACTTACCAGCCCTGACATATATATACTTTTCACCTTTGTGGTTGTTGGAATGAGGCGCCTCGATTATAGGTCTGTAAGGACCGGGAAACGTGTGTTCAGGCATAATTAATCCTCTAACGTAAGTGAGGACCGGCCCAGCCGCATCCAGGGGTTACCCAGTGTGCGTAATCCTGAGGCATTTGCTAGAGTGTCTCGAACGCGGAGAGGAGCTTGCCCCTTGCCTCGACTCATGACGGAATCCAATTTCCGATACGTGTAATTCGTCTTTAATTGTAGAACTAGTATGGCGACATGATATATGGTACCCATGCCGTCTATGATTTATATTTATGATTGAAATTGTTTTGACACTATACACATATTATAGTATCAAATGATTTGTTTTAAACGTATCAAGCATGTTTGGCTATTATAAGGGAAAACCCTATCCCCCGGCTTGCGTTGCATTGTATGATAGGACCTGGGTCTTATAATAGCTTCATTTTTCGAAAAAGCATTGCGTTGTCTATTGATATGCACTGGTATTCTTGGGAGGAAACCCGTTCCGTGTTATGCGGCGTGGTCCCTTGAATTACTTTCTTTTAAAGTAAAGTTTAAATAACTGTTTTAGTTCTCACACCAGTCACATGACTGACCTGGAGTTTATTGTTTTAACCTAAACTCTGGGTGCCCCTATTTTCCGCACGGGCAGCTAGTAGTTTTGGTTTTGCAGATTTATATTCACAGGATCCTGGTTTACAGCTGGAATGATATCCGGAAAGCTCTGTATCCGTATATCACCTTCAGTTGTGCTTTATATTATTTTTCCGTTGCTATGTATTTAAATGAAATTTAAATCTCTGATATTTCTGTGTAATATTTATTCATTTATACTCTGTATATTCTTGTAATCTGATGCATTGTTGTAATATACAATGAAATGTTCTTCTGTTTGTGTTCTGGTTTGTCCTGTTCTCAACGTTCAGGGATTTCGAACGGTCTAGATCGGTTTAACGACTGATTCAGATCGAGCGAAATTCCAGGCCGTCACATTTGGTATCAGAGCTTTGGTTTACAGAGCTCGAGAACAAGACACATTAGAACCATACGAAAGAATTCATCAGATATTGGATTAGTAATATCCAATTAGAATGACTCGTTAGAGATAGGATCAGTAGTATCCTAGAACGGGTGTGAAGAGTATATTTTCCAAATAAAAACAATTTTGTTTTGAAAATTTAAACCATTTTAAACGTATTTGAATATTTATTTATTTGGAATATGGACAATCGAGTATATATAGATTTCGCGTATACGCGTCATGAACGTATATTCGAAGTTTTAATATATTGGATAGATATAGAATCATACTCTAGTGGCCCGAAGATGATTCTAATGATTGACTAGTTGTCATTAGTATTCATGTTCGAGTAACGAAGGTGTGATATCGATATATTTCCATTAGACTGGTGTGAGAACCAAAACTTATATAGTTAGAACACATAGTTGTGAATTGGCATCAAAAACATGATTTTCTTTATATATATCAAAATTATGAATTTGAAACTCTAATCCACTAATTGATTGATGTTTGTGTTGTTTGATAATTTTGAATCATTATGCCTAATTGCATCAAACATTGAACTGTATTGAAAATTGGTCGCATTTGCTTGCATATACATATACTTACATTGAACAGGTCGTAGCAAGGAGGCTAGAGCCGAGGAATAAAATTTGTTTGCCCGACAAATAGGTACATGTTTACTACATAATTTACTGTTTTGTTTGGGTGATGATGATTTTGTGAGCCTATTGGCTAGCCGCTTGGCTTTTTCTTTTTCTTTTTGAGATCTGAAGGACCGGGGAAGCTATTTGAAATTCCCCGATGCTCCCATTGCAGGGGAGGTTATGGCGAAATTTTTTCGAAAATTTAGGGTGTTAGCCAAATTTTTGAAATTTTGAAAATTCTCAGAAACTGAAAAGTTGGAGAATGGAAGCCCGACCGAATGTAGATCTTAATAATCAAACCACTTTCGACTTTGTTCCTTTTCGGGGACGAAAAGTTTTAAGTGGGGGAGATTGTAATAACCCGGAAAATCTGGGCCAGTTTAAAATTTTTATTTTGGCAAGTTTAGCGGATTCTGAATATTTAAAATAGATTATTTTAAATAATATCGTCGAAAAATTTATTTTGAATAGAATTCGAACGAATATATTGATATACGTCGTCGTTAGAATATATAATAATTATATATAATTATAAAAGGAATTGAAAATGGCGCGGTAGTTCGATAATTCGATTTCTAATTTCAAATGAATATACAGAATTCATTATAAGTCAGAATTGAACGAAACAAGAAATATTTGAATCTGATGAAGAATATCTTTCTAACAAAGTTAACAAACTGAGATTTCACTTTAGAAATGATAAGATATGTCCAGTTGAAAATTCTGAATAGTCGCTATGGAATTCAGGCCCTTAAAAATGGACATTTTGCAAATGACCTCGGATTTCGACGAAACCACTTTTGTTAGATCCGCAGTGTCAAGTTATTGCTAGGTTTCAAATTTCATAATTTTTCGAATCAATATGTGAGCGTGGCAAAGGAAAACGCGTTTGACCAGTTTCCGTTGATTTTAATCGACTGGAAATTGGCCATTTTTCCAACGGTCTCAGAATTTGACGAAACTAGTTTTGTTAGGACCGTATCGTCAATACGAAGGTAGAAAATATTTTTCTGGAATTTTTCTAGTTAGTATGTGACCCCGGTAATTTGAGATGTACGTTTAAAATTCAATAAAGTGATTTAAATGTAAATTTAACAGAAACCGATTGTAACAGCCGAATCAGCTGACGATACATATCCCATTGTGTTCGGAATGGGGGTAGTTAGCTATGGACGACAGTCGGTGGGTCCCGTTTCGAGGACGAAATAAAAAGTCAACTTTAATTGAATAATAAAATAAAATAAATAAATAATATTTATATAACTTTCCTTATTTTCTCTCACTCCCTCTCTCTTCTATTTCATAACAGAAAAAAAAAAGAAAAAAAAGTAAAATCGAAATCGCGATCGCCCCCCCCCCCGTAGCCATCGTCGCCGTCGCCCTCACCGATGGACACCGCGACCCCCTCCCTCAGCTCGCCGCCCTCCCCTTCTCCTCCTCCGCCACCTCGAAGCTCCGACCCCCCCTGCCCTAATCGACAGCCACAAAAACCCCGCCTCTCCCATTCGCCGATGCCGCCCTTCCCCTATCGCTCCTCCTCCCACGAGCCTCCAGAACCGCCGCGTCCCCCCCCTCCTTCGCCTGAGCGCGCCGATCAGGCCTCCCCCTATCCATCGCAGATTTCTGTAAGTTTTTTTTTTTATTTACCTGAATTTTATATATTATATAAACTGATTTTTAAAGAAAATATAAAAACTGATTTGGTTTGGAAATTAAAAACTGATTTTTTTTTTTTTTTAGGAAATTAAAAACTGATTTGAAATTGATTTTTAAAACTGATTTGTAGATGATTTTAAAACTGATTTTTATTTATTTTTAAAACTGGATTTTCTTTATTTTTAAAACTGTTTTTTTTTTTTACTTTAAAGCTAAATTTTATTTTATGTTGTAAGTGATAAAAAGGTAATCTTTTATATAAGATGGAAGTAAAAATATAATTTTTATATAATAAAAATGTGATCTTTATTGAAGTAGCCATGTAAAAATATGATTTTTTATATTTTTAAAGTATTAAAAATATAATCTTTATAGGATAGAGAATATAAAGATATCATCTTTGTGTATGTAACGAAATAAAAATCTGATTTTTATTTTATATACGTTGAGATAAAGTGGTGGTTTTTATAAAGGCGAAAACTTTATTTTTATAAAGGTGAAATCTATATTTTTGAAATGGGATTTTTATATATTGAACTTTGAAATAAAAATTCGATTTTTATATATTGAACTTTGAAATAAAAATTCGATTTTTATATATTGAACTTTGAAATAAAAATTCGATTTTTATATATGTAGTGGCTACGGGCAACAAAGGCGATAAAAAGGCGAGTTGGCGAAGATTTCCTGCGTTAGAAGTGCCGTGGAGCTAGGATAGCTATATGTGAGAACTTCTCACCTTTCAATTTAATTTTTCTAGTTATATATATACTAGGATGCAGACGGTGCTTAGTAGCACCCGACACAATCGTCCACAGACCATGGACTTGTTTGTTTGACTGTTTGGTGATTGATTGCGATATTGGTTTGAATGTGGTTTGTGGTGTGAAAAATCGAATCGATAAATTGATTAGGATTAGACGTGCGCCTTTTTAAGGCGAAGGAGTAAGGCTAGGTTAGACCCTTACTCCAAAATTTTGTGGTTTGCATAACGAAAGTGAATTTGATTGATGTGTGAATGGCGTGCGCCTTCACTAGACCGGGGATAAGGCTAGGCCTTGTCCCGTTTCTAGTATCGTGCCGTTATGCCGCCGAAATTTTCTAAAACATGTTAGAAAAATAAAAATAACATTTTATTTAAAGAATGAACTGAATAGATATTCATATGTCGAAATAAAATATTTTATCGTTAAAAATATAATTTTTAACGTGAATATGAATATAGTGAAAGTGAATAAAATAAATATTCATTTACAAACCGGACGGTTTGTTTATGTACACCTATTTGATTGATATTGATTGGGTCGATAAATTTTACACATCGCCCAACTGCACAAATAAAATCTGTGCTTGATTGTTTGAAACCCTACACGGGTGTTGGGATGAAATATGAAGTTCACTCATCCTGATTGATTAAATATGTCGATCGATTGATTGACAGGCTGTTATAAGCGTTAGATATCTATATTTGATGCTTATACAGTGTAGTGCACTTTGGTTGATGGTTGATTATTTTTCAATACTATTATATACATGTGATGTATGAAAATCCATATAATTAATTTTATATGGTGATTGATTGGGCCTCATTCCAATTTGAAAAATAAAGAATATATAAAATAAAGGTTCATGTGTTGACTATACTCATCCGTTGGGATTAGTCATGTGTTGAACGAATTATTTTTATAATAAAATTTACATCTTTATCAATATAAAATAAAGGTTCATGTGTTGACTATACTCATTCGTTGGGATTAGTCATGTGTTGAACGAATTATTTTTATAATAAAATTTACATCTTTATCAATATAAAATAAAGGTTCATGTGTTGACTATACTCATCCGTTGGGATTAGTCATGTGTTGAACGAATTATTTTTATAATAAAATTTACATCTTTATCAATATAAAATAAAGGTTCATGTGTTGACTGTACTCATCCGTTGAGATTAGTCATGTGTTGAACGAAATAATTTAACCAAAAATAGTCACACATGGACGGTACTCATTCGTTGAGATTAGTCGTGTGTTGACAAAAAGAAATATTTGAAATAGAATATATAAAGCCGTGTTGAATAGTGATGCGCCATTTTGACGCGAACGATATATAACGATTTCGAAATGAATTGAATATACAAAGTTTTCGAAATGAATTGAATATACAAAGTTTTCGAAATGAATTGAATATACAAAGTTTTCAAAATGAATTGAATATATAAAGTTTTCGAAATAAATTGAACATATAAAGTTTTCGAAATGAATTGAATATATAAAGTTTTCGAAATGAATTGAATACATAAAGGTTTCGAAATGAATTGAACATATAACGATTTCGATTTGAATTGAATATAAAACGATTTCGAATTGAATGGAATAGAAAACCAATTTGATTTCAAATTGAATATATATTGAACTTGATTCAAATAGAAAACGAAACGAATTGGATTTGAATAGAAAATGAGTTTGAATCGAATATAAAACCAATTTGAATTGAATTGAATTGAAAACGAATTCAAAATTGAATTGAAAGCGAATTGAAATGAATTCAAATTTAATTGAAATTTGAATTGAATAGAAATGAATTTTAAAACGAGTTTTTAAAGAAGAATTCAATTTTGCTTTGGATTGAAATAGAAGTTGAAATGGTTCTTGAAACGAATTTAAAACTATTTATATAATTCGTTTTAAATAGAAATCGACGAAATATATATATTATATATATTATATATATAATATAATGGCCTGAATAGAACGCGCCGCGCCGCGGCAGTTCGTGAATTTCGACCATTTATTTCAAACGGACATTACGGGAGATCCGACCGTCGGATTCTCCTAAGACCGGAACCGTTGGGTTCGTATCGAAAAGAGCTTTCTAAAGAATATTAGAAATTCAAAATCTAACGGTTGGATTTGGAGATACGTCCAAATCAAATTCGAAAAAGGTCGCTATAAGTGCAGTTCGATGGCCATTGTTGGAAATCGACTGTACGGGCCTTGATAAAATTATTAAAAATAGTAATAATTTATGTAAAATCATAAGAAATGATTTGGGAAGAATTGGGATGAAAAACTCCATATTGTAATGATAAAAATAGATTTTTATCGAAATGAACTAGTTTTGAACTAAATTTAAAACCTAATTATTTTTAAATAAAGAAATTAGATTTAAAAGGGGTTTTAAATAATCGGGATTTCTAATATATTTGATTGGATTTGAAATGGGTTTATCGTGAACTGTGTTTTAAATAACACTAGTTCTTTAACCCGATAACAAATAGAATGTGATTTGGGTTTGTCGTGAACTGTGTTTTAAATAACACCTAGTTCTTTAACACAGTAAAAGGAGTTCTAACGAATCTGCAATTAGATTGAAATGTGAATCTATAATCTAAATTATCAAATTTAGAAATGAGCGGGAATGGAGTATTACCAGTTTTGCTCCAAAACGATAGTTAAATCTTTAATTAGATTTGAACGTGAAATGGTAATTAATTTTACCGATAACACCACGGTGTTAGATATGGAGTATTACCAGTTTTGCTTCATGGGATGAATAGGTTGGGATTGGGAAATAAAATAAATAATTACTTCGTTACGGTTCGCTAATCTCGACTAGTTGGAAAAACCATAACTTGGTTTTAAATGACATCCAAAGGAAGATTACAGGATAAATTTTAAAGAATTTATCTTGGATAAAATTAATGGGAACTTTTCCCTAAGAATGTGGAATTTGGAAACTAGCTGTAGGTTGGCTAAGAAGAAGGGTTTCCTGGGTATTGATCTGATGTTGGTTTCGGCCTTCGGGGTTAATGTTTGGGAAATTGTTCTCTTGCTAATTTGCGGTTAGTGACTAATGAATTGGAATGAGGCGTATGTTGTGTTTGTGTAACATTTGTTTTAATATACGCGGGTTGTTCGGAAAGTCCGGGTTTATACCCATTCTGAATAACCGATTCGACGATAAATCGAAGATGAAGACGGTGGTCGAAGACCGGAAGTCTTCACATCGTTTGGGCAATTACTAACGATCCTGATTGGGCTGTACACCCAAGAGGATGGAAATAGTTGGTGGTCGTCCAGACGTACTTGGAGATGGATGGATATGCGAGGAAAGTGCCTCCGGTTTCGTTCAGACCCAGAACGGACTTGTAAATGGATTGTGTGTCTGACACGGGATTTTATTCTGTGTTGATTGATTTCTATTAAATATACATCTGTTTGGCGGCGGAGAATTTATTCTTTTGCTTAACGCCCTTCTCTGAGACGTACGAGCTCAGAGGTTGTATATCGATGGACATCAGTCGCATGGCATGAATTGCCTGTGTGGCACGCTAAGATGCAAGGATCAAGGCTTCTGTTGAAAAGCAAAGTCTTGTGGTTGATGATCAAAGCACGCCTACGTGGCAGCTTTGTGTATAACGTGTATTCGCGAGCCTCACACCTCGGTATGAGTTAAAAACGGGATACGGACCGCTGGGAGAGCGCACGTTTCTTTCTAGCTTTGGTGGTGTCAGTGACTTACCAGCCCTGACATATATATACTTTTCACCTTTGTGGTTGTTGGAATGAGGCGCCTCGATTATAGGTCTGTAAGGACCGGGAAACGTGTGTTCAGGCATAATTAATCCTCTAACGTAAGTGAGGACCGGCCCAGCCGCATCCAGGGGTTACCCAGTGTGCGTAATCCTGAGGCATTTGCTAGAGTGTCTCGAACGCGGAGAGGAGCTTGCCCCTTGCCTCGACTCATGACGGAATCCAATTTCCGATACGTGTAATTCGTCTTTAATTGTAGAACTAGTATGGCGACATGATATATGGTACCCATGCCGTCTATGATTTATATTTATGATTGAAATTGTTTTGACACTATACACATATTATAGTATCAAATGATTTGTTTTAAACGTATCAAGCATGTTTGGCTATTATAAGGGAAAACCCTATCCCCCGGCTTGCGTTGCATTGTATGATAGGACCTGGGTCTTATAATAGCTTCATTTTTCGAAAAAGCATTGCGTTGTCTATTGATATGCACTGGTATTCTTGGGAGGAAACCCGTTCCGTGTTATGCGGCGTGGTCCCTTGAATTACTTTCTTTTAAAGTAAAGTTTAAATAACTGTTTTAGTTCTCACACCAGTCACATGACTGACCTGGAGTTTATTGTTTTAACCTAAACTCTGGGTGCCCCTATTTTCCGCACTGGCAGCTAGTAGTTTTGGTTTTGCAGATTTATATTCACAGGATCCTGGTTTACAGCTGGAATGATATCCGGAAAGCTCTGTATCCGTATATCACCTTCAGTTGTGCTTTATATTATTTTTCCGTTGCTATGTATTTAAATGAAATTTAAATCTCTGATATTTCTGTGTAATATTTATTCATTTATACTCTGTATATTCTTGTAATCTGATGCATTGTTGTAATATACAATGAAATGTTCTTCTGTTTGTGTTCTGGTTTGTCCTGTTCTCAACGTTCAGGGATTTCGAACGGTCTAGATCGGTTTAACGACTGATTCAGATCGAGCGAAATTCCAGGCCGTCACATTAACATATCAAAATATATAGAAGTCGATAAGAAAACGAACTTAGAAATAGAATAGTATAATCAAAAAGGAAGGCTAGGAATAAAATCTAGTAAGAATAGAAAGAGAAAGTATATATGTGTTTAAAAGTGAAGAAGTAGTTCTATGGTATTGGTTATTCGAGTAAGTAGTCTTGTCTGTTTTGACGTTAAATGTTATTCAGTCAAGGTCTGAGAGGTAATTATACCCCAACTTGGTTGATTTCGTGATATACCGATAAGTGGCAAGATTCAGGCTCGAAGATCAATGTTGAATAAGAGTTAGTTGAATATAGTATTTGGGTTGTCGTAACGATGTTTTACACAACATCCGTTTTAACCCAAATAAATGTAAGCTTGGAAATAGAATAATAAATATTTCTAAAGCTAGAAAATAAAAGAAGGCGATATATGGAAATGTTTTCCAAATAACGTATAAGGCCAATATAGTTATTGAAAATATTTGTTTAACAAATATTGATAAGAAATAGAGAAGAGATTTAATTAATAGAATATTAATTAAAGGTTCAGTGATTGTTGGATGTTTGGATGAACACTTGTTTTATTCGATAGTTAAATCATCGACTATCGAAACACTTGTTTTTATTCGATAGTTAAATCACAGACTATCGAGGTTTTGACCATCGTTGTCAATATGGAGAGACCGGTTGGATTATTATCCGAAGAACCACTCCATATCGGCAGTAGCGTGCGAATCAGATAATATAAAGATAATCGAAGACGGAGTAGAGTGCAAGGACTTTTTCTATTTATAGAAATAGTGCCTTCAGTTCATCCTGTTCCTGGGTGACTTGAATGGATGAATGTCTGACAGAGTATTTCCAGAAAGGTCACGTACATTGATTTCTTCAACCGTACCAAGAGTGGAAGCGGAGAAGGAAACTTCTTTTAGCTAAAACGTAATGTACTGTTGTAGACATCAATTAATGATTTTCGATGGATCTGACGATGTGACATTCGAAGTGAATCTGGTGTGATGATAAAGAGTAGCTTCTAGCCTCATCAACCGGTAAATGACAGAAATCAGGCAAGTAGCATGGCTATGTAGGTCGCACCTATTAGGGTGTATAATCACCTGATCTAGAGTTTCATTTACTTCTAAAAATCTATTGTTGATGCTGTCCCATTCGGGAAACGGTTGCTGATCCCAACTGTTGGTGATATGCATTCGATACACTCAAGCGAAATGAGTGGTCGGTCATGTGTGGCCGGGTTGCAAGATGTTCTTGTTGAACCCAGTGTATTCCTCTCTAGTGGTACACGAGCGAAAGGTGGTTCCATACCTTGTCATAGTTGGAAATCCATTACCCAATACGTGCTTGCGGTTTTGATTGTATACTATATATGTAGAACGTGAGATGAAAGTGTTTCTGCTAGATGATTATATATATACTGTGGTTGATAGACATTATTATAATATCAAAAGGTTTTTGATATAAAGATATTTTGGATTCTCATAAGGGAAAAACTCGTTCCGTTATGCGGCGTGGTCTTATGAGATATCCTTTACTTGTTCGAAATGTTTTTAAACTATTTTACTCATACTAGTCCCATGACCGACCCGGAGTTTACTTTGTTGTTTTGCCTAAACTCTTGGGTGCCTAAATTTGTACGCGCAGTCAAGTAGTCGGGAATTTACAGATATACTGGAAGAGCTTGGAGCAGGAAGCTTCAGGATCATATAGCTATAGTTATTTCCGCTGTGTTGTAAGTGATGTACTTTGATATTGATGTATATTCAAGTACAGATGTATATTTCAAGTTATGTTATATATATTATATGTTATTCGTTCCGCTGTGAGATTCGTGTTACTCTGATGTTGTGTTCTTCTTCTTCTATTCTAAGTTTCTACCTTATCTTTCCTCACCCTCTAATTTCTTTCACTAATTACCAGGATTTTTCGATGTTTTGGTTATCGACATCGAGTTTATGTCGATAACCAAAGTCGTTGAAAATCCGGGTCATTACAAGTTTACTTTGATAAAAATCTATTTTTATCTTTTCAAATATGGAGTTTTTCATCCCAATTCTTCTCAAATCATTTCTTAAGATTTTACACAAATTATTGATATTTTTAATAATTTTATCAAGGATCGTACAGTCGATTTCCATCAACGACCATCGAACTGCACTTACAGTGACCTTTTCCAAATTTGATTTGGACATAATTCCAAAACCGATCGTTATATTTCTAACTTCAAATATTCGTTAGAAAGCTCTTTTCGATACGAACCCAAAGGTTCTGGTTTTAGGAGAATCCGACTGTCGGATCTCCCGCAATATCCATTCGAAATCAATGGTTGAAATTCGCGAACTACCGCGGCGCGGCCTATTCAGGCCATTATATATATAACATATATATTATATATATTTCTTCGATTTCCTTTCAAAACATTTTTTATAAATCGTTTAAATTTGTTTTCAAATTGATTTCAACTTCTTATTCGATTTCAAATCAAAATTGAATCTTTCCAATATAAATTCGTTTTAAATTCATTTCAACTAGATTTCAATTCAAATTCATTTCAATTCAAATTGATTTCAATTCAATTCAATTTCAATACGTTTTAAATTCAATTCAAAACGATTTCAATTCTATTTCAATCTAATTCGAATTTCAATTCTTTTCTATTTAATTCGAATTTCAATTCATTTCAATTTAATTCGAATTTCAATTCATTTCAATTTAATTTGAATTTCAATTCATTTCAATTTAATTCGAATTTCAATTCATTTCAAAATAATTCGAATTTCAATTCATTTCAAAATATCATATTTCAAAATCACTTTTGATATTCATTATAAAATGAATAAAATCGATATAAATATCGTTCACGTCGAAATGGCGTCAATCTAATCAACACTGCTTTTATTCAACAAATGAAATTATTTTCTTATTTTCCAAATTTAAATGGGGCCTAATCAATTACCATATAGTGTAAATTATGTGGATTTTCTACAACACATGTATATTTCAACAATGACAAATAATCATCCATCATCCAAAGTGCATTCCACACTGTATAAGCATCAAATATAAATATTCATCGCTTATAACAGTCTGTCAATCAATCGACCGACATACAACAAATTATTGGTATTAGTGTATGTCATATATCATCCCAATACCCGTGTAGGGTTTCAAAAAATCAAACACAGATTTTTATTTGTGCAGTTGAGCGATGTGTAAATTTTATCGTCCCAATCAATATTAGTCAAATGTGTGTATATAAACAAATCGTCCGATTTGTTCATATTTATTTCATTTTAAATACACGTTAAAAATTCTATTTTCAACTATAAAATATTTTTAACTATATACATATTTTATATTATTTCATTTCACATCACACAATCAACTACACATCAAAATCAAACAAACAAGCATACAAGCCGTCCATGGATTGTGGACGACGGGTGTCGGGTTGTAACAACCCAGAAATTCTGAGCTAATTTAAAAATTTTATTTTGGCAATTTTAATGAATTTTGAACATTTAAAATGAACTATTTTAAATAATATCGACGAGAAATTTATTAATAGAATTAGAACGTACATATTATATACGTCGTCGTTATAATATAAATATTTATTTTATAGTTATAAATAGAACTGAAAATTGCGCGGTAGTTCGATAATTCAATTTCAAATTTCAATTGAACATACAGGGTGCAAAATAAACCGGATTTTAGTGAAACCAAAAATATTTGAATCTAATTGATAATATCTTTCCAACGAATCCAGAAAATTGAAATTTCATAGCGGGAATCAAAAGATATGTCCAGTTGAAAATTTTAGAATAGTCGCTATGGAATTTCCAGCCCTTGAAAATAACCATTTTGCAAACGACCTCGAATTTCGACGAAACCACTTTTGTTGGGTCCGTGATGTCAAGTTATTGCTAGATTCCAATTTTTGTAATTTTTCGAATCAATATGTGAGTGTGGCAAAGGAATACGCGTTTGACCAGTTTCAATTGATTTTAATCGACTGGAAAATGGTCATTTTTCAAACGGTCTCAGAATTCGACGAAATTAATTTTGTTAGGACCGTATCGCCAATACGAAGCTAGAAAATATTTTTCTGGAATTTTTCGAGTTAGTACGTGACCCCGGTAAATTGGAATGTACGTTTAAAATTCAATATAATGATTTAACTGTAAATTTGACGAAAACTGATCGAAACGATCGAATCAGCCTACGATATATATCCCATTGTGTTCGGAATAGGGGTAATTAGCTATGGATGACAGGCGGTGGACCTCGATTGGAGTTCGAATTAAAAAGTCAACTTTTTGAATTTAAAAATAAATAATATATATATATATATATTATTACATAAGGCCCCCAACCTTTTTCCCTCTCTCCCGTTAGAAGCGATTTAGGTCAAAATAAAAAAAGAAAAAGAAAAAGAAGACGACGGAGGAGCAGCGGTCACTCCTCTGATCGGAGCGCCGCCACCGCCCAAGGTGGCGCAGCCCACCGCGCCCCCACCAGACCCCCTCCTCTCGCCGTTTTCCCTCTCCTCTTCCATCGACATTCGCCAAAACCTCGAACCCCCAAATCTCGTCCAACCCTAGCCTCCTCCAGACCTCACACCACCGCGATCCGCCAGAATCCGCCTCCACCGACCTCCCCGGGTCCAGTCAGCCCCTCTGCCCTCACCACCTCACCGCTGTCACCCACTACAATGCCGCGCCTCCCTTTTCTTGATGGGAAGACCCCCATTTCCCAAAGCAGTCGTCGTGGACCATCCTAAGGCCACCGCTGACCGGCCGAGCACTCTCCTCCAATAGAAAGTGAGTTTTATTCCACTTTGTTTAGTTTAAATAATGTAAATATCAGTTTTTGCTTATATATAATGTATAAAATAGTGATTTATATATGTATATATATATATGTAATAACGAGGGAAAGGTGTGATTTTTATAGTGATGATATGAAAAGGCGAAATCTTTATATTTGGTAAGGCGAAATCTTTATATTTGAAAAGGCAAAATCTTTATATTTGAAAACGTGAAATCTCAATATTTGAAAAGGCGAAATCTTTATATTGGAAAAGGCGAAGTGTGAAGACCCGTAACTTCCCCGTAAAGGAAAGCGTCGGATAGTTCGAGAACAAACCACAACAGAGCGCATACAGAAGAACATTTCATTGTATATTACAACAATGCATCAGAATACAAGAATATACAGAGTATAAATGAATATTACACAGAAATATCAGAGATTTAAATTACATTTAAATACATAGCAGCGGAAAATAATACAATACACAACTAGAATGAGATATACGGATACAAAGCTTTCCGGATATCGTTCCAGCTGTAAACCAGGATCCTGTGAATATAAATCTGCAAAACCAAAACTACTAGCTGCCCGTGTCAAAATAAGGGCACCCAGAGTTTAGGTTAAAACAATAAACTCCAGGTCAGTCATGTGACTGGTGTGAGAACTAAAACAGTTATTAATCTTTATTTTCAAAGCTAGGTAAATCAAGGGACCACGCCGTATAACACGGAACGGGTTTCCTCCCAAGAATACCAGTGCATAAAACAAACAGCGCAATGCTAAATAAAGAAAAATGAAGCTGTTATAAGACCCAGGTCCCATCACACAATGCAACGCAGTCGAGGATAGGGTTTTCCCTTATAACAGCCAAAGAATGCTTGATACGTTTTAAAACAAATCATTTGATACTATTATAAGTGTATAAAACAACTTCAAATCATAAGTATCAATCATAGGCGGCATGAGCGCCCCATCCCACTATGTCGCCATATATAGGTTTACAAATAAAACCGCAAATGTCACGTATTTGGAAATTGGATTTCCGTCTATGAACCGAGGCAAAAGATAGTCCTCAACCGATTCGAGACTGCCTAGCCCGAGTCTCAGGATCAGAACGCATCGACCCTTGGATCCTCAGGGCCGGTCCACCGATGTGGATTAAACTTAAACCCTGGACACTGCGTTTCGCCGCCCTTTGGGGCGTAAGCGAGCCAACGAATGACTCCATCGGACCCGGATCGTCCGATCTAACCGAGGCGCCTCGCAACAGCAACAACCACATAAGTCAATCTCGTCAGGGCGTGTAAAACCACTGACGCCACTTCTAGCTAGGAGGAAACGCAGGCCCTCCCTGAGGTCCGTCTCCCGTTTTTGGTTCATACCTGGTGTGAAACACGCGAGGTAAACGTTACACAAAGCTACGCCACAAAGGCCGTGCTTTCATCATCAACCACAAGACTTTGCTTTTCAACAGAAGCCTTGATCATTTGCATCTTAGCATGCCACACAGGCAAACCATCCTATGCAACCGATATCAGTCACACAGAATGAAATCCGATGTCAGACACACAGTCCATTTACAAGTCCGTTCTGGGTCTGAACGAAACCGGAGGCACCTAGTACCCCGCATATCCATCGATCTCGAAGTACGTCTGGACGATCACCAACTGTTTCCATCTTCTTGGGTGTACAGCCCAATCAAGATCATCAGTTACCACCCAAACGACGTGAAGACTTCCGGTCTTCGACCATCGTCTTCATCTTCGACTTATCGTCGTATCAGTTATTCAGAATGGGATAAACCCGGTCTTCCCGAATAACTCGCGTATATTTTATAAAAGTGTTACACAAACACAACATACGCCTCATTCCAATTCATTAGTCACTAACCGTAAATTAATCAAGAGAATAATTCCCCAAATATTAACCCCGAAGGACGAAACCAACATCAGATCAATATCCAGAAAACCATTCTGCTTGGCTAACCGACAGTTAGTTTCTAAATTTCACATTCATAGGGAAAGATTCCCATTAATTTTATCAAAGATAAATTCCTTGAATTTATTCTTTAATCCATTTTTGAATATCAATTCAAACTAGTCGGGATTAGCGAACCTTACCGAAGTAATCATTTGTTTTAATTTCCCAATCCCAACCTATTCATCCCATGAAGTAAAACTGGTAATACTTCATATCTAACACCACAGTGTTATCGGTAAATTCAATTACCATTTCACGTTCAAATCTAATTAAAGATTTAACTATCGCCTGGAGCAAAACTGGTGATACTCCACTTTCGATCATTTCAATCTAATTAAAGATTCATTAAAACTCCACTTAGTTTTAATCTTCGACTGGGTTAAAGAATCAGTGTCATTTAAAACACGGTTCACGATAAACCCAAAATCACATTCATTAATTATCGGGTTAAAGAACGAGTGTTATTTAAAACACTGCTCACGATAAACCCAAAAATCAATATCAATTCAATTCCAATTAAATATTATTTAATTGGTACACTTCATTAAATCTAAATAAAAAGATTTAATCTTTTCTCAACTGGGTTCAAGAATAGTGTTTGTGAAGACACCATTCACGACAAACCCAAATCACATTCAATATTCAATACAAGGCTCTGAATAGAAAATATATCGGCTTATATTCAATATCGAATTCTACGACTAACAAATGTCGTATTGGAAATAACGATATCAATATATATCTTTCAAATTTCCATAACAACACCTGTATAATCACGAATTCCAACATCGAAATATTCCGAAGACAACTTCGATTCAAATCCACTCCAATGCAATCATTGGAAATTTTGGTTATTTTTAAAACCCTTTTCGAATTCAATTTATTTATTTAAAAATAAATAGAATTATAATTCTAGTTCAAAACTAGTTCATTTCGATAAAAATCTATTTTTATCTTTTCAAATATGGAGTTTTTCATCCCAATTCTTTCTAAATCATTTCTTATGATTTTACACAAATTATTACTATTTTTAATAATTTTATCAAGGCCCGTACAGTCGATTTCCATCAACGGCCATCGAACTGCACTTACAGCGACCTTTTTCGAATTTGATTTGGACGTATCTCCAAATCCAACCGTTAGATTTCAAATTTCTAACATTCATTAGAAAGCTCTTTTCGATACGAACCCAACGGTTCCGGTTTTAGGAGAATCCGACGGTCGGATCTCCCGTAATGTCCGTTCGAAATAAATGGTCGAAATTCGCGAACTGCCGCGACGCGGCGCGTTCTATTCCGGCCATTATATTATATATATAATATATATAATATATATTTCATCGATTTCTATTTAAAACGAATTATATTAATAGTTTTAAATTCGTTTCAAAAGCAATTTCAACTTCCATTTCAATTCAAATCAAAATTGAATTCTTCTTTATAAATTTGTTTCAAAATTCATTTCTATTCAATTCAAATTTCAATTCAATTTGAATTCATTTTCAATTCATTTCAAAATCGCTTTCAATTCAATTCATTTCGAAATCGTTTTCAATTCAATTCATTTCGAAATCGTTTTCAATTCAATTCATTTCGAAATCGTTTTCAATTCAATTCATTTCGAAATCGTTTTCAATTCAATTCATTTCGAAATCGTTTTCAATTCAATTCATTTCGAAATCGTTTTCAATTCATTTCTATTCGAAATCGTTTTCAATTCATTTCTATTCGAAATCGTTTTCAATTCATTTCTATTCGAAATCGAATAAATCGATATAAATATCGTTTACGTCAAAATGGCGTCAATCTAACCAACACGGCTTCACAAATTTCTATTTTCAAATATTCTATTTCAAATATTTCTTCTTCAAAATCGTTGTTATTATCAAAATATTTCGTTCAACACATGACCAATCTCAATGAATGAAACTGTCAACACATGAACTTTATTTTATATTGATAAAGATGCAAATTTTAATATTAAAATATTTCGTTCAACACATGACCAATCTCAATAGATGAGTACTGTCAACACATGAACTTTTATTTTTTTTATATTCTTTATTTTTCAAATTGGAATGAGGCCCAATCAATTACCATATAAAGTTCATTATATGGATTTTCATACAACACATGAATATCATAGCATTGAAAAATAATCAACCATCAACCAAAGTGCACTACACTGTATAAGCATCAAATATAGAGATCTAACGCTTATAACAGCATGTCAATCAATCGATCGACATATTTAATCAATCAGGATGAGTGAACTGCATATTTCATCCTAACACCCGTGTAGGGTTTCAAACAATCAAACAAATATTTTATTTGTGCAGTTGGGCGATGTGTAAAATTTATCGTCCCAATCAATGTCATTCAAATAGGTGTACATAAACAAACCGTCTGGTTTGTAAATGAATATTCTATTTTATTCACTTTCACGTTAAAAATTATATTTTTAACGATAAAACATTTTATTCCAACATATGAATTTCTATTCAGTTCATTCTTTAAATAAAATGATATTTTTATTTTTCTAACATATTTTAGAAAATTTCGGCGGCATAACGGCACGATACTAGAAACGGGACGAGGCCTAGCCTTATCCCCGGTCTAGTGAAGGCCCACGCCATTCACACATCAATCAAATCAATTTCGTTATGCAAACCACAAAATTTGGAGTAAGAGTCTAACCTAGCCTTACTCCTTCGCCTTATAACGGCGCACGTCTAATCCTAACCAATTTATCAATTCGATTTTTCACATCACAAACCACATTCAAACCAATATCGCAATCAATCACCAAACAATCAAACAAACAAGTCCATGGTCTGTGGACGATTGTGTCGGGTGCTACTAAGCACCGTCTGCATCCTAGTATATATATATATAACTAGAAAAATAAATTGAAAGGTGAGAAATTCTCACCGAAAGCTATCCAAACATCTTGCCTCTTCTTTGATAAAAATCTTCATCGTTATCGCCTTTTTATCACCTTCGCTGCCCGTAGCCACTACATATGTAAAAATCGAATTTTTACTTCGCTATTCAATATATAAAAATCATATTTTTATTTCGAAGTTCAATATATAAAGATCATATTTTTATTTCGAAGTTCAATATATAAAGATCATATTTTTATTTCGAAGTTCAATATATAAAGATCATATTTTTATTTCGAAGTTCAATATATAAAAATCATATTTTTATTTCGATGTTCAATATATAAAAATCATATTTTTACTTCGATGTTCAATATATAAAAATCATATTTTTACTTCGCTATTCAATATATAAAAATCGAATTTTGACTTCGCTATTCAATATATAAAAATCGAATTTTTATGTTGTTAAAAACCACATCTTTTTATTTAGGAAAATCTCGTCTTCCTACTTGCAAAAATCACATTTTTGTTTACAATTCTATTTGATAAAAAAAAATCACATTTTTATTTACAATTCTATTTGATAAAAAAAAATCACATTTTTATTTCTTTATTCGAATAAATAAAAATCGAATTGTTATTCTTCGTTTCCATAAGGAAAAATCGAATCTTTTATTCTACAAAAAAAAAATCTAATCTTTATAAAGATAAATATCACGTCTTTATCCCGCAACTTCTATAATTACAATTATATTTTTACTATTGCTATTTCATATGTGAAAATCTAATTTTTCTAATTGAAAAATCATACTTCCCTACTAACAAAAATGTTGTTTTCTACTAATAAAAATCTCATTTTTCTATCTTCAAAAATTCTATTTTCTACTTTTAAAACCAATTCTATATTTTTATATTTCTAAAAACAATTCTATATTTTATTTATTTTTAAAACTAATTTTGCATATGCTGATATATATATTTTGATTTTCAGATTTAAAGGGAATTACTTAAACTAATTATGGAATAATTAAAATTAAGTAAAATTAAACCTCTTTAATCCCCCTTTTCCCTCTGTCTTTCTCGTTCCAGCTTGAACCCATTATGTCGATCAGAGAACCCCCATCTCGCCGCTACTACACCCCACCGGACCGCCATCACCCTGTGCCAAGTCGAAGCCCTTCCAAAGCCGCCCCTCCTCCAACAAACTCGCCGTACTCGATGCACCATTAAGCCCTCAAATCCTGTTCGAAACCGACCACATCGAGGCGCTGCTCCGGCCACAGCGCTGCCCTAGAATCGATCATCTCCACCTCATTTAAACCCTTGACCGAGCTCTTTAATTTTCGTTTAGGAGTAGGTGATAATTCCTCTTGAATTAGAATTGATTGAGGAATCTAATCGCGAAAAAAAAACCGTGGCCATTAAAAATGAAAACAGACGGCTTCATGAAGAGTTGACTTTGCGATGAGTAAAACTAGGGTTTGACCGTTGCTTTTAACTTGGGAGGGTTTATTTATTTTAATATATAATTCTTTTATTCCTTAACGATGAAATTTTAACACCCGCACTTTATATCAAACCCAATGACTGTCGCCCCTAGCCAATTATCCCCATTCCGAACACAATGGGATATGTTTTATAGGCCAATTCCATCGTTTCGATCAGTTTTTATTCAAATTAAAATATAAAACTATATATATTCAATTTAAACTCACATTTCAATTTACCAGGGTTACATACTCTGTCTAAAAATTCCCAAAAAATATTTTCTAACTTCGTATTGACGATACGGTCCTAGCAAAACTAGTTTCGTCGAATTCTGAGACCGTTTGAAAAATGGCCAATTTCCAGTCGATTAAAATCAACTGAAACCGGTCAAACGCGTTTTCCTTTGCCACGCTCACATATTGATTCGAAAAATTATGAAATTTGAAATCTAGCAATAACTTAACATCACGGACCCAACAAAACTGGTTTCGTCGAAATCCGAGGTCGTTTGCAAAATTGCTATTTTTAAGGGCCTTATATTATATAAAATATATATAAATTCCACAGCGACTATTCTGAATTTTCAACTGGACATATCTTATCATTTCTAAAGTGAAATCTCAGTTTGTTAACTTCGTTAGAAAGATATTCTCAATTTGATCCTATCATTTTTGGTTTCACTAAAATCCGGATTGTTTTGCACCCGGTACATTCAATTGAAGTTTGAAATCGAATTATCGAACTACCGCGCCATTTTCAATTCCTTTTATAATTATATATAAATATTTATATTCTAACGACGACGTATATAATTATATATGTCGAATTATATTCAAAATAAATTTCTCGTCGATATTATTTAGAATAATCTATTTTAAATGTTCAAACTTCGTTAAAATTGCCAAAATAAAAATTTTAAACTGGCCCAGATTTTCGGGTTGTTACAATCTCCCCCACTTAAAACTTTTCGTCCCCGAAAAGGAACAAAGTCGAAAGTGGTTTGATAATTCAACTCTACGTTCGATCTGGCTTTCATTCCCCAACTTTTCAGTTTCTGAGAATTTTCAAATTCTTCAAAAATTTGGCTAACACCCTAAATTTTTGAAAAATTTCGCCATAACCTCCCCTGTACTGGGAGCATCGGGGAATTTCAAATAGCTTCCCCGGTCCTTCTAATCTCAAAAAGAAAAAGAAAAAGAAAAAGCCAAGCGGCTAGCCAATAGGCTCATAAAATCATCATCACCCAAACAAAACAGTAAATTATGTAGGTAACATGTACCTATTTGTCGGGCAAACAAATTTTATTCTCTGGCTCTAGCCTCCTTGCTATGACCTGTTCAATGATATATATGTATATGCAAGCAAATGCGACCAATTTTCAATACAATTCAATATTTGTTTCAATTAGGCTAAATGGTTCAAAATTAGCAAACAAATGAACAAACAACGCAAACATCAATCAATTAGTGAATTAGATTATCAAATTCATAATTTTGATACATATACTGAAAATCTTGTTTTGATGCCAAATCACAACAATATGCCCTATCTAATTTTGGTTCTCACACCAGTCAATAGGAAATATATAGATATTACACGTTCGTCACTCGAATATAAATTCCAATGATGGAGTTCCATCATCAAAATCACCTCCGGGCGATTAGAGTGTAATTCTATATCTATCCAGTATATTAAAACTTCAAATACACGTTTGCAAGGCGTATATGCAAAATCTTTATATATTGGATTGTCCTAATCAATATAAAATAAATAATCAAATACGAATAGTTGATTTAAATTTTCAAAACAAAACTTGTTTTTATTTTCAAAAATATACTCTTCACACCCGTTCTAGGATACTACTGATCCTATCTCTAACGAGTCATTCTAATTGGATATTACTAATCCAATATCTGATGAATTCTTTCATATGGTTCTAATGTGCCTCGTTCTCGAGCTCTGTAAACCAAAGCTCTGATACCACCTGTGAAGACCCGCACTTCCCCGTAAAGGAAAGCGTCGGATAGTTCGAGAACAAACCACAACAGAACGCATACAGAAGAACGTTTCATTGTATATAACAACAATGCATCAGAATACAAGAATATACAGAGTATAAATGAATATTACACAGAAATATCAGAGATTTAAATTACATTTAAATACATAGCAGCGGAAAATAATACAATACACAACTAGAATGAGATATACGGATACAAAGCTTTCCGGATATCGTTCCAGCTGTAAACCAGGATCCTGTGTATATAAATCTGCAAAACCAAAACTACTAGCTGCCCGTGTCAAAATAAGGGCACCCAGAGTTTAGGTTAAAACAATAAACTCCAGGTCAGTCATGTGACTGGTGTGAGAACTAAAACAGTTATTAATCTTTATTTTCAAAGCTAGGTAAATCAAGGGACCACGCCGTATAACACGGAACGGGTTTCCTCCCAAGAATACCAGTGCATAAAACAAACAGCGCAATGCTAAATAAAGAAAAATGAAGCTGTTATAAGACCCAGGTCCCATCACACAATGCAACGCAGTCGAGGATAGGGTTTTCCCTTATAACAGCCAAAGAATGCTTGATACGTTTTAAAACAAATCATTTGATACTATTATAAGTGTATAAAACAACTTCAAATCATAAGTATCAATCATAGGCGGCATGAGCGCCCCATCCCACTATGTCGCCATATATAGGTTTACAAATAAAACCGCAAATGTCACGTATTTGGAAATTGGATTTCCGTCTATGAACCGAGGCAAAAGATAGTCCTCAACCGATTCGAGACTGCCTAGCCCGAGTCTCAGGATCAGAACGCATCGACCCTTGGATCCTCAGGGCCGGTCCACCGATGTGGATTAAACTTAAACCCTGGACACTGCGTTTCGCCGCCCTTTGGGGCGTAAGCGAGCCAACGAATGACTCCATCGGACCCGGATCGTCCGATCTAACCGAGGCGCCTCGCAACAGCAACAACCACATAAGTCAATCTCGTCAGGGCGTGTAAAACCACTGACGCCACTTCTAGCTAGGAGGAAACGCAGGCCCTCCCTGAGGTCCGTCTCCCGTTTTTGGTTCATACCTGGTGTGAAACACGCGAGGTAAACGTTACACAAAGCTACGCCACAAAGGCCGTGCTTTGATCATCAACCACAAGACTTTGCTTTTCAACAGAAGCCTTGATCATTTGCATCTTAGCATGCCACACAGGCAAACCATCCTATGCAACCGATATCAGTCACACAGAATGAAATCCGATGTCAGACACACAGTCCATTTACAAGTCCGTTCTGGGTCTGAACGAAACCGGAGGCACCTAGTACCCCGCATATCCATCGATCTCCAAGTACGTCTGGACGATCACCAACTGTTTCCATCTTCTTGGGTGTACAGCCCAATCAAGATCATCAGTTACCACCCAAACGACGTGAAGACTTCCGGTCTTCGACCATCGTCTTCATCTTCGACTTATCGTCGTATCAGTTATTCAGAATGGGATAAACCCGGTCTTCCCGAATAACTCGCGTATATTTTATAAAAGTGTTACACAAACACAACATACGCCTCATTCCAATTCATTAGTCACTAACCGTAAATTAATCAAGAGAATAATTCCCCAAATATTAACCCCGAAGGCCGAAACCAACATCAGATCAATATCCAGAAAACCATTCTGCTTGGCTAACCGACAGTTAGTTTCTAAATTTCACATTCATAGGGAAAGATTCCCATTAATTTTATCAAAGATAAATTCCTTGAATTTATTCTTTAATCCATTTTTGAATATCAATTCAAACTAGTCGGGATTAGCGAACCTTACCGAAGTAATCATTTGTTTTAATTTCCCAATCCCAACCTATTCATCCCATGAAGTAAAACTGGTAATACTTCATATCTAACACCACAGTGTTATCGGTAAATTCAATTACCATTTCACGTTCAAATTTAATTAAAGATTTAACTATCGCCTGGAGCAAAACTGGTGATACTCCACTTTCGATCATTTCAATCTAATTAAAGATTCATTAAAACTCCACTTAGTTTTAATCTTCGACTGGGTTAAAGAATCAGTGTCATTTAAAACACGGTTCACGATAAACCCAAAATCACATTCATTAATTATCGGGTTAAAGAACGAGTGTTATTTAAAACACTGCTCACGATAAACCCAAAAATCAATATCAATTCAATTCCAATTAAATATTATTTAATTGGTACACTTCATTAAATCTAAATAAAAAGATTTAATCTTTTCTCAACTGGGTTCAAGAATAGTGTTAGTGAAGACACCATTCACGACAAACCCAAATCACATTCGATATTCAATACAAGGCTCTGAATAGAAAATATATCGGCTTATATTCAATATCGAATTCTACGACTAACAAATGTCGTATTGGAAATAACGATATCAATATATATCTTTCAAATTTCCATAACAACACCTGTATAATCACGAATTCCAACATCGAAATATTCCGAAGACAACTTCGATTCAAATCCACTCCAATGCAATCATTGGAAATTTTGGTTATTTTTAAAACCCTTTTCGAATTCAATTTATTTATTTAAAAATAAATAGAATTATAATTCTAGTTCAAAACTAGTTCATTTCGATAAAAATCTATTTTTATCTTTTCAAATATGGAGTTTTTCATCCCAATTCTTTCTAAATCATTTCTTATGATTTTACACAAATTATTACTATTTTTAATAATTTTATCAAGGCCCGTACAGTCGATTTCCATCAACGGCCATCGAACTGCACTTACAGCGACCTTTTTCGAATTTGATTTGGACGTATCTCCAAATCCAACCGTTAGATTTCAAATTTCTAACATTCATTAGAAAGCTCTTTTCGATACGAACCCAACGGTTCCGGTTTTAGGAGAATCCGACGGTCGGATCTCCCGTAATGTCCGTTCGAAATAAATGGTCGAAATTCGCGAACTGCCGCGACGCGGCGCGTTCTATTCCGGCCATTATATTATATATATAATATATATTTCGTCGATTTCTATTTAAAACGAATTATATTAATAGTTTTAAATTCGTTTCAAAAGCAATTTCAACTTCCATTTCAATTCAAATCAAAATTGAATTCTTCTTTATAAATTTGTTTCAAAATTCATTTCTATTCAATTCAAATTTCAATTCAATTTGAATTCATTTTCAATTCATTTCAAAATCGCTTTCAATTCAATTCATTTCGAAATCGTTTTCAATTCAATTCATTTCGAAATCGTTTTCAATTCAATTCATTTCGAAATCGTTTTCAATTCAATTCATTTCGAAATCGTTTTCAATTCAATTCATTTCGAAATCGTTTTCAATTCATTTCATTTCGAAATCGTTTTCAATTCATTTCTATTCGAAATCGTTTTCAATTCATTTCTATTCGAAATCGAATAAATCGATATAAATATCGTTTACGTCAAAATGGCGTCAATCTAACCAACACGGCTTCACAAATTTCTATTTTCAAATATTCTATTTCAAATATTTCTTCTTCAAAATCGTTGTTATTATCAAAATATTTCGTTCAACACATGACCAATCTCAATGAATGAAACTGTCAACACATGAACTTTATTTTATATTGATAAAGATGTAAATTTTAATATTAAAATATTTCGTTCAACACATGACCAATCTCAATAGATGAGTACTGTCAACACATGAACTTTTATTTTTTTTATATTCTTTATTTTTCAAATTGGAATGAGGCCCAATCAATTACCATATAAAGTTCATTATATGGATTTTCATACAACACATGAATATCATAGCATTGAAAAATAATCAACCATCAACCAAAGTGCACTACACTGTATAAGCATCAAATATAGAGATCTAACGCTTATAACAGCCTGTCAATCAATCGATCGACATATTTAATCAATCAGGATGAGTGAACTGCATATTTCATCCTAACACCCGTGTAGGGTTTCAAACAATCAAACAAATATTTTATTTGTGCAGTTGGGCGATGTGTAAAATTTATCGTCCCAATCAATGTCATTCAAATAGGTGTACATAAACAAACCGTCTGGTTTGTAAATGAATATTCTATTTTATTCACTTTCATGTTAAAAATTATATTTTTAACGATAAAACATTTTATTCCAACATATGAATTTCTATTCAGTTCATTCTTTAAATAAAATGATATTTTTATTTTTCTAACATATTTTAGAAAATTTCGGCGGCATAACGGCACGATACTAGAAACGGGACGAGGCCTAGCCTTATCCCCGGTCTAGTGAAGGCCCACGCCATTCACACATCAATCAAATCAATTTCGTTATGCAAACCACAAAATTTGGAGTAAGAGTCTAACCTAGCCTTACTCCTTCGCCTTATAACGGCGCACGTCTAATCCTAACCAATTTATCAATTCGATTTTTCACATCACAAACCACATTCAAACCAATATCGCAATCAATCACCAAACAATCAAACAAACAAGTCCATGGTCTGTGGACGATTGTGTCGGGTGCTACTAAGCACCGTCTGCATCCTAGTATATATATATATAACTAGAAAAATAAATTGAAAGGTGAGAAATTCTCACCGAAAGCTATCCAAACATCTTGCCTCTTCTTTGATAAAAATCTTCATCGTTATCGCCTTTTTATCACCTTCGCTGCCCGTAGCCACTACATATGTCAAAATCGAATTTTTACTTCGCTATTCAATATATAAAAATCATATTTTTATTTCGAAGTTCAATATATAAAGATCATATTTTTATTTCGAAGTTCAATATATAAAGATCATATTTTTATTTCGAAGTTCAATATATAAAGATCATATTTTTATTTCGAAGTTCAATATATAAAAATCATATTTTTATTTCGATGTTCAATATATAAAAATCATATTTTTACTTCGATGTTCAATATATAAAAATCATATTTTTACTTCGCTATTCAATATATAAAAATCGAATTTTGACTTCGCTATTCAATATATAAAAATCGAATTTTTATGTTGTTAAAAACCACATCTTTTTATTTAGGAAAATCTCGTCTTCCTACTTGCAAAAATCACATTTTTGTTTACAATTCTATTTGATAAAAAAAAATCACATTTTTATTTACAATTCTATTTGATAAAAAAAAATCACATTTTTATTTCTTTATTCGAATAAATAAAAATCGAATTGTTATTCTTCGTTTCCATAAGGAAAAATCGAATCTTTTATTCTACAAAAAAAAAATCTAATCTTTATAAAGATAAATATCACGTCTTTATCCCGCAACTTCTATAATTACAATTATATTTTTACTATTGCTATTTCATATGTGAAAATCTAATTTTTCTAATTGAAAAATCATACTTTCCTACTAACAAAAATGTTGTTTTCTACTAATAAAAATCTCATTTTTCTATCTTCAAAAATTCTATTTTCTACTTTTAAAACCAATTCTATATTTTTATATTTCTAAAAACAATTCTATATTTTATTTATTTTTAAAACTAATTTTGCATATGCTGATATATATATTTTGATTTTCAGATTTAAAGGGAATTACTTAAACTAATTATGGAATAATTAAAATTAAGTAAAATTAAACCTCTTTAATCCCCCTTTTCCCTCTGTCTTTCTCGTTCCAGCTTGAACCCATTATGTCGATCAGAGAACCCCCATCTCGCCGCTACTACACCCCACCGGACCGCCATCACCCTGTGCCAAGTCGAAGCCCTTCCAAAGCCGCCCCTCCTCCAACAAACTCGCCGTACTCGATGCACCATTAAGCCCTCAAATCCTGTTCGAAACCGACCACATCGAGGCGCTGCTCCGGCCACAGCGCTGCCCTAGAATCGATCATCTCCACCTCATTTAAACCCTTGACCGAGCTCTTTAATTTTCGTTTAGGAGTAGGTGATAATTCCTCTTGAATTAGAATTGATTGAGGAATCTAATCGCGAAAAAAAAACCGTGGCCATTAAAAATGAAAACAGACGGCTTCATGAAGAGTTGACTTTGCGATGAGTAAAACTAGGGTTTGACCGTTGCTTTTAACTTGGGAGGGTTTATTTATTTAAATATTTAATTCTTTTATTCCTTAACGATGAAATTTTAACACCCGGACTTTAAATCAAACCCAATGACTGTCGCCCCTAGCCAATTATCCCCATTCCGAACACAATGGGATATGTTTTATAGGCCAATTCCATCGTTTCGATCAGTTTTTATTCAAATTAAAATATAAAACTATATATATTCAATTTAAACTCACATTTCAATTTACCAAGGTCACATACTCTGTCTAAAAATTCCCGAAAAATATTTTCTAACTTCGTATTGACGATACGGTCCTAGCAAAACTAGTTTCGTCGAATTCTGAGACCGTTTGAAAAATGGCCAATTTCCAGTCGATTAAAATCAACTGAAACCGGTCAAACGCGTTTTCCTTTGCCACGCTCACATATTGATTCAAAAAATTATGAAATTTGAAATCTAGCAATAACTTAACATCACGGACCCAACAAAACTGGTTTCGTCGAAATCCGAGGTCGTTTGCAAAATTGCTATTTTTAAGGGCCTTATATTATATAAAATATATATAAATTCCACAGCGACTATTCTGAATTTTCAACTGGACATATCTTATCATTTCTAAAGTGAAATCTCAGTTTGTTAACTTCGTTAGAAAGATATTCTCAATTTGATCCTATCATTTTTGGTTTCACTAAAATCCGGATTGTTTTGCACCCGGTACATTCAATTGAAGTTTGAAATCGAATTATCGAACTACCGCGCCATTTTCAATTCCTTTTATAATTATATATAAATATTTATATTCTAACGACGACGTATATAATTATATATGTCGAATTATATTCAAAATAAATTTCTCGTCGATATTATTTAGAATAATCTATTTTAAATGTTCAAACTTCGTTAAAATTGCCAAAATAAAAATTTTAAACTGGCCCAGATTTTCGGGTTGTTACAATCTCCCCCACTTAAAACTTTTCGTCCCCGAAAAGGAACAAAGTCGAAAGTGGTTTGATAATTCAACTCTACGTTCGATCTGGCTTTCATTCCCCAACTTTTCAGTTTCTGAGAATTTTCAAATTCTTCAAAAATTTGGCTAACACCCTAAATTTTTGAAAAATTTCGCCATAACCTCCCCTGTACTGGGAGCATCGGGGAATTTCAAATAGCTTCCCCGGTCCTTCTAATCTCAAAAAGAAAAAGAAAAAGCCAAGCGGCTAGCCAATAGGCTCATAAAATCATCATCACCCAAACAAAACAGTAAATTATGTAGGAAACATGTACCTATTTGTCGGGCAAACAAATTTTATTCTCTGGCTCTAGCCTCCTTGCTATGACCTGTTCAATGATATATATGTATATGCAAGCAAATGCGACCAATTTTCAATACAATTCAATATTTGTTTCAATTAGGCTAAATGGTTCAAAATTAGCAAACAAATGAACAAACAACGCAAACATCAATCAATTAGTGAATTAGATTATCAAATTCATAATTTTGATACATATACTGAAAATCTTGTTTTGATGCCAAATCACAACAATATGCCCTATCTAATTTTGGTTCTCACACCAGTCAATAGGAAATATATAGATATTACACGTTCGTCACTCGAATATAAATTCCATTGATGGAGTTCCATCATCAAAATCACCTCCGGGCGATTAGAGTGTAATTCTATATCTATCCAGTATATTAAAACTTCAAATACACCTTTGCAAGGCGTATATGCAAAATCTTTATATATTGGATTGTCCTAATCAATATAAAATAAATAATCAAATACGAATAGTTGATTTAAATTTTCAAAACAAAACTTGTTTTTATTTTCAAAAATATACTCTTCACACCCGTTCTAGGATACTACTGATCCTATCTCTAACGAGTCATTCTAATTGGATATTACTAATCCAATATCTGATGAATTCTTTCATATGGTTCTAATGTGCCTCGTTCTCGAGCTCTGTAAACCAAAGCTCTGATACCACCTGTGAAGACCCGCACTTCCCCGTAAAGGAAAGCGTCGGATAGTTCGAGAACAAACCACAACAGAACGCATACAGAAGAACGTTTCATTGTATATAACAACAATGCATCAGAATACAAGAATATACAGAGTATAAATGAATATTACACAGAAATATCAGAGATTTAAATTACATTTAAATACATAGCAGCGGAAAATAATACAATACACAACTAGAATGAGATATACGGATACAAAGCTTTCCGGATATCGTTCCAGCTGTAAACCAGGATCCTGTGAATATAAATCTGCAAAACCAAAACTACTAGCTGCCCGTGTCAAAATAAGGGCACCCAGAGTTTAGGTTAAAACAATAAACTCCAGGTCAGTCATGTGACTGGTGTGAGAACTAAAACAGTTATTAATCTTTATTTTCAAAGCTAGGTAAATCAAGGGACCACGCCGTATAACACGGAACGGGTTTCCTCCCAAGAATACCAGTGCATAAAACAAACAGCGCAATGCTAAATAAAGAAAAATGAAGCTGTTATAAGACCCAGGTCCCATCACACAATGCAACGCAGTCGAGGATAGGGTTTTCCCTTATAACAGCCAAAGAATGCTTGATACGTTTTAAAACAAATCATTTGATACTATTATAAGTGTATAAAACAACTTCAAATCATAAGTATCAATCATAGGCGGCATGAGCGCCCCATCCCACTATGTCGCCATATATAGGTTTACAAATAAAACCGCAAATGTCACGTATTTGGAAATTGGATTTCCGTCTATGAACCGAGGCAAAAGATAGTCCTCAACCGATTCGAGACTGCCTAGCCCGAGTCTCAGGATCAGAACGCATCGACCCTTGGATCCTCAGGGCCGGTCCACCGATGTGGATTAAACTTAAACCCTGGACACTGCGTTTCGCCGCCCTTTGGGGCGTAAGCGAGCCAACGAATGACTCCATCGGACCCGGATCGTCCGATCTAACCGAGGCGCCTCGCAACAGCAACAACCACATAAGTCAATCTCGTCAGGGCGTGTAAAACCACTGACGCCACTTCTAGCTAGGAGGAAACGCAGGCCCTCCCTGAGGTCCGTCTCCCGTTTTTGGTTCATACCTGGTGTGAAACACGCGAGGTAAACGTTGCACAAAGCTACGCCACAAAGGCCGTGCTTTGATCATCAACCACAAGACTTTGCTTTTCAACAGAAGCCTTGATCATTTGCATCTTAGCATGCCACACAGGCAAACCATCCTATGCAACCGATATCAGTCACACAGAATGAAATCCGATGTCAGACACACAGTCCATTTACAAGTCCGTTCTGGGTCTGAACGAAACCGGAGGCACCTAGTACCCCGCATATCCATCGATCTCCAAGTACGTCTGGACGATCACCAACTGTTTCCATCTTCTTGGGTGTACAGCCCAATCAAGATGATCAGTTACCACCCAAACGACGTGAAGACTTCCGGTCTTCGACCATCGTCTTCATCTTCGACTTATCGTCGTATCAGTTATTCAGAATGGGATAAACCCGGTCTTCCCGAATAACTCGCGTATATTTTATAAAAGTGTTACACAAACACAACATACGCCTCATTCCAATTCATTAGTCACTAACCGTAAATTAATCAAGAGAATAATTCCCCAAATATTAACCCCGAAGGCCGAAACCAACATCAGATCAATATCCAGAAAACCATTCTGCTTGGCTAACCGACAGTTAGTTTCTAAATTTCACATTCATAGGGAAAGATTCCCATTAATTTTATCAAAGATAAATTCCTTGAATTTATTCTTTAATCCATTTTTGAATATCAATTCAAACTAGTCGGGATTAGCGAACCTTACCGAAGTAATCATTTGTTTTAATTTCCCAATCCCAACCTATTCATCCCATGAAGTAAAACTGGTAATACTACATATCTAACACCACAGTGTTATCGGTAAATTCAATTACCATTTCACGTTCAAATCTAATTAAAGATTTAACTATCGCCTGGAGCAAAACTGGTGATACTCCACTTTCGATCATTTCAATCTAATTAAAGATTCATTAAAACTCCACTTAGTTTTAATCTTCGACTGGGTTAAAGAATCAGTGTCATTTAAAACACGGTTCACGATAAACCCAAAATCACATTCATTAATTATCGGGTTAAAGAACGAGTGTTATTTAAAACACTGCTCACGATAAACCCAAAAATCAATATCAATTCAATTCCAATTAAATATTATTTAATTGGTACACTTCATTAAATCTAAATAAAAAGATTTAATCTTTTCTCAACTGGGTTCAAGAATAGTGTTAGTGAAGACACCATTCACGACAAACCCAAATCACATTCAATATTCAATACAAGGCTCTGAATAGAAAATATATCGGCTTATATTCAATATCGAATTCTACGACTAACAAATGTCGTATTGGAAATAACGATATCAATATATATCTTTCAAATTTCCATAACAACACCTGTATAATCACGAATTCCAACATCGAAATATTCCGAAGACAACTTCGATTCAAATCCACTCCAATGCAATCATTGGAAATTTTGGTTATTTTTAAAACCCTTTTCGAATTCAATTTATTTATTTAAAAATAAATAGAATTATAATTCTAGTTCAAAACTAGTTCATTTCGATAAAAATCTATTTTTATCTTTTCAAATATGGAGTTTTTCATCCCAATTCTTTCTAAATCATTTCTTATGATTTTACACAAATTATTACTATTTTTAATAATTTTATCAAGGCCCGTACAGTCGATTTCCATCAACGGCCATCGAACTGCACTTACAGCGACCTTTTTTGAATTTGATTTGGACGTATCTCCAAATCCAACCGTTAGATTTCAAATTTCTAACATTCATTAGAAAGCTCTTTTCGATACGAACCCAACGGTTCCGGTTTTAGGAGAATCCGACGGTCGGATCTCCCGCAATGTCCGTTCGAAATAAATGGTCGAAATTCGCGAACTGCCGCGATGCGGCGCGTTCTATTCCGGCCATTATATTATATATATAATATATATAATGTTTATTTCGTCGATTTCTATTTAAAACGAATTATATTAATAGTTTTAAATTCGTTTCAAAAGCAATTTCAACTTCCATTTCAATTCAAATCAAAATTGAATTCTTCTTTATAAATTTGTTTCAAAATTCATTTCTATTCAATTCAAATTTCAATTCAATTTGAATTCATTTTCAATTCATTTCAAAATCGCTTTCAATTCAATTCATTTCGAAATCGTTTTCAATTCAATTCATTTCGAAATCGTTTTCAATTCAATTCATTTCGAAATCGTTTTCAATTCAATTCATTTCGAAATCGTTTTCAATTCAATTCATTTCGAAATCGTTTTCAATTCAATTCATTTCGAAATCGTTTTCAATTCATTTCTATTCGAAATCGTTTTCAATTCATTTCTATTCGAAATCGTTTTCAATTCATTTCTATTCGAAATCGAATAAATCGATATAAATATCGTTTACGTCAAAATGGCGTCAATCTAACCAACACGGCTTCACAAATTTCTATTTTCAAATATTCTATTTCAAATATTTCTTCTTCAAAATCGTTGTTATTATCAAAATATTTCGTTCAACACATGACCAATCTCAATGAATGAAACTGTCAACACATGAACTTTATTTTATATTGATAAAGATGTAAATTTTAATATTAAAATATTTCGTTCAACACATGACCAATCTCAATAGATGAGTACTGTCAACACATGAACTTTTATTTTTTTTATATTCTTTATTTTTCAAATTGGAATGAGGCCCAATCAATTACCATATAAAGTTCATTATATGGATTTTCATACAACACATGAATATCATAGCATTGAAAAATAATCAACCATCAACCAAAGTGCACTACACTGTATAAGCATCAAATATAGAGATCTAACGCTTATAACAGCCTGTCAATCAATCGATCGACATATTTAATCAATCAGGATGAGTGAACTGCATATTTCATCCTAACACCCGTGTAGGGTTTCAAACAATCAAACAAATATTTTATTTGTGCAGTTGGGCGATGTGTAAAATTTATCGTCCCAATCAATGTCATTTAAATAGGTGTACATAAACAAACCGTCTGGTTTGTAAATGAATATTCTATTTTATTCACTTTCACGTTAAAAATTATATTTTTAACGATAAAACATTTTATTCCAACATATGAATTTCTATTCAGTTCATTCTTTAAATAAAATGATATTTTTATTTTTCTAACATATTTTAGAAAATTTCGGCGGCATAACGGCACGATACTAGAAACGGGACGAGGCCTAGCCTTATCCCCGGTCTAGTGAAGGCCCACGCCATTCACACATCAATCAAATCAAGTTCGTTATGCAAACCACAAAATTTGGAGTAAGAGTCTAACCTAGCCTTACTCCTTCGCCTTATAACGGCGCACGTCTAATCCTAACCAATTTATCAATTCGATTTTTCACATCACAAACCACATTCAAACCAATATCGCAATCAATCACCAAACAATCAAACAAACAAGTCCATGGTCTGTGGACGATTGTGTCGGGTGCTACTAAGCACCGTCTGCATCCTAGTATATATATATATAACTAGAAAAATAAATTGAAAGGTGAGAAATTCTCACCGAAAGCTATCCAAACATCTTGCCTCTTCTTTGATAAAAATCTTCATCGTTATCGCCTTTTTATCACCTTCGCTGCCCGTAGCCACTACATATGTAAAAATCGAATTTTTACTTCGCTATTCAATATATAAAAATCATATTTTTATTTCGAAGTTCAATATATAAAGATCATATTTTTATTTCGAAGTTCAATATATAAAGATCATATTTTTATTTCGAAGTTCAATATATAAAGATCATATTTTTATTTCGAAGTTCAATATATAAAAATCATATTTTTATTTCGATGTTCAATATACAAAAATCATACTTTTACTTCGATGTTCAATATATAAAAATCATATTTTTACTTCGCTATTCAATATATAAAAATCGAATTTTGACTTCGCTATTCAATATATGAAAATCGAATTTTTATGTTGTTAAAAACCACATCTTTTTATTTAGGAAAATCTCGTCTTCCTACTTGCAAAAATCACATTTTTGTTTACAATTCTATTTGATAAAAAAAAAATCACATTTTTATTTACAATTCTATTTGATAAAAAAAAATCACATTTTTATTTCTTTATTCGAATAAATAAAAATCGAATTGTTATTCTTCGTTTCCATAAGGAAAAATCGAATCTTTTATTCTACAAAAAAAAAAATCTAATCTTTATAAAGATAAATATCACGTCTTTATCCCGCAACTTCTATAATTACAATTATATTTTTACTATTGCTATTTCATATGTGAAAATCTAATTTTTCTAATTGAAAAATCATACTTTCCTACTAACAAAAATGTTGTTTTCTACTAATAAAAATCTCATTTTTCTATCTTCAAAAATTCTATTTTCTACTTTTAAAACCAATTCTATATTTTTATATTTCTAAAAACAATTCTATATTTTATTTATTTTTAAAACTAATTTTGCATATACTGATATATATATTTTGATTTTCAGATTTAAAGGGAATTACTTAAACTAATTATGGAATAATTAAAATTAAGTAAAATTAAACCTCTTTAATCCCCCTTTTCCCTCTGTCTTTCTCGTTCCAGCTTGAACCCATTATGTCGATCAGAGAACCCCCATCTCGCCGCTACTACACCCCACCGGACCGCCATCACCCTGTGCCAAGTCGAAGCCCTTCCAAAGCCGCCCCTCCTCCAACAAACTCGCCGTACTCGATGCACCATTAAGCCCTCAAATCCTGTTCGAAACCGACCACATCGAGGCGCTGCTCCGGCCACAGCGCTGCCCTAGAATCGATCATCTCCACCTCATTTAAACCCTTGACCGAGCTCTTTAATTTTCGTTTAGGAGTAGGTGATAATTCCTCTTGAATTAGAATTGATTGAGGAATCTAATCGCGAAAAAAAAACCGTGGCCATTAAAAATGAAAACAGACGGCTTCATGAAGAGTTGACTTTGCGATGAGTAAAACTAGGGTTTGACCGTTGCTTTTAACTTGGGAGGGTTTATTTATGTTAATATTTAATTCTTTTATTCCTTAACGATGAAATTTTAACACCCGCACTTTAAATCAAACCCAATGACTGTCGCCCCTAGCCAATTATCCCCATTCCGAACACAATGGGATATGTTTTATAGGCCAATTCCATCGTTTCGATCAGTTTTTATTCAAATTAAAATATAAAACTATATATATTCAATTTAAACTCACATTTCAATTTACCAGGGTCACATACTCTGTCTAAAAATTCCCGAAAAATATTTTCTAACTTCGTATTGACGATACGGTCCTAGCAAAACTAGTTTCGTCGAATTCTGAGACCGTTTGAAAAATGGCCAATTTCCAGTCGATTAAAATCAACTGAAACCGGTCAAACGCGTTTTCCTTTGCCACGCTCACATATTGATTCGAAAAATTATGAAATTTGAAATCTAGCAATAACTTAACATCACGGACCCAACAAAACTGGTTTCGTCGAAATCCGAGGTCGTTTGCAAAATTGCTATTTTTAAGGGCCTTATATTATATAAAATATATATATATTCCACAGCGACTATTCTGAATTTTCAACTGGACATATCTTATCATTTCTAAAGTGAAATCTCAGTTTGTTAACTTCGCTAGAAAGATATTCTCAATTTGATCCTATCATTTTTGGTTTCACTAAAATCCGGATTGTTTTGCACCCGGTACATTCAATTGAAGTTTGAAATCGAATTATCGAACTACCGCGCCATTTTCAATTCCTTTTATAATTATATATAAATATTTATATTCTAACGACGACGTATATAATTATATACGTCGAATTATATTCAAAATAAATTTCTCGTCGATATTATTTAGAATAATCTATTTTAAATGTTCAAACTTCGTTAAAATTGCCAAAATAAAAATTTTAAACTGGCCCAGATTTTCGGGTTGTTACACGAAGTCTTTATATAGAGAATAGCGTGATAAAAATATAATCTTTGCTGTATGAACATCGATGTAAAAATAGAATTTTTATCTATATAGTAGCAATGTAAAAATAGAATTTTTATCTATATAGTAGCAATGTAAAAATAGAATTTTTATCTATATTGTAACGACCCGTATTCTACACATCATAGGATTGTAGAATATTTATTTATTTCCCATGTGAGGTCGTATGGTCATGTAACTTTGGGAAACATCCATTAGAGTAATTTCCCATGTTCATGATTTTTGTCGATTTTTAAATGAGCATTTTGCCCTTATTTAGTACTGTTTTGGCCATAACTTTTGATTGGAAAGGAATATTGACCTGAAACCACTTCCATTGGATTCGTTTGATGGTTTACCTTTCCGTAGAGTGGTCATAATAGCCAAACGGACTTACCGTTTGGGAGATATGGCTGAAATAAGGTTTGGAGGGTGAAAAACTGCTTAACCGGGACAAATCGGGTGATTAGTGGATAGGCCCATAACCCATTTCGGGATTAGGGTTATGGGGAGGCTGAAATGAGATAGAGGATCATTCCATTTCAGTTTTCTAGCCTCCACTTATCACCAAGGAACCCTAAAAATGGCCTCCAACCTCTAAATCACCTCCAAATCACCTTTTGGTCAAGGATTTGGCTTAGCAACCCCTAATCAAGGAAGATCTACACCAAAGCAACATTGGAGCTGCTGTTTAGCATTGGGATTCATATCAAATCAGAGATTTATTTCAGATCTTAGTTTATTTTGTGGCAAAGGTGAGTGATTTGCATAGTTTTGCACTAATTAGGGATGATTAGTGTTAATTAGCGAATTTAAACATGATAAAATTTTGGAAAAATGTTTATAAAATTCGGAATGATGTTTTAGACCTCTGATATGAATTTGGGTTAATTTGGTTAAGTTTTGCTAATCCTATCATTAGTTTCACCTAAACATGCTTAAGGGGAAATATGGGATTTTGGGGTATGTTTGATTCATTTTAACCTATTATATTGATGTTTTGATGTTTGTGGTTGACTATATATGTTTCTGTGACTGTATGGTATGCTTTGTGACTGATTAGAATAGTTGGAATGGTCGAAAACGCCGTCGAGGGGCGTAAACAACTCGCTGGACAAGGTGCAGGGATTCAGATCAGATAGGGGATTGAGGGTCGATCGGATCGCCCTATGGGATCGTGGGACATCACCACGAGTCGAGTCATCTCCTCCGAACCGAACAATCTGCGCAAGGCCCACGAGCACCAACCGCGAACTGCTACCCGATCCGATCCACTCGTGCTTCGTATCACGATCCGACTAGAGGAAAGCAGCATCCACGAACCGATGCACTACGTGATGTCGATCCGAACCAGGGGGAGCCACGAGCTGGAGGAGCACGATCCGACCCGTGTGGGGTATTCCGATCAGAACCGAGGAGAGGAGCACGATCTGAAGAAAAGATAAAGAGGACCGTGATGACGATCCGAACCGTGGCAAGCTGGAGACCCGACCCGATCCAGTGAAGAAGGAGCATTCTGATCCGAACCGAACCGATGAAGACTGTTAACCCGAGATGCAAAGGTAGTCCAAATGAAGGGTATTGACTCAGGATCCAGATAGGAACCAATGAGTGGACTTCATGAGTTGGACTTTGCTGCGGGACGTGTGCTAAGGAGTTGTCGACGTTCGTTACTTCGATTCACCACTGAAAGGAATGATGGGCTACTTATCAGTGCAGTAGGGTCATTATGACCTGAGGGGCAAGGTGATGGTAGCAAGACTATGTTATCAGTGCAGTAGGGTCATTATGACCCGAGGGGCAAGGTGATGCATAGTAAGACTATGAGCCAGTGCAGTGGGGTTCTTGTGACTCCATGGGGCAGAGTGGACATAGTAAGGATTAGTAAGGCTATGAGCCAGTGCAGTGGGGTTCTTGTGACTCCATGAGGCAAAGTGGACATAGCAAAGGATTTGTTGCTACGTTATCAGTGCAGTGAAGCCATTTATGACTTCATGGGGCAGAGTGATCGTAGCAAGGTATGTTGGGTGATCGAAGTGGTGAATATCGTATGCTTTACGCACTGAGTGAGAGATGTGAGGATGGATGCTATGTTTGATTGGTTGCCATCATTATGACATGCACACCTCCCCCACCTCCGTATCTTTGCACCGTTTGATATGGTACCTTAGAGTGTTGTACAGTATGTAGTGCTAACTCTTTCATTGCAGGTCCAGGTTCAGGTATGTTTTAGTCTACCTGTTATTGTTCACTTTAGATGCTTATCGCTCATACAAGGCTTTATGTCTGACCTAGAGTTTTATGTCTCCTCTTATTACTCTGGGTGCTGACACGAGTAGACTAGAGACAGGTTAGCTGGTGATGCGCGAGTAGCTAATTCGGAGGCGGGCAAGAGGCTTCAACGTATGATATATATATATATATATACACACACACATTCTCCCTGTGTCGTTGGTGGTCGCTACTTGGGCATTTGTAGTGTACCTCCTTTATCTTACTTTTGCTTTGAGACAGTTTGAAAGTTGTAATAAGCTGTATTTTGGATTTCCGCTGCTATGATGTTTAGTTCTGATTTTCAGCTTATGCACTGTCTCACCTGTTTTATGACAAGTATGTTACTATTATATTTTATTCTATGCGCTGTGAGACATTCTACAGGTTCTTGTATGTTCATTTCCTTTTTCCCTTTCCTTCTGACGACCCGTTCCGTGCTAACTGGACATGTGTACAACGCACCTTTGGAGTAAATGACGGTTGGTGCGGGGCGGGTCGTCACACTTGGTATCAGAGCTCTAGGTTGCGTAGTTAACCTAGGGAAAGACACTAGGGAGAGTTAGTACGTATATGAGAACACGTATTTGTGATTACTTTGGTTTTCAAAAGCTATGTATATATATATATATACTATTAGTAGTATGAGAATGAAGTCGCACTGCACTAGCACCACTATGGGGTCGTTAATCGTTTCCTTTTTCAGATTGACGATGAGCCGAGACGCGAGGGGTGCTGGTAGAGGAACCAACCCAGGGAATGCCGCTGACATGAGGGCAATGTTTACTAACCTCATGAGAGACATGCTTAGAGAAGTACAAGGGGCAGTTCCCAATCCCGGAGTTGGTGTTGGCCCAGTAGTGCAGGCGCCTAGGGTCGATTTCGCCAAGTTGTGCAAGGATTACACTAATCTTTGTGGGAAGTCGTTCCATGGAACGGAGTCGGCCACAGATGTTCAAGATTGGATGGATAGCTGTGATCGTATCTTTGATGACTTGGGTCTTGAGGATGCGATGAAGAGAAGGCTAGCCTCTCGTCAACTGCAAGGGAGAGCGATGAATTGGTGGAATGCCATTAGAACAGCTACTCCAGAGGATCAGGTTACTTGGGATCAGTTCAAGGCTCGCTTTAGCGAGAAGTTCATTCCAGCTGCCCAGAAGTCAGTATTGTTCAAGAGGTTCTTGGAACTCAAATAGAACGGAAGGGCAGTTTCTGATTATATTGCTGAGTTCGACACTTTGTCGAAGTATGGACTGTCTCTTATCGACACTCCAGAGAAGAAGAATGAGAAGTTTATTACTGGTTTGGATGGATACTTGGGGGAAAGACTTATCAACCACATCGATGAGACTTTTGAATCGATCGTGGGGAAAGCTTTGAGATCAGAGAGTCTTTACCCTAAGTCAAAGACTGAGGCTGCATCTGCAGAAGGGCCAAAGCCACAAGCAGGCGGTGGAGGCAAGAATAACTCTCAGAATAAGAGGAAGCAGGACCAGTCAAAAGGTGGCCAGAAAAAGAGCAAGAAGAAGGTTGAGTGCTTCAGCTGTGGTAAGAAGGGCCATTATGCTAAAGAATGTCGGGCCAAGCCAGCGGAAAGGAAGTGCTACAACTGTGGTCAAGTGGGACATCATAAGGATAAGTGTCTGCAACCTCTTAAGGAGAAGCAGTTTGTGAAAGCATATGCTATTGATGCTGTTCCTTCTTCGTCGAATGCCCCAACTACGGCGGAGAAAGAAAAGAATGTTGTTATTCAAGGTATGCTTTCTATTTATGATGTAACAGTTCGAGTTTTGTTTGATACTAGGGCTTCCCGTTCCTTCATATCTAGTGACCTGGTAGATAGGTGGGGACTGGAACCCGAGATAGTCGATAGACCATTGGTGGTGACGAACCCGATTGGTGGTTCGACTAGCCTTAGTATGATTTACAGGAATTTGTGTCTTATCGAGTCATGGACGTATGTTTGTTTGTGATTGCTATGTTTTGGGCTTTACTGGGTATGGCATTATATTGGGAGTCGATTGGCTCTAAAGATACGGGGTGGTGGTAGACTGTGAGGGCTTTTTGGTGACAGTGAGGGCGGATGATGGGCGGAGGGTAGTGTTTGGTAGTCTACCTAGTGATGGAGTTATGGCTTGTTTTGTAAATTCCCTCAACATCCCGCAGGATGAGTTGTCAGATGTGCCCGTGGTTGGCAGTATCCGAACGTCTTCGAGGTGGTGACCGGGCTTCCACCACACCGAGAGATTGAGTTCCGTATTGATTTAGTGAAAGATGCCAGACCTATAATGATGCCACTTCGTCGTATGGCACCAAGGGAGCAGCGAGAGCTCGGGGTGCAAGTCAGCAATCTTTTGAAGAAGGGATTTATTAGAAGGAGTGTCTCCGAGTGGGGAGCACCAGTTGTGTTTGCCACTAAGGCAGATGGTTCCCTTCGTTTGTGTGTGGACTATCGCGAGTTTAATAAGGTGACGAGGAAGAATAAGTATCCTCTACCGCGGATAGATGATTTGTTTGATCAGCTGGAAGGAGCTAGAGTATTCTCCCAGTTGGACCTCGCGACAGGATTTCATCAGCTTAGAGTAGCAGATGAGAGTATTCGGAAAATGGCATTTAGGACGCCATCTGGATTTTATGAGTGGTTGGTCATGCCATTTGGGTTGACCAATGCACCAGCCTACTTTGTGGATCTCATGAATCGAGTATTCAGAGATCAGTTGAATAAGTTTGTTCTTGTGTTCGTGGATGATATCCTTGTTTACTCAAGGACAGAGGAGGAACACAAGGGACACTTGAGGATAGTGATGGAGGTGTTGAGGAAACACCAATTGAAAGCGAAATTTTCTAAGTTTCATTTTTGGAGAAGGGAAGTGAGATTCTTGGGTCATGTTGTTTCAGAGAGTGGTATTGCCGTGGACCCTGCGAAGGTGGCTACGGTACAGGATTTGCCTACACCCAAGAATGTAACAGATGTGAGAAGTTTCTTGGGATTAGCTGGATATTATCGTAAGTTTATCCAGGAGTTCTCCAAGATAGCAGCACCGTTGACTCAGTTGACTAAGAAGAATCAGTCCTTGGTCTGGGACGGAGTGTGTGAGGATGCCGTCAAGAGTCTAAAGGAGAAGTTGACGCGTGCGCCAGTGTTAGTCATTCCTAAAGGGAATGAAGAGATGACGGTATACACATATGCTTGTGGTACCGGACTGGGTACTGTATTGATGCAAAGAGGTAGGGTTGTAGCTTATGCTAGTCGACAGCTAAAGCCGCATGAGAAGAAGTATCCTACCCATGATTTGGAACTAGCAGCGATTGTGTTTGCGCTGAAGATGTGGAGACATTATCTCTTGGGAGAAAGATTTGAGTTGTTTACCGATCATAAATCGCTAAAGTATCTCTTCTCCCAGAAAGATCTGAATCTCCGTCAGCAGAGATGGTTAGAGTTCTTGGCTTCGTATGATTTTGATATCGCATACACCCCTGGGAATGGTAATGCGGTAGCCGGTGCCTTGAGTAGGAGACATGCCAATTTAGGGGCAATGTTTCTTGAATGGAAGCAACTGGAGTATATCGCGGGGTTTGATTTCAGACCAAAGTGCGAATTGAATCCAGTTATGCTAGCTAGTTTGGCGATCAGACCCACTTTGATAGAGCGGCTTGGTTCCAGCCAGAGGAATGATCCTAACCTATTGGAAATCATCTCCAAGTTAGAGATGGGTATCAATGAGGAGATGAATGTATATGGGCTTGATCGAGATGGATGGCTTCGAAAGAATGGAAGACTAGTTGTGCCCAACGTGAATGGTTTGAGAGATGAAGTGCTTAGAGAATGTCATCACTCAAAACTGACTATACATCCCGGTGGTAATAAGATGTATCGAGACATGAGACAGACTTACTACTGGGAAGGGATGAAAAGAGACATTGGGAAGTTTATATCCAAATGCATGAATTGCCAGTTAATTAAAGCTGAGCAAAAGAAGCCTAGTGGGTTATTGCAACCATTAGAAATTCCCGAATGGAAATGGAGCAAGTCTCGATGGATTTCATCGATGGTTTACCAAGGACTAGATCAGGATATGATAGCATTTGGGTAATTGTGGATCGATTGACTAAAAGTGCAAGATTTATACCAGTCAAATCGACCAGAACGGCAGCCAAGTTGGCAGAATTGTATATGAAATGGGTAGTGAGATTTCATGGAGTACCCAAAAGCATTGTGAGTGACCGAGACCCGTTGTTCACTAGTGGGTTTTGGAAAAGCTTACAAGAGGCTCTAGGGTTAGGATTACATCTCTGTACCGCATATCATCCTCAGACCGACGGTCAGACGGAGAGGGTGAATCGTATATTGGAAGATCTCTTGAGAGCATGTATATTGGATTTTGGTGGATCATGGGATGACCATTTGCATCTAGTAGAGTTTGCATATAATAAAAGCTACCAATCCAGTATCGGTATGGCTCCATATGAAGCTTTGTACGGAAGACCGTGCAACTCACCATCATGTTGCATAGAGACTGGCGAGAAGTTTGTGCTTGGACCAGATGTAGTGAGAGAAACTTCCGATAAGATCAAGATCATTCAGCAACGAATGAAAGCTACCCAAGATAGGTAGAGAGTTATGCTGATAAGAGGAGAAGAGACTTGAAATTCTCCGTTGGTGACTTGGTGTTTGTCAAGATCTCTCCGTTGAAGAGCGTGATACGATTTGGCAAGAGAGGGAAGTTGGCACCAAGATTTGTTGGCCCATTCCCTGTTCTTGAACTAGTCGGGAATTTGGGATATAGAGTTGGCTTACCAGGGAAAATGGCAGGAGTTCACAATGTATTTCATGTTTCCCAACTAAGGAAGTTCGTTCACGACTCCGATATGACTATTTCACCTGATCAGCTAGAGGACTTCGAAGTAGAACCCAAGGCGGTTGGGAACCGCAAGCCGATTCGTATTGTGGGGCACGATACGAAGCAACTTCGAAGGAAGGTGGTGAAGCTAGTCAAGGTTCAGTGGGGTGAGGACGAGAATGATTGTACTTGGGAGACAGAGGAGAGCATTAGGAAGGCATATCCAGAACTCTTTGCCTAGTAAGATTTACTTTGCGATTTAGTTTTCCGCATGCTAGGGTAGACTTGTTTTGCTTGTTTGCATGTTGATTGTTGTTTTATAATTGGTAGGCATGCGGGACCTTTGTGTGTGTTTTGATTAGGGAATTTCGAGGGCAAAATTTCTTAAGGGGGGGGGGGGTGGGGGGCGGAGAGTGTAACGACCCGTATTCTACACATCATAGGATTGTAGAATATTTATTTCTTTCCCATGTGAGGTCGTATGGTCATGTAACTTTGGGAAACATCCATTAGAGTCATTTCCCATGCTCATGATTTTTGTCGATTTTTAAATGACCATTTTGCCCTTTGTTAGTACTGTTTTGGCCATAACTTTTGATTGGAAAAGAATTTTGACCTGAAACCACTTCCATTGGATTCGTTTGATGGTTTACCTTTCCGTAGAGTGGTCATAATAGCCAAACGGACTTAGCGTTTGGGAGATATGGCTGAAATAAGGTTTGGAGGTTGAAAAACTGCTTAACCGGGCCAAATCGGGTGATTAGTGGATAGGCCCATAACCCATTTCGGGATTAGGTTTATGGGGAGGCTGAAATGAGATAGAGGATCATTCCATTTCAGTATTCTAGCCTCCGCTTATCACCAAGGAACCCTAAAAATGGCCTCCAACCTCTAAATCACCTCCAAATCACCTTTTGGTCAAGGATTTGGCTTAGCAACCCCTAATCAAGGAAGATCTACACCAAAGCAACATTGGAGCTGCTCTTTAGCATTGGGATTCATATCAAATCAGAGATTTATTTCAGATCTTAGTTTATTTTGTGGCTAAGGTGAGTGATTTGCATAGTTTTGCACTAATTATGGCTAATTAGGGATGATTAGTGTTAGTTAGCGAATTTAAACATGATAAAATTTTGGAAAAATGTTTATAAAATTCGGAATGATGTTTTAGACCTTTGATATGAATTTGGGTTAATTTGGTTAAGTTTTGCTAATCCTATCATTAGTTTCACCTAAACATGCTTAAGGGGAAATATGGGATTTTGGGGTATGTTTGATCCATTTTAACCTATTATATTGATGTTTTGATGTTTGTGGTTGACTATATATGTTTCTGTGACTGTATGGTATGCTTTGTGACTGATTAGAGTAGTTGGAATGGTCGAAAACGTCGTCGAGGGGCGTAAACAACTCGATGGACAAGGTGCAGGGATTCGGATCGGATAGGGGATTGAGGGTCGATCGGATCGCCCTATGGGATCGGGGGACATCACCACGAGTCGAGTCATCTCCTCCGAACCAAACCATCTGCGCAAGGACCATGAGCACCAACCGTGAACTGCTACCCGATCCGATCCACTCGTGCTTCGTATCACGATCCGACTAGAGGAAAGCAGAATCCACGAACCGATGCACTACGAGATGTCGATCCGAACCAGGGGGTGCCACGAGCTGGAGGAGCGCGACCCGACCCGTGTGGGGTATTCCGATCCGAACCGAGGAGAGGGGCACGATCCGAAGCAAAGAGAAAGAGGACCGCGATGACGATCCGAACCGTGGCAAGCTGGAGACCCGACCCGATCCAGTGAAGAAGGAGCATTCTGATCCGAACCGAACCGATGAAGACTGATAACCCGAGATGCAAAGGTAGTCCAAATGAAGGGTATTGACTCAGGATCCAGATAGGAACCAATGAGTGGACTTCATGAGTTGGACTTTGCTGCGGGACGTGTGCTAAGGAGTTGTCGACGTTCGTAACTTCGATTCACCACTGAAAGGAATGATGGGCTACTTATCAGTGCAGTAGGGTCATTATGACCTGAGGGGCAAGGTGATGGTAGCAAGACTACGTTATCAGTGCAGTAGGGTCATTATGACCTGAGGGGCAAGGTGATGCGTAGTAAGACTATGAGCCAGTGCAGTGGGGTTCTTGTGACTCCATGGGGCAGAGTGCACATAGTAAGGATTAGTAAGGCTATGAGCCAGTGCATTGGGGTTCTCGTGACTCCATGGGGAAAAGTGGACATAGCAAAGGATTTGTGGCTACGTTATCAGTGCAGTGAAGCCATTTATGACTTCATGGGGCAGAGTGATCGTAGCAAGGTATGTTGGGTGATCGAAGTGGTGAATATCGTATGCTTTACGCACTGAGTGAGAGATGTGAGGATGGATGCAATGTTTGATTGGTTGCCATCATTATGACATGCACACCTCCCCCACCTCCGTATCTTTACACCGTTTGATATGGTACCTTAGAGTGTTGTATACTATGTAGTGCTAACTCTTTGGTTGCAGGTCCAGGTTCAGGTATGTTTTAGTCTACCTGTTATTGTTCACTTTAGATGCTTATCGCTCATACCAGGCTTTATGTCTGACCCAGAGTTTTATGTGTCAGCTTATTACTCTGGGTGCTCACACGAGCAGACTAGAGACAGGTTAGCTGGTGATGCGCGAGTAGCTGATTCGGAGGCGGGCAGGAGGCTTCCACGTATGATATATATATATACACATTCTCCCTGTGTCGTTGGTGGTCGCTACTTGGGCATTAGTAGTGTACCTCCTTTATCTTACTTTTGCTTTGAGACAGTTTGAAAGTTGTAATAAGCTGTATTTTGGATTTCCGCTGCTATGATGTTTAGTTCTGATTTTCAGCTTATGCACTTTCTCACCTATTTTATGTCAAGTATGTTACTATTATATTTTATTCTATGCGCTGTGAGACATTCTACAGGTTCTTGTATGTTCATTTCCTTTTTCCCTTTCCTTCTGACGACCCGTTCCGTGCTAACTGGACATGTGTACAGCACACCTTTGGAGTAAATGACGGTTGGTGCGGGGCGGGCCGTCACATATATAGTAGTAATGTAAAAACAGAATTTTTATCTATATAGTAGCAATGTAAAAATAGAATTTTTATCTATATAGTAGCAATGTAAAAATAGAATTTTTATCTATATAGTAGCGATGTAGAAAAAGAATTTTTATCTATATAGTAACGATGTAAAAATAGAATTTTTATCTATATAGTAACGATGTAAAAATAGAATTTTTATCTATGTAGTAGTAGTATAAAAATATAATTTTTATATACATAGCAACAATATAAAAATGTGTTTTTTATATATGTAGTGGCTACGGGCAACGAAAGTGACAAAAGGCGAGAGCAGTGATGATTCCCTACATTGGAAGTGTCGTGGAGTTAGGATAGGTTTTGTGAGAACTTCTCACTCTAAATTTCTTTTTCTAGTTATATATATATATATACTAGGATGCAGACGGTGTTTAGCAGCACCCGACACCCGTCATCCACAGACCATGGATGGCTTGTTTGTTTGATTGATGTGTTATGAAAATTGTTTGTGATGTTGATGTGAAATCGATAATAAATTGTAGATGGTTGAAATAAATTAATTATAATTAAAAATATAATTTTTAACGTGAATGTGAATAAATAAATAATAAAAACAAATCGGTCGATTTGTTTATATACACTGATTTGATTGATATTGATTGGGACGATAAATTTTACACATCGCCCAACTGCACAAATAAAAATCTGTGTTCGTTGATTTGAAACCCCACACGGATGTTGGGATAAAATTTGGCGTACACTAATCCCAATTATTTAATTGTATGTCAATCGATTGGTCGACAGGCTGTGTAAGCGTTAATTATTTATATTTGATGCTTATTCAGTTGTGTGGTGCACCTGGGATGATGGTTGATTGTTTATCATTGCTATTATATATATGTGTTGTATGGAATCCATATAATTAACATTATATGGTGATTGATTGGGCCTCATTCCAATCGGGAAAATAATGAATATTATAAAAGAAAATTCACGTGTTGAATATAAAAATAGTCATGTGTTGACGATGTTCATGTGTTGAAACTATTTATGTGTTGAGTAAAGTATTTTAATAATAAAATTTACATCTTTATCATATTTAAGATTAGACACTACTTTACAGTTGGAGTCTGACTAGAAATCAAACGATAGATACCATAATTTTATAAAATATTTTACATAACAAAAATAGTTGTGTGTTGACAGTACTCATGTGTTGAGATTGGTCGTGTGTTGAAAGAAATATAGATTCATGTATTGAATGGAATACATATTCATTTGTTGAATAGAATAACGAATTTATTGAAATATATATATAAAGCCGTGTTAATTAAAGTTGCGCCATTTCGACGTGAATTATATTTATATCGATTATATTTGTTTTTATAATGAATACAGAAAAAGTTGTGATTTCAAAATATAACGTTTTGAAAATATTATCATTTATATAGTAATGATATGAAATATTCAATTTTGATTTGAGATTGAATATAGAGTTGAAATGGTTTTGAAAACGAAGTTACAACGATATATAAAATACGTTTTAAAAGAAAATCGAAGAAATTTATATAATATATTTATATTATATATGTAATGGCCTGAATAGAACGCCCCGCGCTGCGGCAGTTCATGAATTTCGACCATTTACTTCGAATTGATGTTGCGGGAGATCCGACCGTCGGATTCTCCTAAAATCAGAACCGTTGGGTTCGTATTGAAAAAATCTTTCCAATGAATATTAGAAATTTGAAATCTAACGGTTGGATTTGGAATTATGTCCAAATCAAATTTGGAAAAGGTCACTGTAAGTGCAGTTCGATGGCCGTTGATGGAAATCGACTGTACGGTCCTTGATAAAATTATTAAAAATATTAATAATTTGTGTAAAATCAAAATATATGAATTGGATAGAACTGGGGTGAAAATTTTCACATTTGAAAGGATAAAAATATATTTTTGTCGAAATGAACTAGATTTGAACTAGAATTAAAATCAATTTATTTTTGAATTAAATAAATTGAATTTGAAAGTGATTTTAAAAATAATCAATATTCCCAATACGTGAATTGGACTGGAGTTGAATCGAAATCATCTTAAGAATATTTCGATGTTGGATTTTGTGACTATACAGATATTGTTATGGGAATTTGAAAGATATATTTTATATCGTTATTTCCAATACGATATTTGTTGGTTTCAGGATTTGATATTGAATATAAGCCGGTATATTTTCTATTCAGAGCATTGTATTTAATATCAAATGTGATTTGGGTTTGTCGTGAATGGTGTCTTCGTTAACGCTGTTCTTAAGCCAAATAGAGAAAAAAATTAAATCTTTCTATTTAGATTTAACGAAGTGTATCAATTAAATAATATTTAATTGGAATTGAATTTGAATTGGTTTTTGGGTTTATCGTGAGCGGTGTTTTGAACAACACCTGTTCTTTAACCCGATTAACAATAGAATGTGATTTTGGGTTTATCGTGAATCGTGTTTTAGATGGCATTGGTTCTTTAACCCAGTTAAAGACAGGATATTGATTTTTAAGAAGATTAAAACTAAGTGGAGTTTTAATGAATCTTTAATTAGATTAAAATGTGAATTGATAATTTAAATTATCAAATCTGAAAGGTGATCGAGAATGGAGTACCACCAGTTTTGCTCCAAAGCGATAGTTAAATCTTTAATTAGATTTGAACGTGAAATGGTAATTAATTTTGCCGATAATACTGTGGTGTTAGATACGAAGTATTACCAGTTTTGCTCCATGGGATGAATTGGTTGGGATTGGGAAATAAAATAAATAATTACTTCGGTGTGGTTCGCTAATCCCGACTAGTTTGAAAAACCATAATATGGTTTGAAATGATATCCAAAGGAGGATTAAAGAATAAATTTAAAGAATTTATCTTGGATAAAATTAATGGGAACATTTCCCTAAGAATGTGATTTTGTGAATAAAAGAACATTCTGAACTGGAATGAGGCGTTTGTTGTGTTTGTGTAACATTTGTTTATCATATACGTGGGTTATTCAAAAAGGCCGGGTTTATACCCATTCTGAATAACCGATTCGATGAGATGTCGAAGATGAAGACGGTGGTTGAAGATCGGAAGTCTTCACATCGTTTGGGTGATTACTGATGATCTCGATTGGGCTGTACACCCAAGATGAGGGGAACCGTTGGTGATCGTCCAGACGTACTTGGAGATGGATGGATATGCGAGGAAAGTGCCTCCGGTTTCGTTCAGACCCAGAACGAACTTGTAAATGGATTGTGTGTCTGACATTGGATTTTATTCTGCGTTGATTGATCTCTATTAAATATACATCTGTTTGGCGGCGGAGAATTTATTCTCTTGCTTAACGCCCTTCTCTGAAACGCCCGAGCTCAGAGGTTGTATATCGATGGACATCAGTCGCATGGAGTGAATTGCCAGTGTGCCATGCGTAAGTGGCAATTGATCAAGGCTTCTGTTGAAAAGAAAAGTCTTGTGGTTGATGATCAAAGCACGGCCTGTGTGGCATAGCTTTGTGTATAGCGTGAATTCACGAGCCTCACACCTCGGTACGAGTCAAAAACGGGTTAGTGACTGCAGGGAGAGCACGACGTTTCTTTCTAGCTAGGGTGGTGTCAGTAACCTACCAGCCCTAACATTTATATACTTTTCACCTGTGCGGTTGTTGGAATGCAAGGCGCCTCGGATATAGGTCTGTAAGGACCGGGAAACGTGTGCTCAGGAATAACTAATCCTCCAAAGTTAGGTAAGGACCGGCCCTGAAGATCCAAGGATCAAAGTGGGGTCCTGAGACATTTGCTAGAGTGTCTCGAATCGGAGAGGAGCTTGCCCCTTGCCTCGACTCATGATGGAATCCAATTTCCAATACGTGATAATTCGGTTTTATTTGTAGAACCTAGTATGGCGACATAGTGGTATGGGTCATTCATGCCGCCTATGATTGATATTTATGATTGAAATTGTTTTGACACTATACACTTATAATAGTATCAAATAATGTGTTTTTAACGTATCAAGCATGCTTTGGCTATTATAAGGTAAAAACCCTATCCTCCGGCTTGCGTTGCATTGTGTGATGGGACCAGGGTCTTATAATAGCTTCATTTTTCTTTATTTAGCATTGCGCTGTTTGTTTTATGCACTGGTATTCTTGGGAGGAAACTAGTTTCGTGTCATACGACGTGGTCCCTTGATATACCGAACTTTAAAATAAAGATTAATAGCTGTTATATTTCTCACACCAGTCACATGACTGACCTGGAGCTTATGGTTTTAACCTAAACTCTGGGTGCCCCTATTTTCCACACGGGCAGCTAGTAGTTTTGGTTTTGCAGATTTATATTCACAGGAACCTGGTTTACAGCTGGAACGATGCTCGGAAAGCTCAGTATCCGTGCATTATTTCTAGTTGTGCTTTTGTATTATTTTCCGCTGCGATATATTTAAATGTAAATTAAATCTTTGATATTTGTCGAATGTATATTTATTCATACTCTGTATATTCTTGTATCTGATGGAATTGTTGTAATAACAATGAAATGTTCTTCCGTCTGCGTTCTATTTTGTGTTTTCTTCAACGCAATCCGGGCTTTCCTTCACGGGGAAGTTCGGGTCGTGTCACGGGTGCTACTAAATACCGTCTGCATCCTAGTATATATTTTAACTAGAAAATAGATTAAAAGGTGAGAAGTTCTCACCGACTAGCTAATCCAATACACCGCGACTCTTCATATGTAGAAGTCTTCGCCGTTCTCGCCTTTTGTCACTTTCGTTGTCCGTAGCCACTACATATATAAAAATCATATTTTTATATTGTTGCTATTTATATAAAACTCACATTTTTAATTCGCTCTATAGGGATAAAAATCACATTTTTATACCGCTACTATATAGATAAAAATTCTATTTTTACACCGCTTCTTTCGATATAATTTTTTTTTTATATTTCTATTCCTTATATAAAGACCTCGTCTTTACTATTTTAAAAATATCGTCTTTCCTATTTTAAAAATGTCGTCTTTTCTATTTTAAAAATATCGTCTTTTCTATTTTAAAAATATAGTCTTTTCAATTTTAAAAATATCGTCTTTTCTATTTTACTACTTCGTATTGATAAAAACCATACCTTTACTTTAAATAAAAAAAATCCTACCTTTACTTTAAATAAAAATCCTACCTTTACTTTTAATAAAAATCCTACCTTTACTTTAAATAAAAATCAAACCTTTGCTTTAAATAAAAATCATACCTTTACTTTAAATAAAAATCCTACCTTTACTTTAAATAAAAGTAAAAATCATCGCTATATGTAATAAAGGAAATATGATTTTATCAACACGCTAATATGTTTAAAAATGAAAGAAAAATAAGGTAATGTAAATAAATAATCAAAAACTCACATTTTTACTCAGAGAAATAAAAGGAGTCTCGCTGGTGATTCGAAAGGGGAGGAAGAGTGGAGCTCAGGGGCGTTGGCCGGAGGAGAATAGGGGGCGAGGTCGGAGGCGGTGGCTCACCTGGGCGGCGCGTAGATCGAATCGGGAGGGGGTACGATTTTGGGTTAAAGGGGGAGGTACGGTTTAGGGTTAAAGGGGGAACGGAGAGAAGGGAGGAGGAGGAAGAGGCGCGGCTCTGAATGGGGGCGCGACGTCCGGCGGCGTTGACTTCGAGGAGGGCGACACGCTTCATTTTTTTATTTTTTTTATTTTACTCGATTCTGAAATGTGAAAGAACGGGGGGGGGGGGGGGGGGAGGGGGGGGCTCGGAGTATAGGAGAGAGGGGCGAGGGTTTTCTATTTTTTTTATTTAATTAATTATTTCAAAAAGCAACTTTTTATTTTCGACCTCTAAATGAGACCCACCGCCTGTCGTCCATAGCTAATTACTCCCATTCCGAACACAATGGGATATGTATCATAAGATGATTCAATCATTTCGATCAGTTTTTGTCCAAATCAAAATATAACTCTATATATTGAATTTGAACGCACATTTCAATTTACCGGGGCCACATACTGACTCAATAAATTCCAGAAAAATATTGTCTAGCTTCATATTGACAATACGGTCCTAACAGAACTAATTTCGTCAAATTCCGAGACCATTTGAAAAATGGCCAATTTCTAGTCAATCGAAATTGACTGAAACTATTAAAACATGTTTTCCTTTTCCACGCTCACATATTGATTCGAAAAATTTTGAATTTTGGAATCTAGCAATAACTTGACATCATGGATCCCACAAAAGTGGTTTCCTCGAAAACCGAGGTCGTTTGCAAAATTTCCATTTTTAAGGGCCAGAAATTCCATAGCGACTATTCTGAATTTTCAACTGGGCATAACTTTTTATCCCCGCTATTAAATTTTGATTTCTCAGATTCGTTGGAAAGATATTCTCAACTAGGTTCTAATATTTTTGGTTTCACTAAAATCCAGTTTATTTTGCACCCAGTACATTCATTTGAAATTTTTTTTTTGAAACAAAAATGTGTGGTCTTTTGAAGAGAAGAGAGCACACACACATATATAATAAAGTCAAGGAAACAGAGTCCGACTATAGTACATAAGAATACAAGATAAAACCAAACATGTCTCTAGGGATATAAGGATCGTAGATAGATGAGCTCCGGATAAACCTCCGCCCATCTACTCCAATATCGGGTTCCGGCAAGGCCACCACCCGATATTGAAGTATATCTACTCCAATACAATAACCCATACTCTCTATGTAATATCAAAAATAATGTACAACATCAAAAAACTCTCTAACAAAAAGCCCAAATGAAATGCGAATCATCAACCCAAACAGCAATCCTTAAAGCTCAACAATAATATCCATCAACTTGAACACCTGAAAAGTACATAACTGCTACCAATCCATCCAGCTATCTACTAAGCACTTCCTCTTAATCAACAACCTGAATATTCGAAAAGCTCAACAAACTATTAGTAATTTGTTACACACACACACACATATATATATATATATATATATGGGAATAAATGTATCTAAATATATATATATATATATATATATATTATACAAGCATATATATATATATATATATTCATACATATTTACTTACCATACATATATGTGTAGAAGAAAAATATAGTGAAAAACTATTAAAAAAATTAACAACCAATGCAATACCTATTGCGAAAAAAACTGTTGATTCTAATAAATAGATACAAACTGAATCTAACCTTAATCAATAAACTCTCAAAGCCCGATTTCCCAAATAGCTTGTAGTGTGAATTAGACATCCAATTCAAACAAAAATAAACTATTTTAATGATTAAATTATCCGTAGAAACAGAATTAGAATGGAAAGATCTCAGATTTCTCTCGGACCAAATGAACCAACTTACGATAATGACAAAAGAATCTAAAATGTATCTTTTAGTAGCATTATAAACAAATCTATTGGAATCCCAATAATTAGCACAAACATTGAAAGAATAATGGCAATCAAAAACAAATATCCGTGAAACCATACTAAGTATAAAGTTTGTGATATTGCATGAGAAAAATAAATGATCAACATCCTCATTCATAAGATTACAAAATTAACACTTAACATCAAAAATGATATTCTTCCTCATAAGAAACTCAACCATATTAAGTTTCTTATGAGTGATTAACCACATTAGAAATTTAGCTTTATGAGGAGAATTATATTTCCAAATATACTTAAAAGGCCGAAATGAAATTCCCGAAAAATTTACAAAGTTATACATAGAATTAACCGAATAAACTTGACTTTTGTCCATATCCCAACTAATAAAATCCTTACACTCATCGATGTGATATAATGATAACTTAGCATAAAGTAAAGCTAATTGTATTAACATTTCCCCTTCTAAGATATTATCAAGAGAAATCTACCATGGGGGATCCAAATCTCTTCTAAAGAAATCTTTTATCAATGCATTTTTAAAACTACAATTATTAAAGAGCTCCCTAAATTCAATTTTAAGCGGTAAATGAGAAATCCACCTATCTTGCCAAAAGTAAGTCGAATTACCAGAATGAACAACTACCTTATAACCTAAGTTAAAAAAGTCAAAGCACTTTAATACTGACTTCCAAAAACAAGATAATCTATTATACCAACTACCACTAGATCCAACAATAAACTCTCCTCCTGAATAATAAAATTTAGATACAATTACTTTCCACGTTGTCGACACTACAGGGGACCTAAATTTCCACAACCATTTGGCTAGTAAGGAAGAGTTAAAATTAAATAAATTAATTATCCCCAATCCCCAACACACCTCCCAGTTTACTAAACATTTGAAACCCCTACAAATAGGATCTCTACCCCCACCCCATAGATAATTACGTCTTATACTATCAATCTTATCAATAACCCATTAAGGAAATATATTTACTGACATCCAATACGCAGGAATAGCCAATAGTACTGAATTAACCAAAACTAATCTACCTGCTCTAGACAAGAATCTATTGTTCCAACTTGATAGTCTTCTATTAATCTTATCAATAATGACTAACCAATCCTCCTTCTTTAATTTTGACGGCCTAATCTTAAAACGTAAATAATCAAAAGGAAATTTCTTGACAGAACAGTTTAAGGTGTTAGCAACCAAAGCCTCAACATTATCAAAATCATTAACGACCATAAAAGAACTCTTGTCAAAATTAATTTTAAGACCTGATAACATCTCAAAAAATAAAGTATAAAATTAAGAGCAATGATGTGTTTTGGTAGATGAAAAGAAAATAATAAAGTATCATTCGCAAATTGGAATATAGATAATTCATTGTTGAATTCGTCATTACCAACATAACCCAAAACACTTAATCTTCCCGCTTGTTTAATGATTCTAGAAAAAACGCCAGCCGCTAAATTAAATAGTAGAGGTGACATGGGATCCCCCTGTTTAAGACCCCTCTTAGATTGGATCTTCTTTCCCACAACCCCATTGACGACAATATTAGAACTACTTGACCTAAGTAAAAGCATCATCCAGTTAATCCATCTAACACTAAAGCCTCTAGCTAGAGATACTTCACATATGTAATCCCAGTCAATAGAATCATAAGCTTTCTCAAAATCTAATTTCAAAATAGCACATGAAAAATTATTTTTAACACACACATTAATGTACTCCTGTACCGCTGCCACTCCATCTACTACTTGCCTACCTTTAATAAAGGAAGTTTGTGAATGATCTATAAGATCATTCATCTTCCCACTTAACCTATTCGTTAGAACTTTAGAAATGATCTTAACAGATACATTTATCAAAGAGATAGGTCTAAAATCCTTTAAAAGTTTTGCACCCTCTCTCTTCTTAATAAGTATAACATTAGCAAAATTAAAGTTACCTAGGCACAAATCTCCACTATAAAAATCATTAAATAAATTAATAACATCAGATTTCAAAACCTCCCAAAACTGTTTGTAAAACAGAACAGAAAAACCATCAGGCCTCGGAGCTTTGTCACTAGGCATATCACAGATAGCATTCCAAATCTCCTGCTCAGAAAAAGGTTTATCTAAATCTAATAACTCTCCCCTAACATCATTAGGGTAAATGTCCTTCCAATTAATGTTAATTCTTCTATTTATCCTAGTCCCAATGATTTGTTTGTAATAATTTGTGAAAGCTTCATTTAAATCACGCTTAACTGTCAATTCCTCACTATTTAAGAAAATAGAATGAATCAAATTATCACGTATCCTCTTATTAGCCATACTTTGAAAAAAATTCGTGTTATTATCCCCTTTCTTAATCCATTGAACACGTGATTTTTGCTTCCACATTATTTCTTCCTTTTTCAAAATCAGTTTGAAGTCATTTCTAAGAATACTAAGTCTATCTCTCTCGACTAGGTTAAGAGTTCTAGATTCACCCAACTTATCTAAATCTAACATCTCACATAAAATCTTGTCTTTCTTAATGCGAACACTTCCAAAAATATATTTATTCCACCTCTTAAGAAAAAATCTTAATTTACCAAGTTTTGCGACAAAAATCTTTGCTGAATTTCCCTTGTACAAATTATTAAACTAGAATAACGAATTCCATTTAACAGTGACTAGTTTAATAAAACTGGTATCCAAAAGCCACATCTTTTCAAATTTAAAATTATTACTAATTAAAATGTTCGAATCATATGAGAGAATTAAAGGACAATGATATGAAAACAAAAAAGGTAAACCCTTTACTTTACAAATTGGAAATCTATCATCAACCTCAGTACTTATAAAAAACCTATCTAATAAGGCATAAGACGGACTATCCCTATCACTAGACGAGGTGAATGATCTATTGCTAAGCGGAATCTCAATCAAATCATTATTAAGAATGAAATCATTAAATTACTCCATGCTAGAGAAGTCGCCTTCTCTAGGAGATCTCTCTCCTAAAAACCTAGTAACATTAAAATCCCCCCTACAATCCAAAGATTTGGGGCAAGATCCCAAAATTCAGAACATTCATCCCACAAACGTCTCCTCTCAATCTTAGTGTGAGGGCCATACACATTCGTAATGCCCAATAAAAAATTATCACTAAGTGAAGTTAATATAATATGTAATGAATGTAACTTAGAAAATTCCTGCACTAGTCTATATTGGTTATCTTTCCAACCAATCATAAGCCCTCCTGCACTGTCAATTGACGGTAGACAGGCCCAATTACGAAAATGGGATCCACCTAATCTAGCATAAAAACATAAGTTAGGACTTTCAATTTAGTCTCTTGAAACAAAGCAATATCAATATGATAATCTACAAAGAAAGTCCTAACTTTAGCACATTTTTTAGGTTCATTTAAACCCCTAATATTCCAGCTAACAATCCTCATCTACTCAAGGAAGAAACTCTCTCTAATTCCCTACTCCTAATGAAATCAGAATCTAGCTCTATATCCGTAAAAATGAAAGCAGTATCACTAGCAAGCTGAAATAACTGACTAGTCGAAAGGCTACCCAAACCAAAAGGAGTATAATCACTACCCAAAACCGTAAACATACCTGATCCTTGATCCGTACTGCTACTACTAGCATCCGGAATCGGGGACTTACCTCGAGATGAAGAGGATCCATATCTGATCCAAGTGCTACGGAGAATCAGACCAGAATTGGAAACCACTTTCCTACGTCTCCTCCTCCTGGACGAAGGAGTGGATACATCGCTACTCTGAGGATGTCCACCGCTAGTCTCCAATGATGTATTACTAGCTGAGAAGCTCAAACCAGCATCAGAAACACTCACAGTTTGAGACCTATCCCACTCCAACGGTCTCAAGAATAAAGAATGAAGTACCTCGCCCAAAGTACTCAAAATCCTTACACCACTACCCCTATCACACAAGAACCGAAAGCCACTCAATGCATAATCCGCTCCCAGTCTCTCAATGACTAAGCAAGCCCCGTCTATGTTATTTGTATGGCAATCAAATGACTTTGTTACATGCATACAGCCAACGACTTCCAACATTCCTCTCCTTTCAAACATTTGCTCATCAAAACAACAATGAGACTGGAAGACCTTCATCATCACATCTTTACTGATCGAATCAGCAACTGAAGTAATCAACTTGTCCTCATTCCCAATGAATCGAGACACCAAACTATCACAAACTTTAGCTTTCCTATTAACATACCTCCCAACTTTAACACTCTTGACTTTGAATCCTTTTCTTCTTGAGCCATAAGCCTTCTGAATAGGTCTCTCATTCTTACCAATTCCTGCTAAAGCAACACCATCATTAACTAGTCGATTAGGATCAATCTCATCCTCGTAGTTCTCCCACAACCCATAACAATTCGAGAGTGTAATATCATCCGCCACATTCCAGTCTATCTTCTCCTCAAGGTTCGAACTCAAACGATGGTCCATAGCTTCATCAACAATTTCATGACCACTCATGTCTTTCGAATCATCACCAGTCATCAGTTCACGTACCCTTTCACTCTTGCTGGCCAAATAATCGAAAAGTCTATACCCTTCATAGAGTCCCATGTAGATCAGTTCTTCAGGATCGAATAACATAGGATCAGCATGATGCACTTCTATTGCAAACCCTGTACAACCCGCCAATATAACATCACTGACCAACATTTCATTGACAACCACACCCAAGTCCTCCACCCTAACATTCTCCATTTGCATTTTACCATCCAGTTGCACTGAATGTAAGCCATTACTCGGAAGAATAGAATCATAAATTGGAGAACACTGAAAAGCGATAGCTCTTCTATCATAATTAATGGCCGTATTAATAACATCAAAGTGTTTTAAAATCTCCTCCAAAATCACGCAAACTTTCCTCTTATTGCTCAAAGTCGAATCAGAGTATAATTTGCGGAACTTCAGAAGATTAAGACAAAAGGCAATGGCATGCTCCCTTCTTCCTAATGGATGAGGCAACGGAGGATTCCCAGCTACACTATCGAACCTTTTACTCCAAAAGATTCCATCAACTAACCCCTCCAAATGACACCCCAGCAATAGTAACATATAAGCCCCATCATTTTCCTTTTCAGAAAAATCCATAACATAAATGTCCTAAATTGAAATTATATTCTGGCATATTCTCAAACAGTTGAAGTGCAGTATGTCAAACACAGAATTCCCTCTAAATCCAACAGGGCAGCTGAATTTGTGATGCCCCAAACCACCACACTTGAAGCAACGAATTCCATTGCGACAATCTTTCGCTAAGTGGGGACCATCTCCACAATTGAAACAAGGTCGAACACCTACCTTTTCCTGCCGAGGGTAATTTCTAATTGGTAATTTGTTCCACACAGAGGACGTTGGAACCTTTTTGGCCATGTCCGCATAAGAAATCTGATTAAAATGTCTAGGAACATCATTAAATGAGTGTAAAGGAATGTTTCCAGTTACATCATAATAGAAAGAATTCTGATTTGAAACACCACCATTATTTGCATTAAATTTCTGAGGCCCCTCTGCATTTGAATTCCGTATAATATTCGGCCTGAAAGTTAGATTCAAACGTCCTAGCTTCATATTTGTCTCCTCAACGAGTACATTCGGAGCCGTGTTCTCGTAAATCCTATCAACACCATGAATAATCCCTCTTGATTTGCCACCAAATATTAAAACATCCCCTGACTCGAGTAATTCCTTCCTGATCATACTTTCATCACCCTTGTTTTTTTACATAAAATCAGCCGATTCTCCAATGGAGAAGGAAACTACTGGGAGCCCTGCCATCAGGCTATCAAAACTTTCGTCTTTGTCTTGATTTAGACCAAGTTTCCCTTCCAGATTGTAAAAATTGACTATACATATATCAGGTTTCATATGCGGAAGTTCTTCTAATCTGCCATCATGCTTCTTGATTTCTTTGTGTGCAACTTCAATAAAATCACACTCCATCTTAATCATCTCAACTTGAATCGCCGAGGGTAAGGCGCCATCAAATGCTCTTCTATCTTCGTAACTCTTCAACTGCGGATTCCAATTTTTTCCAAAACACATCATATTCAGATTTAATTTTGCATCATTCTCGAAACCCGACCTATAAAACCCACCTTCACCAATCCCTAATTCTTGGCATCTTTTGACAATTTGGATCTGCTCAATAAGGCTGATACAATTCTTTAGTAAAATCATGCCCGATCCCAAAATCTTATGATGCCCTTCTTTACCCAAACCCATAATAGTATTGGGATTTTTCTACCTCACCGAACCCCCAGAATTACTATAAGAGCATATGTTAAAAACATTCTTCCCCAAATCAACAAAATTGACACTTCGATGCCCCAATCCCCCAGAATTACTATAAGAGCATATGTTAAAAACATTCATTTGAAATTTGAAATCGAATTATCGAACTACCGCGCCATTTTCAGTTCCTTTTATAAATATAAATAAATATTTATATTTTAATGACGATCAATATAATATATACGTTCGAATTCTCTTCAAAATAAATTTCTCAACGATTTTATTTAAAATAATTCATTTTAAATAATCAAAATTCACTAAAATTACCAAAATAAAAAATTTAAATTGGCCCAGATTTCCGAGTTATTACATCAACCATCATCCAAAGTGCACTACACAACTGTCTATCAACCTATCGATTGACGTACAACTAAATAATTGGGATTAGTGTACATCAAATATCACCCCAATACCCGTGTGGGGTTTTAGTCAACAAACACAGATTATTATTTGTGCAACTGGGCGATGTGTAAAATTTTATCATCCCAATCAATATCCTTTGAATGGGTGTACATAAACAAATCGTTCGATTTGTAAATAAATATTTATTTATTCACCTTCACGTTAAATTTATATTTTTAATGATAAATAATTTATTTCAATACATGAATATATTTCCATTCATTCTACATCACAATCAATGAAGCGACCCGAACTTCCCCAATCTCCGAAGAAAAGAGAAAGAACGAATTACTTTGAGGACAAGACAAATCAGAACACAAACAGAACATTTCATTGTTTATTACAACAATTCCATCAGAATACAAGAATATACAGAGTATGAATAAATATTACACACTTGACAAATATCAGAGATTTAAATTACATTTAAATACATAGCCGCGGAAAAATAATACAACACACAACTGAAAGGAGATATACGGATACAGAGCTTTCTGAATATCATTCCAGCTATAAACTAGGATCCTGTGAATATAAATCTGCAAAAACAAAACTACAAGTTGCCCGTGTCGAAAATAAGGGCACCTAGAGTTTAGGTTAAAACAATAAACTCCAGGTCAGTCATGTGACTGGTGTGAGAACTAAAATAGTTATTAATCTTTATTTTTAAATTTCGGTAAATCAAGGGACGACACCGTAAAACACGGAACGGGTTTCCTCCCAAGAATACCAGTACATAAAACAAACAACGCAATGCTAAATAAAGAAAAATGAAGCTATTATAAGACCCAGGTCCCATCACACAATGCAACGCAAGCCGGAGGATAGGGTTTTACCTTATAGTAGCCAAAGAATGATTGATACGCTAAAGTCCATCTTTTATTATTACTATAAGTGAAGAAAACAACTTCAATCATAAGTATCAATCATATACGGCATAAGTGCCTCATACCACTATGTCGCCAATATTAGGCTCTACAAATAAAACCGAAATATCACGTATTGGATTCCATCATGAATCGAGGCAAGGGGAAAGCTCCTCTCCATTCGAGACACTCAAGAAAATGTCTCAGGACCACACACAACAATCCTGGATATTCAGGGCCGGTCCTCTCTTACTTTTGAGGATTGGCAATTATTGAACACACGATTCCCGGTCATTTCAGACCTATATCTGACGCGCCTCTCATCCAACAACCACACAGGTAAAAAGTATATAAATTTCAGGGCTGGTAGGTCACTGACATCACCCATAGCTAGAAAGAAACGTCGTGCTCTCCCTGCAATCACTATCCCGTTTTTGACACATATCGAGGTGTGAGGCTCGCGAATTAACGCTATACACAAAGATATGCCACACAGGTCGTGCGTTGATCATCAATCACAAGACTTTGCTTTTCAATAGAAGCCTTGATCATCTGCCACTTAGGCATGCCACATAGGCAATTCATGCCATGCGATTGATATCTATCGATATATGACATCTAAGCTCGTACATCTCAGAGAAGGGCATTAAGAAAGAGAATAAATTCTCCGCCACCAAACAGATATATATTTAATAGAAATCAATCACACAGAATAAAGTCCAATGTCAAACACACAGTCCATTTACAAGTTCATTCTGAGTTTAAACGAAACCGGAGGAACCTTATTCCTCGCATATCTATCGATCTCCAAGTACGTCTGGACGATCACCAACTGATTCCCTCGTCTTGGGTTTACAGCCCAATCAAGATCATCAATAATCATCCAAACGACGTGAAGACCTCCGGTCTTCAACCAACGTCTTCAACTTCGACTTATCGTCGAATCGGTTATTCGGAATGGGTATAAACCATGCCTTTCCGAATAACCCGCGTATATAATAAAGAAGTGTTACACAAACGCAACATATGCCTTATTCCAATTCAGAATATTCTTTTATTCAAATTCACATTCTTAGGGAAAGGTTCCCATTAATTTTATCGAAGATAAATTCTTCTAAATTTATTCTTTAATCTTCCTTTGGATATCATTTCAAACCATGTTAAGGTTTTCCAAACTAGTCGGGATTAGCGAACCACACCGAAGTAATTATGTAATAACACGGAAATCTAATCCAATTTAAAATTTTTATTTTGGAAATTTTAGCGAATTTTGGATATTTAAAATGAATTATTTTAAATAATAACGACGAGAAATTTATTTTGAATAGAATTAGAACATGTTTATTTATTTGAATCGTCGTTAGAATATAAATATTTATTTGTAATTATAAAAGGAATTGAAAATGGCACGGTAGTTCGAAAATTCGATTTCAAAGTTCAAATTGATGTACAGGATTCAAAATAAATCGGATTTTAGTGAAACCAAAAATATTTGAATCTAATTGAGAATATCTTTCCAACGAATCCAAAATATTGAAATTTCATAGCGGGAATAAAAAGTTATGCCCCGTTGAAAATTCAGAATAATCGCTATATAATTTTAGCCCTTGAAAATAACCATTTTGCAAACGACCTCAGTTTTTGATGAAACCGCTTTTGTCGGATCCGTGATGTCAAGTTATTGCTAAGTTTCAAATTTCGTAATTTTTCGAATCAATATGTGAGTGTGGCAAAGGAAAACGTGTTTGACCAGTTTTAGTTGATTTTAATCGACTGGAAAATGGCCATTTTTCAAATGGTCTCAGAATTCGATGGAATTAGTTTTGTTAGGACCGTATCTTCAATATGAAGCTAAAAAATATTTTTTGGGAATTTTTCTAGTTAGTATGTGGCCCCGGTAATATAAAATGTGCATTCAAATTCAATATATAGAGTTATATTTTGATTTTGATGAAAACTGATCGAAACGATCGAATCAGCTTACGATTCATATCCCATTGGGTTTGGAATGGGGGTATTTAGCTAGGGATGACAGTCAGTGGGTTTCATTTCGAGTTAGAAATAAAAAGTTGCTTTATGGGAATTTAAATTAATAATATAATTAAATATAAATATTTTTTTTTACATAAAGGCCCCTTTTTTGTTTTCCTCCTAACCGTTCATTTCAGTTCGAATTAGGGCAGAATAAAAAAAGAGAATGAAATGAGGAGGGGGCGGAGTGCTGCTCCACCGTCGTCGCCGCCAGGTTGGGTGCCACCGCCTCAGTCATCCCCCCCTCGAACCCCTTTCCTCCCCTTCTTCTTCTCCAACGCACGAAGATCGCCCCTCCCGATTCGATCAACGCGCTCTTCACCCCCCCCCCCCCCCGGCGCCCATCGCCTCCGGCGTGACCTCTCCCTCCCCCCTCCATCGATCACCCCTTCGCCCTCCCCTCCTCGTAGTAAACCCCAAACCGCAAATCCATTCGCCGTAGCACACCTCCGGCGAACCGCTGCTACCCCCCTCGCCTCGTCCGACGCTAGCGCCGCCCCCTGGCCATCCTAGACCGACGGTGGACGTCTCCATTCGCTGAAAACAGTAAGTTTTTATTTATTTATTTTATTTTGTTTAATTACTTTTTCTTTTTATTCATTTTATATATAAAAAGCGAGGGGAAAATTTTCAGTTTTGTTATAAAAATAGCAAAGAATTTTTATTAGATAAAGATCGGGTTTTTAATAACAATAAATGTTGGATTTTTATATATGTTATAACATAAGAGATTAGAGCTTTTATATAGTAAAGATTAGAGATTTTATATAGAAAAGATTAAAGATCTTTAAACTAGAAAAGAATAGATTTTTAACATTATAAAGAAAATATCTTTATATTATATAAAGATTAAAAATATGATCTTTATATTATATAGGTAATAAAAATTCGATCTTTATATCATAGGAAGAATAAAAATACGATTTTTACTCATGTAGAGTAATAAAAATATAATTTTTATTATATTACTAGCAAGGTAAAAATAGAATTTTTATCCATATAGTAGCGATGTAAAAATAGAATTTTTATCTATATAGTAGCGGTATAAAAATGTGATTTTTATCCATATAGAGCGAATTAAAAATGTGATTTTTATATAAATAGCAACAATATAAAAATGTGATTTTTATATATGTAGTGGCAACGGACAACGAAAGTGACAAAAGGCGAGAACGGCGAAGACTTCTACATATGAAAAGTCGTGGCGGTTGGTTTAGCTAGTCGGTGAGAACTCCTCACTTTTATTTTAATTTATTTTCTACTTGAAATATATACTAGGATGCAGATGGTGCTTAGCAGCACATAACACCTGTCGTCCGCAGATCATGGATGACTTATTTGTTTGATTGTTGTGTTGTGAAATTTGGTTGTGTGGTGAAAAATGAAATAAAATATGTTATAGTGGAAAATATTTTATAGATAAAAATAAAAAATTTAACGTGTACATGAAATGAATATTTATAAATAAATTGACGATTTGTTTATATACACTGGTTTGACTGATATTGATTGGGACGATAAATTTTACGCATCGCCCAACCGCACAAATAAATATCTGTGCTTGTTGATTTGAACCCCACACGGGTATTGGGATGATATTTGACGTACACTAATCGCGATTGTTTAGTTGTATGTCAATCGATGGGTTGACAGACTGTGTAAGTGTTAATTATTTATATTTAATGCTCATGCAGTTGTGTGGTGCACTCTGGATGGTGATTGATGGTTTATCGTTGCTATTATATTGATGTGTTGTAGAAAATCCATATAATTAACATTATATGTTAATTGATTGGGCCTCATTTCAATTTCAATATAATGGAAATTCATGTGTTGAATATAAAGGAAATTCATGTGTTGAATATAAAGGAAATTCATGTGTTGAATTGAAAATAAATTCATGTGTTGAATTGAAAATAAATTCATGTGTTGAATTGAAAATAAATTCATGTGTCGAATAGAATAAACATTCATGTGTTGAATAGAATAAATGCTCATGTGTTGAATAAAAGCCGTATTGATTAGGTTGACGCCATTTTGACATGAACGATATTTATATCGATTTTATTCATTTTATAATGAATATAGAAAAGAAAGTGATTTCAAAATTTAACGTTTTGAAAATATCATCATTTGTATATCGATGATGTGGAATATTCAATTTTGATTCGAAATTGAATATGAAGTTGAAATCATTTTGAAAACGAATTTTAAACGATTTATAAAATACGTTTTAAAAGGAAATCGATGAAATATATATAATATTATATATATATAATGGCCTGAGTAGAACGCGCCGCGCCGCGGTAGTTCGCAAATTTCGACCATTGACTTCGAATGGACGTTACGGGAGATACGACAGCCGGATTCTCCTAAAACTGGAACCGTTGGGTTCGTATCGAAAAGAGATTTCTAGCGAATATTAGAGATTTGAAATCTAATGGTTGGATTTGGAATTATGTCCAAATCAAATTTGGAAAAGGTCGTTGTAAGTGCAGTTCGATGGCCATTGATGGAAATCGACTGTACAAAATTATTAAAAATAGTATTAATTTGTGTAAAATCATAAGAAATGATTTGTGAAGAATTGGGATGAAAATTCCATATTTGAAAAGATAAAAGTAGATTTTTATCGAAATGAACTAGTTTTGAACTAGAATTTCCTATAATTGAATTGGAATGGATTTGAATCGAAATTGTCTTTGGAATATTTCGATGTTGGATTTCATGATTATACAGATATTGTTATGTAAATTTGAAAGATATATTTATATCGTTATTTCCAATATGATATTTGTTGGTCGTAGAGTTCGATATTGAATATAAGCCGATATATTTTCTATTCGGAGCCTTGTATTTAATCAAATGTGATATGGGTTTGTCGTGAATGGTGTCTTCATTAACACTGTTCTTAAACCCAGTTGAGAAAAAGATTAAATCTTTTTATTTAGATTTTATGAAATGTACCAATTAAATGGTATTTAATTGGAATTGAATTGGAATTGATTTTTGGGTTTATCATGAACGGTATTTTAAATAACACTTGTTCTTTAACCCGATAATTAATGGAATGTGATTTTCGGTTTATCGTGAACTGTGTTTTAAACAACATTGGTCCTTTAACCCAGTTATAGACAAGAGGTGATTTCCCAAGTTAAATAATCATTAATATTAATTTTTGGGAAGATTAAAACCAAGTGGAGTTTTAATAAATCTTTAATTAGATTGGAATGGTCGAGAATGGAGTATCACCAGTTTTGCTCCAGACGATAGTTAAATCTTTAATTAGATTTGAACATGAAATGGTAATTGAATTACCGATAACAATGTGTTGTTAGATATGAAGTAATACCAGTTTTACTTCATGGGATGAATAGGCTGGGATTGGGAAATAAAATAAATGATTACTTCGGTGAGGTTCGCTAATCCCGACTAATTTGAATTGATATTCAAAGGAAGATTCAAGAATAAACTTAAAGATTTTATCTTTGATAAAATTAATGGGAACCTTTCCCAAAGTGTAAGAATATTTGAATAAAAGAATATTCTGAATTAGAATGAGGCATATGTTGTGATTGTGTAACACTTGATTATTATATACGCGAGTTATTCAGAAAGACCGGGTTTATCCCATTCTGAATAACTGATTCGACGTAGTGTAGAGGATGAAGACGGTGGTTGAAGACCGGAGGTCTTCACGTCGTTTGGGTGATTACTGATGATCTTGATTGGGCCGTACACCCAAGTGGACGGAATCAGTTAGTGGTCGTCCAGACGTACTTGGAGATCGATGGATATGCGAGGCACCAGGTGCCTCCGGTTTCATTTAGACCCAGAACGGACCTGTAAATGGACTGTGTGTCTGACATTGGATTTTATTCTGTGTGATTGATTTCTATTAAATATATATCTTTTTGGCGACAGATAATTTATTCTCTTCCTTAACACCCTTCTTTGAGGCGTACGAGCTCAGATGTTATATATTGATGGATATCAAACGCATGGAGTGAATTGCCTGTATGGCATGCCTAAGTGGAAATATGACCAAGGCTTCTGTTGAAAAGCAGAGACTTGTGGTTGATGATCAAAGCACGTCCTGTAACAACCCGTATTTCGATAACACGTTAAAACAAGAAATCAAGGCAGAATTTAATTACAAAACCTGAATCAAGGGAAACGGGCTATGCCATTGCGTTCGTCTCGGAAAAATACGCGAAATAGAGTCCGAGTTTTCGAAAATCGAAGTCCGTATGACCAAGATATGGCCTCGCGAAGTTTCACGAAAAATTCCCAAATTAAAGTATACTTAATTAAGTGAAATGGGTTGCGCAGAGAAATATATATATATTGATATATATATATATATATATATATAATTGAAAATTAAATAAATAAATATGAAAAAATGTTCAAAACAACGAATTGGGAGAGGGGAATAACCGAACCGGCCGATTTTTGAGGTCGACCCAAGCCCGCTGGGTCGACTAGGGGTTAATCCAGGGTGTTTGGTTGTCAACCCGAGGGCCGATTCGCTCAAATGCAGATTTTGCATTTGGATGGTTCTCATGGTTCATCTTTAATCTAAAGGCCCTAGATGGTTCCTACACTTGACTTCTTCCCCAAGACATGCTTTGATGGCTTGGATTGAATCTAGGTTTAATCCTATGGCCTAAAACACTTGCCTAATCTATAAATAAGACCCTAACCTATCCTAAATCCTCATTATTCATTCATGCAACTAAACTATGGCAAAATTGCTCCTCTCATGGCATCCACTCAAAATCCTAGCCTCCACTTCATTTCTATGAGAGGTTTCATGATCATGAGAGTGTTAGAGAGTTTCTATGTTAGTATGAGAGCCTCTCAAGTTGATTTCAAGGCTAAAGCTTTGATATTTGTTCATAAAGATGGGGTTTTGATTGATTTGGAGCTTTCATTTTTGGGTTTTAGGATAATGACATGCATAGGCTTTGTCTCAATCTTTCATCTAATCGATTTGTGCCTTCATAGCAATGTAAGCCCTTTCCCTACTCTTAGATATTAACTATGAAGTTAAATGTTCATGTTGCAAGTTTGGGTTTGATCATTGAGAATGATACATGCTATCATGTCATGCAAGTTTATGAAGTCATTATCTTGATCTCATGAGCTAAAAGCTACAACCTTTATGATGAAATGTTGCATTATGCAACATGAGAACCTTCATAATCTTTATGTCAACTTGCATATGAAGTCATAACCCTTATATGATGATATATGCGAGTTACTAGTCATCATTCCATGTCTTTTGTCACCATGATTCGTTTATGTGCCAAGTTTGGGTTTATGCATGTTTTTGAGGCTTAAGAATGTAACATGCAAGCTAATGAACACATTGTGCCTCATTTGCCACCATGATTAACTTGTGGCTTAATATCCATTTTTGTCATGCCTTTGTCAAGTCTCTTCTTTTAATCCATTACGTTGTTGCGAACGTATATGCGAGTTTAAAAGCGTTGGGGTCACATTATGGGAAAACATAATGACATGAACATGATGTGGGTAAATGGGTATAAACATGACAACGTGTAACGTTAAATATGACATGTGTTTATACTTGAAAACATGACTTGAAATATAACATGGAAGTTGACATGTAAGTATGCATAAAAACACAAGCTTGGGAATTTACCTATTAAGTTAGGTCTACCCTTTGGGAATTTACCTATTAAGTTAGGTCTACCCAAATGCTTGAAAAACTTGTAACATGTTTTGGAAACATGATGAACATGACACTTAGATAATATAAGTGTGGCCAACTCGAGGTTGGGTTGAGTTTGCAACGTAAAACTACCCGGAACCGACCGGCCTAACTAGTAGTTGCAAACAATAGGACCCAATGTGAGAAGTTGGTCATGTTGTGCTTGAACCCGAGGTTAGACCAAGTTGTGGTGTAAAGCTACCCGGAACCGACCGGCTTAACTAGTAACCACAACAAAGTCTAATGTGAGAGGTGAAGGTGCATTAAGTAATTAATGCCACATGATAGGGTTAAGTTAATTTGATTAATGACTCTTAACCAAATATGACATGGACAAATGGGTTAAGTAATTCGATTAGGCTAATGATACTTAACATAACATGACAAGGTTGGGTAGGTTAAGTAACTTGATTTGCCTAATGACACTTAACCATTTTTATATGACTAGTGGATGGGGTTAAGTTAACCAACACTTAATCAATCCAACGCGATAACTTGGTAAGGTTAAGTAAGTTTTCTTAATGACGCTTAACCGAAAAATACGGTTAACGAATGGGGTTAAGATTAGACTCAACTAGTCTAAACATGGAAATCGGATGGGGTTAAGTTAGCCTAGACTTAATTAATCCCACTTGGTAGTTTAATGGGGTTAAGTTAAACACTTAACTAATCTAAACGTGATGAATTGATGTGGTTAAGTGACCTATACTTATCCAATCTAACTCGTTAATTTATTGTGGTTAAGTTAACCAGTACTTAACCAATATAACGTGAAAACATGATAAGGCTAAGTCACGAATCGCTTGAATACACTTGACCGATTTGACTAAGTAAATTGATGGGGTCAAGTTAATATATACTTAACCAATCTAGAATGATAATTGGACGAGGTTAAGTCGTGAATTGCTTAATATATACTTAACCAACTTGAGCATGGTTTGTAGGGTTAAGTCTTGAACTTGGATACTTAGCCAATTTTGACATGATTTGTAGACGGGTTAAGTCTCGAACTTGGATACTTATCCAATTTTGACATGATTTGTAGACGGGATTAAGTCATGAACTTAAGTGACACTTAATCTGTTATATAAACCCTAATTCGGAGGATTAGGTGGGTAACCGTAGTTAACAAGGATAACGGGAATAAGGCTAAGTGGTAAACCTTAGTTGAAGAATAACTAAGTAATGATTCTTAGTCAAGGAAATTTGGACCAGTTCATAGATAAATGAGTAACATGATACGGTAGGTCATCGTTTAAGTATACGAGTAGGAGCAAGTATCTGATTTAGATAAAGGCTCCAGCGAACTGGGTAGCGAAGCAGCGGCTTCGGGGGAACGTGAGGATATTCTTGGGATCCCTCTGTGAGCTGCCAGGTGATCATACTAGGCTCATGAGAGGTTAAGGTCTGCGTTAGAAGAACCAAGAGTATGCCTTGGTTGCTATACGAGCAACCTAAAGACGGGGATGGATAGGGGATAGTCGACGATACACGGTCGTACCCTAGATAGCATTTTCGTCAGGCTACCTACCATCTTTGGTCAAGCGTGTACGTACGGAAAGGCAGAGAACACCCAATAGACCATAATTGCTATCTGATTATGGTTGCGGAAAGGCTTGGATGTGGGTTGGCCAGTGTTGTGTTCTCATACAGGATTTATCCTGTCTTGTCTTTCACTAGTTGAGGGAGGGGTCGCGTGGGACCATAGCCACGTATAGAAAAACAGACCTTAGCATCTGCATCGGTAGATAAATCGAAAGCTCCCGACCGAGTCCTGTATTTCCTGGTCTGCCCTGTGACAGGACTCGGATGGCACGATGTGATACATGTGCATACAGTAATGGAAACGATTCACGATGAATGCGTGGGAAAAAGGGGCGCGGTTGACGGTTAGCGTAAATCCCAGTGGCCCTGGGTGGTTGAACCAGAACCGAGATACGAAAACGTGCAATAGGTGAGCGTAATCCCTAGTAGCCCTAGGTAGCATAAGTCCTAGTTGTACAAACGATAATTCATGCTGGAAGACCCTAGCTAGGTTTAGGGTAATAGTCCAAATCGATCTTAAGGATCCTGGAACTATGTTAAAGTAGTATAGAACCTCATGGGAAAGCCCGTATGGTCTACGGCAAGGGACTGAACACTTTTATGCAATAAAACATACGAGTTGAGTAACCTATATATGCGATATATTAGGTTGACATGGACCATTATACGACTTTTGAGTAAGGGTCATTCACGGATAACACATGATATAGTTGGGATACTAGTACGGTAGGTGCAGAGCAGATGTACAGGATAGATACCATGGGACGTTATACGTGATAGATATCTTGGGGATATTATACTTGATAGAAACCTGACGATGTGATACCTTGTTTTATCTTGACATCGTAATTTATCATGACACCTTAGTTTATCTGAGTTCAGTAGTTCATCCTGTTATTTTGATTTAGCTTATCTGTCTTGTTATCATGCTTATGTTCATCTCAGTTTCTCATGTCAGTTAACTTTACTAGTTCTTATGCTAATAGTAGATAGGGCTTACTCAGTCTTTTTGACTGACCCGTTTTGTTTCGCCTCTTTTCTTCCGTTTCCCCCCTAGGTTACAGGGAGGAAATACTGCTGTTTAGTTCGGACTTCTTCTGCTTGAAGGTCATCATGGATGGCTTGGACTTTCCTTGGCTATGGCTACTTTACTGTTTTTACTTGGGGAATAATTTATGAAAATGTCTTTATGCTTCTTTATTATTGCAAGAAAGGTTTTGATGTACTCTGATGTAAAAGGCTTTAGACCTTAATTATTAATGTTTGTGAAAGTTTGATTTTACTTCCGCTATGTTATATGTTCTGTCTTGTGATATTTCTGTGCATGTTTACCAATGATGCCCCTCTAAAGCTAGTGCATTCCTTTGCGAGTGACCCTAGCGGAGGCGGGGTGTTACATTTGGTATCAGAGCAGAAGGTTACCAGACTGGGCAAAAGTTTTTAAAGACCTGCTGAAAACTATTTGAAAAAAAAACCGTTTACAAAGAAGCATTTTTCAAGAAAATTTTCTTTTGAAAGAAAAAGGCTATTCCCCAAAGGCCATTAGCACTATCCTTGTTTCCTTAATTGAATCTCTTCTCCTTTCTTTCCTCCATCTGTAGTCACAGTGGTTTTAACTGCGACTAGTCTTTTCTATCTACGAAAGTGCTTTCCATGCGATGGAGGTGGTTCTCGGGAGACCAGTGGCCGCGTTATAAAGAAGGATAGTGAGAAAGAGGATAAAGGATACGGGCTTAAGGATGAGCAACTTGTTGGTATGGCTTAGTCCTCAAAGGAGGGAGAAAGATGAACAACGAAACCCATGACGAGAGAGTACCTTTGGCATGGTAAAACGGGGTGGATAGTTAAGTATTATGGGACAAGGACAAGATCATCGGGAGGGCAGTAGTATGCTCTCATTTCTAGAGTACCTCGGAAGGAGGGTAACGATCTTGTTAAAGGTTTAGCTTTTCTTCTCTATCATCCCGTTAGGACTTCGTTGTTCGTATCATTTAAGTCTGCTTCGATAGTTGAGTCTCTGCACCTTAAGTACTAGCGTAATAGAGAATCCCATTTTTGTCTGAAAGTGCTATTGGAGAATCAGTCCATTTATACATGACTTGTTTGGATTTGGGAATGTCTATGCCAAGTGTTGAGTTTGGAAATAATGCTTATGTTTATAAGCTATGGATGGATTCTAGGGATGAAGTGGTTATCCAATAGGAGGTGCCACTCTCGGTTTTTGATAGGAGGGTAGTTAGACCATTTGACTAGCCTTGGTAATACCCTCGAAGTATCGTGTAACCTTTTTGAGGTTCTGTCATGACTAGTTACTTAGAATCCCTTGATACCTTAATTGGAAATTTGAAGCCCGATCGAGTGGTGTTCGCCGATAAGACGGATGGTTTACTTCATTTATGCATGGGTTATAGAGATCACCCTAGTAAGTGCGCTTGATAACCTGGTTGGCATCTGTTTACTTTCAAGAGGAAGTTCTTCTACGAGAAATACCCTGTGGTACGAGGTCCGAGATTCACTAGTGAATTTTGGAAAGCTTGCATGAGATCATGAGTACGCAGTCATATTTGCGTCAAGTATTCTAGGAAAAGGATAAGTGCAAGTGGAACGAGAGGCGACGAAGAAAAGAGTTCCAGCTCATGTTATGGAAACATGAATAAGAAGCTACAAAATCGCGAAGTTAAAAGACGACTTTGATGGTCAAAGACTAGATACGCGCATGATATCTCTTTTTGGGAGTATATCCTTGATCCCTGTTTTCTGTAGAGCTTACTTGTAGGCTATCTTTTGTGGACATCCTCTCGGTCCTATTTTCTGTTACAAACCCCGTAAGGAGTTTGTCCTGTTTATCTTCTCGACCCTGTTTCAGGGAATCCTAGGTAGAACCCTATGGATGTAAACATGTATTTGAAACATGTTATGATTGATATGGTTGCAAGTGGTTGCTCGTGGATTCGCGAATACACATTAGATACTAGCTCGACTCGGTCACATTTCATATTGCATATGCACGAGTATTTATACTTGTTTATGGATGAAATTGAATGTGTTATCATGTGATTGTTGCATATGAATGAATGATTTTGCACGCATATAGTATCTATATGGCTAGGACTATTTGCATACATGTTGGATTCATGGCACTATACATATTTTGCATTAGAAAGATTATTCAGGCCTGACCATTAGCATTAGCTAAGGAACATGTACACACACGTTTTGCATATATTCATACAGCATTAGAAATCATCTAAGGACAATGGTTGCTTGTGGATGACGTTTTGAGTAGATGGATGATGGATGGTAGGATATGTTCTTCCTAACTTGGAGATTTCGGGGACGAAATCCTAAAAGGAGGGGAGAATGTAACAACCCGTATTTCGATAACACGTTAAAACAAGAAATCAAGGCAGAATTTAATTATAAAACCTGAATCAAGGGAAACGGGCTATGCCATTGCGTTCATCTTGGAAAAATACGCGAAATAGAGTCCGAGTTTTCGAAAATCGGAGTCCGTATGACCAAGATATGGCCTCGCGAAGTTTCACGAAAAATTCCCAAATTAAAGTATACTTAATTAAGTGAAATGGGTTGTGCAGAGAAATATATATATATTGATATATATATATATATATAATTGAAAATTAAATAAATAAATATGCAAAAATGTTCAAAACAGCGAATTGGGAGAGGGGAATAACCGAACCGGCCGATTTTTGAGGTCGACCTGAGCCTGCTGGGTCGACTAGGGGTTAATCCAGGGTGTTTGGCTGTCAACCCGTGGGCCGATTCGCTCAAATGCAGATTTTGCATTTGGATGGTTCTCATGGTTCATCTTTAATCTAAAGGCCCTAGATGGTTCCTACACTTGACTTCTTCCCCAAGACATGATTTGATGGCTTGGATTGAATCTAGGTTTAATCCTATGGCCTAAAACACTTGCCTAATCTATAAATAAGACCCTAACCTATCCTAAATCCTCATTATTCATTCATGCAACTAAACTATGGCAAAATTGCTCCTCTCATGGCCTCCACTCAAAATCCTAGCCTCCACTTCATTTCTATGAGAGGTTTCATGATCATGAGAGTGTTAGAGAGTTTCTATGTTAGTATGAGAGCCTCTCAAGTTGATTTCAAGGCTAAAGCTTTGATCTTTGTTCATAAAGATGGGGTTTTGATTGATTTGGAGCTTTCATTTTTGGGTTTTAGGATGATGACATGCATAGGCTTTGTCTCAATCTTTCATCTAATCGATTTGTGCCTTCATAGAAATGTAAGCCCTTTCCCTACTCTTAGATATTAACTATGAAGTTAAATGTTCATGTTGCAAGTTTGGGTTTGATCATTGAGAATGATACATGCTATCATGTCATGCAAGTTTATGAAGTCATTATCTTGATCTCATGAGCTAAAAGCTACAACCTTTATGATGAAATGTTGCATTATGCAACATGAGAACCTTCATAATCTTTATGTCAACTTGCATATGAAGTCATAACCCTTATATGATGATATATGCGAGTTACTAGTCATCATTCCATGTCTTTTGTCACCATGATTCGTTTATGTGCCAAGTTTGGGTTTATGCATGTTTTTGAGGCTTAAGAATGTACCATGCAAGCTAATGAACACATTGTGCCTCATTTGCCACCATGATTAACTTGTGGCTTAATATCCATTTTTGTCATGCCTTTGTCAAGTCTCTTCTTTTAATCCATTACGTTGTTGCGAACGTATATGCGAGTTTAAAAGCGTTGGGGTCACATTATGGGAAAACATAATGACATGAACATGATGTGGGTAAATGGGTATAAACATGACAACGTGTAACGTTAAATATGACATGTGTTTATACTTGAAAACATGACTTGAAATATAACATGGAAGTTGACATGTAAGTATGCATAAAAACACAAGCTTGGGAATTTACCTATTAAGTTAGGTCTACCCTTTGGGAATTTACCTATTAAGTTAGGTCTACCCAAATGCTTGAAAAACTTGTAACATGTTTTGGAAACATGATGAACATGACACTTAGATAATATAAGTGTGGCCAACTCGAGGTTGGGTTGAGTTTGCAACGTAAAACTACCCGGAACCGACCGGCCTAACTAGTAGTTGCAAACAATAGGACCCAATGTGAGAAGTTGGTCATGTTGTGCTTGAACCTAAGGTTAGACCAAGTTGTGGTGTAAAGCTACCCGGAACCGACTGGCTTAACTAGTAACCACAACAAAGTCTAATGTGAGAGGTGAAGGTGCATTAAGTAATTAATGCCACATGATAGGGTTAAGTTAATTTGATTAATGACTCTTAACCAAATATGACATGGACAAATGGGTTAAGTAATTCGATTAGGCTAATGATACTTAACATAACATGACAAGGTTGGGTAGGTTAAGTAACTTGATTTGCCTAATGACACTTAACCATTTTTATATGACTAGTGGATGGGGTTAAGTTAACCAGCACTTAATCAATCCAACGCGATAACTTGGTAAGGTTAAGTAAGTTTTCTTAATGACGCTTAACCGAAAAATACGGTTAACGAATGGGGTTAAGATTAGACTCAACTAGTCTAAACATGGAAATCGGATGGGGTTAAGTTAGCCTAGACTTAATTAATCCCACTTGGTAGTTTAATGGGGTTAAGTTAAACACTTAACTAATCTAAACGTGATGAATTGATGTGGTTAAGTGACCTATACTTATCCAATCTAACTCGTTAATTTATTGTGGTTAAGTTAACCAGTACGTAACCAATATAACGTGAAAACATGATAAGGCTAAGTCACGAATCGCTTGAATACACTTGACCGATTTGACTAAGTAAATTGATGGGGTCAAGTTAATATATACTTAAACAATCTAGAATGATAATTGGACGAGGTTAAGTCATGAATTGCTTAATATATACTTAACCAACTTGAGCATGGTTTGTAGGGTTAAGTCTTGAACTTGGATACTTAGCCAATTTTGACATGATTTGTAGACGGGTTAAGTCTCGAACTTGGATACTTATCCAATTTTGACATGATTTGTAGACGGGATTAAGTCATGAACTTAAGTGACACTTAATCTGTTATATAAACCCTAATTCGGAGGATTAGGTGGGTAACCGTAGTTAACAAGGATAACGGGAATAAGGCTAAGTGGTAAACCTTAGTTGAAGAATAACTAAGTAATGATTCTTAGTCAAGGAAATTTGGACCAGTTCATAGATAAATGAGTAACCTGATACGGTAGGTCATCGTTTAAGTATACGAGTAGGAGCAAGTATCTGATTTAGATAAAGGCTCCAGCGAACTGGGTAGCGAAGCAGCGGCTTCGGGGGAACGTGAGGATATTCTTGGGATCCCTCTGTGAGCTGCCAGGTGATCATACTAGGCTCATGAGAGGTTAAGGTCTGCGTTAGAAGAACCAAGAGTATGCCTTGGTTGCTATACGAGCAACCTAAAGACGGGGATGGATAGGGGATAGTCGACGATACACGGTCGTACCCTAGATAGCATTTTCGTCAGGCTACCTACCATCTTTGGTCAAGCGTGTACGTACGGAAAGGCAGAGAACACCCAATAGACCATAATTGCTATCTAATTATGGTTGCGGAAAGGCTTGGATGTGGGTTGGCCAGTGTTGTGTTCTCATACAGGATTTATCCTATCTTGTCTTTCACTAGTTGAGGGAGGGGTCGCGTGGGACCATAGCCACGTATAGAAAAACAGACCTTAGCATCTACATCGGCAGATAAATCGAAAGCTCCCGACCGAGTCCTGTATTTCCTGGTCTGCCCTGTGACAGGACTCGGATGGCACGATGTGATACATGTGCATACAGTCATGGAAAACGATTCACGATGAATGCGTGGGAAAAAGGGGCGCGGTTGACGGTTAGCGTAAATCCCAGTGGCCCTGGGTGGTTGAACCAGAACCGAGATACGAAAACGTGCAATAGGTAAGCGTAATCCCTAGTAGCCCTAGGTAGCATAAGTCCTAGTTGTACAAACGATAATTCATGCTGGAAGACCCTAGCTAGGTTTAGGGTAACAGTCCAAACCGATCTTAAGGATCCTGGAACTATGTCAAAGTAGTATAGAACCTCATGGGAAAGCCCGTATGGTCTACGGCAAGGGACTGAACACTTTCATGGAATAAAACATACGAGTTGAGTAACCTATATATGCGATATATTAGGTTGACATGGACCATTATACGACTTTTGAGTAAGGGTCATTCACGGATAACACATGATACAGTTGGGATACTAGTACGGTAGGTGCAGAGCAGATGTACAAGATAGATACCATGGAACGTTATACGTGATAGATATCTTGGGGATATTATACTTGATAGAAACCTGACGATGTGATACCTTGTTTTATCTTGACATCGTAATTTATCATGACACCTTAGTTTATCTGAGTTCAGTAGTTCATCCTGTTATTTTGATTTAGCTTATCTATCTTGTTATCATGCTTATGTTCATCTCAGTTTCTCATGTCAGTTAACTTTACTAGTTTTTATGTTAATAGTAGATAGGGCTTACTCAGTCTTTTTGACTGACCCGTTTTGTTTCGCCTCTTTTCTTCCGTTTCCCCCCAGTTTACAGGGAGGATATACTGTTGTTTAGTTTGGACTTCTTCTGCTTGAAGGTCATCATGGATGGCTTGGACTTTCCTTGGCTATGGCTACTTTACTGTTTTTACTTGGGGAATAATTTATGAAAAAGTCTTTATGCTTCTTTATTATAGCAAGACAGGTTTTGATGTACTCTGATGTAAAAGGCTTTAGACCTTAATTATTAATGTTTATGAAAGTTTGATTTTACTTCCGCTATGTTATATATTCTGTCTTGTGATATTTCTGTGCATGTTTACCAATGATGCCCCTCTAAAGCTAGTGCATTCCTTTGCGAGTGACCCTAGCGGAGGCGGGGTGTTACACGTCCTGTGTGGCATAGCTTTGTGTAGCATTGATTCGTGAGCCTCACACCTCGGTTGTGAACCATAAACGGGAGAGGACATCAGGGAGGGCATTCATTTCCTTCTAGCTGGAAGTGGCGTCAGTGGTTTTACACGCCCTGACGAGTTTTACTTATTTGGTTGATGCTGTTGCGAGGCGCCTCTGATATATCGGTCGATCCGGGACCGATGGAGTCATTGGACTCATTGACGCCCCAAAGGATGGGGAAATGTAGTGCTCGGGCATTTTAATCCACATCAGTGGACCGGCCCTGACGATCCAAAGGTCACTCGAGCTCTGACCTGAGGGGCGGGCTAGAGCGTCTCGAATCGGTAGAGGACAATCTTTTGCCTCGGTTCACAGATGGAAATCCAACTTCCAATACGTGACATGTGCGGTTTTGATTGTAGAGCCTAGTATTGGCGACATGATATATGGTACCCATGCCGTCTATTATTAATACTTAAGATTGAAATTGTTTTGACACTATGCACTTATAGTAATAATAAAAGATGAAATTTTGTGTATCAAGCATTCTTTGGCTATTATAAGGTAAAACCCTATGCTCCGGCTTGTGTTGCATTGTGTGATGGGACCTGGGTATTATAATAGCTTCATTATTCTTTATTTAGCATTGCGCTGTTGTTTTATATACTGGTATTCTTGGGAGGAAACATGTTCCGTGTTATACGGCGTGGTCCCTTAATTTACCTAACTTTAAAATAAATATTAATAACTGTTTTAGTTCTCTCACAAGTCACATGACGGACCTGGAGTTTATTGTTTTAACCAAAACTCTGGATGCCCCTATTTTTCGCACGGGTAGCTAATAGTTTTGGTTATGCAGATTTATATTCACAGGATCCTGATTTATAGCTGGAATGATATCCGGAAAGCTCCGTATCCGTATATCTCCTTCAGTTGTGTTTTGTATTATTTTCCGCTGCTATGTAATTTGTTGTAATCTCTAATATTTTCTATTGTACAATATTTGTTTATACTCTGCATATTCTTGTATTCTGATGGAATTGTTGTAATAAGAAAATGGAATTGTTGTAATAAGCAATTAAATGTTCTTCTATTTGTGTTCTGATCTGTCTTGTCCTCAATTCAATTCGGGCCTTCCTGGGTCGTAACAAATTATTTTTCAGGATCTTTTGGCAGTGAGTATTGATTCCACCATTACTGTCGCACCACCATTTCTTATCAGTTTTATTTCGAGATTGCTGAGAGAAATCATAATTGTAAGAGTGAGTTTGAGAGAAATCATTGATTGTACTAGCAATCAAAGTATAATCAATAGCATATAAAGTGGACGTAGGCTCGTTAATGCCAAACCACTATAAACCTTGTGTGTTCTCTTCTTTTTTCTCATTTTTCAGTTATAATTATCTACAAATCAGAACAATTTGGGTGTTAGAGCCAACTTTTGATCTTACAAAGCTCTTTCATAGATCTATAGGACTAACAGGTTACACCCATCTCATCTTATTTCAGTAACCAAGAAATTCATTCTTAATGACATTTGGGAACATCAAAAGCTTACTTAGCTTAATTTTTCACATGTTGTTTTGTTGGGCTAAGTGGTTTGACCATGGTCGGAATTCGATTTAATATATTTTGGAATATGATGCACCATATTATATTTCTATTTCATACCCATAAACGAGTTTTCAAAAGTCATACAGTGCAATTTTGGATTTTCAAACTTATGTAGCACCTCAAGACTTCGTTGCTGCACCCAATAGATGTGGGATGTTCCGCCACGCTTAAATATGTATCCATTTTTAGTTAGTAGAACCATAACCAGTCAAAACGAAGCTCTTTCATAGATCTTTAAGACCAACAAGTAACACCCATCTTATCTTAGTTCAGTAACCAAGAAATTCAATCATAATGACATTTAGGAACATCAAAAGCTTTTTTAGCTTAATTTTTCACATGTTTTTTTGTTGGTCAAAGGGGGTTTGACCATTGTTGGAATTCGATTTAATATATTTTGGAATATAATGCACCACGTTATATTTCTATGTCATACCCATAAACGAGTTTTCAAAAGTCATACAGTGCAATTTTGTATTTTCGAACTAATGTTGCACCTCATGACTTCGAGGTTGCACCCAACAGACGTGGGTTGTTCCGCCATGCATAAATTTTATACATTTTGAGTTAATAGAACCACAACCTGTCAAAATAAAGCTCTCTCATAGATCTTTAGGACTAACAGGTTCCACCCATCTTATCTTAGTTCGTTAACCAAGAAATTCAGTATTAATTTCATTTTGGAACATCAAAAGCTTTTTTAGCTTAATTTTTCACATTTTTTTTTGTTGGTCAGAGGTGGTTTGACCATGCTCGGAAATCGATTTAATATATTTTGGAATATGATGCACCGTGTTATATTTCTGTTCCATACCCATAAACGAGTTTTCAAAAGTCATACAGTCCAATTTTGGATTTTCAAACTGATGTTGCACCTCAAGACATCAATGTTGCACCCAACAGACGTGGATTGTTCAACTGCATATAAATTTGTATCCACTTTTAGTTTGTAGAACTATTACTAGTCAAAATGAAGCTCTTTCATAAATCAATAGGACTAAAAGGTTACACCCATCTCATCTTATATCAGTAACCAAGAAATTCATTCTTAATGACATTTGGGAACACCAGAAGCTTATTTAGCTTAATTTTTCACATGTTGTTTTGTTGGTCAAAGTGGGTTCGACCATGGTCGGAATTCGATTTAATATAATTTGGAATATGATGCACCATGTTATATTTCTATTTCATACCCATAAACGAGTTTTCAAAAGTCATACAGTGCAATTTTGGATTTTCAAACTGATGTTGCACCTCAAGACTTCGTTGTTGCACCCAATAGACGTGGATTGTTCCGCCATGCTTAAATTTGTATCCAATTTTAGTTAGTAGAACCATAACCAGTCAAAATGAAGCTCTTTCATAGATATTTAAGACTAATAGGTTACACCCATCTTATCTTAGTTCAGTAACCACGAAATTCAATCTTAATGACATTTAGGAACATCAAAAGCTTTTTTAGCTTAATTTTTCACATGCTGTTTTGTTGGTCAAAGGGGGTTTGACCATGGTTGGAATCCGATTTAATATATTTTTGAACACGACGCACCATGTTATGTTTCTATTTCATACCCATAAACGAGTTTTCAAAAGTCATACAGTTCAATTTTGGATTTTAGAACTGATGTTGCACCTCAAGACTTCGAGGTTGCACCCAACAGATGTGGGTTGTTCCGCCATGCATAAATTTTATCAATTTCGAGTTAATAAAACCACAACTTGTCAAAATGAAGCTCTCTCATAGATCTTTAGGACTAACAGGTTACACCCATCTTATCTTAGTTCAGTAACCAAGAAATTCAATATTAATGACATTTAGGAACATCGAAAGCCTTTTAGCTTAATTTATCACATGTTGATTTGTTGGTCAAAGGGGGTTTGACCATGGTCGGAATTTGATTTAATATATTTTGGAATATGATGCACCATGTTATATTTCTATTCCATACCCATAAACGAGTTTTCAAAATCATACAGTGCAATTTTGGATTTTCAAACGGATGTTGCACCTCAAGACTTCAATGTTGCATCCAACAGACATGGATTGTTCAACCGCACATAAATTTGTATTCACTTTTAGTTTGTAGAACCGTAACTAGTTAAAATGAAGCTCTTTCATACATCTATAGGACTAACAGGTTACAACCATCTCATCTTATTTCAGTAACCAAGAAATTCATTTTAATGACATTTGGGAATATCAAAAGCTTACTTAGCTTAATTTTTCACATGTTGTTTTGTTGGTCAAAGGGGTTTGACCATGGTCGGAATTCGATTTAATATATTTTGGTATATGATGCACAATATTATATTTCTATTTCATACCCATAAACGAGTTTTCAAAAGTTATACAGTGCAATTTTGGATTCTCGAACTGATGTTGTACCTCAAGACTTCGATGTTGCACCAAATAGACGTGGGTTGTTCCGCCATGCATAAATTTGTATCCATTTTTAGTTAGTAGAACCATATCCAGTCAAAATGAAGCTCTTTCATAGATCTATAGGACTAACAGGTTACACCCATCTCATCTTATTTCAGTAACCAAGAAATTCATTCTTAATGACATTAGGGAACATCAAATGCTTTATTAGCTTAATTTTTCACATGTTGTTTTGTTGGTCAAAGTGGCTTTGACCATGGTCGGAATTCGATTTAATATATTTTGGAATATGATGCACCATGTTATATTTCTATTTCATACCCATAAACGAGTTTTCAAAGGTCATACAGTGCAATCTTTGATTTTCGAACTGATGTTGCACCTCAAAACTTCGATGTTGCACCCAATAGACATGGGTTGTTCCGCCACGCAAAAATTTGTATCCATTTTTAGTTAGCAGAACCATAACCAGTCAAAATGAAGCTCTTTCATAGATCTATAGGACTATCAGGTTACACCCATCTCATCTTAGTTCAGTAACCAAAAAATTCAATCTTAATGACATTTAGGAACATCGAAAGCTTTTTTAGCTTAATTTCTCACATGTTGTTTTGTTGGTCAAAAGGGGATTTGACCTTGGTCGGAATTCGATTTAATATATTTTTAAATATGGTGCATCATGTTATATTTCTATTTCATACCCATAAACGAGTTTTCAAAAGTCACACAGTGCAATCTTGGATTTTCGAACTGATGTTGTACCTTAAGACTTCGATGTTGCACACAATAGACGTGGATTGTTCCGCCACGCATAAATTTGTGTCCATTTTAAGTTAGTAGAACCATAACCAGTCAAAATGAATGTAACACCCTACGTCCATTAATGTCACTCACAAAGGGAATGCATTAACTTATATGGAGTGTTTTAAGTAAGTATAGAACAGATACTTAACCACAAGACAGTTATAAATAGTACTTGAAAACTTAAAACTTTATTTCATTGCAGCAGAAAACACATATGTTTGATTACATCATCAAAAACCAGAGTCGAAGTAGATAATATCCATCTTGACTAAATCAAAGTACATAAATTGAAAGGAATAATCCCCAATACAAAATAGCCATAAATAAGAGAGGCTGAACTTTACTTCAGCGATCCAAGCAATCTTCTAAAAGCAGAGAAATAGCAATCCAAAATCAAGCTCCACAAGTGCTAGTTCCAACCTGAGCACCTAGGAGAGGGGGAAAAGGAAGAAAAGAGGAGGAAACAAAGGGGGTCAGACATAAAGTCTGGCGAGTGCGATAACTTTAACAATATAATTACCGAGGTAACTAGGCTAAGGCATAAGTTAGAAAATAAGGAAATGACCATGAACCATTGAGTATGGCAAAGCAAACAAGGAAACAAGATGAACAACGATATCGTTAAAGCGCACCTAACTCACTACAAGATAATTACTATACTGCACCGCCACTACAAGGTAATTGCTATACTGCACCACCACTAGTCACCCTAAGGTTGATCCCACCTACAAAACTTAATAATGATAATGGTAGTCTCGTGCACCCCTCGGTGCCTTCATAGGTGCTGCCTGCCCTATGTCCGCTAAGTGTACCCACTACCCCCAAGCGATCGGCTCCCTAACTCGCAGACACACGTGTTGGCCCCACAGTGGGTTGTATCACTCCCTAAAGTGGCAACCCGATACCACCAATGATGCACGACTTATACCTACACGATGCAACGTCTTACCTACCAGCATGGGCCCACAGACGCATATGAACCCGTTGGACTTGCGTTGCCACCGCTAACCCGTTTTGGCCTCTTACAATCAAGCCCAGTATGCGTGTCCCGTCCTCGACTTGGGTCGAGCCCACAAAGATACGTATGGGTTACTGGTTGAAATGGGCCTCCACTACTTGACACAAGCTATCAACCTAAGCTTGGTCCCCTCTAGTACATCCCTCTTAACCCACTTCTTATTCATGTTTCAATTACATGTTCCAATTTTGGTTAAGTGTTTCTAATCGTACTTCAAATGCCACCCAAGGCACCCACTAGATTCCACATGCCACCCAAGGCACCCACTAGATTCCACATGCCTCCCAAGGCACCCACTTAACCCCCTCATGCCCCCCTACATGTTTATCTGGTTAAGTGTTTCTTAATTCATTAAAACCATAACCTCGTAAAGACCTCTCGCATTAGACTGACATTTGTGGCAGCTGGATTTTCTGGGCGGGTCCGGGTAGTCTTACACCACAAACGACCACGTGTCTTTACAATTGTTACGCATTTAATTTATGCCTAAGACCTCTCACATTAGACTGGCATTTTTGGTAGCTGAATTTACCGGGCGGGTCCGGGTAGTCTTACACCACAAAAGAGCCTAACCTCGTGTCTTAGACAATTGATTACTCCTAATTAATCATTCCCCAATTTGAATTACTTTCCCTATTCAAATTATTATTCAATTCCAAATTTAAAGATGTCCATAATTGACACAATTATGTCCATCCAATTATGGTATGTAAAATCAAACCAATTTTCACCACAAATTTATTTTATGCTATTTAAGGCCTTTATGCCAATTTAATCTTTTAATATTATCCCCTTTACCCCACGTTGTATGTTCGTTCGTTTAACGTAGAATATAAGTTAGACTCGAATAGTCTAATTCATGGAATAAAGAGAAAACATCACAACATACATATAATTAAAACTAGATCTAAACATTGGGGTGAACTTGCATGTGTGAATGATGTTTTAAAACGTGCATAGGTCAAAGTTACAACTTGCATAAAACTACATATGTCATAGACCCAAATCTAAAGGTGTGAACTTGTTGGGATAATGGCCACAAACTTTCATAAATCATGTATGTCATAGATCTACCGCTAAAGGTGTAAACATGCATAGACAGTAACCACAAACTTGCATAACATGATTCATATTACAAACTCACATATTTACAAAAACTTGCATATGTGATTTATGCAACATAGCAATGGTGTAAACTTACGTCTAACATGTAAGCTATCATGTAGAATCTATCATATAACTCACACATGTCATAGTCTAACTTTAGATCTAAAAATGATGTCACGATACATGTACGGTCATACTAACTTGCATATGATTCATGTCTAAATCAATTTCTAAACTTGTATACATACTTGTGATCTATCATATGAATCAACACAACCAAACTAGCATATGAACAATAGGATGATTTGATTATACATAAGCTAATCATAGAATTACAACATTAGTGATAGCATCATAACTTTACAACATAGATGATTACAACATAACATCGTAGAACATGTATGATAACATCAATAATTCACATCATATCCAAATAATCCACATCATAACTCAATCAAATTAATTTCTAATTACTTTATTAAAATTATCGAACTCACAACTCAAAGAAGGTCTTGAGTTCTGAATTTTGAGTTCTGAAGTTGTATTAGCTTTCCTTTGAAGAAGATTCATTGTTAAAGTTGAATAGAACTGTTTTGATTTGTTGCTCTTCCTCTCTAATTGGTGGCGGCTACTCTAGGTTATAAGATGACAGCATGACGGCCATTGTTTTGGTTTTGATTCTGATTTAGGGTTTGAGTCTACCCATGTTTATATAGAATTTTAATTTAATTATAACCGTCGGATGATCTTAGGGTTAATCAAAACCATTCAGTCGGGATAGGGTGACACCCCAGCCCTAATGACTCGGCAAGGAGTCAGAAAGGACTCAGTAATGAGTCACAACATGGGTCAGACTGAGCCAGAAAGCTGTGCAGGTTTTCTCTCGGCCTGGGCGCACTTGGGAAGTGCGCCAATGTAAATTTGTACTGGCGCACTTCCCAAGTGCGCCAGTGCAATCTATTTTTTTCTTGTTTTGCCACTTAACTTTGTTCGTCCATAACTCCTTCATCCGGTACCCGTTTCCCGCAAACTCGGACTCTATCTCAGCCAGAATTCTGAGACGAACACAATGGCGCAACCCCATTCCCTTAATTCTCATGTCTGAGATTAATTATTCTTTAATTTAGTTAATTCGATTATTCAAAAATCCGGGGAGTTACATTCTCCCCTCCTTAAAGGATTTCGCCCCCGAAATCTCTAAGTTAAGGAGAATGCATATCCTAACATCCAAACAACCATCTACTCAACCATCAAACATGGGCATCCATTGTCCTTATAAAATTTCTAATGTTGTATGAACATATGCAAGAAGTGTTTGTATATGTTCCATATCTAATGCAAAATCAGGCGTTCTACTGATACAGTTGACCTCCTTAATGCAAACCATGATAGTGCCCTACATCCATTATGTATGCGAAAGAACCTTATCGACACATATTACTTCTACATGTGTGCACAACCATTCACCAAAATGCAACATCCATATGATAGTACAACCATTATACATCCATTAACTTAAATATGTACACACATTTATATGCAATATGCAGTATGAAGTGACTGAGCCTATCTAGTGCCTAAAGTGTGTGTATATGCATCCACTAGCAACCACTAGCAACCACTTGCATCCACATGCGTCCATCATACATAACATGTCTCAAACACATGTTTCAACCATAGGCCTACCCGATCTAAAGGTCAAAGATACTAGCAAGAGGACATACCAAAGATAAGATAAGTACAAGGTAAGCGATAAAGGAGAAATTAAAAGATATACCCTCGAAAAAAAAGGGTACAATGAACGCATCTTCGCTTCTGTCTCCCAAGTAGCGTTGTTATCATCATCTCCCCATTGCACTTTGACGTGCTTGACCTCTCGATTCCTCAACTTCTTAATCTCCGACCCAAGAACGCACATAGGAGCTCGTCGAATCGTCACATCACGCTCTATCTCCACCTCTCTAAGCAAGCTCGGCCCTACCACTTCCGCGGTCTCGTGCAAGCACTTCCTCAAATGTGATACATGGAATACATCGTGTACACCACAAAGTCTTTCGGGCAACTTCACTCTATACGCCATCTGTCCAATTCTCTCCTTAATAGGAAACGGCCCTACGAACCTTGGTGCTAACTTCCCAACAGACCCAAAGCGAACGACGTTCCGTAATGGAGACAGCTTGACAAAAACCATATCCACAATATCAAACTACAGATCTGACCTCCTCTTGTCTGCATAAGATTTCTGCCTATCTTGCGTTGTCTTCATCCTCCTTAGAATCAAATCGACCTTTTCTGAAGTCTCTCTAATCATATCGGGTCCAAGAAAGGTCTTGTCTGTAGACTCCCACCAACATGTAGGTGAACGACATGGTCGTCCATAAAGAGCCTCGAATGGTGCCATGCCAATGCTAGACTGAAAGCTATTATTATATGCGAACTCTACCAATGGAAGATGATTCCTCCCATGTACCTCCGAAGTCTAAGACACACAATCTCAATAAGTCCTCTAGAATGCGATTCACCCTCTCGGTCTGGCCGTCCGTCTGAGGATGATATGCGGTGCTCAAACATAATTGCGTCCCTACCGCCTCTTGTAAGCTTTTCCAAAATTCGCTAGTGAAAATAGGATCGCGGTTGCTCACTATGCTAGAAGGAACACCGTGCAAACGAATTATCTCTCGAATGTATACGGAGGCTAACCATGGAGCAGACCTCTTACTCTTCACGGGAATGAAATGGGCGCTCTTAGTAAGTCTGTCTATCACGACCTAAATCCCTGTATTATCCTTCCTCGATCTCGGTAACCCATTAACAAAGCCCATCGAGACACTTTCCCACTTCCATTGTGGGACCTCCAATGGGTGTAGTAATCCACCGGGCTTCTTTTGCTCTGCTTATACTTGTTTGCACACCAAGCATCTAGCGACAAACTCGGCCACGTCCTTCTTCATACCGGCCCAAAAGTAAACTCGTCGCATGTCCATATACATTTTGTCCCCACCGGGATGGATGGTCATCTTCGAACGATGTGCATCGTCAAGAATGGTCTTCCTTAAATTCTTGTCCCGTGGTACACAAAGTCTACCGTCCCTACGTAACCAGCCCTGATCATCTAGGGTATACCTATGGAGATGGCTCGATGACTCCCCCATTTTGAGCTTTTCTACTAACTCAACCAACTGTGGGTCATCTCGCTATGCCACACCAATCCATCCCAAAAGCGTAGATCTGACCTCTAAAGATGCTAGCAAACCGGGTACAAAGTCAATGGAAGGTCTAAAGTCAAACGTAGATATGAACTCTAAGCTTCGCCGCTCAACAAACAACGGACTCACGGACAACCTTTTTCTACTTAAGGCGTCTGCCACCACATTACCCTTGCCAGGGGTATATGCTATCACGAAGTCGTAGGATGCAAAGAATTCTGTAATAACCCGAAAATCTGAGCCAGTTTAAAATTTTTATTTTGGCAATTTTAGCGAATTTTGAACATTTAAAATAGATTATTTTAAATAAAATCGACGAGAAATTTAATTTGAATATAATTCGACGTATATATTATATGCGTCGTCGTTAGAATATAAATAATTATATATAATTATAATAGGAATTGAAAATGGCGCGGTAGTTCGATAATTCGATTTCAAACTTCAATTGAATGTACCGGGTGCAAAATATCCGGATTTTAGTGAAACCAAAAACATAGGATCTAATTGATGATATCTTTCCAACGAACCCGAAAAATTGAAATTTCATCGCAGGAATCAAAAGATATGTCCAGTTGAAAATTCTGAATAGTCGCTATGGAATTCAGGCCCTTAAAAATGGGAATTTTGCGAACGACCTCGGATTTCGACGAAACCACTTTTGTTGGAACCGTGATGTCAAATTATTGCTAGATTCCAAATTTCATAATTTTTCGAATCAATATGTGAGCGTGGCAAAGAAAAACGCGTTTGACCGGTTTTAGTTGATTTTAATCGACTGGAAAATTGCCATTTTTCTAACGGTCTCAGAATTCGACGAAACTAGTTTTGTTAGGACCGTATCGTCAATACGAAGCTAGAAAATATTTTTATGGGATTTATAGAGTTAGTATGTGACCCCGGTAATTTGAAATGTACGTTTAAAATTCAATATAATGATTTATATGTAGATTTTAACGGAAACTGATTCAAACTATCAAATCAGCTTGCGATACATATCCCATTGTATTCGGAATGGGGGTAAAACGCTATGGACGACAGGCGGTGGGCCTCGTTTTGAGGTCGAAAATAAAAGTTGCTTTTTAGTAAAAAAATAAAATAATTAAAATAATCAAAAACTAATGTTCTCTCTCCCTCTCCTTAAATCACTCTGGCCCCCCTTTTTATTTCCGCAATCGAATTCTCAGAAGAAAGAAAAAAAATATAACGGAAGGGGGCGCGATCGATGCCCCCCCCCCCCGATGAGCCGCCGAGCCTAGGGCGGCGCAGCCACCAGACTCCGGCCTCCCCCTGGCGCCCCACCTCGATCCCCTCTTCTCCTTCAACCGCATCCCCTCCTCCCCCTTGCTCATCCACCGACGCCCTAAACCCCCCCTCCACGACTTGCCGCGCCGACCACTTGAACATGCCCCACCGCGCCTAAAGCCGCCCCGGCTACCTCCAGTGCCCGCCTCCAGCATGCAGCAGCCCCTCCCCCCCTTCTTGCAGTTCGACTGTAAGTGTTATTTACATGTTTTCGCTAATTTAATGTTTTTAAAATCCGTTCTATTTTAACTTATTTCACAAAATTCTATTTTTCTTAGTTATAGGACGCTAAGAGGGTTAATTCGTATAGATTTGATTTTTACTTCATAAAGGATATGATTTTTAGACTAGATAAAGTGATGATTTATAACCATAGGAAAATATACGATTTTTATTATGGTAAAGGTTCGATTTTTAATTTAGTGAAGAATCGATTTTTAATATAGCAAAGATGATATTTTTAGCTTAGTAAAGACGGGATGTTAAAAAAAAGTAAAGTATTAAAAATATAGTCTTTACTATATAAAGGATGTAAAAATATGATTTTTATATTTTAAAGAATTAAAAATATGATTTTTATATTTTTAAAGTATTAAAAATATAATCTTCACTATATAGAAGTGGTAAAAATATAATTTTTACATGATAGAAATATTAAAAATATCATCTTTATATGTGTAGAAAAATAGAAATGTGATTTTTAATAATGATATGTTTGAAAAGTTGAAATCTATGTATTTGAAAAGGTGAGATCTTTATATGTGAAAAGGCGAAATCTTTATATGAAGAATGGCGTGATAAAAATATAATCTTTACTATATGAACGTCGATGTGAAAATATAATTTTTATCAATATAGTAGCGTAGTAAAAATTCGATTTTTACATATTGAATAGCATAATAAAAATTCGATTTTTATATATTGAATAGCGAAGTAAAAATTCGATTTTTACATATGTAGTGGCTATAGCAACGAAGATGACAAAAATGCGATAACGACGAAGATTTCTATCAAAGAAGAGTCGAGATGATTGGATTAGCTAGTTGGTGAGAATTTCTCACCTTTCAATTTCATTTTCTAGTTATATATATATACTAGGATGCAGACGGTGTTTAGTAGCACCCGACACAATCGTCCACAGACCATGGACTTGTTTGTTTGATTGCAAAAATTAGTTAGATTATTTGATAGAAATTGAATTGTTTGGTGAAATGAATTGATTTGATTGATGTGTGAATGGCGTGGGCCTTCACTAGACCGGGGATAAGGCTAGGCCTCGTCCCGTTTTTGTATCGTGCCGTTATGCCGCCGAAATTTTCTAAAATAAGTTAGAAAAATAAAAATATCATTTTATTTAAAGAATGAACTGAATAGAAATTCATATGTTAAAATAAAATGTTTTATCGTTAAAAATATAATTTTTACGTGAATATGAATATAATGAACGTGAATAAATAAATATTCATTTACAGACCGGACGGTTTGTTTATGTACACCTATTTGAAGGACATTGATTGGGTCGATAAATTTTACACATCGCCCAACTGCACGAATAAAAATCTGTGTTTGCTGATTTGAAACCCCACACGGGTGTTGGGATGAAATTTGAAGTTCACTCATCCTGATTGATTAAATATGTCGATCGATTGATTGACAGGCTGTTATAAGCATTAGATATCCATATTTGATGCTTCTACAGTGTAGTGCACTTTGGTTGATGGTTGATTATTTTTCAATGCAATTAGATACCTGTGTTGTATGAAAATCCATATAATTAATTTCATATGGTGATTGATTGGGCCTCATTCCAATTTAGATGATAAAGAATATTATAAAATAAAGGTTCATGTGTTGACGGTACTCATTCGTGAGATTAGTCATGTGTTGAACGAAATATTTTAACAATAAAATTTATATCTTTATCACTATAAAGTAAATGTTCATGTGTTGACTGTACTCATCCGTTGAGATTAGTCATGTGTTGAACGAAATATTTTAACAAAAATAGTCACACGTGGACGGTACTCATTCGTTGAGATTAGTCGTGTGTTGACAAATAAAATATTTGAATACGAAATATTTTAAAAATAGAAATATTTGAAATAGAAATATTTGAAATAGAAATATTTGAATAGGAAATATTTGAAAATAGAAATATATGAAGCCGTGTTGATTAGATTGACGCCATTTTGACGTGAACAATATTTATATCGATTTTATTCATTTTAAAATGAATATTGAAAAGTGATTTCGAAATCGAATGTTTTGAAATGCAATTTGAATTGAATCGAATAGAAAACCAATTTGAATTGAATCGAATAGAAAACCAATTTGAATTGAATCGAATAGAAAACCAATTTGAATTGAATCGAATAGAAAACCAATTTGAATTGAATCGAATAGAAAACCAATTTGAATTGAATCGAATAGAAAACCAATTTGAATTGAATCGAATAGAAAACCAATTTGAATTGAATCGAATAGAAAACCATTTGAATTGAATCGAATAGAAAAACCAATTTGAATTGAATCGAATAGAAAACCAATTTGAATTGAATCGAATAGAAAATGACTTTGAAATTGAATTGAATTGAAAACGACTTTGAATTGAATCGAATAGAAAACGAATTCAAATTGAATAGAAAGCGAATTCAAATGAATTCAAATTGAATTGAAATTTGAATAGAAATGAATTTTAAAACGAACTTATAAAGAAGAATTTAATTTTGCTTTGAATTGAAATGGAAGTTGAAATTGTTTTTGAAACGAATTCAAAACTATTTATAAAATTCGTTTTGAATGGAAATCAACGATATATATATATGTATATATATATATATGTATATATATATATATATATTATATATATAATGGCCTGAATAGAACGCGCCGCGCCGCGGCAGTTCGTGAATTTCGACCATTTATTTCAAACGGACATTACGGGAGATCCGACCGTCGGATTCTCCTAAAACTGGAACCGTTGGGTTCGTATCGAAAAGAGCTTTCTAACGAATATTAGAAATTCAAAATCTAACGGTTGGATTGGGAGATACGTCCAAATCAAACTTGAAAAAGGTCGCTATAAGTGCAGTTCGATGGCCGTTGATGGAAATCGACTGTATGGGACTTGATAAAATTATTAAAAATATCAATAATTTGTCTAAAATCATGGGAAATGATTTGGGAGAAATTGGGATGTAAAAATCCATATTTGAAAAGATAAAAATGGATTTTTATCAAAATGAACAAGTTTGGAACTAAATTTAAAAACCCAATTATTTTTAAATAAATAAATTAGATTTAAAAAGGGTTTTTAAATAATCGGAATTTCTAACATATAACGATTGGATTTGAAATGGGTTTATCGTAAACGGTGTTTTAAATAACACTAGTTCTTTAACCCGATAATAAATAGAATGTGATTTGGGTTTGTCGTGAACTGTGTTTTAAATAACACCTAGTTCTTTAACCCAGAAAAAGGAGTTTTAATGAATCTATAATTAGATTGAAATGTGAATCTATAATCTAAATTATCAAATTTAGAAATGAGCGAGAATGGAGTATCGCCAGTTTTGCTCCAAAGCGATAGTCAAATCTTTAATTAGATTTGAACGTGAGATGGTAATTAATTTTACCGATAACACCATGATGTTAGATATGGAGTATCACCAGTTTTGCTTCATGGGATGAATAGGTTGGGATTGGGAAAAAAAATAAATAATTACTTCGGTGTGGTTCGCTAATCTCGACTAGTTCAGAAAACCATAATTTGGTTTGAAACGACATCAAAAGGATGATTAAAGGATAAATTTTAAAGAATTTATCTTGGATAAAATTAATGGGAACCTTTCCCTAAAAATGTGATTTTATGAATAAAAGAATATTCTGAAATGGAATGAGGCATATGTTGAGTTTGTGTAACATTTGTTTTTAATGTACGCGGGTTGTTCGGAAAGGCCGGGTTTATACCCATTCTGAATAACCGATTCGACGAGAAGTCGAAGATGAAGACGATGGTTGAAGACCGGAAGTCTTCACATCGTTTGGATTATTACTGACGATCCTGATTGGGCTGTACACCCAAGAGGATGGAAATAGTTGGTGGTCGTCCAGACGTACCTGGAGATGGATGGATATGCGAGGAAAGTGCCTCCAGTTTCGTTCAGACCCAGAACGAACTTGTGAATGGATTGTGTGTCTGACATTGGATTTTATTCTGTGTTGATTGATTTCTGTTAAATATATATCTGTTTGGCGGCGGAGAATTTATTCTCTTGCTTAACGCCCTTCTCTGAGACGTACGAGCTTAGAGGTTATATATCGACAAATATCAATCGCATGGCATGAATTGCCTGTGTGGCACGCTGAGTTGCATGGATCAAGGCTTCTGTTGAAAAGAAAAGTCTTGTGGTTGATGATCAAAGCACGACCTGCGTGGCAGCTTTGTGTATAGCGTGGATTCGCGAGCCTCACACCTCGGTATGAGTCAAAAACGGGATGAGGATCCAAGGAGTGCACGACGTTTCTTTCTAGCTATGGGTGGTGTCAGTGACCTACCAGCCCTGACATTTATATACTTTTCACCTTTGTGGTTTGGATGCGAGGCGTCTCAATTATAGGTCCTTTAGGGCCGGGAAACGTGTGTTCAGGAATAATTAATCCTCTAACGTAAGTGAGGACCGGTCTTGGAGGATCCCGGGGTTACCCAGAGTGTGTAGTCCTGAGGCATTTGCTAGAGTGTCTCGAAGCGGAGAGGAGCTTGCCCCTTGCCTCGACTCATGACGGAATCCAACTTCCAATACGAGATATTTCGGTTTTAATTGTAGAACTAGTATGGCGACATAGTAGATGGTAGCTATGCCGCCTATGATTAATATTTATGATTGAAACTGTTTTGACACTATACACTTATTATAGTATCAAATGATTTGTTTTAAACGTACCAAGCATGTTTGGCTATTATAAGGGAAAACCCTATCCTCCGGCTTGCGTTGCATTGTGTGATGGGACCTAGGTCTTATAACAGCTTCATTTTTCGAAAAAGCAGCGCGCTGTTTATTCTATGCACTGGTATTCTTGGGAGGAAACCCGTTCCTTGTTATACGGCGTGGTCCCTCGAATTACTCTCTTTTAAAGTAAAGCTTTAAATAACTGTTTTAGTTCTCACACCAGTCACATGACTGAACTGGAGTTTATTGTTTTAACCTAAACTCTGGGTGCCCCTATTTTCCGCACGGGCAGCTAGTAGTTTTGGTTTTGCAGATTTATATTCACAGGATCCTGGTTTACAGCTGGAATGATATCCGGAAAGCTCTGTATCCGTATATCACCTTCAGTTGTGCTTTGTATTATTTTCCGCTTCTATATAATTTATTGTAATCTCTGATATTTATTCGAATGTAATTTATTCATTTATACTCTGTATATTCTTGTATCTGATGTAATTGTTGTTTTAACAATGAAATGTTCTTCCGTCTGCGTTCATTTGTGTGTTGTTCTCAAAGTATCCGCTCTTTCCTTAACGGGGAAGAAACGGGTTATTACAGTGGTATCAGAGCTTTGGTTTACAGATCTCGAGAACAAGACACATTAGAACCATACGAAAGAATCATCAGATATTGGATTAGTAATATCCAATTAGAATGACTCGTTAGAGATAGGATCAGTAGTCTCCTAGAACGAGTGTGAAGAGTATATTTTTCAAATGAAAACAATTTTGTTTAGAAAATTTAAATCAATTCTACGTATTTGATTATTTATTTATTTTGAATATGGACAATCCGATATATAAACATTTTGCATATACGCGTCATGAACGTATATTCGAAGTTTTAATATACTGGATAGATATAGAATCATACTCTAGTGGCCCGAAGATGATTCTGATGATTGACTAGTCGTCATTAGTATTCATGTTTGAGTGACGAAGGTGTGGTATTTATATATTTCCATTAGACTGGTGTGAGAACCAAAACTTATATAGCTAGAACACATTGTTGTGAATTGGCATCAAAAACAGGATTTTTGTATATATATATCAAAATTTATGAATTTGAAAACTCTAATCCACTAATTGATTGATGTTTGTGTTGATTGTTTATTTGTTTGTTAATTTTGAACCATTATGCCTAATAGAATCAAATATTGAACTGTATTGAAAATTGGTCGCATTTGCTTGCATATACATATACTTACATTGAACAGGTCATAGCAAGGAGGCTAGAGCCGAAGAATAAAATTTGTTTGCCCGACAAATAGGTACATGTTTGCTACATAATTTACTGTTTTGTTTGGGTGATAATGATTTTATGAGCCTATTGGCTAGCCGCTTGGCTTTTTCTTTTTCTTATCGAGATCAGAAGGCCTATATGGTAATTTCGGGATTTTCCCGTGGCTCCCGGTGCAGGAGAGGTTATGGCGAAATTTTTCGAAAATTTAGGGTGTTAGCCAAATTTTTGAAAATTTGAAAATTCTCAAAAGCTGAAAAGTTGGAGAATGGAAGCCAGATCGAACGTAGAGTTGATTAATCAAACCACTTTCGACTTTGTTCCTTTTCGGGGACGAAAAGTTTTAAGTGAGGGAGATTGTAATAACCCAAAAATCTGAGCCAGTTTAAAATTTTTATTTTGGCAATTTTAGCGAATTTTGAACATTTAAAATAGATTATTTTAAATAAAATCGACGAGAAGTTTAATTTGAATATAATTCGACGTATATATTATACGCGTCGTCGTTAGAATATAAATAATTATATATAATTATAATAGGAATTGAAAATGGCGCGGTAGTTCGATAATTCGATTTCAAACTTCAATTGAATGTACCGGGTTCAAAACAATCCGGATTTTAGTGAAACCAAAAACATAGGATCTATTTGATGATATCTTTCCAACGAATCCGAAAAATCGAAATTTCATAGAGGGAATCAAAAGATATGTCCAGTTGAAAATTCTGAATAGTCGCTATGGAATTCAGGCCCTTAAAAATGGGAATTATGCAAACGACCTCGGATTTCGACGAAACCACTTTTGTTGGAACCATGATGTCAAATTATTGCTAGATTCCAAATTTCATAAATTTTCGAATCAATATGTGAGCGTGGCAAAGAAAAACGCGTTTGACCGGTTTCAGTTGATTTTAATCGACTGGAAAATGGCCATTTTTCTAACGGTCTCAGAATTCGACGAAACTAGTTTTGTTAGGACCGTATCGTCAATACGAAGCTAGAAAATATTTTTATGGGATTTATAGAGTTAGTATGTGACCCCGGTAAATTGAAATGTACGTTTAAAATTCAATATAATGATTTATATGTAGATTTTAACGGAAACTGATTCAAACGATCAAATCAGCTTGCGATACATATCCCATTGTATTCGGAATGGGGGTAAAACGCTATAGACGACAGGCGGTGGGCCTCGTTTTGAGGTCGAAAATAAAAGTTGCTTTTTAGTAAAAAATCAAATAATTAAAATAATCAAAAACTAATGTTCTCTCTCCCTCTCCTTAAATCACTCTGGCCCCCCCTTTTTATTTTCGCAATCGAATTCTCAGAAGAAAGAAAAAAAATTATAACGGAAGGGGGCGCGATCGATGCCGCCGCCCCCCACCCCCCCCCCCCCCCACCCGATGAGCCGCCGCAGCCACCTGACTCCGACCTCCCCCTGGCGCCCCACCTCGATCCCCTCTTATCCTTCAACCGCATCCCCTCCTCCCCCTTGCTCATCCACCGACGCCCTAAACCCCCCCCCCCCTCCACGACTTGCCGCGCCGACCACTTGAGCAGGCCCCACCGCGCCTAAAGCCGCCCCGGCTACCTCCAGTGCCCGCCTCTAGCATGCAGCAGCCCCTCCCCCCTTCTAGCAGTTCGACTGTAAGTGTTAGTTACATGTTTTCGCTAATTTAATGTTTTTAAAATCCGTTCTATTTTAATTTATTTCACAAAATTCTATTTTTCTTAGTTATAGGACGCTAAGAGGGTTAATTCGTATAGATTTGATTTTTACTTCATAAAGGATATGATTTTTAGACTACATAAAGTGATGATTAATAACCATAGGAAAATATACGATTTTTATTATGGTAAAGGTTCGATTTTTAATTTAGTAAAGATTCGATTTTTAATATAGCAAAGATGATATTTTTAGCTTAGTAAAGACGGGATGTTAAAAAAAGTAAAGTATTAAAAATATAGTCTTTACTATATAAAGGATGTAAAAATATGATTTTTATATTTTTAAAGAATTAAAAATATGATTTTTATATTTTTAAAGTATTAAAAATATAATCTTCACTATATAGAAGTGGTAAAAATATAATTTTTATATGATAGAAATATTAAAAATATCATCTTTATATGTGTAGAAAAATAGAAATGTGATTTTTAATAATGATATGTTTGAAAAGTTGAAATCTATGTATTTGAAAAGGCGAGATCTTTATATGTGAAAAGGCGAAATCTTTATATGAAGAATGGCGTGATAAAAATATAATCTTTACTATATGAACGTCGATGTGAAAATATAATTTTTATCCATATAGTAGCGTAGTAAAAATTCGATTTTTATATATTGAACAGCATAATAAAAATTCGATTTTTATATATTGAATAGCGAAGTAAAAATTCGATTTTTACATATGTAGTGGCTACAGCAACGAAGATGACAAAAATGCCATAACGACGAAGATTTCTATCAAAGAAGAGTCGAGATGATTGGATTAGCTAGTTGGTGAGAATTTCTCATCTTTCAATTTCATTTTCTAGTTATATATATATATATATATATATACTAGGATGCAGACGGTGTTTAGTAGCACCCGACACAATCGTCCACAGACCATGGACTTGTTTGTTCGATTGCAAAAATTAGTTAGATTATTTGATAGAAATTGAATTGTTTGGTGAAATGAATTGATTTGATTGATGTGTGAATGGCGTAGGCCTTCACTAGACCGGGGATAAGGCTAGGCCTCGTCCCGTTTCTAGTATCGTGCCGTTATGCCGCCGAAATTTTCTAAAATAAGTTAGAAAAATAAAAATATCATTTTATTTAAAGAATGAACTGAATAGAAATTCATATGTTAAAATAAAATGTTTTATCGTTAAAAATATAATTTTTAACGTGAATATGAATATAGTGAATGTGAATAAATAAATATTCATTTACAGACCGGACGGTTTGTTTATATACACCTATTTGAAGGACATTGATTGGGTCAATAAATTTTACACATCGCCCAACTGCACGAATAAAAATCTGTGTTTGCTGATTTGAAACCCCACACGGGTGTTGGGATGAAATTTGAAGTTCACTCATCCTGATTGATTAAATATGTCGATCGATTGACAGGCTGTTATAAGCGTTAGATATCTATATTTGATGCTTATATAGTGTAGTGCACTTTGGTTGATGGTTGATTATTTTTCAATGCTATTAGATACCTGTGTTGTATGAAAATCCATATAATTAATTTTATATGGTGATTGATTGGGCCTCATTCCAATTTAGATGATAAAGAATATTATAAAATAAAGGTTCATGTGTTGACGGTACTCGTTCGTGAGATTAGTCATGTGTTGAACGAAATATTTTAACAATAAAATTTATATCTCTATCACTATAAAGTAAATGTTCATGTGTTGACTGTACTCATCCGTTGAGATTAGTCATGTGTTGAACGAAATATTTTAACAAAAATAGTCACACGTGGACGGTACTCATTCGTTGAGATTAGTCGTGTGTTGACAAATAAAATATTTGAATACGAAATATTTTAAAAATAGAAATATTTGAAATAGAAATATTTGAAATAGAAATATTTGAAATAGAAATATTTGAATAGGAAATATTTGAAAATAGAAATATATGAAGCCGTGTTGATTAGATTGACGCCATTTTGACGTGAACAATATTTATATCAATTTTATTCATTTTAAAATGAATATTGAAAAGTGATTTCGAAATCGAATGTTTTGAAATGCAATTTGAATTGAATCGAATAGAAAACCAATTTGAATTGAATCGAGTAGAAAACCAATTTGAATTGAATCGAATAGAAAACCAATTTGAATTGAATCGAATAGAAAACCAATTTGAATTGAATCGAATAGAAAACCAATTTGAATTGAATCGAATAGAAAACCAATTTGAATGGAATCGAATAGAAATCCAATTTGAATTGAATCGAATAGAAAACCAATTTGAATTGAATCGAATAGAAAACCAATTTGAATTGAATAGAATACAAAACCAATTTGAATTGAATCGAATAGAAAACCAATTTGAATTGAATCAAATAGAAAAACCAATTTGAATTGAATCGAATAGAAAACCAATTTGAATTGAATCGAATAGAAAACGACTTTGAAATTGAATTGAATTGAAAACGACTTTGAATTGAATCGAATAGAAAACGAATTCAAATTGAATAGAAAGCGAATTGAAATGAATTCAAATTGAATTGAAATTTGAATAGAAATGAATTTTAAAACGAACTTATAAAGAAGAATTTAATTTTGCTTTGAATTGAAATGGAAGTTGAAATTGTTTTTGAAACGAATTCAAAACTATTTATAAAATTCATTTTGAATGGAAATCGACGAAATATATAATATATATATATATATATGTATATATATATATATGTGTATATATATATATATATATATATATATATATATATATATAATGGCCTGAATAGAACGCGCCGCGCCGCGGCAGTTCGTGAATTTCGACCATTTATTTCAAACGGACATTACGGGAGATCCGACCGTCGGATTCTCCTAAAACCGGAACCGTTGGGTTCGTATCGAAAAGAGCTTTCTAACGCATATTAGAAATTCAAAATTTAACGGTTGGATTTGGAGATACGTCCAAATCAAACTTGAAAAAGGTCGCTATAAGTGCAGTTCGATGGCCGTTGATGGAAATCGACTGTACGGGCCTTGATAAAATTATTAAAAATATCAATAATTTGTCTAAAATCATGGGAAATGATTTGGGAGAAATTGGGATGTAAAACTCCATATTTGAAAAGATAAAAATGGATTTTTATCAAAATGAACTAGTTTGGAACTAAATTTAAAAACCCAATTATTTTTAAATAAATAAATTAGATTTAAAAATGGTTTTTAAATAATCGGAATTTCTAACATATAACGATTGGATTTGAAATGGGTTTATCGTAAACGGTGTTTTAGATAACACTAGTTCTTTAACCCGATAATAAATAGAATGTGATTTGGGTTTGTCGTGAACTGTGTTTTAAATAACACCTAGTTCTTTAACCCAGAAAAAGGAGTTTTAATGAATCTATAATTAGATTGAAATGTGAATCTATAATCTAAATTATCAAATTTAGAAATGAGCGAGAATGGAGTATCGCCATTTTTGCTCCAAAGCGATAGTCAAATCTTTAATTAGATTTGAACGTGAGATGGTAATTAATTTTACCGATAATACCATGATGTTAGATATGGAGTATCACCAGTTTTGCTTCATGGGATGAATAGGTTGGGATTGGGAAATAAAATAAATAATTACTTCGGTGTGGTTCGCTAATCTCGACTAGTTCAGAAAACCATAATTTGGTTTGAAACGACATCAAAAGGATGATTAAAGGATAAATTTTAAAGAATTTATCTTGGATAAAATTAATGGGAACCTTTCCCTAAAAATGTGATTTTATGAATAAAAGAATATTCTGAAATGGAATGAGGCATATGTTGAGTTTGTGTAACATTTGTTTTTAATGTACGCGGGTTGTTCGTAAAGGTCGGGTTTATACCCATTCTAAATAACCGATTCGACGAGAAGTCGAAGATGAAGACGGTGGTTGAAGACCGGAAGTCTTCACATCGTTTGGATTATTACTGACGATCCTGATTGGGCTGTACACCCAAGAGGATGGAAATAGTTGGTGGTCGTCCAGACGTACCTGGAGATGGATGGATATGCGAGGAAAGTGCCTCCGGTTTCGTTCAGACCCAGAACGAACTTGTAAATGGATTGTATGTCTGACATTGGATTTTATTCTGTGTTGATTGATTTCTGTTAAATATATATCTGTTTGGCGGTGGAGAATTTATTCTCTTGCTTAACGCCCTTCTCTGAGACGTACGAGCTTAGAGGTTATATATCGACAGATATCAATCGCATGGCATGAATTGCCTGTGTGGCACGCTGAGTTGCATGGATGAAGGCTTCTGTTGAAAAGCAAAGTCTTGTGGTTGATGATCAAAGCACGACCTACGTGGCAGCTTTGTGTATAGTGCGCATTCGCGAGCCTCACACCTCGGTATGAGTCAAAAACGGGATGAGGACCCAAGGAGTGCACGATGTTTCTTTCTAGCTATGGGTGGTGTCAGTGACCTACCAGCCCTGACATTTATATACTTTTCACCTTTGTGGTTTGGATGCGAGGCGCCTCGATTATAGGTCCTTTAGGGCCGGGAAACGTGTGTTCAAGAATAATTAATCCTCTAACGTAAGTGAGGACCGGTCTTGGAGGATCCCGGGGTTACCCAGAGTGTGTAGTCCTGAGGCATTTGCTAGAGTGTCTCGAAGCGGAGAGGAGCTTGCCCCTTGCCTCGACTCATGACGGAATCCAACTTCCAATACGAGATATTTCGGTTTTAATTGTAGAACTATTATGGCGACATAGTAGATGGTAGCTATGCCGCCTATGATTAATATTTATGATTGAAACTGTTTTGACACTATACACTTATTATAGTATCAAATGATTTGTTTTAAACGTACCAAGCATGTTTGGCTATTATAAGGGAAAACCCTATCCTCCGGCTTGCGTTGCATTGTGTGATGGGACCTGGGTCTTATAATAGCTTCATTTTTCGAAAAAGAATCGCGCTGTTTATTCTATGCACTGGTATTCTTGGGAGGAAACCCGTTCCGTGTTATACGGCGTGGTCCCTCGAATTATTCTCTTTTAAAGTAAAGCTTTAAATAACTGTTTTAGTTCTCACACCAGTCACATGACTGACCTGGAGTTTATTGTTTTAACCTAAACTCTGGGTGCCCCTATTTTCCGCACGGGCAGCTAGTAGTTTTGGTTTTGCAGATTTATATTCACAGGATCCTGGTTTACAGCTAGAATGATATCCGGAAAGCTCTGTATCCGTATATCACCTTCAGTTGTGCTTTGTATTATTTTCCGCTGCTATATAATTTATTGTAATCTCGGATATTTATTCGAATGTAATTTATTCATTTATACTCTGTATATTCTTGTATCTGATGTAATTGTTGTAATAACAATGAAATGTTCTTCCGTCTGCGTTCATTTGTGTGTCGTTCTCAAAGTATCCGCTCTTTCCTTAACGGGGAAGAAACGGGTTCTTACAAATTCCATCCACCTTTGTTGCCTTAAGTTCAAGTCCTATTGAGAGAATAAGTATTTTAGCGATTTGTGGTCAGTGAACAATTCGAATTTCTTGCCAAGAAGATAATGGCGCCAAGACTTAAGCGCGAAAACAATAGCGGCCAACTCTAGATCATGTGCAGGGTAATTTCTCTCACGCACTCTCAACTGCCTTCCACCATAGTCTATTACCCTTCCCTCTTGCATTAAGATTGCTCCTAGTCTTATCCCACAAGCATCGGTATAAACGGAAAATGGCTTACTCCCATCTGGCAACACTATGACTGGAGCTGTGGTCAAAGCTCTCTTTAGACGTTGGAACGCATCATCACAATCTACGTCCCATGTGAAAACTAAGTTCTTCTTCGTCAAGCGTGTTAATGGGGCTGATATTTTTGCAAAGTCTTTGATAAACTTCCTACAGTAGCCAACCAACTCTAAGAAACTCCTCACCTCGTTAGTATTTTTAGGGACCTTCCAATCTTGGATGGCCACTACCTTCGTGGGATCCACAGCTATCCCTTCTTTGTAAACCACGTGCCCTAAGAATTGCACTTCCTTCCTCCAAAAGTTACATTTAGAAAATTTAGCTTTAAGGATATGCGCTCGAAGCGTCTGGAGTCCTAAAGTCAGTCTTATTTATGCTATCCTTAGCCACTCTCAACTGATGGAAACCCATGCTTAAGTCCAACTGCTAAAACACTGGGGAGCTAACTAACTGATCGAAGAGATCGTCAATCCCCGGCAGTGGGTGTCTATTCTTCTTTGTAAGCTTATTAAGTTCTCTATAGTCCACACAAAGTCTAAGGGACTCATCTACCTTCGTGGCAAATACTACTGGAGCACCCCACTCCGATATACTATGTCTGATGAACTCCTTCTCAAGCAATTCCTTCATTTGCTTACTGAGTTCTCTTCTCTCTTTGGGAGCCATGTAGTGCACTAGCTATGCAACTGGCTTTGCATTATCTACTAGATATATTCAAAAGTCTATTTCACGTTTTGGGTCTAAACCCCTCACCTCATCAAAGACATCAGCATATTCACGGACTATCGGAACAGAATGTAAATCATCATTGGATGCATCAAAGGATTCTAGGTGTCTAAGAATTATTGGACCTCTAGGGTCACAAGAAATATCAAGGGTCTTTCCAAAATGAGTCAACAATCTAACTACCCTTCTTTCACAATCTAGGATGGCCCCATATCTAGTTAGCCAATCCGTACCTAGAATTAAACCGTAGCCATTGAAGCCAAGAACAAAGGCGTTGCACTCAAACTCAACGGCCAAGATAAGCACTCTCAAATCCCGACAAATCATAGAAAGATGAGCCGAACCACCGATAGGATTTGAGACTACTAAGGGATCAGTAACTAGACTAGTATCAAGGTACAGTGTTTCAACTAATGATGTAGAAATAAATGAATGTGATGCGCCAGAATCGAATAAAGTACGGAAAGGATGATCAAATAGAAAAACTAAACTTTCAACGAAAATTGCCCTACCTCGTTCTTGCAGCGGTGGGACTACGAGAGCCTGAACTTGTCCCCTTGCCTTCTCTGGCGCTATAAGAGCCTGCACCTATCCTCCCGAGGATGACCCAGCCTTTTGCCCTTTCTTTGGGCAGTCCTTAATAAGATGTCCCACTTCGCCACAATGGAAACAGTCAGTCTTCTTCTTCTTCCTACAATCTTTGCTTAGATGGCCGGGTGTCCCACAGTTAAAGCATCTTTTCTTTCCCTTAGCATTGTTGCCTTTACCACCTTTCTTGTTCTATTGTTGCTGTTGCGGCTTCTTTTGATCCCTTTTCTTCTCGGGTGTCTTATTAGCATTGGTGCCCTTCTCCTCTTCATGCATAAGCGCCATGTCAACTAGTCTTTCAAAGGTATTCCCCATGGGAATGTGGGTCATAGATAACCCATGAAGTGGCTCGTTCAAACCCTTAACAAATCTTAGGGCCTTCTTTTCTGGTGTATTCACCAAGTCCAAGCCAAATCTTGCCAATTTATTGAATTTATTGACGTATTCTTTCACCGATAGATTCACTTGCTTCAGCACCAAAAACCTTTCCATGTATAAATTCTCTTCAGCCCATGAGAGAAACTTCGCCTCAAACCTCCGCCTAAAATCTGGCCATGTATTAACTGGACACTCCCCATTAGTAACCTCCCACCAAAACGAGGCCTCATCCTTCATTAGCCAGGTAGCCAACTGGACTTTTATTTCATCATCCACTTCAAAGATTCCAAACAATTCTTCCACCTCCTTTAGGCAAGCTTCAACAAATGTCTTCGTCCCGTGAAAAGGTTTTCCACCCATCGCCCAGAAGTCCTTACATATCTTAGCAAAAGTATCGACATGAGGAGGAGGAGAATTTGTTGTACCTGCAGTGGCGGCCCTAGCCTTGAGATATTGATGAAACCAACCGGGTACATGAACACCCTCTGGTATCTCAGATGATTCAGACATGCTGAAACGGAAAAGGAAAGATTCAATATAAAAGAACCGAGGGAAAGATATATGGCTCTTGGGGTTATGCTTTCTAAAATAAGCTTTTCTCTTTAAAATACTTTCCTTAAAACATAATTTTGAAGTTACTTCTTTATAAAAATGGTTTTGAAAAACAACTTTTTCAAAATTCGTATCTGTTCTGGTAACCTTCAGCTCTGATACCACGTGCAGCACCCCACGTCCATTAATGTCACTCACAAATGGAATGCATTAACTTCTATGGAGCGTTTTTAGTAAGTATAGAACAGAAACTTAACAACAAGACAGATACAAACAGTACTTGAAAATTTAAAACTTTATTTCATTGCAGCGGAAAACACATATGTTTGATTACATCATCAAAAACCAGAGTCAAAGTACATAATATCCATCTTTACTAAACCAAAGTACATAAATTGAAAGACATAATCCCCAATATAAAATAGCCATAAATAAGAGAGGCTGAGCTTTACTTCAGTAATCCAAGCAATCTTCTAAAAACAGAGAAACAACAGTCGAAAATCAAGCTCCACTGGTGTTAGTTCCAACCTGAGCACCTGGGGGTGGGGGGGAAGGAAGAAAAGAGGAGGAAACAACGGGGGTCAGACATAAAGTCTGGCGAGTGCGATAACTTTAACAGTATAATTACCAAATTAACTAGGCTAACGCATAAGTTAGAAAATAAGGAAATGACCATGAACCATTGAGTATGGCAGAGTAAACAAGGAAACAAGATGAACAACGATATCGTTAAAGCGCACCTAACCCACTATAAGATAATTATTATACTGCACCACCACTACAAGGTAATTGCTATACTACACCACCACTAGTCACCCTAAGGTTGATCCCGCCTACAAAACTTAATAATGATAATGGTAGTTAGGTGCACCCCTAGCTGCATTCATAGGTGCCGCCTGCCCCTATCTCCGCTAGGTGTACCCACTACCCCCCTAAGTGATCGGCTCCCTAACTCATAGATACTCGTGATGGCCCCACAGTGGGGTGTATCACTCCACAAAGTAGCAACCCGATACCACCAATGGTGCACGGCTTATACCTACACGATGCAACAACGTCTTACCTACCAGCTCGGGCCCACACATGCATATGAACCCGTTGGACTTGCGTTGCCACTGCTAACCGTTTTGGCCTCTTACAATCAAGCCCAGTATGCGTGTCCCGTCCTCGACTTGGGTTGAGCCCACAAAGATACGTATGGGTTACTGATTGAAATGGGCCCCCACTACTTGACACAAGGTATCCACCTAAGCTTGGTCCCCTCTAGTACATCCCACTTAACCCACTTCTTATTCATGTTTCAATTACATGTTTCAATTTGGGTTAAGTGTTTCTAATCGTATTTCAAATGCCACCCAAGGCACACACTAGATTCCACATGCCACCCAAGGAACCCAATTAACCCCCTCATGTCCCCCTACATGTTTATCTGGTTAAGTGTTTCTTAATTCATTAAGACCGTACCCTCATAAAGACCTCTCACATTAGACTGGCATTTGTGGCAGCTGGATTTGACGGGCGGGTCCGGGAAGTCTGACACTACAAACGAGCCTAACCTCGTGTCTATACAAATGTTACGCATTTAATTTATGCCTAAGACCTCTCACATTAGACTGGCATTTGTGGTAGCTGGATTTGCCGGACGGGTCCGGGCAGTCTTACACCACAAAAGAGCCTAACCTCTGTCTCAGACGATTAATTACTCCTAATTAATCATTCCCCAATTTGAATTACTTTCTCTATTCAAATTATCAATCAATTCCAAATTTAACGATGTCCATAATTGACTCAATTATGTCCATCCATTTATGGCATGTAAAATCATACCAATTTTCACTAGAAATTTATTTTATGCTATTTAAGGCATTTATGCCAATTAAATCTTTTAATATTATCCCGTTTACCCCACGTTGTACGTTTGTTCATTTAACCTAGAATATATGTTAGACTCGAATAGTCCAACTCATGGAATAAGGAGAAAACATCACAACATACATAAAATTAAAACTAGATCTAAACATAGGGGTGAACTTGCATGTGTGAATGATGTTCTACATCTAAAACTTGCATAGGCCAAAGCTACAGCTTGCATAAAACTACATATGTCATAGACCCAAATCTAAACGTGTGAACTTGTTGGGATAATGGTCACAAACTTGCATAAATCATGTATGTCATAGATCTACCTCTAAAGATGTAAACTGGCATAGGCAGTAACCACAAACTTGCATAACATGATTCATATTCCAAACTCATATATTTACATAAACTTGCATATGTGATTTATGCAACATAACAATGGTGTAAACTTACATCTAACATGTAAACTATCATGTAGAATCTATCATATAACTCACACATGCCATAGCCTAACTTTAGATCTAAAAATGATGTCACAAAACATGTAAGGTTATACTAACTTGCATATGATTCATGTCTAAATCAATATCTAAACTTGCATACATACTTGTGATCTACATATGAATCAACCTAACCAAACTAGCATGTGAACAACATGATGATTTGATTATACATAAGCTAATCATAGAATTACAACATAGGTGATAGCGTCATAACTTTACAACATAGATGATGAAACACCCCACCTCCGTTAGGGTCACTCATAAAGGGAATGCCCTAAATTTGGTGGAGGTTTTTAAGTATAAGTCACAAATACACAAGACAGATATAAATACGCATATTTTTAAACAGCGGAAAACACAGCAACTTTTATTTCATCAAAATACGTGTCATACAAACCATACCATAATTGTCTTACAATACTTCCAAAAACATTACATTTCCATAACTGTCTTGATTATCAAAGAAGCATAAAACATAAAATAAAGCAGCAAAATCCCCATAATGATATCCAAAGCCATGATCCAAACAAAAGAGATCCAAACCATACATCTACTGTCTTCAAGCTTGCAAAAGAGTCTGACTAAGCTGAGTTGTTTTCTCCCTGTGGACCTGGGGGGGAGGGGGGAACAAAAGAAAAGAAGACGAAAAGAAAAACGGAGTCAGACATAAAGCCTGAGTAAATCTAGTGACTTTTCAGTATGTGAATAAGAAAAGGATATGATAGTCATAAACTGAAAACAGCATAGTATCATAACTAAGGGAGTGTAGTCCAGAATCGAATATACTATCGAACCCACACTATATCTCTTCATTTACTAGGATTATTCTAACTGGCACCCCATGCTGAGGGTGAAGTGATCCTTTTTGTTTTTACTAAAGATCGGCTCCTACTCGTACATGTGTCTTACGGCTACCCCAAAAAGTGTAGATACCTATGCTGGTCCCACCATGGGGTGTATCAAGACCCATGGTGGCGGCGCCGACACAATTACTAGAAGACATAGGTTATACTACTGGTGCCCCTAGTGCCCTGCTTGTCTGCTCCGGAGTGCGTGCACGACCACACACCATTAGACCTACACTGTGCACCCAACATTTGCCGTTATTTGGCCGCTTACAATCAGCCCAGTAATCGTGCCATACCCTGCCTATTTTCAGGGTACCGTTGATACCTAAATTGGGTTACTGCTGAAACAGGTCCCTACGTTACTAGGTTTTTCTAGTCAAACATGTTAAGGGGTTAAGTGTCTGTATATACCTAACCCCACCCATCAATATTTGTTAACATGTTGAATCTTTGGTTAATTGTTTTCAGTGACTTAACCCTACCACCTGTCCTTAGCCTTTTAGAGCACCGACCACTCACATTAGACAGATATCACTGCGGTTACTGGATGTGCGGGTTGGTTCCGGGAAGGTTTACACCGTAGTTCAGTCTAACCTCGGGTCTTTATTGGGCTCAATGTTTAACCACCCACATTGGATAGGTATTGTTGTGACTATTTGATAGCCGGGCGGGTCCGGGCAGATTTATGTTACAACTCAATCCAACCTCGGGTCAAACATGTCGCCTTTTCTAAATTTACATATTTTATTATTTATGTAAACGTCATGTCGTCTTTTAATTTGGGTATAACAATTTATACCGCTAAAATGCCACAGTCGTTGGCACGCGCCAAACATGCCAACATATTTATTATATCATGTTTTTACACCCAACGCTATTACCCCCATTTGTACGTACTAATGTTAGGCTCGACACAATTCAGCCCAACTTGATAAACGTGAGAAAAGGGGAAATCCAGAACATATAATATTTCTATGATACATAGAAGGTGTAGCGCATGAACTTGCAAACTGGCATTAACATAAACATTGGATCATGTGAACTTGCATTCAAAATTGGCATACAACTAAATGGGTGTCACATAGGATGGCATATGTGGATTTATACAAACTTGGGTTTTAACGTATTAACTTGGCATAATGTCGAACACAAAACTAGCATGTTGTAAATTAACCCAAAAATGTCCAAATCTAATATATAGTCTATTTCCACATGAACTTGCGTAGTTTATGTAACCCAAACTGCATTTAACATAGTTCTAATCATACTTGTAATGGATCTAAGATGTATACATAAGTTTTGAGTCAGGTAGGCATAAAAGATCTCAGATCTAGGATATGTTTACATAAGTATATGGCCCATGATATCAACATAAACATAAAGGGGATATTAACATAAACATAAAAGGGATCTAATCATAGATTTTGCCACAAACATGCAATTGCAATTACTTTCATATACAATCGTATAATAAACTTACATCGACCCATTTATGCCACTAATCAATACACATAATCACGATGGAAACATCACAATACACAAGATCTACATCATTATACAACAACAATACAATTCTATTCTCAATTACATCGTATCACATCATAATTTTATTCAGATTCTGAAAGACCACTATACCAACCACGTGTGACGAGATCTTGTTTTCTGATTTCTGTTTTCTGAATTTGGAGGTGCTTTCCTTTGGGTAGCAATTTGTTGATTCATTTGATTAGACTTTAATTTGCTTCTTAATTTGATTCTTGGCGGCTATGATCAACTCCTTCCCGGCAGCACGACGACTCCTCTCTTATTTTCTAATGTGAATTAGTTGAGTCTTAGGGTGTATTTATAGATTTTCAAGTTAATTTGAGCCGTTAGATGCAAACAGGGAGGGAAATCAGACCGTACAGCACACCAGAAGTCGAAGCAGGGTCAGACCCAACTGGTCAGGCCGACCGGGCAAGTCGACCTACAGGTCGACACCCAAGTCGACTGCGCAATCGACTTGGGGGGGCCAGGTCGACTGCCCAATCGACACTAGTGTCGACCTGGTCACTGGGCGGGAATTTTCCCGCCCAGCCCAGTTTGAACTCGAATTCGAATTTTAAAACCTGTTCTGAGCTGTTTTCGAATTTCAAATTTATTCTGAAACTTCTGGAGATCATAACTCCTTCATACGGAGTCCGTTTCACGCAAACTCAGACTCTATCTCAACTAGAATTCTGAGACGAACGCAATGGCGTAAGCCATTTCCCTTAATTTTTTCATTAGAATTAATTATATTTTTAATTTATGAATTTCACTGTTATAGAATATATGGGGTGTTACATTCTCCCCCACTTAAAAGGATTTCGTGCCCGAAATATTCAAGCTAGGAAGAACGTATATCCTTACCATCCAATCGTCCATCTACTCAACCAACAAACACATGTGTCCATTGTCCTTAAAGACTTCTAATGTTTTATGATCATATGCATTGTGTGTATGAATGTCCCTATCTAATGTAGAAATCAGGCGGTCGACTGATTCAGTTGACCTCCTAAATGCGAATCATGTAAGTGTCATGAATCCATTATGTATGCAAATTTTTCCCACCCATAATTCTACATGAGTGCACAACAATTCATACAAACGCGATAACCATACGATAACATATATAATTTCAACCATATGTGAACGAGAATACATATATGCATATGCAGTATGAAGTGACTGAGCCGATCTAAATCCTAGGGTGTGTGTGTATATGCATCCACGAGCAACCACTAGCAATCACTTGCAACCACTTGCAACCATAATCCATAACATGTTTTCAAGTACATGTTTGCATCCATTTGTTTTCTACCTAAGGAGTTAAGGAGAAAGGGCCGAGGAAATATGCCTAAAAGATAGATAAAGCATAACTTAAGGAAAAAGAGAGATCAAAAGATGTACCCTCAAAAAGAAAAGGGTAGGCCGCGCGTATTCTAGCCTCAGTTTCCCAAGTCGCGTCTTCCTCGGCGACGCTCCACTGAACTTTGACGAGCTTGACTTTGCGGTTGCGTAGCTTTTTCACTTCAGTTCCTAAGATGCGTGTTGGAACTCTTCTCACAGTTGCTTCATGTTCCACTTCGGCTTCTTCTAGAATGCTAGGCTCTACTATTTCAGCAGACTCATGTAAACACTTCCGGAGGTGAGAAACATGAAAGACGTTGTGAACTCCGGCCAGTTTTTCGGGTAGCTCTAATCTATAGGCCATCTTCCCAACCTTCTCGATGATAGGAAATGGTCCCACAAATCTCGGTGCTAGCTTTCCAGTGGATCCAAAATGAACAACGTTCCTTAGAGGAGATACCTTAAGAAAAACTCTGTCCCCAACCTCAAACTCCAGGTCGGTCCTTCTCTTGTCGGCGTAGGATTTTTGTCTATCTTGGGCCATCTTCATCCTTCTTCGTATCAAGTCCACTTTTTCTGAAGTTTCTCTGATCATGTCTGGACCAAGAATAACCTTATCTATAGACTCCCACTAATAAGTTGGTGACTTGCACGGTCTTCCATACAATGATTCGAAGTGTGCCATGCCTATGGTAGCTTGGAAGCTATTGTTGTAAGCAAACTCCACTAAGGGAAGGTGATCCTCCCATGTCCCTCCAAAGTCAAGAACAAAAAGTCTCAAAAGATGCTCTAAAACTCTATTCACCCTTTCCGTCTGGCCATCGGTCTGAGGGTGATAGGTTGTGCTTAAATATAACTGAGTGCCTACAGCTTCTTGCAAACTTCGCCAAAACTCGCTTGTGAAGATAGGGTGTCGGTCACTAACAATGCTGGAGGGTATCCCATGGAGTCGAACTATCTCCTTGATGTAAAGAGAAATTAGGGATGAGGCGGTCCTTCTATTCTTGACAGGTAAAAAGTGGGCACTCTTTGTAAGCCTATCTACTATTACCCAAATGCTAGTATTGCCCCTTCTCGACCTAGGCAGCCCATCAACGAAGTCCATTGAAATGCTATCCCACTTCCATTGTGGGACCTCTAGGGGATGAAGTAGTCCTCCAGGCTTTTTCTGTTCCGCTTTAACTTGTTGGCATACCATACACTTAGAAACGAAATCTGCCACATCCTTCTTCACGCCGTTCCAAAAGAAATCTCTTTTCATGTCCTTGTACATTTTGTCTCTGCCTGGGTGTATTGTCATCTTGGAACGATGTGCTTCCTCGAGAACCTTCTTTATCAACTCCCTTGCTTGTGGAACGCATAGTCTTCCGTCGCGTCTCAGCCATCCTTCATCATCGATAGAGTATCTACTGAGGTGACTAGAAGTCTCACCCCTAATTAGCTTATCAACCACTTCAACTAGCTGAGGGTCCTCACGTTGTGCCGTCCCTATTGTGTCCAAAAGAGTAGGGCGCACCTCAAGAGATGCTAACAAACCTGGTACGAAATCAGAAGAGGGCCTAAAGTTAAAACTAGCTATATACTCTTGGCTTTGCCTTTCTACAAAGTGTGGGCTTTGGGTCAGTTTCTTTCTACTCAAGGCGTCTTCCACCACATTGCCCTTGCCCGGAGTATAGGAAATCTCGAAGTCATACGAGGCAAGAAACTCCATCCATCTTTGTTGCCTCAGATTAAGGTCTTTCTGCGAGAAAATATATTTCAACGATTTATGGTCAGTGTAAAGTTCGAACTTCTCACCTAGGAGATAATGGCGCCAAGACTTGAGTGCAAAGACGATGGCGGCTAACTCAAGATCGTGGGTCGGGTAGTTCTTTTCATGAACTTTCAATTGCCTTCCACCATAGGCTACTACCCTTCCTTCTTGCATCAAGACAGCGCCTAGCCCTGTCCCACATGCATCTGTATAAACTGTGAACATCTTGCTTCCGTCTGGAAGGGTCAGGACTGGGGCCGTTGTAAGAGCCCTTTTTAGGCGTTAGAAAGCGAACTCGCAATCCAAGTCCCAATTGAACACTATATTCTTCTTTGTCAGCCTTGTGAGTGGAGCTGAGATTTTTGCAAAATCCCTTATGAACTTCCGGTAGAAACCTGCTAGTCCTAGAAAACTTCGGACCTCAGTTGCATTCTTTGGTGCCTTCTAGTCTTGCACCGCAACTACCTTCGCGGGGTCTATGGCCAGCCCTCCTTTAGATACAACATGCCCAAGAAATCTTACTTCTTCCCTCCAAAAATGGCATTTTGAAAACTTTGCCTTTAGCTGGTGTGATCGGAGAGCATCCATGATTTCTTTCAGATGTTGAGCATGCTCTTCCTCACTCTTTGAAAAGGTCAAGATATCGTCTACAAAGACAACCACAAATTTGTTGAGGAATTCTCTGAACACTCTGCTCATTAGGTCCACGAAGTAAGCGGGTGCATTTGTCAGGCCGAAAGGCATGACAAGCCACTCAAAGAAACCGTCTGGGGTTCTAAACGCCGTTTTATAAATACTATCCTCAGCTACTCTTAGCTGATGGAACCCTGTTGCCAGATCAAGTTGGGAGAAAAGCACCTACAAGCTGATCAAACAAATCGTCGATTCAGGGAAGAGGGTGCTTATTTTTCTTGGTCAATTTGTTTAACTCCCTATAGTCAACAAAGAGGCAAAGCGAACCGTCTGCTTTGGTTGCGAACACCACTAGAGCACCCCATTATGAAATGCTCCTTCGAATGAACCCATTCTCAAGAAGTTCTTTAACCTGCTTACTGAGCTCCTTTCTCTCTTTTGGAGCCATATGTCTGACAGGAAAAGCTACGGGCTTTGCATTATCCATAAGATAGATTCGAAAGTCTATTTCCCGCTTCGGAGGTAAGCCTTTCACGTCCTCGAAGACATCCGGATATTCCCGGACTACTCTAACCGATTGCAAACTATCAACAAAAGCATCAAGCGACTCTAGATAACTAATCATAACAGCATTCAAAGGATTACAGGAATTTTCTAGAGTGTTACCAAGCCGAGTCAAGAGTCTAACTACTCTTTTCTCACAATCAAGAATGGCACCGTTACCGGATAACCAGTCCATGCCTAAGATCAAACCATATCCCGAGAAGCCTAGAACAAAAGCATTACAACTATACTCAACACTGAGAATAGAGATTTTCAAACCCAAACAAACCATTAACAAGTAAGCGGAGCCCCCAATTGGATTTGAAACTACTTAGGGATCCCCAACCATACTAGTGTCTAGATGCAGAGATTCTACTAAGGCAGATGAAATAAAGGAGTGTGATGCACCAGAGTCAAAAAGTGTGCGAACTGGATGATCATAAAGATAGACTACACTTTCTACAGAAATATTACTACCTCGTTCCAATGGAGGTGCTGTCAGAGCATGAACTTGACCCCCTGAAGTAGATCCAGCTTTCTGTCCATGTCTTTTCTTCTTTGGGCAGTCCCTAGCATGGTGCCCAGTCTCCCCGCAATGGAAGCAACCACCCATCTTTGCCTTCTTCTTCCGTCAGTCTTTCTCTATATGCCCAACAATGCCACAGAAATGGCACTTTCTCTTTTCACGGGACTTCTTGTTCTTTCCTCCTTTCTTAAAGTCTGTCTTCTTAGCCTATAAACCTTCCTTCTTTTCCTCAGCCTTAGTCTCCTTCTTGCCATGGTCTTCCTCATGTAGCAATGCCATGTCCAACAAGCTTTCATAAGTCGCTCCCATGGACACATGGGTCATGGGAAGGCTGTTTATAAGCTCATTCAGACCTTTGACGAAGCGAAGCGCCTTCTTGTGTTGGGTATTTACTAAGTCCTGCCCAAATATGGCCAGTTGATTGAACTGATTAACGTACTCCCTGACCATCATGCTTCCCTGTGTAAGATTTAAGAACTTCACTATTTGCAGGCTCCTTTCTGCTTGGGAGAGGAATTTCAACTCAAACCTTGTCCTAAAATCATCCTAAGTTTCTACTACCCTTTGAGCATTAGTGATCTCCCACCAATAGGAAGTTTCATCTTTGAGCAACAACACTGCTAGCTGTATCTTTTGCCTATCATCAACTCCGAAGATGTCAAACAGATCCTCGGTCTCCTTTAGCCAATTTCTTGCTCCTACAAAGGGTTCAGTTCCGTGGAAGTATTTTCCACCAATAGACATGAAGTCTCTACCTATTTTGGCAAAAGCATTTCCAAGGGGAGGAGCAGGAGGAGGAGGAACTGGTGCTACTGGGGGAGGAAGGATATCTGCCGGGCCCGCGCCATTTGCGGCCCTAGCTTCTAAGAACCTCCTAAACCAATCAGGTATCGGCACTCCTCCAAGAATGTTAAGGTCTCCAAACATACTAAAACAGAAAGGAAAGATTCAAAACGAAGGATAGAGAAAGATAGTACACATGACTTTAGGGGATCATGCCTTTTAAAATATAACACTTTTTCTAAAAAAAAAATGCTTCTTTAAACTTTCTTTTGAAAATAATATCAAAAACTTTATCTTATCTGGTAAACCTATGCTCTGATACCAAGTGAAACACCCCACCTCCGTTAGGGTCACTCACAAAGGGAATGCCCTAATTTTGGTGGAGGTTTTTAAGTATAAGTCACATATACACAAGACAGATATAAATACGCATATTTTTAAACAGTGGAAAACACAGCAACTTTTATTTCATCAAAATACGTGTCATACAAACCATACCATAATTGTCTTACAATACTTCCAAAAACATTACATTTCCATAACTATCTTGATTATCAAAGAAGCATAAAACATAAAATAAAGCAGCAAATCCCCATAATGATATCCAAAGCCATGATCCAAACAAAAGAGATCCAAACCGTACATCTACTGTCTTCAAGCTTGCAAAAGAGTCTGACTAAGCTGAGTTGTTTCCTCCCTGTCGACCTGGGGGGAACGAAAGAAAAGAAGACGAAAAGAAAAACGGAGACAGACATAAAGCCTGAGTAAATCTAGTGACTTTTCAGTATGTGAATAAGAAAAGGATATGATAGACACAAACTGAAAACAGGATAGTATCATAACAAAGGGAGTGTAGTCCAGAATCGAATATACTATCGAACCCACACTATATCTCTACATTTACTAGGATTATTCTAACTGACACCCCATGCTGAGGGTGAAGTGATCCTTTTTGTTTTTACTAAAGATCGGCTCCTACTCGTACATGTGTCTTACGGCTACCCCAAGAAGTGCAGATACCTATGCTGGTCCCACCATGGGGTGTATCAAGACCCATGATGGCGGCCCCGACACAATTACTAGAATACATATTTTATACTACTGGTGCCCTAGTGCCCTGCTTGTCTGCTTCGGAGTGCGTGCACGACCACACACCGTAAGACCTACACTGTGCACCCAACATTTGCCGCTATTTGACCGCTTACAATCAGCCCAGTAATCGTGCCCCACCTTGCCTAGTTTCAGGGTACCATTGATACCTAAATTGGGTTACTGCTGAAACGGGTCCCTACGTTGTAACACCCCGTATTTTCTTAGAATATTTAAAAAATGGTTAATTATGAAGAAGTTATTAAGCCTTGAAGTTTATATGCATATGAGAGAAATATATATAGATATAAACGAAGTGTTCAGGCATAATAATCCACATCGGTGGACCGGCCCTGACGATCCAAGGGGCAGTTGCGGTTGTTCCTGAGGGGCAGGCTAGAGCGTCTCGAATTCGGTGAGGACAATCCCTTGCCTCGGTTCATGACGGAAATCCAATTTCCAAATATGTGACTATGCGGTTTTGATTGTATACCTATATTTGGCGACATAGTGGCATGGGACGCTCATGTCGTCTATGATTGATAGTTATGAATTAAGGTTTTGTTGAAAAGCAGGCCTTGTGGGACGATCAAAGCATAGCCTGTTTAGGGATAGCTTTGTGTGCAGCGTTACTTCGCGAGCCTCACACACTGGCGGAGTCTAAAACAGGAGAAGGGAACGCAGGGAGAGCAACACGTTTCTTTCTAGCTATAAGTGGTGATTGGGCTTTAACACGGCCCTACATTTTACTTATGTGGATGATGGAATGAGGCACCTCGGATGATAGGTCCTATAGGGCTGGGAAACATGTGTTCAGGAATAACTAATATGCAACTCGTATGGTGGACTGGCCCTGCTGTTATCCAAGGGTTCACTGCGGGGGTCCTGAGACATTAGCTAGAGTGTCTCGAATCAGTAGGAGCTCCTCCCTAGCCTTGACTCATGATGGAAACCAAAATCCAAATACGACCCAACGAATTTGATTGTATTACTAGTATGGAGGCATAGTAGTATGGGATACTATTCTTCATAGGATTTATACATTTACTTTGAAATGTTTTGATATATACTAATAATAATATTAAATTCGTATTTGCCGTATTTAGCATGTTTAATCACTCTAAGGTAAAACCCTATCTGCTGGTTTGTGTTGCATTGTGTGATGGGACCTGGGTCTTATGTTGATTCCATTTTTCTAAAAAGCATGACGTTGTTGTACGATTTACTTATTATTTGTTCTGGCACTTTTATGCACGGCAATCCATTAGAGTAAACCCGTTCCGCGTTAGCGGCGTGTTCTTTGGATTTGCCCTATTAATAGTGATTAATTAGTTAAGAATTCTCACACCAGTCCCATGATTGAGCCGTTGTTTGTTTCCACCTTTTTGCAAACTCGGGTGCCCTTCTTTCTACACGGGCAGCCAAGTAAACAGGTTTATTCTTCGCTTGGAGTCTTTTCTTTGGAGCTGCTTATTATCTTTCTTGGATTTGCTTTGTGAAGAGGTGATGACTTGGAGCTTGAAGACATCTATCATTTGCTGCTATTGCATTTTTCTCTTTTTAATTTCAGACATTAAACTTGCTTCATTTCACGTTGTTTAAGTTGGAGCTGGAACTTATTTCTCTTTCTGCAAACTTGATGTAATAATTTAGAATTCTGTGACTTTGGACTTTATGTGGTTAATGACATTATATTTCCGCTTCTATGATGTTGTTACTCTATGAATTTCATATGCTATATTGTATCGGTGATATGTATTATTGTATTTATGTTGTATTCCAAATGATCATTCCTTACTTTCATTCTGTGGAAGTTTGGGGTTATCACAGTTGGTATGAGAGCTTTGGTTAAACTTAGCTTTGGAATATAACATAATTATAATAATTTGTTTACATAGAATCACAATATTCTATGGCGAACATTTCATGAGATACAAAATAGCCAGTCACTTTATTATCATCTTTTCATTCATCCTTCGATCTTTTCTATCTCTTAGAATCACCATTACCGTTGTTTTGACTCTTCCCTTGATCGTACATTCGAAGAAGACGAAGAGAAGTGCGATGCTCAAGTGGAACATGTTTACGAAGGAGCGAAAGGACAAACTTCTTCAGTGCCAGCTTCTACTGAGGGAGGAGGAAAGCCTGATGTTTAGACGGTACCGTCTCTATTAAAAACATTCCTGCGACTGCTTTGTTTGACACAGACACATCGAGGAGCTTTATTTCTAGCAACACGGTTAAGAAATTAGAAATTAAAATATTTCCCATTCTTTATGCTGGTTCCTACCCTTCTATTCTTCCTTTTTTCTTTTCGAGGACGAAAAGTTCTTAAGCGGGGGAGATTGTAACAACCCGGAATTTGGGGCCAATTTAAAATTTTCGTTTTAGAGATTTTAGGGGTGTTTAAATATTTAAAATAAATTATTTGAAATAAAAATGAATGGAAATTTATTTTGAGAAAAGTTAATAAAATATATTCAATTAAATTACATAAAAAATTGGAGAAAGGACGGTAGTTTGAAAAGTCAAACTTGAACTTTGACTAACTACACAGGATGCAGAATAAACCGTATTTTGATGAAATGAAAAATATTTAAATCTGTTAATGAATATCTTTCTAACGAATCTGAAAAATCGAAGTTTCATAGCGGGAATCAAAAGTTATGGCCAAATGAATTTTTAGAAAGGTCGCTATAGAGAATATATCGCCCTTGAAAATCGACATTTTGCATACGACCACGGAATTCGACGAAACCACTTTTGTTGGGTCCGGGATGTAAAATTATTGCTAGATTTCAAATTTCAGGATTTTTGAAGCTAGTATGTGAGCGTGGCAAAAGAAACTATGTTTTGTCAATTTCGGTCAAAATTAATTGACTAAAAAATAGCCATTTTTCAACCAGTCTCAGAATTCAACGAAATAAATTTTGTTAGGACCATATCGTCATAAGAAAGCCAAAAATAATTTTTCTTGATTTTTCTGACTTCGTATGTGACCCCAGTAAAATTAGAAAATACGTTCGAATTAAAAATAAAAGAATTAATTTGAAAATAAAGAAAACACACTGTAAACTTCAGAATTAGACCTCGGCTCTAGCGCCATTGCGTTCAGAAGACGTCAAAACCTATTGTTCGACAATCGTTGGGGTCCGTTTGGTGATCATATGGAAAAACCCTAATTTTGGGATTAATTAAATAAATAAATAAAATAAAAATACGCTGAATACACGTATAAATGCGGATGAACAGTGCTCCTTCCTCTTCATTTTATTTCCGCCGCCGAACCCATATAGCTCAAAATTTTGAGCTCCGATTCCTCCCAAACCATGGAGAATTAGGGTATGCCCCTTTGGACTTTTTCGAAGTACTTCGCGAGCTCTTCCATCGCCGACAAGAATCACCTCCTCTCGCGCCCTGTAGCTCTCGAACCGAGCACCCAAAGCCGCGGCCTTCGAACCGCCGTCGGGCCCACACGCCACCGCCGCACCTCCCTATACTCCCGGCGTGGATACGCCTCCCCTAGGCCTTCCACCTCCAACAATCCGCTCCTCAATCGATCATCCAGTCAACCGATTTCTTGATTCAAAGTTTTGAACTTTCTGAAAATATAAAGGTAAATTCAATCTCAGTTTTTCCACGCTTTTAAGCGTTAAAGCGACAGTTGTTAAAAGTCAGTTCTAATTTATTCGTATGAACTTCAAATTGAAATCTTTCAGATCCGTAACTGCCGTGACCTTAAACACGAGATCTGATTGAATCCGAACCTTCATTTCAAATCCAAGCTAGGTGAGAATTTATTTTTAATTGAATTTGATTAATTTAATTATTATTATTGCATTATGTGAAATTTAAAGTCAAACACAATTAGATCTGCGATGAATGTTACCATGGGTTGTGGATTCAAATTGTTGTGATGTTATGATTTTAGATCCGTCATTTTCAATTATAGATCTGTTAATTAAAATCATAGATCGGTAGGAAAAAATAGATTTTTACCTTGTTTAAATTTGTTGAAGTATGCCTTGTGGATATGAATCATGTATAAATCTATCATCATTTACATCGTTATGTAATTCACATTATTTTAATGTGAATTAAAGTAGGAATTTACATTGTTATGAAATTTACATCGTTATGAAATTTACATCGATATGTAGTTTACATTATTTTTAATGTGAATTAAAGTAGAAAAATTACATTTTTTATAATGTTAAAATAAAGTAGATTTTACATAGTGGGAAAAATTACATTTTTCATTGTAATTAAAAGTGAATTCACGCCGTATGATAAATATTACGTTTTTCTTTGTAATTAACATGTGAATTTCATCGGATGTTAAAATTTACATTTTTACATGTAAATTATACAGGAAATTATACTGTATGTTAAAAATTACATTTTTCTTTGTAATTAACATGTGAATTTCATCGAATGTTAAATTTACATTTTTATATGTAAATTATATAGGAAATTATGCCGTATGTTAAAAATTACATTTTTCTTTGTAATTAACATTTGAATTTCATCGCGTGTTAAAATTTACATTTTTATATGTAAATTATATAGGAAATTATGCCGTATGTTAAAAATTACATTTTTCTTTGTAATTAACATGTGAATTTCATCGAATGTTAAAATTTATATTTTTTACATGTAAATTATATAGGAAATTATACTATATGTTAAAAATTACATTTTTCTTTGTAATTAACAAGTGACTTTCATCGAATGTTAAAATTTACATTTTTACATGTAAATTATATAGGAAATTATACTGTATGTTAAAAATTACATTTTTCTTTGTAATTAACATGTGAATTTCATCGAATGTTAAAATTTACATTTTTGTATGTAAATTATATAGGAAATTATACTGTATGTTAAAAATTACATTTTTCTTTGTAATTAACATGTGAATTTCATCGAATGTTAAAATTTACATTTTTACATGTAAATTATATAGGAAAATATACTGTATGTTAAAAATTACATTTTTCTTTGTAATTAACATGTGAATTTCATCGAATGTTAAAATTTACATTTTTATATGTAAATTATATAGGAAATTATACTGTATGTTAAAAATTACATTTTTCTTTGTAATTAACATGTGAATTTCATCGAATGTTAAAATTTACATTTTTATATGTAAATTATATAGGAAATTATGCCATATGTTAAAAATTACATTTTTCTTTGTAATTAACATGTGAATTTCATCGTATGTTAAAATTTACATTTTTATACGTAATTAAAACATGAGTTTACATCGAATGTTAAATATTACATTTTTATATGTAATGTATGTAGGAAATTACACCGTAGGATAAAAATTACATTTTCCTACGTAATTAAAAGATGCATTTACATCGTATGATAAAATTCACATTTTTTTTATATATGTAACATAGGATGAGAATGAACATTAGAAATAAAATTTATTTATTTTATATATAAAACAAGATGTAGGAATTTGACATGTAAATTAAATTTACATTTTATATGTAAATAAGGTGTAGGAATGTGACATGAAATTAAAGTTATATATTTTAGGATGTAAATGAAAAGTAGATTAGTGGGGCATATACTTGCTACCATCTTGAGTCAATCGAGATACGTGAAGCGGAAAGGCGAGAACTCCAAAAGACCATATACTTTCTATCTAGTTATAGTTGCGGATGGCCATAGGTTAGTGGGGCATGGGGGGCCTGCGTATAGTACTCATTTTTCAAGGTGTGCCTTTCATTAGTTGAGGGAGGGGTCAGGTGGGACCCTTGGCACTGGAAAAACAGACCTTAGCATCTGCACCGGCAGATATCTGAAAGCTCCCGACCGAGTTCTATGTTTCTTGATTTTCCCTGCCACGAGACTCGGGTTGCAAATACGGAGGACATGTGCATCTAGACAGCGATAACGATTCGCGACACATACGTGGGAAAAGTCTAGGAACATATACCGCTCGAGATAGTGTGTCCTAGACCAGGGGGCATCGTTTGGTAGGTAGCATAGTCCCCAGTTGGACCTAGGTCGTGTAAACCCTAAAATCCGAGAAACGTTCAATATGTAGCATAAACCCCAGTAGCCCTGGGTAGCGAAAACCCTGGTTGGATCTAGAATGCGCTCGATATAAAACCCTAGGTTAGACCTAGGTAATAAATAATAGATGTACACCTGAAACAACCACAATTGCGGGGATTGGGATCACGTATCTATTCTTATCAGTTTATACAGATTACTAGTTAGGTGGTGCAGGGATATAGAAACTAGAATAACAAGTTAGTGGCGAAGCAGAGAAAGTATAGAAGTGCATCCAGTTTATCTTACCTTATCATATCTTATGCTAACCTTATGATTCCCGTCATCATGGTGTAGTCTTGTATTCAGCTAATTCATGCCATGTTGCTTTTTACCTGTTCACATGCTGAAAGTTACTGAACTTGACAGACTTTATGTTTGACTTTGTTTTCTTTCTCTTTCTTGTCTTCCGTCACCCCCCCCCCCCCCAGGTTCGCAGGGAGGGAATATTACTACTTAGCCCATTTTTCTTTCCAAGCTGAAGATTAGTCGAGGTTTTGCTTGGATTCTCTTTTCCATTGGTATGGCTGGATCATGCTACATTGGGGAATATAAATGTTATTTTATGCTTCTTTATTTTGTAAGACACATATTCTGGTATTGGAAAATAATTGTTGTACAAACTATTTGATCAATAAAGTAAAGTTCTATTTTCCGTTGTTTTAATTTTGTCTGTCTTGTAATTTATCTGTATCTTTTACCCATAACTCTCCACTGAATTTAAGGCATTCCCTTTGTGATTGACCTTAACGGATGTGGGGTGTTACACAACCGAAACGATTCAAGATGTACAGTGTATACTACTGATGCCCAGTGCCTGATTTTCCACTCCGGAGTGCGTGCACGCCCATACTCCGTCGGACCCTATACTGGCCCACCAACCGCGACGTTTTGACCGCTTATAATCAGCCCAGTAATCGTGCCCCACCATACCTAGTTTCAGAGTACCATGATACATCTATGTGGGTTACTGCTGAAATGGGTCCCCGCTACTAGGGTTTTCTAATCAATATGTTTATTTGGTTAAGTGTCCAAGTTTACCTAACCGCACCCATTCGTTTAGTTAACATGTTGAATCAGTTAAGTGTTTCCCTAGTTGACTTAACCCTACCAATCCTGATGTAGCTTTAATTTATTAAAGCACTAACCACTCACATTAGACATGTATTGTTGTGGTCACTGGATGTGCCGGTCGGTTCTGGGCAGATTTACACCACAACTCAGTCTAAACTCGGGTTCTTTTTGGGCTTGATGAACTAACCACCCACATTAGACAGGTCTTGTTATGGTCACTGGATATGCCGGTTGGTTCTGGGCAGATTTACACCACAACTCAGTCTAACCTCGGGTTAGGCATATTTGTCTTTTTCTAAATTCACATTTTTCTACATATGTCTAATTTCTTTATGTAAATAAAATTTAATTTAATAATGCCATAATTATCCTTTGATTATGCTCACCATAAATGGTATATCAAATATACCATTTTATGAACAAATCTATGCCATGAATCTTCATATTTTCCCATCGCTACCCCCGTGGAACGTACGCATGAATCACATACAATGTTGGGCTAGTAAATTATCCCAAACCCATAAACAAAAAGGGTAATAAACAAGGGACACGAAATAAACATAAAATAGAATACATTTCAACTTGTCATGTGTAACGTGGCATAGAAGTATCATTAACTTTAGTTAAATGGGTAAAGGTGAACTTGTGACTAAGTTAGGTCTAATTGTCATGTAAGCTTGACAAAGGTCTAGCATGGAGGTTTAACATATAATCACAGTTTCAACCCACAACTTCGCATGTTAACTTACGTACGTCAAAACATAAGAAAGCTACTATAGTCATTTTTAAATCGCCACTTAGCATATTAACTTATGTGTGTTAAACATAAGAGAACTATTATCAACATATTCGAATCACAACTTAGCATGATGACTTATGTGTGCGTTAAACATAAGAGGGCAGTTATAAACATATTCGAATCACAGCTTAGCATGATACTTATGTGTTAAAACATAAGAGGACTACAATTCCAAATTTTTCAACATAAATATATTCAACCTAACATGAATATACATGAGTGTTGATCTAACATATAAGCATGTGTTTAAGATCATAAACTTGCAAATAACCACTAATTTATAACATGCATGTTTCCCCATTTAATTGAAAAATAAATCCATTACCCAATCATAATAGATTCCAATAACATACAATATGTTCTTCACCACAAGCATATATACATGATTAATATATAATATGTTCATCACCACAAGCATATAGACATGATTAATTACAACGATGCTTTAAGATAAACAAGAATCAAATCTTATACATAAGCATCATTCTATATTCAAATTACAACATGTCATGATTCATTTGAAAGAACGTTTAAATCTGCATAATAACCAACTTACAAACTAAAAAGGAATTCTTGCATTCTGAAATCTGAATTCTGAAATTGGTAAGCTCGCCTTTGATGTAGATCGTTGAATTTGATAACTTTTAATTTGATTTTTGTTTCAGGTTCTTATCTTGTCATTGAATTGGTGACGGCTACTCCAAGTTTTCTGTTGACAGCATGATAGTTCTTGGATTATTTTTGTTTGATTTTTAGGTTTGAGCATGGGGTTGTTTATATATTCAATTTCAGTCGTCGGACGATCCTAGGGTTAACCACAACCATCCAGTCAAGATAGGGTGACACCTCAGCCCTAGTGACTCAGCACTGAGTCACAAAATCGTCACCTTTCAGATCTGCCCGGGGGTCGGGGGGGTGGCTGGTCGACCTGTAGGGGGGTGGTCGACACTAGGGTCGACCTGGGTCCTGGGCGGGAATTTTCCTGCCCAGCCCGCTTCTGATTTGAATTTGAATTTGTTTTCGAGCTATTGGAATTTATTTGAATTTTCTGTAAACTTCAGACAGCCATAACTTTTTCATACGAAGTCCAATTTACGCAAACACGGACTCTATCTCAACCAGAATTCCGAGACAAACACAATGGCGTAACCTGTTTCCCTTAATTCTCACATTTTAAATTAAGTACTGTTTAAATTGTTACTATAACATTAACAGAAAATACGGGGTGTTACAGTTCCAGTAACTCAAAATGGATACAAATTAAGCATGGCGGAACAACCCATGTCTGTTGGGTGCAGCATCGAAGTCTTGAGGTGCAACATCAATCTGAAAATCCAAGATTGCACTTTATGACTTTTGAAAACCCATTTATAGGTAAGAAATAGAAATATAACCTTGTGCATCATATTCCAAAATATAGTAAATAGAATTCCGACCATGGTCAAACCCCTTTTGACTAACAAAACAACATGTGAAAAAATAAAATTTGAGCTAAAAAACCTTTTGATGTTCCAAATTGTCATTAAGATTGAATTTCTTGGTTACTAAACTAAGATGAGATGGGTATAACCTGTTAGTCCTATAGATCTATGAGAGAGCTTCATTTTGACTGGTTATGGTTCTAGTAACTCATGATCGATACAAATTTATGCGTGGGGAATAACCCAAATCTGATGGGTGCAACATTGAAGTCTTGAGGTGCAACATCAGTCCGGAAATCCAAGATTGCATTGTATGACTTTTTGAAAACCCGTTTCTGGGTATGGAATAGAAATATAACATGGTGCATCATATTCCAAAATATATTAAATCGAATTCCGACCATGGTAAAACCACCTTTGACCAACAAAACAAGCAGTGAAAAATTAAACATTGAACTAAAAAAGCTTTTGATGTTCCTAAATGTTATTAAGATTGAATTTCTTGGTTACTAAACTAAATGAAATGGGTGTAACCTGTCAGTCCTATAGATCAATGAGAGAGCTTCATTTTGACTAGTTATGGTTCTACTAGCTCAAAATGGATACAAATTTATGCATGGTGGAATAACCCACGTCTGTTCGGTGCAACATTGAAGTCTTGAGGAGCAACATCAGTTTGAAAATCCAAGATTGCACTGTATGACTTTTTATAACTCGTTTATGAGTATGATATTGAAATATAACATGGTGATTTATACTCCAAAATATATTAAGTTGAATTCTGACCATGGTCAAAACCCCTTTGACTAACAAAACCACATGTGAATAATTGAGCTAAAAAAGCATTCGATGTTCCCAAAAGTCATTAAGATTGAATTTCTTGGTTACGGAACTAAGAATAGATGGATGGAACCTGTTAGTCCTATAAATCTATGAGAGGTCTTTTTTTGACTGTTTATGTTTCAAGTAACTCAAAATGAATAAAAATATATGCGTGACGGAACAACTCATGTATGTTGGGTGCGACATCGAAGTTTTGAGGTGCAACATAAGTTTGAAAATCCAAGATTAGACTACATGACTTTTGAAAACTCGTTTATGGGTACGAAATAGAAATGTAACATGGTCCATCATATTTCAAAATATATTATATTGAATTCCGACTATGGTCAAACCCCCTTTGACCAACAAAACAACATGTGAAAAATTAAGCTAAAAAAGCTTTTGATGTTCCCAAAAATCATTAAGATTGAATTTCTTGGTTATAGATCTAAAATGAGATGGGTGGAACCTGTTAGTCCTATAAATGTATGAAAGAGCTTCATTTTTACTGGTTACGGTTTTATTAACTCAAAATGGATACAAATTTATGCTTGGTGGAACAACTCACGTCTATTGGGTGCAACATTGAAGTCTTGAGGTGCAACTTCAGTTTGAAAATCCAAGTTTGCACTGTATGACTTGAAAATTCTTTTAAGTGTATGAAATAGAAATATAACATGGTGAATCATATATAAAAATATAGTACGCCGAATTCCGACCATGGTCAAACCCTTTTTGACCAAAAAAACAACATGCGAAAAATTAAAAATTGAGCTAAGAAAGCTTTTGATGTTCCCAAATGTCATTAAGATTGGATTTCTTGGTTACTGCACTAAGATGAGATGAGTGGAACCTGTTAGTCCTATAGATCGATGAGAGAGCTTCGTTTTGACTGGTTATGGTTCTACTAACTCAAAATGGATAGAAATTTATGCATGGCAGAACAACCCATGTCTGTTGGGAGCAACATTGAAGTCTTGAGGTGCAACATCAACTTTAAAATCCAAGATTGCATTATATGACTTTGAAAACTCGTTTATGGGTATGAAATAGAAATATAACACGGTGAATTATACTCCAAATATAGTAAATCGAATTATGACCATGGCCAAACCCCCTTTGGCCAACAAAATAACATATGAAAAATTAAGCTGGAAAAGCTTATGATGTTCCCAAATGTCATTAAGATTGAATTTCTTAGTTATTGAACTAAGATGAGATGGGTGGAACCTGTTAGTCCTATAAATAAATGAGAGAGCTTCGTTTTGAGTGGTTATGGTTCTAGTAACTCAAAATGGATAAAAATTTATAAGTGGCGGAACAACCCATGTTTGTTGGGTCCAACATCGAAGTCTTGAGGTGCAACATCAGTTTGAAAATCCAAGATTACAGTATATGACTTTTGAAAACTCGTTTATGGTTATAAAATTGAAATATAACATCGTTCATCATATTCCAAAATATATTAAAACGAATTCCGACCATGGTCAAACCCTCTTTGACCAACAAAACAAAATGTGAATAATTAAAAATTAAGCTAAAAAATCTTTCGATGTTCCCAAATGTCATTACGATTGGATTTCTTGGTTACTGAACTAAGTTGGGATGGGTGTAACTTGTTAGATTTATAGATCTATGAGAGGGCTTCATTTTGACTGGTTATGGTTCTACTAACTCATAATGGATACAAATTTATGTGTGGAGGAACAACCCACGACTGTTGGGTGCAACATCGAAGTCTTGAGGTGCAACATCAGTTTGAAAATCCAAGATTGTGCTATATGACTTTTGGAAACTCGTTTATGGGTACGAAATAGAAATATAACATGGTGCATCATATTCCAAAATATAGTAAATAGAGTTCCGACCATAGTCAAACACCCTTTGATTAACAAAACAACCTGTGAAAAATTAAAAATTGAGCTAAGAATGCTTTTGATGTTCCCAATTGTCGTTAAGATTGAATTTCTTGGTTTCTGAACTAAGATGAGATGGGTGTAACCTTTTAGTACTATAAATCTATGAGAGAGCTTTATTTTGACCAGTTATGGTTCTACTAACTCTAAATGGATAAAAATTTATGCGTGGCTGGACAACCCACGTCCGTTAGGTGCAACATCGAAGTCTTGAGGTGCAACATCAGTTTGAAATGGGTATGAAATAGAAATATAACATGGTGCATCATATTCCAAAATATATTAAATCGAATTCCAACCATGGTCAAACCCCCTTTGACTAACAAAACAACATGTTAAAAAATAAAGATTGAGCTAAAAAAGCATTTGATGTTCCCAACTGTCATTAAGATTGAATTTCTTGGTTACTAAATAAGATGAGATGGGTGTAACCTGTTACTCCTATAGATCTATGAAGGAGCTTAGTTTTGACTGGTTATGGTTCTACTAACTCAAAATGGATACAAATTTATGCGTGGCGGAACAACCCACATCCGTTGGGTGCAAAATCGAAGTCTTGAGGTGCAACATCAGTCTAAAAATCCAAGATTGCACTGTATAACTTTTTGAAAACTCGTTTATGGGTATGGAATAGAAATATAACATGGTGCATCATATTCCAAAATATATTAAATCGAATTCCGACCTTGGTTAGACCCCCTTTGACTAACAAAACAACCAGTGAAAAACTAAACATTGAACTAAAAAAGCTTTTGATGTTCCCAAATGTCATTAAGATTGAATTTCTTGATTACTAATCTAAGATGAAATGAGTGTAACCTGTTAGTCCTAAAGGTCAATGAGAGAGCTTCATTTTGACTGGTTATGTTTCTACTAACTCAAAATGGATACAAATTTATGTGTAGCGGAACAACCCACGTCTGTTGGGTGCAACATCGAAGTCTTGAGGTGCAACATTAGTTTGAAAATCCAAGATTGCACTGTATGACTTTTTATAACTCGTTTATGAGTATGATATAGAAATATAACATGGTGCATCATACTCCAAAATATATTAAATTGAATTCCGACCATGGACAAACCCCCTTTGACCAACAAAACAACATGTGAAAATTTGAGCTATAAAAGCATTCGATGTTCTCAAAACTCATTGAGATTGAATTTCTTGGTTACTGACTAAGAATAGATGGGTGGTGCCTGTTAGTCCTATAGATCTCTAAGAGAGCTTTGTTTTGACTTGTTATGTTTTTAGTAACAAAAAATGGATACAAATATTTGCATGGCGGAACAACTCATGTCTGTTGGGTGCAACATCGAAGTCCTGAGGTGCAACATCATTTTGAAAATCCAAGTTTGGACTATATGACTTTTGAAAACTCATTTATGGGTATGAAATAGAAATATAGCATGGTGCATCATATTCCAAATATATAACATCGAATTCCGACCATAGTCAAACCCCCTTTGACCAAAAAAAAATATGCGAAAAATTAAGCTAAAAAAGCTTTCGATGTTCCCAATAATCATTAAGATAGAATTTGTCGGTTACTGAACTAAGATGAGATGGGTGGAATCTGTTAGAACTATAAATCTATGAGAGAGCTTCATTTTGACTTGTTATGGTTCTAGTAACTCAAAATGGATACAAATTCATGCTTGGCGGAACAACCCACGTCTGTTGGGTGCAACATCGAAGTCTTGAGGTGCAACATCAGTTTGAAAATCCAAGATTGCACTGTATGAGTTTCGAAAACTCGTCTATGGGTAAGAAATAGAAATATAACATGGTGCATCATATTCAAAAATATAGTAAATCGAATTCCAACCATGGCCAAACCCCCTTTGACCAAGAAAACAACATGTGAAAAATTAAAAATTTTGCCAAAAAAACTTTTTATGTTCCCAAATGTCATTAAGATTGAATTTCTTTGTTACTAAACTAAGATGAGATGAGTGTAACCTATTAGTCCTATAAATCTATGAGAGATCTTCATTTTGACTAGTTATGTTTCTACTAACCCAAAATGGATACAAATTTATGCGTGGCGGAACAACTTACATCTGTTGGGTGCAACATCGAAGTCTTGACGTGCAACATCAGTTTGAAAATCCTAGATTGCACTGTATGACTTTTTAAAACTCGTTTATGGGTATGAAATAGAAATATAACATGGTGCATCATATTCCAAAATATATTAAATCAAATTCTGACTATGGTCAAACCCCCTTTGACCAACAAAACAACATGTGAAAAATTAAGCTAAAAAAGCTTCCGATGTTCCCAAAAATCATTTGGTTACTGAACTTAGATGAGATGGGTGGAATCTATTAATCCTATAAATCTATGAGCGAGCTTTGTTTTGACTGGTTATGGTTCTAGTAACTCAAAATGGATACAAAATTATATGTGGCGGAACAACCCACGTTTGTTGGGTGCAACATCAAAGCCTTGAGGTGCAACATCAGTTTGGAAATCCAGGATTGGATTGTATGACTTTTGAAAACTCGTTTATGGGTATGAAATAGAAATATAACATGGTGCATCATATTCCAAAATATATTGAATCAAATTCAGACCATGGTCAAACCCCATTAGACCAACAAAACAACATGTGAAAGATTAAGCTAAAAAAGCTTTCGATGTTCCCAAATATAGTTAAGATTGAATTTCTTGGTTACTGAAATAAGATGAGATGGGTGGAACCTGTAAGTCCTATAAATCTATGACACAGTTTTTTTCACTGGTTATGTTTCTAGTAACTCAAAATGGGTACAAATTTATAAGTGGCAGAACAACCCACGTCTGTTAGGTGCAACATCGAAGTCTTGACGTGTAACATCAGTTTGAAAATCCAAGATTGCATTGTATGACTTTTGAAAACTCGTTTGTGGGCATGAAATAGAAATATAACATGGTGCATCATACTCCAAAATATATTAAACTGAATTCTGACCATGGTCAAACCCCCTTTGACCAACAAAACAACATGTGAAAAATCAAGCTAAAAAAGCATTCGATGTTCCCAAAAGTCATTAAGATTGAATTTCTTTGTTACGGAACCTAGATGAGACGGTTGAAATCGGTTAGTCTTATAGATCTATGAGAGAGCTTCATTTTGATTGTTATGGTTCTAGTAACTCAATATGGATAAAAATTTATAAGTGGCCCAACAACCCACGTTTGTTGGGTGCAACATCGAAGTCTTGAGGTGCAACATCAGTTTGAAAATCCAAGATTGCACTGTATGACTTTTGAAAACTCGTTTATGGGTATGAAATAGAAATATAACATGGTGCATCATATTCCAAAATATATTAAATCGAATTCCGACAATTGTCAAACCCCCTTTTACCAACAAAACAACATGTGAAAAATTAAGCAAAAAAAGCTTTCGATGTTCCCAAAGATCATTAAGATTGAATTTCTTGGTTACTGAACAAAGATGAGATGGGTGGAACCTGTTATCCCTATAAATTTATGACAGAGCTTAGTTTTGAATTGTTATGGTTCTAGTAACTCAAAATGGTGCATCATATTCCAAAATATATTAAATTGAAATCCAACCATGGCCAAACCCCCTTTGACCAACAAAACAACATGTGAAGAAACCCCTTTGACCAACAAAACAACATGTGAAGAAAACAAATTGAGCTAAAAAAGCTTTTGATGTTCGCAAATTTCATTAAGACTGAATTTGTAACGACCCGGAAAAATGCGATTTTGGTTATCCGATATACAACACATATCGAACATCCAAGGATCGAAAATAACCGAATAGTTAATGAAAGAAATTAGAAGGTGAGAATAGTTAAGATAGAAACTGTAACACCCCGTGTATTCTATAACTGTGGAATTAACAAATTAAAGTATAATTAATTTGAAATCAAAGAACTAAGGGAAACGGGATACGCCATTGCGTTCGTCTCGGAAAAATACGCGAAATAGAGTCCAAGTTTTCGAAAAACGGAGTCCGTATGAAGAAGATATAGCCTCCGGAAGTTTCTGAATCAAGTTTAAAATTAAAAATCGGGCCCAATTGGCCAGGGCGGGAAAAGTCCCGCCTAAGACACCCAGGTCGACTGGGCTGTCGACCTGGTCTAGCCAGGTCGACAGGGCTGTCGACCTGGTCTAGAGCCAGGTCGAACCCAGCCCAACCTGGCTGGCCTATTCTATGTTGGTCGATTTTCTGTAGTCTGCTTTGTCATTAGGGCTAGGTGGCAGGCTCTAATTGGTCTCTCTTTAGGATGAATGGCTACGATCAAACCAAGCAACATCAATGGTCCTAATCAGTTCATAACCTCTATAAAAATGACCCTAGACTCTACCTAGGTTTCTTACATTATTCTCTAGCCTCCATTGCTCTCTTCTTCTAATAAAAATAAAAATAAAAATGGCGTCGCTGCTCTGCTGGAATTAAAACTAGAAGATAATCAACATCAACCTAAGCAACTCAATTCAAACTAGAGATTAAAGTTTCTGCAAAGATTCTACAACAAGTTAAAGTTCTTTCTTTAATCTAATCAAGGCAAGTACAGTTATTCTCCGCTATAAACGTTAATTATAATTTTGATATGCATTTAAATCTGAGTTTGAGGTTGTATTCTCTTCTATTAGATCTGTTTTCTGTGACTGTTCTATATTCCTTTCTTCTTTTCTGTTTCTATAGCCAGGCTACGACGAGCCTGTGCCTAATCTCATAAGAGATGAACGTATGAACGCAAGTTTTGGGATGAATGATGAGAAATTTGACAAAACCAAATTGAATGTATGACTTTAGGACTGAGGCATAAAATATATTGGACATATGACTTGGGATTGGATGCATAAATTTGACTATGAACATAAAATTTATGCATGTTGTATGCATAGTTATGTTGTAATTTAGACCTGTAATTAATTAGAAAAAAATAAGCATATGTTATAAACTAGTTTTAGACCTATGCATATTTTGTGATAAAAGAAGAAGAGGAACCACTGTAAAGAGTACATATGATTTGAGGCTTTGGACAAAATGCATATGAAAAGGCAAGATCTGATTTTTAGAGGATATGGTTTAAAGATTTATATTATTGGGGATAGTTTGCATAATGATTCATGACATGAAAAGAAGGAAGATATGGAAACTTAAGATTTACTTTAATTAGGATATCTATTATTGTAATTACACCTAAATAGGGATTTTTGGATATATGACATGCATTGAAATTAATGGTTATATTTGGTATAATTTATATGTGAATCTACTGTAAAATGCTAGTTTAACAAAAATTGGAACATACGTTATATGGCAAATTATGTCCATATTCTGCGAGTATATGTTGTGAATCATGACAATTATGTAGGCATATGAATTTAGGCTAATTTATGACTAGGCAAGGCATGTAAATAGAACCTTTGGAAATATTAAATTTGCTAAATTTGCTAATTTGCCAAGTTGCCTAAACTGCTAGTTTTGTTATATTGCCTAGACTGCTAATTAGATTGAAATGCCTAATCTGTTAAATTTGTCGGTTGAAATGCCTAACCTGTTATATGCAAAATTCTGCTAAGTTGCTAAATCTGTAAAATCCGTTAATTCATATAAAATCTGTTATCTGCTATGTTGATATAATCATTCTGTTATTGATATAATCTGAATTGGCATATATATTGGACGTGCGCATAAACGGTAAATAATTAATTAATTGGCCGCAAAGATGAACATGGCTAACTCGAGGTTAGAATGAGTTTGCGGCGTAAATCTGCCCGGAACCGCCTGGCACATCCAGTGGCCGCAAACAATAGGTTCTAATGTGAGAAGTTAGTCATAACATGCGTAAGACACGAGGTTAGGTCTGGCTTGTGGCAGAAGTCTGCCCGGAACCGCCCGGCATATCCAGCGGCCACAAGCTACCGACCTAATGTGAGAGGTCTGTGCATTAATAATTAATTAATGCAAATCTAAGATAAGAATGACGTCTAAAACGTATTGGGGAAAATAGGGTTAAACCAATGGGGTTAATAGATGTAGTAAAACCCGTCCATGAATCTGTAGGCCCAATACAAAGTTAGACAAATCTGAAAAGTCTGTACATCTGACCCGTTAGTCTGAAAACTTGTTAACTAAATTTGTGAATTAGTAAATCTGAATTCTGTATGTATGAACTTGTAAACAAGTTAATCTGAAATCTGTTAGTCTGGGGACACAAGGTTAGGAGGGGAATTACTTGTGTCATCTGTTGTTTGGGACCCATATTAGTCAGTAACCCTTTCTGGTATCAAAACTTTGACCCAACAGTAGGTAGGGTCCGGGCACGCTTACTGAACTAATTATAAGAGGTTCATTCTGATAATGGCGAGGGGTGTTGATGGTGCGTTCCAACCGGGTCATGTGCGTGCATGGATCCCGGTCTGCCTCTGAGGATGTAAGACGCCGTGACATCTGTAAATAGGTCTGTGCCAATTGGTTGTCACTTTAGGGAGTGATACACCCTACTGTGGGACCGACACAGGATATTTATGTATTAGGGAGCCGATCGCTTGGGATAGGGTTTTAGGGTACGCTTAGTTCTGTCTGTTTCTGTTGGTACCGTCTGTTTCTGTTGGGTGGTAACACCTGTCTGTTTCTGTGTGGTACCGTCTGTTCGGGTGGTAAAGGCCCATTACTAGTGTACACCTAATTCCACATTCTGTTTCCATAGGGATAAATCTGTTTCTTCTTCTGTCTGTTTCTGATCGGGTAGTAAAGGCCCATTATTAGCATTATGTTTCTGTTAAAGTATTCTGTACCCGTTCCTGCTTCAATTTAGACATTAGGGTGACACCTAATTTTGCTATACTAGTATTAGTGCAGAGAAGTGTAAAACAATAGTTTATATCATTCTGTTTTTCTGTTATATCTGCTACACCTGTTACAGTTATCTCACATCCAGTTTTATGTTCATATCATATTATTATTATCTGTTCATATGCTGAAAGTCACTGGACTTGCCAGACTTTTTGTCTGACCCTTGTTGTTTCGCCTCCTTTCTTCCGTTTCCCCCCAGGTTATCCAAGGAGGGAATACTTTAGTTTGATCCGGATTTCTCTTTGCTTGAAGTGCTTAAAGTATGGCTTGGCTCTGTATAGCTTCCGTTCCATGGGGATTATGATTTTAAACCATGCATTTTGAAGGCTTTTGTACAAGACTGATGTTTTGTACTTGAATTCTGAAATTTGAAAGGATGTAACCATATTAATTTATGTTTCCGCTGTAATAAAGTTAAAATTTTTCAAGTACTGTTTTATCTGTCTTGTAAGTTTCTGTTCTGTTTACTAAAATGCTCCACCAAAGTTAAGGCATTCCCTTTGTGAGTGATCTTAACGGAGGTGGGGTGTTACACTTGGTATCAGAGCTGAAGGTTACCAGATTTTATAAAAAAAATAAAAAAAAAGTTTTGAAAAATTATTTTCAAAAAAAAGGTTTTGAAAGGAAGTATTTTCAAAAATAAAGCTTATTTTGAAAAACATGATCCCCAAGAGCCATATATCTTTCTTTCAGTCCTTTTTGTATTGAACCTTTCCTTTTTCGTTCCAGCATGTCTGAAGCATCTGAGATACCAGAGGGTGTTCATGTACCCGGTTGGTTTCGTCAATATCTTGAGGCTAGGACCGCCGCTGCAGGTCCAGCAAATGATCCCCCTCCTCCACCCCCTCCTCGTGCAATTGCTTTCTCAAAGATCTGTAGAGATTTTAGGGCCATGGGTGGGAAGGATTTCAAAGGAACTGAATCATTTGTAGAAGCAAGGAATTGGCTCAAAGAAACTGAGGATCTATTCGTTATCTTCGAGGTGGACGATAGGCAGAAGGTACAGTTGGCAGTATGGCTGCTCAAAGACGAAGCTTCCTACTGGTGGGAAGTCACTAACGCCGAGAGACCAGTTGAGACATGGATGGATTTCGGAACAAGGTTTGAGACAAAATTCCTCTCGCAAGCTGAACGAAGTTTACAATTGGAAAAGTTCTTATCTCTTAAGCAAGGAAGTATGACGGTCAAGGAATACGTCAACCAGTTCAACCAACTAGCAAGATTCGGATTGGATTTAGTCAACACTCAGCATAAAAAGGCTCTCCGCTTTGTTAAAGGATTGAATGAGCCACTGCACAGCCTAGCCATGACCCATGTACCCATGGGAGCAACTTACGAGAAATTGGTGGATATGGCACTACTGCACGAGGAAGACAAGGGCCCGAAAGAGACAAAGAAGGAAGAACCACAGAATAAGAAAGCGGGGCCCAAAAAGGAAACACAAAAGAAGGATGAGAAGTCTGAAGATAAGAAGGGTAAAAAGTGCTTTACTTGTGCGAGCTCAACTCATCTGAACAAGGATTGCAGAAAAAGGAAGGGCGCTTGCTTCAACTGTGGGGAGATGGGACACTTCACTAGGGACTGCCCGAAGAGACGAGGACAAGGAGGGCAGGCGAACACTCTTGAGGCTAGTGGCTAGGATAAAAATAGGAAAAATTTCTATAGTAGGTTTAATTTCTTTATCTGATTATGGAGTTAAGACTTTTTCTGATTCTGGTATTTTGATTTTGTAATCGATACTCTGCACTTTAATACTAGTATTATTTCTGAATTCCGCTATAGACTCAGACCCATAAGGGTTAAGGATCATCTGTTTGAGATTGAGGTTTGAGGGATATTTGTGTTAGGCGTCAAGTATGACGCATACATTCTGAGTTTTCGTGGGGTATGATTTTATCATGCTTAGCTTCCTAAGAATCATTAGGGAACCCGATCTGTGCCAGTAGTCTGTAAATATCTAAATACTTTTTATAGGATTTCCAGTTTCGACATTGTCTAAAGAAGGTACTCATCTGGGTGTCAATTTGATGTTGGTTTCGGTCTTTGGGGCCGATACTTAGGACCCATGTCTAATGGGAACCAAATTTTCGTTCTATCTGTACTCGCTTCCATCATTCGACTGTATCCTATCGATCGAATATTTGAACTTTAGGTAGAAACTAATGGGTGTAAACATGTGTTTGAGACATGTTATGTTTGATGGTTGCAAGTGGATGCAAGTGGTTGCTAGTGGTTGCTCGTGGATGCATATACACACACTAGGCACTAGATCGGCTCGAAAGCACTTTCATACTGCATATGGATGTGTGAGCATTTTTAAATTTTTTTTGGATGCAAAATGGTTGAATCAGCATATGGATGTTGCATATGAATGAGCAGTTGTGCACTCATATAGAAATGATATGTCTCAAGTAGGAAAATTTGCATACATATTGGACTCATGGCACTAACATGATTTGCATTAAGGAGGTCGACTGAATCAGTGGGCCGCCTGATTTTGCATTAGATACGGACATGAACACACACTGTGCATTTAAACATGAAAGCATTAGAAGTCTATAAGGACAATGGATGCTTGTGGATGATGGTTGAGTAGATGGGTGATTGGATGGTAGGACACATTCTTCTTAACTTGAAGATTTCGGGGACGAAATCCTTTTAAGTGGGGGAGAATGTAACACCCCTTGTATTCTATAACTGTGGAATTAACAAATTAAAGTATAATTAATTTGAAATCAAAGAACTAAGGGAAACGGGATACGCCATTGCGTTCGTCTCGGAAAAATACGCGAAATAGAGTCCAAGTTTTCGAAAAACGGAGTCCGTATGAAGAAGATATAGCCTCCGGAAGTTTCTGAATCAAGTTTAAAATTAAAAATCGGGCCCAATTGGCCAGGGCGGGAAAAGTCCCGCCTAAGACACCCAGGTCGACTGGGCTGTCGACCTGGTCTAGCCAGGTCGACAGGGCTGTCGACAGGGCTGTCGACCTGGTCCAGAGCCAGGTCGAACCCAGCCCAACCTGGCTGGCCTATTCTATGTTGGTCGATTTTCTGTAGTCTGCTTTGTCATTAGGGCTAGGTGGCAGGCTCTAATTGGTCTCTCTTTAGGATGAATGGCTACGATCAAACCAAGCAACATCAATGGTCCTAATCAGTTCATAACCTCTATAAAAATGACCCTAGACTCTACCTAGGTTTCTTACACAATTCTCTAGCCTCCATTGCTCTCTTCTTCTAATAAAAATAAAAATAAAAATGGCGTCGCTGCTCTGCTGGAATTAAAACTAGAAGATAATCAACATCAACCTAAGCAACTCAATTCAAACTAGAGATTAAAGTTTCTGCAAAGATTCTACAACAAGTTAAAGTTCTTTCTTTAATCTAATCAAGGCAAGTACAGTTATTCTCCGCTATAAACGTTAATTATAATTTTGATATGCATTTAAATCTGAGTTTGAGGTTGTATTCTCTTCTATTAGATCTGTTTTCTGTGACTGTTCTATATTCCTTTCTTCTTTTCTGTTTCTATAGCCAGGCTACCACGAGCCTGTGCCTGATCTCATAAGAGATGAATGTATGAACGCAAGTTTTGGGATGAATGATGAGAAATTTGACAAAACCAAATTGAATGTATGACTTTAGGACTGAGGCATAAAATATATTGGACATATGACTTGGGATTGGATGCATAAATTTGACTATGAACATAAAATTTATGCATGTTGTATGCATAGTTATGTTGTAATTTAGACCTGTAATTAATTAGAAAAAAATAAGCATATGTTATAAACTAGTTTTAGACCTATGCCTATTTTGTGATAAAAGAAGAAGAGGAACCACTGTAAAGATTACATATGATTTGAGGCTTTGGACAAAATGCATATAAAAAGGCAAGATCTGATTTTTAGAGGATATGGTTTAAAGATTTATATTATTGGGGATAGTTTGCATAATGATTCATGACATGAAAAGAAGGAAGATATGGAAACTTAAGATTTACTTTAATTAGGATATCTATTATTGTAATTACACCTAAATAGGGATTTTTGGATATATGACATGCATTGAAATTAATGGTTATATTTGGTATAATTTATATGTGAATCTACTGTAAAATGCTAGTTTAACAAAAATTGGAACATATGTTATATGGCAAATTATGTCCATATTCTGCGAGTATATGTTGTGAATCATGACAATTATGTAGGCATATGAATTTAGGCTAATTTATGACTAGGCAAGGCATGTAAATAGAACCTTTGGAAATATTAAATTTGCTAAATCTGCTAATTTGCCAAGTTGCCTAAACTGCTAGTTTTGTTATATTGCCTAGACTGCTAATTAGATTGAAATGCCTAATCTGTTAAATTTGTCGGTTGAAATGCCTAACCTGTTATATGCAAAATTCTGCTAAGTTGCTAAATCTGTAAAATCCGTTAATTCATATAAAATCTGTTATCTGCTATGTTGATATAATCATTCTGTTATTGATATAATCTGAATTGGCATATATATTGGACGTGCGCATAAACGGTAAATAATTAATTAATTGGCCGCAAAGATGAACATGGCTAACTCGAGGTTAGAATGAGTTTGCGGCGTAAATCTGCCCGGAACCGCCTGGCACATCCAGTGGCCGCAAACAATAGGTTCTAATGTGAGAAGTTAGTCATAACATGCGTAAGACATGAGGTTAGGTCTGGCTTGTGGCAGAAGTCTGCCCGAAACCGCCCGGCATATCCAGCGGCCACAAGCTACCGACCTAATGTGAGAGGTCTGTGCATTAATAATTAATTAATGCAAATCTAAGATAAGAATGACGTCTAAAACGTATTGGGGAAAATAGGGTTAAACCAATGGGGTTAATAGATGTAGTAAAACCCGTCCATGAATCTGTAGGCCCAATACAAAGTTAGACAAATCTGAAAAGTCTGTACATCTGACCCGTTAGTCTGAAAACTTGTTAACTAAATTTGTGAATTAGTAAATCTGAATTCTGTATGTCTGAACTTGTAAACAAGTTAATCTGAAATCTGTTAGTCTGGGGACACAAGGTTAGGAGGGGAATTACTTGTGTCATCTGTTGTTTGGGACCCATATTAGTCAGTAACCCTTTCTGGTATCAAAACTTTGACCCAACAGTAGGTAGGGTCCGGGCACGCTTACTGAACTAATTATAAGAGGTTCATTCTGATAATGGCGAGGGGTGTTGATGGTGCGTTCCAACCGGGTCATGTGCGTGCATGGATCCCGGTCTGCCTCTGAGGATGTAAGACGCCGTGACATATTTAAATAGGTCTGTGCCAATTGGTTGTCACTTTAGGGAGTGATACACCCTACTGTGGGACCGACACAGGATATTTATGTATTAGGGAGCCGATCGCTTGGGATAGGGTTTTAGGGTACGCTTAGTTCTGTCTGTTTCTGTTGGTACCGTCTGTTTCTGTTGGGTGGTAACACCTGTCTGTTTCTGTGTGGTACCGTCTGTTCGGGTGGTAAAGGCCCATTACTAGTGTACACCTAATTCCACATTCTGTTTCCATAGGGATAAATCTGTTTCTTCTTCTGTCTGTTTCTGATCGGGTAGTAAAGGCCCATTATTAGCATTATGTTTCTGTTAAAGTATTCTGTACCCGTTCCTGCTTCAATTTAGACATTAGGGTGACACCTAATTTTGCTATACTAGTATTAGTGCAGAGAAGTGTAAAACAATAGTTTATATCATTCTGTTTTTCTGTTATATCTGCTACACCTGTTATAGTTATCTCACATCCAGTTTTATGTTCATATCATATTATTATTATCTGTTCATATGCTGAAAGTCACTGGACTTGCCAGACTTTTTGTCTGACCCTTGTTGTTTCGCCTCCTTTCTTCCGTTTCCCCCCCAGGTTATCCAAGGAGGGAATACTTTAGTTTGATCCGGATTTCTCTTTGCTTGAAGTGCTTAAAGTATGGCTTGGCTCTGTATAGCTTCCGTTCCATGGGGATTATGATTTTAAACCATGCATTTTGAAGGCTTTTGTACAAGACTGATGTTTTGTACTTGAATTCTGAAATTTGAAAGGATGTAACCATATTAATTTATGTTTCCGCTGTAATAAAGTTAAAATTTTTCAAGTACTGTTTTATCTGTCTTGTAAGTTTCTGTTCTGTTTACTAAAATGCTCCACCAAAGTTAAGGCATTCCCTTTGTGAGTGATCTTAACGGAGGTGGGGTGTTACAGAAACTTAGAATAGAAGAAGAAGAAGAACACAACATCAGAGTAACACGAACCTCACAGCGGAACGAATAACATATAATAGATAACATAACTTTGAAATATAACATTTATGTATACAATAGCACTTATCAGAGTACAGCACTTACAACACAGCGGAAATAAACTATAGCTATATGATCCAGAAGCCTCCTGCTCCAGCTCTTCGAGTATATCTGTAAAATCCTGACTACTTGACTGCCCGTACAAATTTAGGCACCCAAGAGTTTAGGGAAAACAACAAAGTAAACTCCGGGTCAGTCATGGGACCGGTGTGAGTAAAATAGTTTAAACAGTTATATGAACAAGTAAATGATATCTCATAAGACCACGCCGCAGAACGGAACGGGTTTTTCTCTTATGAGAATCCAAAATATCTTTATATCAAAAAACCTTTTGATATTATAATAATGTCTATGTACAAATAGATATCAACTAGCAGAAACGCTTTCATCTCACGTTCTACATATGTATTATACAATCAAAACCGCAAGCACGTATTGGGTAATGGATTTCCAACTATGACAAGGTATGGAACCACCTTCCAATCAGTGTACTCTAGGAACGATACACTGGAGTTCAACAAGAACATCTTGTAACTCAGCCACACATGACCGACCACTCATTTCGCTTGAGTGTATCGAATGTACATCACCAACGGTTGGGATCAGCAACCGTTCCCGTATATATATATATATATATATATATATATATATATATATATATATATATATATATATATATATGTATGTATATGTATATGTATATATATGGGACAACATTGATAGATTTAAGAAACAAATGAATATTCTCTAGATAGGTGATTATACACCCTACTTCGGTGCGATCGACTTAGCCATGTTGCCTTCCCGATTTATGTTTCCTTCTCCGCTTCCACTCTTGGTACAGTTGAAGAAATCAATGTAGGTGACCTTTCTAGAAATACTCTGTCAGACATTCATTCATACAAGTCATCCTCATTCACTTAGAATGTCACATCGTCATACACGCCAAATCACAAATTGACTTATCCAAAAATAACATGGGTATACAACTAAGAGAAACGAATTCCTCCGCCACCAAACATGAATACGTTTGAACAGATCAACTTACGCGATCCATTGGATATACTCTGTCAGACCTTCGTCCATACAAGTTGTCCTGGGACTGGACAAACCGAAGGCACTATTCAGTATATCCATCTTAGTCACTGTTATCTAAGACTTATACAACAGCCCTTGCATTTTTCTCCGTCTTCAATTAACTTTTGCATATATGATTCGCAACGCTTATGCCAATACAGAGTGGTTCTTTGGATAATAATCCAACCGGTCTCTCCATATTAACAACGTTAAAATGGTCAAAACTTCGATAGTCTGTGATTTAACTATCAAAGAAAACAAGTGTGCAAAAAACTATATTATTTCCAGTTGGAAATTATATCAAACAAACTTCATTTAACATTTATCTATTTAGTTCATTTTACATCTCCTACTTCCCTATATTCAACATTTGCTATTTTCTATATTTAGAAAATATATGTTATCAACACTGGAAACATTTCCATTCCTTGTTTTCTGTATTTAGCAAACATTTCTGATTCTTGTTTGGAAAACATTTCCAAAACTCCTTTACGATCAAACCTTACCATTTCTTAGTTAAGAAGGAAGTCACTCAAGTTGGGGTATAATTACCTCTCAGACCTTAACTGAACAACGTTATAACTTCAAAATGGTCAAAGTTTATCTTTTAATCTTTAACAACTTCTTTACGCCTTTCTCGGATCCAATTTTACTAATCTACTTCTATATTTAAAACATTGGTTATAACAATAACGTTATAATCCCTACTTTCGAATTATCTAACTTTAATTATAACTTCTATTCTTATTAGTGAATAATTAACCTAACACTTATTTATTTATAAATAAATAAATCTCTATTTAAACACTGGAAAAGTATAAGTACCTTCCCAAATTCGATATAATCGAATTTGCCGATTAACTCTCTTCGAGAAATCTCTATTTGATTAACTCTTCTTCGAATAACCTATATTCGATTAACTTCTTCTCGAATAAAGGATATTCGATAATCTCTCTTCGAATAACTAATATTCGATAACTCTTCCTTTTCAAATATCCCATATTTGAAAACCTCACTTCGATTAAACTATAATCGATAACTCCCTTCGATGAAACTAACACCGATAACTCCTTTCGATGAGACTAACACCGATAACTCCTTTCGATGAAACTAACATCGATAACTCCTTTCGATGAAACTAACATCGATTTATTTAACTCGACGAACTTATCTCGACTAACTCGACTTACTTGGTTCGACCAATTCGATTCGATTAACTAGGCTCGGCTAACTTGACTAACTTAACTCGACTTACTTGGTTCGACCAATTCGATTCGATTAACTAGGCTCGACTAACTTATCGAGCCACCCGATCAACTCAACTTATTTAACTTAACTTATTTCTCAACTCGATCAACTCGATTAACTCCTATTGAATAACTAATATTCGATTAAATTCCATTCGCTTGACTCTAGATCGCAGCGATCACAATGATTACGCCTGACTCCCTCAGGAAATATCCGACCGCCGTAGGCTATTTACAGCCCTGCGAATTACGCTAGCAGTCGTACAAGATGGCAACTTACCCTGAATACTATGTTTGACTAACTCTGTTTCAAATAACTATATTTGATTAACTCTAGTTCGTTTTAACTCTAATCGATTAACTCTAACTAATTAACTCCAACTGGTTAACTCTAATTGATTAACTCTAACTAATTAACTCCAACTGGTTAACTCTAACTGATTAACTCTAACTGGTTAACTCTATTTGACTAACTCAACTTGACTAACCCCTTTCGAATAACATATTCGATTAACTAACTTTCGAATACCATATTTGATTAAATAACTTCGAATACCATATTCGATTAACTCCTTTCGAATGTCTATATTCGATTAACTAACTTCGAATACCATATTCGATTAACTCCTTTCGAATGTCTATATTCGATTAACTAACTTCGAATACCGTATTCGATTAACTCCTTTCGAATGTCTATATTCGATTAAATAACTTCGAATACCATATTCGATTAACTAACTTTGAATACCATATTCGATTAACTTCTTTCGAATGTCTATATTCGATTAACTAACTTCGAATACCATATTCGATTAACTCCTTTCGAATGCCTATATTCTATTAACTAACTTCGAATACCATATTCGATTAACTAACTTCGAATACCATATTCGATTAACTTCTTTCGAATGTCTATATTCGATTAACTAACTTCGAATACCATATTCGATTAACTCCTTTCGAATGTCTATATTTGATTAACTAACTTCGAATACCATATTCGATTAACTAACTTCGAATACCATATTCGATTAACTCCTTTCGAATACCATATTCGATTTACTTTATTCACTTTATAAAGATTTCCTTTTTAACAACGTTTTATTCATTTGAAAAGATTTACTTTTAAATAATGGTTCTACACTTTAAAAATGATTTCCTTTTTATAACGTTTCCTTTTCAATTCTATTTGTAAATGGTTTATAAATATTTCCTTTTCAAATTTATTCTTGAAATATTCTAACTCCTTAAATTCTCTGAAAAAATCGCCATAACCTCCTTTGTATCGGGAGCATCGGGAAAATCCCCAAACTCGCCACACAGGCCTTTCCATTCAAAAAGAAATGTTTGGAATTTATTTTCCTTTTTAAAATATCTCCTATTTATAAATATCCCAATTTATAAATATTCCTTATTTATAAATATTTAAATTTATAAATACCTCTTATTTATAAATATTCCAATTTATAAATATTCTGTTTTCAATATCACTTTGAAAATCCCCTTATCAACATTTCGGTATGTTATGGTATTCAATCATATCAAATCACTATGTTCAATATCGTCCAAGCACATATAATCACCCACAGATTTTATATCACATCATATAACAATATATGAAAAACAATAAAATAACTGTTGAGGAATCCAGTTGGATTCCTCCAACCTGTTTCCCTACATCACAGATGTTACACAATATGATTATCATCACTTTCAGTTCTATATGATATATCCTGTTAAACAGAATCGATAAAGAAAATTCAACTAATTGACTAGCAGTTCAATCAAACAGTCAACATACAGTCAATCAACCAATATCTAACAGTTCTAAAAATACAACATGAAATTATAAACTGTTCAGAGTTAGTGAGATTTACTCACATTTGCAGTTCATCGTTAAAGAACGATAAACTGTTATTTGATTTGAATCAAACAATTAAATCCGCCGTAAATTCAAACGAGCTCTACTCCACTCCCGGTCAGCTCCATTGGGTAGTGTCCGTCCATACGATCCTGTCGGATCTTGGTTTGCTAAATATTGATACCGTATGCAAATATTATGAGTTATACAAGTTTGCATATATTATTAAATTTAATTAAACTTAAATATTATTATAGCTTTCCGGGCCTTACCCTTTTATTTTCTCTTTAGCCCATTTAGTAAGTTCTGGCCCAACTCGCCTTAAAACCCACTACCGCACCCTTCATCTTCTAATGACCGTCCACCTGTACAAACATTAATTCCATCCCTCCCTAACATATCATACACCAACTCCAATATTCAGACAAACAGGCCACCACCGATTTTAATTCCTACCGAATACAAAACCCGTAAGTCCATGAACCCATTCCACTTACCCCTATACCCCCTCGTTTTAACACCAGAAACTTTGAAACCACCATTTGCCGAACTTTACAAACCCAAATCCTTACCTACCGTCCTCTCCATGCTAAAGACGAGCTTCTAGTTCTTCACGGTTTCCCTGCATGAACCCGAAAGTGAATAGCACCATATTGGTCTTCTCGCCAATGCTGCAGTCCCCTTCTTTGAGACATAACGCATGCAGTAACAGCTCTTGCCCATTTCCTCCATTCAACTTCACGCTAATTCTTCACTATCCCTCTCCTCTCCGTCTTTCCTTACGTTCATGGACAAACAGCACGTTGAACACTCACGCAACTGCCATGGCAGTGAACTCACACTCATCATCTTCCTTGCTATCTTTCAGACCGAGCTCAATACTCCAGTCCTCCTAAATACAAACTTGAACTCACCCATCGCTGTTTAGATCTTGAGATAACGGACGCCCTAGCTTGCTGCGTCAGTTTCCAGTCCCATGAACAATGACCGCAACAAACAAAAATCGATAGAGAAATGAAGCTTGACTTGAAACAAATCCAAGGATATATGTTTTGAGATTTAAGGAATTTTGTTTGATTTTTTCTGGAATTTTAGAGTTCGGTTCTCCTTTGAGAAGTGGCGGCGCATTTAATTTTGCTGAGGAGAAAATGAAATTAGGTCTTAACGAATGGGAGGAGGGGTATTTATATACATTTAAAATATCTAGATATTTTGGTGGTGATGGTTCAATACGTGGGTGCTTAGATGACACACAATTCTCTTCCGTCGTTGTTGGCTTTGAACGTGGAGTACTTTGAACGTATGGAATAATTCAAGTATTGCAAATGGTCAAATCTATTTGTTTTACATATAATTAGAGTATTCAGTTCGTTTTAAGTTATAAAGTTTTAGCGTACCCCGTTACGAGAAACACTGCTTGTCTATGGACTGATGTAAAAATATCACTGAGTCGACCAATGTGCTACGACTCCAAAAATATAATAATATCGGTAGTTCAACCCATTCTGTGTAACCCCAAAATCGCTGACACAGGGTGCAAAACACTCCAAATAAAAGTTGCTTATTAAATTAATTAAAAATTACAATAAAATTCTAAAAATTAAATTATCACTATGTCCCAAAAGAACCTTGTCTAAATTCAAATCCGATATTCAAATATTTTTAAATAACCGTTATGGCCACGAACGAATATACCGCTGTTTTTCTGAATATTTGATTTGGACATAAATCAAAATCTACATGATGAAATCCCAATTTTTCTCTTCCACTAGAAAGATATACTCCACCAGCTCCACACGTTTCTTGTTTCATAGAAATCCGGCTTAAAACGAATCCTGTACATTCAGTTGAAGTTCAAATCGCCAAATAGCGAACAGCAGCGCCATTTCAAGCTCTATTATAATTATTATATAATTATACGTTCAAACCGTCGTCGATTGAATATATTCGTTATTATATTTCGAATCGAAACTCCACCAAATCTCGTATGCTATTCAATTCACATGATATTGTGAATTTCACTATTTCTGACTATTTCGACATTATAATATATTATTATATTATATTTATTAATTAAATATTCAATATTATTTAATTAAACTATCATTAACTTCTCTAAATCACCAATTATATAGTTAAATAAATTAATTATATATCTCTAAAAATGCGGGTCATTACAGAATTTCTTGGTTACTGAACTATGATGAGATGGGTGGAACTTGTTAGTCCTACTGATCTATGAGAGAGCTTCGTCTTGATTGGTTATCATTCTAGTAACTCAAAATGGATAAAAAAATTTAAGTGGAGATTGCACTGTTTGACTTTTGAAAACTCGTTTATGGGCATGAAATAGAAATACAACGTGGTGCATCATATTCGAAAATATATTAAATCGAATTCCAACCATGGTCAAACCCCCTTTGACTAACAAAACAACATGTGAAAAATTAAGCAAAAAAGCTTTTGATGTTCCCAAAAATCATTAAGATTGAATTTCTTGGTTACTGAACTAAGAGGAGATGGATGTAAACTGTTAGTCCTATAAATCAACGAGAGAGGTTCATTTTGGATGGTTATGTTTCTACTAAATCGAAATGGATACAAATTTATGCATGGCAGAACAACCCACGTTTGTTGGGTGCAACATCGAAATCATGAGGTGCAACATCAGTTTGAAAATCCAAGATTGCATTGTATAACTTTTGAAAACTCGTATATGGGTACGAAATAAAAATATAACATGGTGCATCATACTCCAAAATAAAGTAAATAGAATTCCGACCATGGTTAAACCCCCTTTGACTAACAAAACAACATGTGAAAAATAAAAAATTGAGCTAGAAAAGCTTTCGATGTTCCCAAATGCCACTAAGATTAAATTTCTTGGTTACTGAACTAAGATGAGATGGGTGAAACCTGTTAGTCCTATAAGTCTATGAGAGAGCTATATTCTGACTGGTTATGGTTCTACGAACTCAAAATGGATACAAATTTATGCGTGGCAGAACGACCAACGTCTGTTGGATGTAACATCGAAGTCTTGAGGTGCAACATCAGTTCGAAAATCCAAGATTGTACTGCATGACTTTTGAAAACTCGTATATGGGTATGAAATAGAAATATAACATGGTGCATCATATTACAAAAGTACATTAAATCGAATTCCGACCATGGTCAAAACCTATTTGACTAACAGGTTATGGTTCTAGTGACTCAAAATGGATACAAATTAATGCGTGGTGGATCAACCCACGTCTGTTCGTGTAACATCGAAGTCTTGAGGTGCAACATCAGTTTGAAAATCCAAAATTACACTGTATGAGTTTTGAAAATTCGTTTATGGTACGAAATAGAAATATTACATGGTGCATCATATTCCAAAATATAGCAAATGGAATTTCGACCATGGTCAAACCCCCTTTGACCAGCAAAACAACATGTGAAAATTTAAAATTTGAGCTAAAAAAGCTTTTGATGTTCCCAAATGTCATTAAGATTGAATTTCGGTTACTGAACTAAGTTGAGATGGATGTAACCTATAAATCCTATAGATCTATGAGAAGCTTCATTTTGACTGGTTATGGCTCTAGTAACTCAAAATGGATACAAATTTAAACGTGGCGGAACAACCCACGTCTGTTAGGTGCATAATCAAAGTCTAAAGGTGCAACATAAGTTTGAAAATCCAAGATTGCATTGTATGACTTTTGAAAACTAGTTTATGGGTACAAATTAGGAATATAACATGGTGCATCGTATTCCAAAATATATTAAATCGAATTCCAACCATGGTCAAACCCCCTTTGACCAACAAAACAACATGTGAAAAATTTAGCTGAAAAAGCATTTGATGTTCCCGAAAATCATTAAGATTGAATTTCTTGGTTACTGGACTAAGATGAAATAGGTGGAACCTGTTAGTCCTATAAATCTATGTGAGAGCTTTGTTTTAACTGGTTATGGTTCTAGTAACTCAAAATGGATACAAATTTATGTGTGGCGGAACAACCCATGTCTGTTGGGTGCGACATCAAAGTCTTGAGGTGCAACATAATTCTGAAAATTCAAGATCGCATATTATGAATTTTAAAAACTCGTTTTTGGGTACGAAATACAAATATAACATGGTACATCATATTCCAAAATATAGTAAATATAATTCCGACTATGGTAAAATCACCTTTAACTAATAAAACAACATTTGAAAAAATAAAAATTGAGCTAAAAAAGCTTTTGATGTTCCCAAATGTCGTTAAGATTGAATTTCTTGGTTACCGAACTAAGATGAGATGGGCTCAACCTATAAGTCCTATAGATCTATGAGAGGGTTTCATTTTGACTGGTTATGGTTCTACTAACTCAAAATGGATACAAATTTATGCATGGTGGAACAACCCACGTCTGTTGGGTGCAACATCGAAGTCTTGAGGTGCAACATCAGTTTGAAAATACTAGATTGCACTGTATGACTTTTGAAAACTCGTTTATAGGTATGAAATAGAAATATAACACCATTGTCAAACCCCCTTTGACCAACAAAACCACATGTGATAAACTAATAATTGAGCTAAAAAGCTTTCGATGTTCCCAAGTGTCATTACGATAGAATTTCTTAGTTGCTGAACTAAGATGAGATGGGTGAACCTGTTTGTAACACCCCGCAAATTCTATAATGTGAAATTAACAAATTAAAGTATAATTAATCTGAAATCAAAGAACTAAGGGAAACGGGATACGCCATTGCGTTCGTCTCGGAAAAATACGCGAAATAGAGTCCGAGTTTTCGAAAAACGGAGTCCGTATGAAGAAGATATGGCCTTCGGAAGTTTGAGAATCAAGTTTAAATTCAAACAGAATAAATCAGGTTTAAATTCGAAAATGGGGCCCCATGGGCCAGGGCGGAAAAACACCCGCCTGACCCACCAAGTCGACTGGGCTGTCGACCTGGTCTAACCAGGTCGACAGGCCTGTCGACAGGGCTGTCGACCTGGTCTAACCAGGTCGACAGGCCTGTCGACAGGGCTGTCGACAGGGGTGTCGACCTGGTCCAGACCCAGGTCGAGCCCAGTCTAACCCGGCTGGCCTATTCTCTATGTGGTCGATTTTCTGTGGTCTGCTTTGTCACTAGGGCTAGGTGGCAAGTTTTAATTGGTCTCTCCTTAGAATGAATGGCTACGATCAATCCAAGCAACATCAATGGTCCTAATCAGTTCCTAACCTCTATATAAACAACCCTAGACTAAACCCTAATCTATTCATTCAAAAATAAGAACATAGCCGCCATGTTGCTGAGGAACGACTAGGAGTAGCCACCAAATTGGAGAGAGGATTAGGAGGAAGATTCTAAAGCTTAAAGCAACCTAAACAAATCAATTCAACAAAGGAATTTGCGTCTTCAATCCCTAAACTAGAGAATTCATCACACCATTGTAAGTAGAGTATTACTTTGGTATGAATAAACAATTGTGTTGGTTTGTATGCTTGAATTGTGGCAATAAAGTAATTCATATTTGTGCGTTCTTATCAATTTGAAATATTATATACGTTTGGATATTTATGAATTATGTTATTCATTATAAAGAACTACATGCGGTAGTTCTATGCAAGTATACGTTTGGAATATTTCGCAAATTATGTAATCCATGTTGAAGCTACATGTATGTAGTTGATTTAAATTCATGCAAGTTTGGGGTTTGCTTCTATGCCACCATGATGTATATTTTTGTGCATAAATCATTTTGTAAGTAATTGGAACAAGCTTGGTTATTATCCATATGAAATTATGTTGAGAATTTGGCATTATGTATTAAGCCATGCTTTTGTACTAGAAAACCTATTTGCAAACTTATGAATATGGCTAGGCTATGATTGATATTTGGCAACCATGATTAGGTCTATCTTGTTTACAAGAATTATATGATGACATATGTGGTACATGGCTAGGTTAGGTTCAAAAGGTCCCTTTTTGTAAGTTTACATGGCTAAAGTAAGAATCATGATTTAATGTTAGAAATATTTATGCCATGGTTATGTGAACAAATTTAACTATACTTATGCCATGCTTATGTTTGATATTATGCCATGCTTATGTTTGACATTATGCCATGCTTATGCTAGAAATATTTATGCCATGCTTATGTTTGATATTATGCCATGCTTATGTTTGACATTATGCCATGCTTATGCTAGAAATATTTATGCCATGCTTATGTTTGACATTATGCCTAAATAAAAATATAGGTTCATGTGACAATAATGATATCTCAATTACAAGTTCACATGCTTTGATTCATGTCACCTATGTTACCACTATGCAAGTACACCAGTTTCTATTTTGTATTTCCAACGTCGTATTGCAAGTTCATGCGCTCACATTCCCCTCTTTGTGTATGTAATTACGCTTTAAGCCTCCCCTTTTCGCATGGCTAATTTGGGCTTTAAAAGGCTAAGCCCAAAATATATATAAACGGACGTGTTAAACGGGGGAAAATAACGTTGGGTTAAAATTACTAATGAATGAAAATATAAAATAGAAGGGCCCAAGTTCAAGTATGGGTTGGGCCCATGATTGGTGTAACCTTTACACCATTAACTTAATAATGGGCCGCAAATATTTACATATAAGAAATAAAGAGGAATGACAAAATATGTAAATGTAGAACATACGATGTGTTTAACCCGAGGTTGGATTGAGTTGTGACGTAAACCTGCCCGGAACCGCCCGGCTGTCCAGTAGTCACAACAATACCTATCCAATGTGGGAGGTTAAACATGGAGCCCAGCAAGGACCCGAGGTTAGACTGAGTTGTGGCGTAAGACTGCCCGGAACCAACCGGCAACAGGCAGTCACAACAATACCTGTCTAATGTGAGAGGTCAGGGCCTTAATAAGACAATTAAGGCTGAGTCATGATTGATAGGATTAAGTGAACTAAAGACTTAATCAAAATGGAACATGCTAAACAAAACGGACTGGCGGGGGTTAGGTTAGGAAACACTTAACCAACTTAGCATGTTGGCTAGAGATAGAAAACCTAGTAACGGGGGACCCTTTTCAGCAGTAACCCTAGAAGGTGTATCAGGATACCCTGAAACTAGGCAGGGTGGGGCACGATTACTGGGCTGATTGTAAGAGGTCAAAGCGACGGCGGTGGTGTAGCAGTGTAGGTTCTAACGGAGTGCGGGCGTGCACACACTCCGGCGCAGAAAAATAAGGCACTGGACACCAGTAGCATACCTGTGCACTCTAAGGTTGTGTCGGGTTGCCACTATGGGACTTGATACACCCCATGGTGGGACCAGCATAGGTAACTACAACATTGGGGGCCGTAAGACACATGTAACTATGCGAGTAGGAGCCGATCATCATAGAATGGATCACATCACCCTGATTTTGGGGTGCCAGTTGGAAACTAGTTTATATGGGTTCAGAGATCAACATGGGGTACGATAGTATATTCGACCCTAGACAACTTAACCAAGTTTATAGTGCATGCCCACTTCTTGTTTATACTTATCATACCCAGTTCTTTATTCATAGACAAAATAGTACTAGACTTACTCAGGCTTTATGTCTGACTCTACTTTTCTTTCGTCTTCTTTCTTCCGTTTCCCCCCCCCCCTAGGTCCTCAGGGAGGGAACACAGCAGCTTGACCAACCTCAACATCCAGCTTGAAGAAGAGAAATGTATTGCTTGGACTTTCCTGTTTTGATCTATGGCTTTGGACAATCCACTATGGGGCTTTTGCAGTTTATCTATGTTTTATTTATGCTTCTTTAAATAATGTACTCAAGACAGATTATGAAAGTGTTATGTTATGTTTTTGGAAAGGATGTTGTTGTAACACGTATTTGACTTTATGAAATAAAGTTTGTTGTTCTTCCGCTGTTTACAAATATGTGTTCTTATATCTGTCTTGTATATCTGTGACTTGTACTTATAAACCTCCACCAAAATTAGGGCATTCCCTTTGAGAGTGACCCTAACGGAGGTGGGGTGTTTCACTTGGTATCAGAGCATAGGGTTACCAGATAAGATAAAAAGTTTTGAAAAATTATTTTCAAAAAGGAAATTTAAAGAAGCATTTTTAAAAGAAAAATATTATTTTATTTTAAAAAGGCAAAGTCCAACCCCCAAAGCCATAGGAACTATCTCTTATCCTTCGTTTTGAATCTATCCTTTTTGTTTCAGCATGTCCCAAGAACTTAACTTGCCGGAAGGGGTGCCAATACCTGGTTGGTTTAGACGGTTCTTAGAAGCAAGGGCCACTCAGCCAGGTCCTACCATTCCTCCTCCCCCAGCTGAAGGAAATCATCCAGCCGCAGCGGCACCTTTTCCTCCACCTCCTCCTCGGGGAAACACGTTTGCTAAGATATGTAAAGATTTTAAAGCTATGGGAGGAAGGGATTTCCATGGAACTGAGTCCTTCGTAGCAGCTAGAAATTGGCTGAAAGAAACTGAGGACCTATTCATCATCTTTGAGGTAGAAGATAGACAAAAAGTACAGTTGGCAGATTGCCTATTGAAGGGCGAGGCTTCCTATTGGTGGGAAGTCACTAATGCTGAAAGACCAGTGGAGACATGGGAGGACTTTAGGGCAAGGTTTGAGACTAAATTTCTCTCAGATGCGGAAAGAAGTTTGCAGTTGGAAAAATTCTTATTTCTTAAGCAAGGGGACAAGACGGTCAGAGAGTATGTGAATCAGTTCGATGAGCTGGCTAGGTTTGGGCTTGACCTAGTCAACACCCCGCACAAGAAGGCTCTCCGTTTCGTCAAAGGGTTAAATGAGCCATTACACAGTTTGGCCATGACCCATATACCCATGGGAGCCACGTATGAAAGATTGGTGAAAATGGCATTGCTGAATGAAGAGGATAAGGGCAAGAAGAAAGAGGGTTTGCAGCCCAAGAAGACAGACTTTAAGAAGGGCGGGAAAGGCAACAAAGAGAAGAGGAAGTGCAATTTCTGTGGCAAAGTGGGGCACTTAGTAAAGGACTGCCGGAAAAAGAAGGCCAAGGAGAATGGTGGGTGCTTTTCTTGCGGTGAGACAGGCCATAGGGCTAAGGACTGCCCAAAGAAACGAGGACAGGGGCAGAGGGCTGGATCCACCCCAGGGGCACAGGTCCATGTGCTAGAAGCGCCACCTCTGCAACAGCGAGGTATAAATACTTCTGTAGAAAGTGTAGTTTATCTTTATGATCACCCCGTTCGCACTTTATTTGATTCTGGCGCATCACACTCCTTTATCTCGTCTGCTTTAGTAGAATCTCTGCACCTAGAAACTAGTATGGTAGAGGACCCCTTAATTGTTTCAAACCCAATTGGGGGCCCAACTCATTTGTCTATGATCTGTGTGGGATTGAAAATTTCTATTCTAAGTGTATAATTTCAATGTAGTGCCTTTGTTTTGGACTTTTCGGGGTATGGTTTGATTTTGGGTATGGATTGGCTATCCAGTAATGGGGCCATCCTTGATTGTGAGAAAAGGGTTGTTAGGCTCCTAACCCAGCTCGGTAATACTTTGGAAATTTCTTGTAATCCCTCGTATGCGGTTATGCTTAGTTATCTTGAATCGCTAGATGCCTCCGTTGAAAATTTGCAATCAGTTAGAGTGGTCCGGGAATATCCGGATGTCTTCAAAGAGGTGAAGGGCTTGCCTCCAAAGCGGGAAATAGACTTCCGCATATATCTTGTAGATAATGCAAAGCCCGTTGCGTTGCCCGTTAGACATATGGCTCCACGAGAAAGGAAAGAGCTCAGTAAACAGATTAAAGAGCTTCTAGAAAAGGGGTTCATTAGGAGGAGCATTTCAGAATGGTGCGCTCCAGTGGTGTTCGCTACAAAGGCGGATGGTTCACTCCGTCTATGTGTTGACTATAGGGAGCTCAACAAGCTAACGAAAAAGAATAGGCACCCTCTCCCTAGAATTGACGATTTGTTTGACCAGCTTGTAGGAGCGTCTGTTTTCTCCCAACTCGATTTAGCAACCGGTTTTCATCAGCTAAGGGTGGCTGAAGATAGCATCGATAAAACGGCGTTCAGAACCCCAGACGGTTTCTTTGAATGGCTTGTCATGCCTTTCGGCTTGACAAATGCACCTGCTTACTTCGTGGACCTGATGAGTAGGGTATTTAGAGATTTCCTCAACAAATTCGTAGTGGTCTTCGTAGATGATATCCTTATCTTCTCAAAGAGTGAAGAGGAACATGCTCAGCACCTAAGGGCAATCATGGAAACTTTGCGAGTCCATCAACTAAAAGCCAAGTTCTCCAAATGCCACTTTTGGAGAGAAGAGGTGAGGTTCCTTGGGCACATAGTATCCAAACAAGGGTTAGCGGTGGACCCTGCTAAGGTAGTAGCGGTACAGGATTGGAAGACACCAAGGAATGCAACTGAGGTCCGAAGTTTTCTAGGACTAGCAGGTTTCTATCGGAAGTTCATAAGGGATTTTGCGAAAATCTCAGCTCCGCTCACGAAAATGACTAAGAAGAACCTAGCGTTCAATTGGAACTTGGATTGCGAGTTTGCTTTCCAACGACTAAAAAGGGCTCTCACAACAGCCCCAGTTTTGACGCTGCCAGATGGGAGCAAGATGTTCACTGTTTATACGGATGCATGTGGGACAGGGCTAGGCGCCGTCTTAATGCAAGAAGGAAGGGTAGTAGCTTATGGCGGGAGGCAATTGAAGGTGCACGAAAAGAACTACCCAACCCACGATCTTGAGTTAGCCGCCATCGTCTTTGCACTCAAGTCTTGGCGACACTATCTCCTAGGTGAGAAGTTCGAACTTTACACTGACCATAAATCGTTGAAATATATTTTCTCGCAGAAGGATCTTAACTTGAGGCAACAAAGATGGATGGAGTTTCTTGCCTCGTACGATTTCGAAATCTCCTATAGTCCGGGCAAAGGCAACGTAGTGGCAGACGCGTTGAGCCGAAAGAAATTGACCCTAAGCCAGTTGTTTGTTGAAAGACAAAGCCTAGAGTTTATAGCCAGCTTCGACTTTAGGCCTTCCTCCGATTTCGTACCGGGCTTGCTTGCATCTCTCGAAGTGCGCCCGACTTTAGTGGATTCAGTAGGGGCAACACAACGCGAAGACCCTCAGCTTGTAGAAATGATTGATAGGCTAATTAGGGGTGAGACTTCAAGTCACCTCAACAGATACTCCATTGACGATAAAGGTTTACTAAGGCGAGACGGAAGACTATGCGTCCCACAGACAAAAGATTTAGTAAGGAAGGTTCTCGAGGAAGCGCATCATTCCAAGATGACGATACACCCAGGCGGAGATAAAATGTACAAAGATATAAAAAGGACTTTCTTCTGGAACGGCATGAAAAAGGACGTGGCAGAATTCGTTTCTAAGTGTATGGTGTGCCAACAGGTTAAAGCGGAACAGAAAAAGCCTGGCGGACTACTACATCCTCTGGAGGTCCCGCAGTGGAAGTGGGATAGCATCTCAATGGACTTCATCGATGGGCTGCCTAGGTCTAGGAGAGGCAACACTAGCATTTGGGTAATAGTGGATAGGCTTACTAAAAGCGCCCACTTTTTACCTGTCAAAAGTAAGAGAACTGCCTCATCCCTAGCATCACTTTACCTCAAGGAAATCGTTCGACTCCATGGAATACCATCTAGCATTGTTAGTGACCGAGACCCCATCTTCACCAGCGAGTTTTGGCAGAGTCTGCAAGAAGCAGTAGGAACGCAGTTATGCTTGAGCACAGCCTATCATCCCCAAACCGACGGCCAAACAGAGAGAGTGAATAGAGTTTTGGAAGACCTCTTAAGACTATGCGTCCTTGACTTTGGAGGGACATGGGAAGACCACCTTCCTTTGGTAGAATTCGCCTACAACAACAGCTATCAAGCAACCATCGGAATGGCGCCCTTCGAAGCTTTATATGGAACACTGTGCCGATCGCCCACTTGTTGGTGGTAGTCCACGGATAAGCTCATACTTGGACCAGATATGATCCGAGAGACCTCAGAGAAAGTAGACTTAATACGAAGAAGGATGAAGACGGCCCAAGACAGACAAAAGTCCTACGCCGACAAGAGGAGGACCAACCTTGAATTTGAAGTTGGAGACAGAGTTTTTCTCAAGGTATCACCGCTAAGGAACGTTGTTCGTTTTGGAACCACAGGAAAACTGGCACCAAGGTTCGTAGGGCCATTCCCTATTATCGAGAAAATTGGGAAAATGGCCTATAGATTAGAGCTACCCGAGAAGTTGGCTGGAGTCCACAACGTTTTTCACGTTTCACATCTCCGAAAATGTCTACATGAGTCTGCTGAAGTGGTAGAGCCAAATATCCTCGAAGAGGCCGAAGTGGAACGCGAAGCAACCATAAGAAAAGTTCCAACCCGCATATTAGGAACGGAAGTGAAGAAGCTACGCAACCGCGAAGTCAAGCTCGTCAAAGTTCAGTGGAGCGACGCCGAGGGAGACGCGACTTGGGAAACTAAAGCTAGAATACGTACTGCCTACCCTTTTCTGTTCGAGGGTACATCCTTGATCTTTCTTTTTCCTTCAGTTGCGCTTTTATCTATCTTTTTAGGTATATTTCCTCGACCGTATCTTTTAGGTAGAAACCCTTTGGATGGAAACATGTAGTTGAAACATGTTATGGATGATGGTTGTAAGTGGTTGCAAGTGATTGCTAGTGGTTGCTCGTGGTTGCATATACACACACAATCTAGGTTTTAGATCGGCTCAGTTACTTCATATTGCATATGCATATATGTTTGCATTCGTATATGGTTGAACTTTAATGTGTTGTCATATGGCTGTTGCATTTGTAATGAATGATTGTGCACTCATGTAAAATCAAAAATAGGAAAATTTGCATACATAATGGATTCATGGCACTTACATATTTCGCATTAAGGAGGTCAACTGAATCGGTAGACCGCCTGATTTTGCATTAGATAAGTACATGTACACACACACTTCGCATATGATCATGAAGCATTAGAAGTCTTTTAAGGACAATGGATGCTCGTGTTTAATGGATGAGTAGATGGATGATTGGATGTTAGGATATACATTCCTCCTAACTTGAAGATTTCGGGGACGAAATCCTTTTAAGTGGGGGAGAATGTAACACCCCGCAAATTCTATAACTGTGAAATTAACAAATTAAAGTATAATTAATCTGAAATCAAAGAACTAAGGGAAACGGGATACGCCATTGCGTTCGTCTCGGAAAAATACGCGAAATAGAGTCCGAGTTTTCGAAAAACGGAGTCCGTATGAAGAAGATATGGCCTTCGGAAGTTTGAGAATCAAGTTTAAATTCAAACAGAATAAATCAGGTTTAAATTCGAAAATGGGGCCCAATGGGCCAGGGCGGAAAAACACCCGCCTGACCCACCAAGTCGACTGGGCTGTCGACCTGGTCTAACCAGGTCGACAGGCCTGTCGACAGGGCTGTCGACAGGGGTGTCGACCTGGTCCAGACCCAGGTCGAGCCCAGTCTAACCCGGCTGGCCTATTCTCTATGTGGTCGATTTTCTGTGGTCTGCTTTGTCACTAGGGCTAGGTGGCAAGTTTTAATTGTTCTCTCCTTAGAATGAATGGCTACGATCAATCCAAGCAACATCAATGGTCCTAATCAGTTCCTAACCTCTATATAAACAACCCTAGACTAAACCCTAATCTATTCATTCAAAAATAAGAACATAGCCGCCATGTTGCTGAGGAACGACTAGGAGTAGCCACCAAATTGGAGAGAGGATTTGGAGGAAGATTCTAAAGCTTAAAGCAACCTAAACAAATCAATTCAACAAAGGAATTTGCGTCTTCAATCCCTAAACTAGAGAATTCATCACACCATTGTAAGTAGAGTATTACTTTGGTATGAATAAACAATTGTGTTTGTTTGTATGCTTGAATTTTGGCAATAAAGTAATTCATATTTGTGCGTTCTTATCAATTTGAAATATTATATACGTTTGGATATTTATGAATTATGTTATTCATTATAAAGAACTACATGCGGTAGTTCTATGCAAGTATACGTTTGAAATATTTCGCAAATTATGTAATCCATGTTGAAGCTACATGTATGTAGTTGATTTAAATTCATGCAAGTTTGGGGTTTGCTTCTATGCCACCATGATGTATATTTTTGTGCATAAATCATTTTGTAAGTAATTGGAACAAGTTTGGTTATTATCCATATGAAATTATGTTGAGAATTTGGCATTATGTATTAAGCCATGCTTTTGTACTAGAAAACCTATTTGCAAACTTATGAATATGGCTAGGCTATGATTGATATTTGGCAACCATGATTAGGTCTATCTTGTTTACAAGAATTATATGATGACATATGTGGTACATGGCTAGGTTAGGTTCAAAAGGTCCCTTTTTGTAAGTTTACATGGCTAAAGTAAGAATCATGATTTCATGTTAGAAATATTTATGCCATGGTTATGTGAACAAATTTAACTATACTTATGCCATGCTTATGTTTGATATTATGCCATGCTTATGTTTGACATTATGCCATGCTTATTCTAGAAATATTTATGCCATGCTTATGTTTGATATTATGCCATGCTTATGTTTGACATTATGCCATGCTTATGCTAGAAATATTTATGCCATGCTTATGTTTGACATTATGCCTAAATAAAAATATAGGTTCATGTGACAATAATGATATCTCAATTACAAGTTCACATGCTTTGATTCATGTCACCTATGTTACCACTATGCAAGTACACCAGTTTCTATTTTGTATTTCCAACGTCGTATTGCAAGTTCATGCGCTCACATTCCCCTCTTTGTGTATGTAATTACGCTTTAAGCCTCCCCTTTTCGCATGGCTAATTTGGGCTTTAAAAGGCTAAGCCCAAAATATATATAAACGGACGTGTTAAACGGGGGAAAATAACGTTGGGTTAAAATTACTAATGAATGAAAATATAAAATAGAAGGGCCCAAGTTCAAGTATGGGTTGGGCCCATGATTGGTGTAACCTTTACACCATTAACTTAATAATGGGCCGCAAATATTTACATATAAGAAATAAAGAGGAATGACAAAATATGTAAATGTAGAACATACGATGTGTTTAACCCGAGGTTGGATTGAGTTGTGATGTAAACCTGCCCGGAACCGCCCGGCTATCCAGTAGTCACAACAATACCTATCCAATGTGGGAGGTTAAACATGGAGCCCAGCAAGGACCCGAGGTTAGACTGAGTTGTGGCGTAAGACTGCCCGGAACCAACCGGCAACAGGCAGCCACAAAAATACCTGTCTAATGTGAGAGGTCAGGGCCTTAATAAGACAATTAAGGCTGAGTCAGGATTGATAGGATTAAGTGAACTAAAGACTTAATCAAAATGGAACATGCTAAACAAAACGGACTGGTGGGGGTTAGGTTAGGAAACACTTAACCAACTTAGCATGTTGGCTAGAGATAGAAAACCTAGTAACGGGGGACCCTTTTCAGCAGTAACCCTAGAAGGTGTATCAGGATACCCTGAAACTAGGCAGGGTGGGGCACGATTACTGGGCTGATTGTAAGAGGTCAAAGCGACGGCGGTGGTGTAGCAGTGTAGGTTCTAACGGAGTGCGGGCGTGCACACACTACGGCGCAGAAAAATAAGGCACTGGACACCAGTAGCATACCTGTGCACTCTAAGGTTGTGTCGGGTTGCCACTATGGGACTTGATACACCCCATGGTGGGACCAGCATAGGTAACTACAACATCGGGGGCCGTAAGACACGTGTAACTATGCGAGTAGGAGCCGATCATCATAGAATGGATCACATCACCCTGATTTTGGGGTGCCAGTTGGAAACTAGTTTATATGGGTTCAGAGATCAACATGGGGTACGATAGTATATTCTACCCTAGACAACTTAACCAAGTTTATAGTGCATGCCCACTTCTTGTTTATACTTATCATACCCAGTTCTTTATTCATAGACAAAATAGTACTAGACTTACTCAGGCTTTATGTCTGACTCTACTTTTCTTTCGTCTTCTTTCTTCCGTTCCCCCCCCCCCCCAAGTCCTCAGGGAGGGAACACAGCAGCTTGACCAACCTCAACACCCAGCATGAAGAAGAGAAATGTATTGCTTGGACTTTCCTGTTTTGAACTATGGCTTTGGACAATCCACTATGGGGCTTTTGCAGTTTATCTATGTTTTATTTATGCTTCTTTAAATAATGTACTCAAGACAGATTATGAAAGTGTTATGTTATGTTTTTGGAAAGGATGTTGTTGTAACACGTATTTGACTTTATGAAATAAAGTTTGTTGTTCTTCCGCTGTTTACAAATATGTGTTCTTATATCTGTCTTGTATATCTGTGACTTGTACTTATAAACCTCCACCAAAATTAGGGCATTCCCTTTGAGAGTGACCCTAACGGAGGTGGGGTGTTTCACTGTTAGTCCTATAGATCTGTGAAAGAGCTTAGTTATGGTTCTAGTAACTCAAAATGGAGACAAATTTATAAGTGGTGGAAAAACACACGTCTGTTGTGTGCAACATCGAAGTCTTGAGGTGCAACATCAGTTTGAAAATCCAAGATCGCATTGTATGACTTTTGAAAACTCGTTTACGGGTATGAAATTGAAATATAACATGGTGCATCATACTCCAAAATATATTAAATCGAATTCCAACGATAGTCAAACCCCCTTTGACCAACAAAACCACATGTGAAAAATTAAGCTAAAAAGGCTTTTGATGTTCCCAAAAGTCATTAAGACAGAATTTCTTGGTTACTGAACTAAGATGAGATGTGTGGAACATGTTAGTCCTATAGATCTATGAGTGAACTTCGTTTTGACTGGTTATGGTTCTAGTAACTCAAAATGGATACAAATTCATAAGTTGTGGAACAACCCACGTCTGTTGGGTGCAACATCAAAGTCTTGAGGTGCAACATCAGTTTGAAAATCCAAGATCGCATTGTATGACTTTTAAAAACTCGTTTATGGTTATGAAATTGATATATAACATGGTGCATCGTATTCCAAAATATAGTAAATAGAATTCCGACTATGGTCAAACCCTTTTTGACTAACAAAATAGGAAAAAATAAAAATTGTGCTAAAAAAGAATTTGATGTTCCCAAATGTCATTAAGATTGAATTTCTGGGTAACTGAACTAAGATGAGATGGGTGTAACCTGTTAGTCCTATAGATCTATGAGAGAGCTTCATTTTGATTAGTTATGGTTCTAGCAATTCAAAATGGATACAAATTTATAAGTGGCGGAGCAACCCACGTCTGTTGGCTGCAACATCGAAGTCTTGAGGTGCAACATCATTTTGAAAATCCAATATCGCACTATATGAATTTTAAAAACTCATTTATGGGCATGAAATTGAAATATAACATGGTGCGTCATATTCCAAAATATAGTAAATAAAATTCCGACCATGGTCAAACCCCCTTTGACTAACAAAAGAACATGTGAAAAAATTAAAATTGAACTAAAAACCTTTCGATGTTCCCAAATGTCACATAGATTGAATTTCTTAGAAACTAAACAAAGATGAGACGGGTATAACCTACTTGTCCTATAGATCTATGAGAGAGTTTCGTTTTGACTGGTTATGGTTCTAGTTACTCAAAATGGATACAAATTTATGCATGGCGGAGCAACCCACATCTGTTGGGTGCAACATCGAAGTCTTGAGGTATAACATCAGTTTGAAAATCAAAGATTGCACTTTATAACTTTTAAAAACCCATTAATGGGTACGAAATAGAAATATGACATGGTGCATCATATTCCAAAATATAGTAAATGGAATCCCGATAATGGTCAAACCCCCTTTGACCAATAAAACAACATGTGAAAAATTAAAAATTGAGCCAAAAAAGCTTTCCATGTACCCATATGTCTTTAAGATTGAATTTCTTGGTTACTGAACTAAGATGAGATGGGTGTAACCTGTTAGTCGTATAGAACTATGAGAGAGGTTCATTTTAACTGGTTACGGTTCGAGTAACTCAAAATGGACATAAATTTACGCGTGGCGGAACAACCCACATCTATAGGGTGCAACACCGAAGTCTTGAGATGCAACATCAATTTGAAAATTCATGATTGCACAGTATGGCTCTTCAAAACTGGTTTATGGGTACGGAATAATAATAATATAACATGGTGCATCATATTCCAAAATATAGTAAATAGAATTCTGTAACAACCCGTATTTTTATAACATGTTAAAACAAGAAATCAAGGCAGAATTAAATTTTAAAATCAGAATCAGCGGAAATGGGTTACGCTATTGCGTTCGTCTTGAAATTTTACAAGGAATAGAGTCCGAGTTTTCGAAAATCGGAGTCTGATGAAGAAGTTATGGTCTGTACAAGTTTCAGAAATTTTCAGGCAGCATTGGACCAGGGGGTCGACCAGGGGGTCGACCATAGGGTCGATCTACCCCCCCCCCCCTAACACCCCGTATGTTGAATAACTTGCTATAATATAAAACAGGGCAGAATTAAATTTTAAATTCTGAATCAGGGGAAACGGGCTATGCCATTGCGTTCGCCTTGGAAAAATACGCGAAATAGAGTCTGAGTTTTCGAAAATCGGAGTCCGTATGACCCAGTTAAGGCCCAAAGAAGTTTTCAGAAAATTCAAAACAGATTTAAAAACGAAAATTTCACATTTCAGAAGTGGCGGGAAAATTCCCGCCAGACCCAGGGAGTCGACCTGCCCACCAAGTCGACTGGGGAGTCGACCCTAGTGTCGACCTGGGGTTCGACCTCCCTGGTCGAGCCCAGGTGACCTGGGTGCACCAGTTTGGCTTTTTGGCTGTGTTTTGGTGGCTAGGACGAGATCTGACGGCTCTAATCTGATTTAGGGTTAATCTAATGGCCTAAAACACCTATCTACTCTATAAAAACACCCTAAGACTGCCCTAATTCATACTAAAAATAGATATAACACCGTTATGCCGTCAAAATGCAACTTGAAGGAGCCTCCATCAATCTAAAGAGGAAGATATCTTCTCAAATCAATCTCTAATCAACTCTAGCAACTTAATCTTCTTCTTAGGAGTGCTAATCAACAAGTTGTGAGTTTTCTATAGCCTTAATGACCAATTGTTGAAATGATTATGATAGGATATAATGAGGTTATGGCTATGAATGTGGATCAATGCATGTTATGCAAGTTATATGCTATGTGTTAATGATGTTATGCATGTTATGCAAGTTATATGCTATGTGTTAATGATGTTATGCATGTTATGCAAGTCATATGCTACATGTTCATGATGTTATGCAAGTTATGCAAGTCATATGCTACATGTTCATGATGTTATGCAAGTTATGCAAGTCATATGCTATGTGTTTGTGATGTTATGCAAGTTATGCAATTCATATGAGAAACATTGATCCATTATGACACCATGATATGCAAGTTTGGTGTATGATTATATGCTAGTTCATACATGATATGGTATGCAAGTTTGGTGTATGATTATATGCAAGTTCATATATGACATGTTATGCAAGTATGGTGTTTGATTATATGCAAGTAACATGTGCAAGTTTACACCTTTGTATGATATGCATACATATGCAAGTTAACCCCTTTGTATGTCATACATACATATGCAAGTTTACCCCTTTGTATGACATAAATAACTTATGCAAGTTAACCTCCTTATGACATATGTGATTCATGTAAGTTTGGGTTGATTATTTTTGCTAGTTGGGTTTGATGCTATATGCATGTTGACACCTTTAAACCCATGTTGATGCTAATGTTATGCAAGTTGAACCCATTATATTTGTGATGAATCTTCCCTTTTATGTCATGTTAGCGAATTACGTGGGGAACGATGGGGTCAATATACATGTTAATGAAATGGTGTGAAGTTGGTATGATTATGCATACCATAAAGTGGATGGACATAATTGAGTTAATTATGTACATCGTTAAAATTGGAATTAATTTGGGAAAATTAATTCGGGGGTGATTAATTAGGTGTAATTAATCGACTAAGACACGAGGTTGGACCCTTTTGTAGCATAAGACTGCCCGGAACCGACCGGCAAATCCAGCGGCTACAAATGATTGGCCCAATGTGAGAGATCTTAGGCACAAACTACATACGTGACAAGTGTAAAGACATGAGGTTAGACTCGGTTATGGCGTAAGGCTGCCCGGACCCAACCGACAAATCCAGCTGCCATAAAAGATAGTCTAATGTGAGAGGTCTTTACAACGGTTACGTTCTTAATCAATTAAGAAACACTTAACCAGATAAGCATGTAGTGGGCATGAGGGGTTAAGTGGGTGTCTCGGGTGGCATGTGGAAATCAAGTAAGTGCCTTGGGTGGCATGTGGAAATCTAGTGGGTTGCCTTGGGTGGCAATAGAAAATACGATTAGAATACTTAACCAAGTGGAAACATGTAATTAAACATGATTAAAGGGTTAAGTGGGATGTACTAGATATATTGACAAGCTTAGGTGGTAGCTTGTGGGGGGCCCCATTTCAACCAGTAACCCATGTGTATCTTATTGGGCTCGACCCATGTCGAGGACGGGACACGTGTAATGGGCTTGATTATAAGAGGCCAAAACGGGTTAGCGGTGGCAACGCAAGTCCAACGGGTTTCATATGCGTGTGTGGACCCGGGTTGGTCGGTAAGACGTTGTTGCATCGTGTAGGTATAAGCCATGCACCATTTGTTGTATCGGGTTGCCACTTTGGGGAGTGATACACCCCATTGTGGGGCCAGCACGGGTATCTACGGTAGGGAGCCGATCGCTTGGGAGTAGTGGGTACACCTAGTGGAGATAGGGGCAGACGGCACCTATGTAGTCAGCTAGGGGTACACGAAACTACTGGGTAAAGTTTCTAAGTCCTTGGGAGGGATCAACCTTTAAGTAGGAATGACTGGTGTGGTGCAGTTAGTAATTATCCTTGGGTGGGTAGATGCGTCTTTACCGTTATCCTAGTTCACCTTATGTCTAGTTGGCTACTTAGTGTAGTCATTTATCCCCAGTCATCCCGTGCCAAGTTTATATCATACCCTAATTACTTTAATGATTTTGTTGTTAAAGTTATAGGGCTCACTCAGACTTATGTCTGACCCCGTTGTTTTTATCTTTTTCCCCTTCAGGTCCTCAGGTTGGGCCTAGCACTATTGGGCTTTGATCAGATTTCTTTATCTATCTTCTGGAGCTTGGACCGTGATGTAAAGCCCAGCTTATCTTTTCTTATATGACTATTGTTTATGTAGTGGGATTATGTACTTATGTTTTTATCAGGATGGATATTTAGTACTTGACTCTTTATGGTGTTGTAACTAAACATGTTTACCTTCTGCTGCTATGAAATGATGTTTTAGATTTTCAAGTATTTATATCTGTCTTGTTGTAATTTTTCTGTTCTATACTCACTTAAAATGCTCCACCGAAGTTAAGACATTCCCTTAGTGAGTGACCTTAGCGGGTGTGGGGTGTTACACGTGGTATCAGAGCGAAGGTTACCGGAACAGATAAAATTTTTAGAAAACTATTTTTCTAAAAACATTTTTGGAAGAAGTATTTTCAAAAACATGTTTTAAAGAGAAAAGTTTTTGAAAGAAAAGCATAATCCCCAATAGCCATATCTTTATCTTTCGAAGTCTCCGTTTTGAATCTTTCCTTTTTCGTTTCAGCATGGCCGAGGATCTTAACTTTTCGGAGGGTGTGACGATACCAGTATGGTATAGGAGATTGATGGAGGCTAGGGCCGCCACTACGGGTCCAGCAAATGTTCCTCCACCAAACGTAGCACCCGATCTTCCTCCTCCCCCTCCTCCTCCTCGTATGGATACTTTTGCTAAGACTTGCAACGAATTTAAAGCTATGGGAGGGAAACCTTTTCAAGGATCAGAAACTTTTGTGGAGGCTAGAGATTGGCTTAAGGAGGTGGAAGAGTTGATAGATATCTTTGAGATGGAAGAAAGAAAGAAAGTCAAGTTAGCTGCTTGGTTAATGAAGGGAGAGGCCTCATTCTGGTGGGAGGTCACTAATGGAGAACGCCCCGTTGAATCTTGGGCGGATTTTAAGCAAAGATTTGTGGCAAAGTTTCTCTCAAGGGCGGAGGAAAACTTGTATATGGAAAGGTTCTTGACTCTAAAGCAAGTAAATCTCTCAGTGAAGGAATATGTCAACAAGTTTAATCAATTGGCAAGGTTTGGCATAGACATGGTGAATACACCGGAGAAGAAGGCTTTGAGGTTCGTTAAAGGCTTGAATGAACCGATGCATGGATTGGCTATGACTCATATCCCTATGGGGGCCACCTTTGAGAAGCTAGTTGACATGGCACTCATGCATGAGGAAGAGAAGGGTCCCAATTCTAATAAGGCACTCGAGAAGAAGGGAGATCAAAAGAGACCTCAACAGCAACAAAACAAAGGTGCGAAAGGCAACGGTGGCAAGGGGAAGAAGAAATGCTTCAATTGAGGGATACCAGGCCACCTAAGCAAAGATTGTCGGAAGAAGAAGAAGACTGGCTGCTACTACTGTGGTGAAGCAGGGCATCTAGTGAAGGACTTCCCTAAGAAGGGGCAAAGGACGGGATCTACCTCAGGAGGACAGGTGCAAGCTCTTATGGCACCGGGTCAGACAAGGGGGCAAGTTCAGGCTCTCGCGGTTCCACCAACTCAGGAAAGAGGTAGAACTATTTCCATTGAAAGTCTGGTTTTTCTATTTGATCATCCTGTCCGTACATTGTTTGACTCTGGCGCATCGCATTCGCTTATCTCATCATCATTAGTTGAGTCACTGCACTTAGACACCAGTCTAGTAGATGATCCCTTGGTTGTTTCAAACCCAATTGGGGGCTCCACTTATTTGTCCATGATATGTTTGGGTTTGAAGATTTCTATACTTAGCATTGAGTTTAGATGTGATGCTTTTGTTTTGGGCTTCACGGGCTATGGGTTGATTTTGGGCATGGACTGCTTATCAAGTAATGGTGCCGTTCTTGATTGCGAAAGGAGAGTTGTTAGGCTCATGACCCGCTTGGGGAACACTCTCGAGATCTCTTATAATCCCATGGATTCTGTTATGCTAAGTTATCTTGAATCGCTTGACGCTTCGGTCGAGAGTTTGCGATCTGTTAGAGTGGTCCGGGAATACTCGGATGTGTTTCAGGAGGTGAAGGGCTTACCTCCGAAGTGGGAGATAGTCTTCCGAATATATCTGGTGGATAATGCTAAACCTGTATCTTTACCAGTGCGCCACATGGCTCCTCGTGAGAGGAGGGAACTCCATAAGCAAGTAGGGGAGTTGCTTGAGAAGGGGTTCATAAGACGAAATATATCGGAGTGGGGTGCTCCAGTAGTTTTTGCTACGAAGGCGGATGGGTCCCTCAGACTTTGTGTAAACTATAGAGAACTCAACAAGCTCACAAAGACGAATAGACACCCATTGCCGAGGATTGATGATCTCTTTGATCAGTTGGTTGGCGCTTCAGTGTTTTCGCAGTTGGACTTGGCCACGGGGTTTCATCAGTTGAGGGTGGTTGAGGATAGCATAGACAAGACTGCCTTTAGGACTCCGGATGGTTTCTATGAGTGGCTGGTGATGCCATTTGGGTTGACAAACGCCCCTGCATACTTTGTTGATTTGATGAGTAGGGTGTTCAGGGAGTTCCTTAATAAGTTCGTGGTGGTCTTTGTGGATGACATCTTAGTATTTTCTAAGAGTGAAGAAGAGCATGCCCTACATCTTAGGGAAGTGTTGGAGACTCTTCGAGCGCATAGCCTTAAGGCTAAATTTTCTAAATGTCACTTCTGGAGGAAGGAAGTGCGGTTCTTGGGGCACGTGGTCTCCAAGGAAGGGATAGCTGTGGATCCCGCGAAGGTAGTATCAATTCAAGATTGGAACGCCCAAAGAATGCTACCGAGGTGAGGAGTTTCTTGGGTTTGGCTGGCTACTATAGGAAGTTTATCAAGGACTTTGCGAAGATATCAGCCCCATTAACTCGCTTGACGAAGAAGAATCTAGTCTTCGCATGGGACGTAGATTGTGATGATGCGTTCCGACGGTTAAAGAGAGCTTTAACCACAGCTCCAGTCTTAGTGTTGCCAGATGGGAGTAAGCCATTTGTTTTCTATACCGATGCTTGTGGGACTGGACTGGGCGCAGTCTTAATGCAAGAGGGAAGGGTAATAGCGTACGGTGGAAGGCAGTTGAGAAAGCATGAGAAAAATTACCCTACCCATGATTTGGAGTTGGCCGCTATTGTTTTTGCGCTTAAGATTTGGCGCCATTATCTTCTTGGTGAGAGATTCGAATTGTTCACTGACCACAAATCATTGAAGTACTTGTTTTCTCAGAAGGATTTGAACTTGAGACAGCAAAGGTGGATGGAGTTCTTAGCATCCTATGATTTCGAGATAGCGTATACCCCTGGCAAGGGTAACGTGGTGGCGGATGCCTTGAGTAGAAAAAGGTTGTCCTTGAGTCCATTGTTCGTGGAACGACGAAGCTTGGAATTTATCTCGATGTTTGATTTCGGACCTTCCGTTGACTATATACCCGGTTTGCTAGCATCCTTGGAGGTCAGACCTACTCTTTTGGGGCGGATTGGCGAGGCACAGCGGGACGACCCACAGTTGGTTGAGTTGGTAGAGAGGCTCATAAGGGGGGAGTCTTCCAGCTATTTGAGTAGGTACACCCTAGACGATAGGGGGTGCTTGCGTAGAGACGGTAGACTTTGTGTACCACAAGACGAGGGTTTGAGGAAGGCTATTCTTGATGATGCACACCGTTCTAGGATGACCATTCATCCCGGTGGGGACAAGATGTACCAAGACATGAAGCGAGTTTTCTTTTGGGCTGGTATGAAAAAGGATGTGGCCAAGTATGTCGCTAGATGCTTGGTGTGCCAACAGGTGAAAGCGGAGCAAAAGAAACCAGGTGGGTTGCTTCACCCATTGGAAGTTCCGCAATGGAAGTGGGATAGCGTCTCGATGGATTTTATTGACAGGTTACCCAGATCGAGAAAGGGTAATACGGGAATTTGGGTTGTGGTAGACAGACTTACTAATAGCGCCCATTTCGTACCTGTGAAGAGCAAGAGGACTGCTCCATGGCTAGCTTCAGTTTATCTTCGAGAGATAGTTCGATTGCATGGGGTACCCTCTAGCATAGTGAGTGATTGAGATCCTATCTTCACTAGCGAGTTTTGGAAGAGTTTGCAAGAAGCAGTGGGGACTCAGTTGTGTCTGAGCACCACATATCGTCCTCAGATGGACGGCCAAACCGAGAGGGTGAATCGTGTTCTGGAAGACCTTTTGAGGCTTTGTATCTTAGATTTTGGAGGTACATGGGAAGAGCATCTTCCATTGGTGGAGTTCGCATATAATAACAGCTTTCAGTCCGGTACTGGTATGGCTCCTTTCGAAGCTCTTTATGGAAGGCCTTGTCGATCACCTACATGTTGGTGGGAATCTACGGATAAGATCTTGCTTGGGCCCGATATGGTTAGAGAGACTTCGGAAAAGATTGATTTGATTCGAAGAAGGATGAAAGCAGCGCAGGATAGACAAAAATCTTATGCAGACAAGAGGAGGACGGATCTGGAGTTTGAGGTTGGGGACATGGTCTTTGTCAAAGTATCTCCATTACGGAATGTAGTTCGCTTTGGGTCCGTTGGGAAGTTAGCTCCAAGATTTGTTGGGCCGTTTCCTATTAAGGAAAGGTTTGGACGGATGGCATATAGAGTGGATTTACCCGAGAGACTTAGTGGGGTACATGACGTATTCCATGTGTCACATTTGAGGAAGTGCCTACATGAGACCGCAGAGGTGGTAGAGCCGAGCTAGCTAAAAGAAGTGGAGGTAGAGCATGATGCAACTATTCGACGAGCTCCTACCCGCATCCTTGGGTCAGAGATTAGGAAGTTGAGGAACAGAGAGGTGCGGCTAGTCAAAGTGCAATGGGGAGAAGATGAGAGCAATGCTACTTGGGAGACAGAAGCGAAGATGCGTTCATTATACCCATTCCTTTTTGAGGGTATGTCTTTTAACTTCTCCTTTATCGTTTGTCTAGTACTTATCTTATCTTTAGTATGTCCTCTCATCAGTACCTTTGACCTTTAGATAGGGTAAAACCTATGGTTGAAACATGTGTTTGAGACATGTTATGTTTGATGGATGCGTGTGGATGCAAGTGTTTGCTAGTGGTTGCTCGTGGATGCATATACACACACTCTAGGCACTAGATCGGCTCAATCACTTCATACTGCATATTGCATAAAATTGTGTGTAGGTAGCTATATTAATGGATGTATAATGGTTGTGCTATCATATGGATGATGCATTTTGGTGAATGATTGTGCACTCATGTACAAATAGTATGTGTCGATAAGGTTCTTTCGCATACATATTGGATGCATGGCACTATCATGGTTTGCATTAAGGAGGTCAACTGAATCAGTAGACCGCCTGATTTTGCATTAGACAGGGAACATATACACACACTCTTTGTATATGTTCATACAGCATTAGTAACTCTAAGGACAATGGATGCCAGTGTTTGATGGTTTAGTAGATGGTTGTTTGGTTGGTAGGATACGTTCTTCTTGACTTAGAGATTTCGGGGACGAAATCCTTTAAGTAGGGGAGAATGTAACACCCCGTATGTTGAATAACTTGCTATAATATAAAACAGGGAAGAATTAAATTTTAAAATCTGAATCAGGGGAAACAGGCTATGTCATTGCGTTCGTCTCGGAAAAATACGCGAAATAGAGTCCGAGTTTTCGAAAATTGGAGTCCGTATGACCCAGTTAAGGCCCAAAGAAGTTTTCAGAAAATTCAAAACAGATTTAAAAACGAAAATTTCACATTTCAGAAGTGGCGGGAAAATTCCCGCCAGACCCAGGGAGTCGACCTGGGGGTCGACTGGGGAGTCGACCTGCCCACCAGGTCGACTGGGGAGTCGACCCTAGTGTCGACCTGGGGGTCGACCTCCCTGGTCGAGCCCAGGTGACCTGGGTGCACCAGTTTGGCTTTTTGGCTGTGTTTTGGTGGCTAGGACCAGATCTGATGGCTCTAATCTGATTTAGGGTTAATCTAATGGCCTAAAACACCTAACTACTCTATAAATACACCCTAAGACTACCCTCATTCATACTAAAAATATATACAACACCGTTATGCCGTCAAAATGCAACTTGAAGGAGCCTCCATCAATCTAAAGAGGAAGATAGCTTCTCAAATCAATCTCTAATCAACTCTAGCAACTTAATCTTCTTCTTAGGAGTGCTAATCAACAAGTTGTGAGTTTTCTATAGCCTTAATGACCAATTGTTGAAATGATTATGATAGGATATAATGAGGTTATGGCTATGAATGTGGATCAATGCATGTTATGCAAGTTATATGCTATGTGTTAATGATGTTATGCATGTTATGCAAGTTATATGCTATGTGTTAATGATGTTATGCATGTTTTGCAAGTCATATGCTACATGTTCATGATATTATGCAAGTTATGCAAGTCATATGCTACATGTTCATGATGTTATGCAAGTTATGCAAGTCTTATGATATGTGTTTGTGATGTTATGCAAGTTATGCAAGTCATATGAGAAACATTGATCCATTATGACACCATGATATGCAAGTTTGGTGTATGATTATATGCTAGTTCATACATGATATGGTATGCAAGTTTGGTGTATGATTATATGCAAGTTCATATATGACATGTTATGCAAGTATGGTGTTTGATTATATGCAAGTAACATGTGCAAGTTCATATGTGATTCATGTAAGCTTGGATTGATTATTTATGCTAGCTGGGTTTGATGCTATATGCATGTTGACACCTTTAAACCCATGTTGATGCTAATGTTATGCAAGTTGAACCCATTATATTTGTGATGAATCTTCCCTTTTATGTCATGTTAGCGAATTACGTGGGGAACGATGGGGTTAATATACATGTTAATGAAATGGTGTGAAGTTGGTATGATTATGCATACCATAAATTGGACGGACATAATTGAGTCAATTATGTACATCGTTAAAATTGTAACTAATTAGGGAAAATTAATTCGGGGGTGATTAATTAGGTGTAATTAATCGACTAAGACACGAGGTTGGACCCTTTTGTAGCATAAGACTGCCCGGAACCGACCGGCAAATCCAGCGGCTACAAATGATTGGCCCAATGTGAGAGGTCTTAGGCACAAACTACATATGTGACAAGTGTAAAGACATGAGGTTAGACTCGGTTATGGCGTAAGGCTGCCCGGACCCAACCGGCAAATCCAACTGCCATAAAAGATAGTCTAATGTGAGAGGTCTTTACAACGGTTACGTTCTTAATCAATTAAGAAACACTTAACCAGATAAGCATGTAGTGGGCATGAGGGGTTAAGTGGGTGCCTTGGGTGGCATGTGGAAATCAAGTAAGTGCCTTGGGTGGCATGTGGAAATCTAGTGGGTTGCCATGGGTGGCAATAGAAAATACGATTAGAATACTTAACCAAGTGGAAACATGTAATTAAACATGATTAAAGGGTTAAGTGGGATGCACTAGAAATATTGACAAGCTTAGGTTGTAGCTTGTGGGGGGCCCATTTCAACCAGTAACCCATATGTATCTTATGGGGCTCGACCCATGTCGAGGACGGGACATGCGTACTGGGCTTGATTATAAGAGGCTAAAATGGGTTAGCGGTGGCAACGCAAGTCCAACGGGTTTCATATACGTGTGTGGACCCGGGCTGGTAGGTAAGACGTTGTTGCATCGTGTAGGTATAAGTCGTGCACCATTTGTTGTATCGGGTTGCCACTTTGGGGAGTGATACACCCCATTGTGTGGCCAGCACGGGTATCTACGGTAGGGAGCCGATCGCTTGGGAGTAGTGGGTACACCTAGTGGAGATAGGGGCAGACGGCACCTATGTAGTCAGCTAGGGGTACACGAAACTACTTGGTAAAGTTTCTAAGTCCTTGGGAGGGATCAACCTTTAAGTAGGAATGACTGGTGTGGTGCAGTTAGTAATTATCCTTGGGTGGGTAGATGCGTCTTTACCGTTATCCTAGTTCACCTTATGTCTAGTTGGCTACTTAGTGTAGTCATTTATCCCCAGTCATCCCGTGCCAAGTTTATATCATACCCTAATTACTTTAATGATTGTGTTGTTAAACTTATAGGGCTCACTCAGACTTATGTCTGACCCCGTTGTTTTTATCTTTTTCCCCCTCAGGACCTCAGGTTGGGCCTAGCACTAGTGGGCTTTTATCAGATTTCTTTATCTATCTTCTGGAGCTTGGACCGTGATGTAAAGCCCAGCTTATCTTTTCTTATATGGCTATTTTTTATGTAGTGGGATTATGTACTTATGTTTTTATCAGGATGGATATTTAGTACTTGACTCTTTATGGTGTTGTAACTAAACATGTTTACCTTCTGTTGCTATGAAATGATGTTTTAGATTTTCAAGTATTTATATCTGTCTTGTTGTAATTTTTTTGTTCTATACTCACTTAAAATGCTCCACCGAAGTTAAGGCATTCCCTTAGTGAGTGACCTTAGCGGGTGTGGGGTGTTACACTCCCCCTCCAGGTCGACCATAGGGTTGATCTACCCCCCAGGTCGACCATAGTGTCGAACCCCCCACCTTACAGGTCGACCTAGTCGGCCTGGTTTGACCCAGAACTCATTTTTGAAGCCTGAGACGTGTTTTGATGGTCCGGATTGATTCCAGGGTTAATCTAAGGGCCTAAACTAGTTGCTACACCTATAAAAACACCCTTAGACCTAACCTAATTCATATCAAATCATTCTTACGCCATTATGCTGCTAAAATACCTCTTGAACCCTGGCCGCCTCCCCCAAATTAAAGAACAAGCATTCAAACTCAATCCAATTCGAAGATTAAAGCTTGTACATTGATTCAAGACAATAAATCAACACTACTACAACGTTCTATGACAATTTCAATTCCTAATTCACTAGCCATGCTCTGTAAGTTCTAGTTGTTTTTAGATTTAAACATTTAATTATAATATGGACATGAAATAAAGTGGAATTAGATCTAAGTATGTTTATCAATTCAGATCTTTTTCGGTTGCTCCTTGAATCTTCTGGTTTGGGACTTGTCTATCTTTATTTTCATGACAAGTTTATGATCTATTCAACAGTTTTCTTGATTTGTGATGACGTTATCATCAAGTTGTAATATTTATGCCTATGATGATGTTTTCCTCTGATCTCATTTTTATTCAATTTCTATCTCCCCCAATTTATTTTCTTTTCATGAACCTTGGTCAATTTCGGACCTTGGCCTAAAGTCGCAATTTGCGTACGATATGTATACGGGGGAATTATGGGATTATTTCCTATATGAATATGATGTAATAATTGGCAACATGAAATTGGATATTATCATTGTATTTGCAAGTTTTGGCTTGATCTGTAAATTTTGGTATAATCTTGTTATGAACAAATTTGCATAAATATTATACATGGAATTTGGCACAAATAGGATCTATGTAATGTAACATGAGACTTGGTATATATAACATGTATGTAATTTGGCATGTAAATTAAACCACGAGTTCGAGTCTATGTAAATTAAATCAAAAGATTAGGCTTACGATTGGGCATACGTAGAATTGGGGATTTGAATATAAAAGCAATTGTAAATTTGATAATTGGCATAAATATGTATTATGAACTTGGGTAGTTGGCATGTGTTGTAATAAAAAGATTACAGTTTGGGATAACTACATCATGATTCATGATTTGGGTTTATTTAGGCATGATACATGCAATTTTGTCTAGAACTCGATATGGGTGAAATAGCATAAACTTGGCATACATGTAAATAGGCAAGAATTGGACATATGTAATCTTACTAGAATTGGGTATATATATCCATATATATATATAAATTGGCATGTAATTTTGGAACTTGGGCGTATGTTTATTAATATGTAAAGTTGGGAATTTGAAACATGAAAATGACTGTGTATTGGATAATTGACTTGAACATGAACAGGAACATATCTATATGTTAAACACGTGAACTGACATTGGGGTTTTGGGGGTAATACGACCATTAATGAACCTTTGACACGAGGTTAGACTCAGTTTGTGGTGTAAATCTGCCCGGAACCGCCCGACAAATCCAGTAGCCACAAAGTGTCAGTCTAGTGTGGGAGGTCAAAGGTCGAATTGTAGGCGCAATGATTTATGACACGAGGTTAGACTCAATTTGTGGTGTAAATCTGCCCGGAACCGCCCGGCAAATCCAGTGGCCACAAAGTGCACGGTCTAATGTGAGAGGTCATGATTCGTTCGTCATAATGAATGAATTAAGGAATACTAACCATAATAAGACGTGGGTATCGTTAGAGGGTTAGGTGGGATAACATGGAAATTTCACATGTAAGTGTAGTCCTAACCGGTATGAGTTAAGAACATGTAAAACTTACAAGTGTAGGCTTAACCAACGTAACAGTTAATCAGACCAATGGGTGGGTTAAGTAATATGACTAGACTCATGACACTTAACCAATATAACATGGCATGTGGCAGGGTTAAGTCAACTGGAACATATAGATAATACTTAACCAACTTTGCATGATACGTGGGCAGGTTAAGCCATGAATTACTTGAAATACTTAACCAATTTGACACGATGATTTGATAGGGTTAGGTCATGAACCACTTGAATATACTTAACCAATTTGACACGATGATTTGATAGGGTTAAGTCATGAACCGCTTGAATATAATTAACCAACTTGACAAATGATTCTTAGGGCTAAGTCATGAACTTGAATGACAACACTTAGCCAATTTGACATAACACGTTGGCGGGTTAAGTCATGAACTTGAATGACAACACTTAACCAACTAAACATGCTAGACCAATGGGGTTAAGTCTCGGATTTAAATGAAAACACTTAACCCACTGAACGGAAACCCTAGTTGCGCGGTCCTTTTCAGTAGTAACCCACTGGATGTATCACGGTACCTTGGAACTAGGCAGGGTGGGGCACGATTACTGGGCTGATTGTAAGCGAACAAAACAACGGCTGTGTGGGTGCGCCAGTGTAGGTTCTAACGGAGGGCGGGCGTGCACACACTCCAAAGCAGAAAAAGCAGGCATTGGGCACTAGTAGGTTTACACTGTGCGTGCTTGATTCGTGTCGATGGTTGGCACCATAGGGTTTGATACACTCTATGGTGGACCTAGCACAGGTAACTACATTTCGTAATTGGGCCGTATGACACAGACACATGAACAAGCTAGGACTTGTAGGGAGCTGATCGATTAATTGATTGTTACATGGAATTCATTAGGTACCGTAATCCCTAGTGGTCCTAGGTGGCATAAACCCTAAACGAATCTAAAAAACGTTCAATAGGTAGCATAATCCCTAGTGGTCCTAGGTGGCATAAATCCTAGTTGAACACGTGATAGTTCATGATAAGGAAACCTAGCCAGAACAAGGGTGGCAGTCCAAAAGATTTCAAGAATGGTGGCACTACGTTGAAGTAGTATAGAAATACGTGATGAAACCTGTACGATATACGGGAACGGACTGTACATATACGGAAAGGATTATACGGGTTAGGGTACTAGTACAGTTGGTGCATAGAATTTAGGAAACCAGAACAAGGGTGAAGCAGAGAAATCTTGCGATACTTGATAGAAATCTTGCGAAACTATACTTAGTTCATCTTGAATGGGAACCTTGCAATGTTATACATGACAGAAATTCTATGATGTTATTCTTAGTTATCGTGCCTGTAGCTTATCTTGTCATCATGCTTATGTTTACTTTCAGTTTATTCATGCCATGTTATCTTTACCTGGCTTTCTGCTGAAAGCGACTAGGACTTACTCAGTCTTTATGACTGACCCAGTTTGTTTCTCCTCTTTTTCTTTCGTTCCCCTCCCCCCCCCCCCCCCCCGGTTCGCAGGGTGGGAGTACAGCTTAGTTCGGATCTTACCAAGCTCCAAGGCTCTTTCATGTACTACTTGGATTTCTCTTGGCTATGGTTTGCTTTGCTGTTTTACTTGGGGAGTAATTTATAACTATGGTTTTATGCTTTTTTACTATTGCAAGACAGATTTCGATGTAATGGATTTAGTAGCATTTTGATGTAAAAGGCTTTGGACCTTTCTAGATTTTAAAGCAATGAAATTTGGTTCTTCTTCGGCTGTTTTATATGTTCTGTCTTGTAATATTTCTATGGATGTTTACCTAGATAATACTCCACCAAAGCTAGTGCATTCCCTTTGTGAGCGACCCGAGCGGAGGTGGGGTGTTACATTTGGTATCAGAGCAGAAGGTTACCAAACTGGGAAAAAGTTTATAAAACCTTTTGAAATTATTTTCAAAACCATTTACAAAGAAGCATTTTTCAAGAAAAATTCTGTTTTTAAAGGCATATTCCCCAAAGCCATATGCACTATCTTTTAATTCTTTCCTTGAGTCTCTTCTCTCTTTCTTTTTTAACCATTGTTTTGTAGGCGTACGACACATGTCGGAGGACCAAGGAATGCCCAACCTCCATCTGTAGCCGCAGTAGTTTTACTTGCGACTAATCTTATTTCAAGCTTTGTGGGGTTGCCGTGCGATGGGGGTAGCTTTTGACAAAATTGTCAACAAGTTATACAAGGATAGTAAGAACACGGATAAAGAACACAAGCCTAAGGATGAGAAACTTGTTGATAAGGCGTAATCCACGAAGGAGGAAAAGGTGAAAGGAAGAGGTCAAAGTAAAAGAATAATAAAACCCACGACAAGAAAGAACATTGTTGGTATGGTAAAAAGGGACAAGTAGTTAAGTATCATAGGACAAGAACAAGGGCAAAGAACAAGATCGTAGAGAGGGCAATTGTATGCTCTCACTACTAGTATACCAAAGAGAGGTGGTAACGTTTCTATTAAATGTTTAGCTTCTCTTTTCTATCATACCGTGGGAACTTTGTTTTTATACATTGCATCCTTTTAATTCTGCCTCGATAGTTGAGTCTCTGCACCTTAGTACTAGCGTAGTAGAGGATCCCATTTTTGTCTCAAATCCTGTTAGGGAATCGGCTTATTTATTCATGACTAGTTTGGGATTTGAGAATGTCTATGCTAAGTGTTGAGTTTATAAGTAAAGCTTATGTTTTTGGGCTATGGGTTGATTCTAGGGATGGAGCGGTTGTCCAGAAATGGTACCATTCTCGAGTATAAAAAGAGGGTAGTTAGACGCTTGACTTGCTTTGGTAATGCCCTCGAAGTCTAGTGTAACCCTTAGGGTTCTGCCATGTTTAGTTACCTAGAATCTCTTGATATATTTATCGATCCGCTCGAGTATTGTTCGCCACTAAGGCGGATGGTTCATTTCGCTTATGCATGAGTTATAGAAAATCACCTTAGCAAGTACACTTGGCATTTGTTTATTTTCAAGAGATAATTCATTTATGCAGAATACCTTCTAGTAAGTGAACAAGATCCAAGATTCACTAGTGAATTTTGGAGAGCTTGCGTGAAACCATGAGTACGCAGTTATGTTTAAGCCAAGTATACTAGAAGAAGAATAAGTAAAAGTGGAACGAGAGGCAATAGTGGAATGGGTTCCAACTCATATTTTGGAAACAAGAATTAAGAAACTACGAAATTATGAAGTTAAAGACGGACAAATCACAATGGAGTTAAGCTCAAGGAAATACGACTTAGAAGATTGAAGACTAGACACGCGCATCATATCTCTTTTAAGAGTATATCAATGATCCCTCTTTTCCTGTAGAGCTTACTTGTATGCTATCTTTTAAGTATAACCTCTCGGTCCTATTCTCAATCCTATTTCTGTTGCAAACCCCATAGGGAGTATGACTTATCTGTTAGTAATACATGTTGGGGCTTGAGGGTGTCCGTTGGGTTGACTAAACTTTTTGGGTTTTATAGGATATGGGCTGGTGCTTAGGAGGTTCTTCACCTATTCAGTATACATGTGACATAGATTTCCAGCTTTGACATTGCCTAAGGGGTACAAAGTTTTTACTTGCTTCTATCATTCGGCCATATCTTTAGGTAGGAATAATTGGGTGAAACATGTGTTTGAGACATGTTATGATTGACGGTTGCAAGTGGTCGCAAGTGGTTGCTCGTGGTTGCATAACACACATTAGGCACTAGATCAGCTCAGACACATTTTCATATTGCATATGCATGAGTGTTTATACTTGTTTATAGATGAGATTGAATGTGTTATCATGTGGATGTTGCATATGGATGTATGTTTGTGCACACATATAGTGTTTATGTGACTAGGACTATTTGCATACATGTTGGACTCATGGCACTTAACATATTTTCCTTTAAGAAGATCAATCAGGCCTGATCATTTGCAATAGATAAGGAACATATACACACACTTTCTACATATGTTCATACAGCATTAGAAATCTCTTAAGGACAATGGATGCCTGTTATTGATGATTGAATAGATGGATGATTGGGTGGTAGGGCACATTCTTCTTAACTTGAAGATTTCTGGGACGAAATCCTTTAAGGAGGGGAGAATGTAACAACCCGTATTTTTATAACATGTTAAAACAAGAAATCAAGGCAGAATTAAATTTTAAAATCAGAATCAGTAGAAACGTGTTATTCTATTGCGTTTGTCTCGAAATTTTACATGAAATAGAGTCCGAGTTTTCAAAAATCGGAGTCCGGATGAAGAAGTTATGGCCTATACAAGTTTCAGCAGTTTTCAGGCAACATTGGACCAGGGGGTCGATCATAGGGTCGACCCACCCCCCCCCCCCCCCCACGCCCCCAGGTCGACCATAGTGTCGACCCCCTACCTTACAGGTCAACCTGGTCGGCCTGGTTTGACCCAGAACTCATTTTTGAAGCCTGAGACGTGTTTTGATGGTTCAGATTGATTCTAGGGTAAATCTAAGGGCCTAAACTAGTTTATACACCTATAAAAACACCCTTAGACCTAACCTAATTCATATCAAATCATTCTTACACCATTATCCTGCTAAAATACCTCTTGAACCATGGTCGCCGCCCCCAAATTAAAGAACAAGCATTCAAACTCTGTCCAATTCGAAGATTAAAGCTTGTACATTGATTCAAGACAATAAATCAACACTACTACAACGTTCTATGACAATTTCTGTAACACCTTGTAATTCAGTTAATATTAATATTCACAAATTAAAGAATTACTAATCTCAGATGTGAGAATTATGGGAAACGGGTTGCGCCATTGTGTTCGTCTCGGAATTCTGGTTGAAATAGAGTCCGAGTTTGCGTGATTTGGACTTCGTATGAAGGAGATATGGCCATCGGAAGTTTTAAAAAATTCAAAATTCAAAATTCAAAATTCATAGTCAAACAGGCCAGGCGGGAAATTTCCCTCCCAGCACCCAGGTCGACCGGGGAGTCAACTGGGCAGTCGACACCCCTAGGACCAGGTCGACTGTGCAGTCGACTTGGGTGTCGACCTGGTCCAGTCGGCCAGGTTTTGGCTGAGCCCAATCTTGAGCAACTGATGTGTCTTTAGGGCTGAGTTGGCTAATTTGACGGTTCAGGTTAGTTCTGAGTTGATCTGACGGTCTAAATAAATCCTAAACTCTGTAAATACCGAGGTAGTCTCTCATTCTAAATTCACATGAAAAATAGAATAGCCGCCGTCATGCCATCGCCATGGAACTCAGTGTAGCCGCCGCTAACTAAGAAGGAAGAAAGCTAATCAAAACTCTAATTCTACTCAACTCTAAAGCAAATCAAGACTATCTTTCTTCTCTAATTGTGAGGATGATGATTTTAATGAGATTATTAGCAAACTAATTAGATTAAGTTGTGATATGGATTATAAGAGGATGATGTGAATTATTGATTATATATGTTGTAAATCTTATGCTATCATGTATGTTGTAAATCCTATGTTATGTGATGATGATATCCTATAAGTTGTAAATCATGCTATGATGATATTATATATGTTGCAAGTTTCTATGCTAAGTTGCGATGTTACAAAGTCATGATGTTATTATTTAGGTTATAGTTAGCTTATGCTTGATCAAATCATGATGTTGATTATATATATGTTTGGGCTATGATGATTCACATGATAAATCACATGTACCTATGCAAGTTTAGATTTATTAGTATGTATAATCTCACATATTGTATGACATCTATTTAGATCTAGAATTATGACATCTATTTAGGTCTAGAATTATGCTATGACATGTGAGAGTTCTATGTGTTAGATGCTACATCACACCATCATTATGTTTCATAAACCACATACGCAAGTTTATACATGAACTTGGGGTATGATCATATTATGTAATTTGTGACATTTAACCAAACAAGTTGACACCTTTAGATCCATGACATGTGTAGTTTTATGCAAGTTTCACCCCTATTATGATTAGATCTACTTTATTTGTTTATATGTTGTGATAATTTATCTTTGTGCTATGAGTTAGACTATTCGAGTCTAACGTATATTTTGCGTTGAACAAGCGAACATATAACGTGGGGTAGGGGTATTAAGGATTTATTATCGAGAAAATTAGACGCAATTGATATGATTTTGCATGCCATAAATGGATGGCCATAATTGAGTTAATTATGGACATCATTAAAATTGGAATCAATTAATAATTTGAATAGGGAAATTATTAAAACTAGGGTAAAAGATTATAAGTAATAATCAATGCTTAGGACACGAGGTTGGGCTCGTTTGTGACGTAAACCTGCCCGGACCCGACCGGCAAATCCAGTAGTCACAAATGTCAGCCCAATGTGAGAGGTCCTAGGCCCAAATTAAAGCATAACAGTTGTAAAGACACGAGGTTAGACTCTTTTATGGTTTAAGACTGCCCGGACCCGCCCGGCAAATCCAGCTGCCATAAATGCCAGTCTAATGTGAGAGGTCTTTATAAGGTTATGGCCTTAATGAATTAAGAAATACTTAACCAGATAAACATGTGAGTTAGGACATGGGGGTTAAGTAGGTGCCTTGGGTGGAATGAGGAATCTAGTGGTTGCCTTTAGTGGCATTCGAAATACGATTAGTAAGACTTAACCAAACACACATGTAAATGAACATGACTAAGAGGAGGGTTAAGTGGGATGTACTAGTGGGGACAAGCTTAGGTGGATAGCTTGTGGTAAATAGTGGGGGCCCATTTCAACCAGTAACCCAAACATACCTTTGTGGGCTCGACCAAAGTCGAGGACGGGACACGCATACTGGGCTTGACTATAAGAGGCCAAACGGGTTAGCAGTGGCAACGCAAGTCCAACGGGTTTCATATGCGAGTGTGGGCCTGGGTTGGTAGGTAAGACGTTGTTACATCGTGTAGGTATAAGCCGTGCATTCTTTAGTTGTATCAGGTTGCCACTTTAGGGGAGCGATACACCACATTGTGGGGCCAGCACGGGTACTTACGAGTAGGGAGCCGATCGAAAGGGGGTAGTGGGGTACACTTAGCGAAGATAGGGGCTGGCGGCACCTATGTAGTCAGCTAGGGGTACACGAAGCTATTTATATAATTTCTAAGTAAGTGGGATCAACTTTAGGGTGACTGGTGTGGTGCAGTGTAGTAATTATTCGTTAGTAATTAGGTGTGCCTTTAACGTTATCTTAATCTGCTCTTCCACACCCAATAGTTCATAGACATTTCCTTGTTTTCCAGCTTATGCATTAGTCTAGTTATTTTGATAATAGTATTGTTAGAATTATCATACTCACCAGACTTTATGTCTGACCCCCTCTATTTCTATCTTTTTCCCCCTCCAGGTCCTCAGGGTGGGCCCAGCTCTAGTGGAGCTTGATTGGATTTCTTTATTTCTCTTTTGGAAAGCTTGGACCGTTGAAGTAAAGTCTAGCTTGTTATCTTCTTTAATGGCTATTTATGTAATGGGATTATGTATTTTGTTTTATCAAGATGGATATTGTACTTGGCTCTGATTTATGGTTTTATGATGTAACAAACATGGTTAATTTCCGCTGCAATGAAATAAAGTTTTAGATTTCCAAGTACTACTTATTATCTGTCTTTTTGTAATTTTTCTGTTCTATATTCACTTAAAACCTCCATGAAAGTTAATGCATTCCTTTTGTGAGTGACATTAATGGACGTGGGGTGTTACACGTGGTATCAGAGCTTAAGTTTACCAGAACAGATAAAATTTTTAGAAAAACTATTTTTCTAAAATTTTTGGAAGAAATATTTTCAAAAACATGTCTTATCGAGTGATTTTAAGAGGAAAGTTTTTAAGAAAAACATAATCCCCAATAGCCATATCCTTATCTTTCGAATTCTCCTTGTTGAATCTTTCCTTTTTCGTTTCAGCATGGCTGAAGATTTGAACCATCCGGAGGGTGTGACGATACCAGGATGGTATAAGAGGTTATTAGAGGCTAGGGCCGCTGCGGGTCCAGCCAATGTTCCTCCACCACCTGTTGGACCCGCTCCTCCTCCTCCCCCTCCTCACGCTGATACTTTTGCAAAGACGTGCAAGGAATTTAAGGCTATGGGTGGAAAACCTTTTCAAGGGTCAAAAACATTTGTGGAAGCTAGAGAATGGCTTAAGGAGGTGGAAGAATTGCTAAAAATCTTTGAAGTGGAAGATGAGAGGAAAGCTCGTTTAGCAGCTTGGTTGATGAGGGGAGAGGCCTCGTTTTGGTGGGAGGTCACTAATGCGGAGCGTCCTGTTGACTCTTGGGCGGATTTCGGGCGTAGGTTTGAGGCGAAGTTTCTCTCAAGGGCAGAAGAGAATCTATATATGGAAAAGTTCTTGACATTAAAACAAGGAAGCTCATCAATGAAAGAATATGTCAACAAATTTAATCAGTTAGTAAGGTTTGGCTTGGACTTAGTGAACACGCCGGAGAAGAAGGCTCTGAGGTCCGTTAAAGGCTTGAATGAGCCGTTGCAGGGGTTGGCTATGACCCACATCCCTATGGGGGCCACCTTTGAGAAGCTAGTAGACATGGCACTCATGCACGAGGAGAAAGGCGCTAATGCTAATAAGGCACCCGAGAAGAAAGGGGATCAGAAGAAACCACAACAGCAAAACAAGAAGGGTGGTAAAGACAATAATGGCAAAGGAAAGAAAAGATGCTTTAACTATGGGACACCAGGTCATCTCAGCAAGGATTGCAGAAAGAAAAAGAAGACTGGCTGTTTTCACTGTGGTGAAGCGGGACATCTAGTGAAGGACTGCCCAAAGAAGGGGGAGAGGGCAGGGTCTACCTCGGGAGGACAGGAGCAGGCTCTTATGGCACCAGGGCAGGCAAGGGGACAAGTTCAGGCTCTCGCGGTCCCACCGCTGCAAGAACGAGGTAGAACCATTTATGTTGAAAGCTTAGTTTTTCTGTTTGATCATCCTGTCTGTACTTTATTCGATTCGGGCGCATCGCATTCGTTTATCTCTACATCATTAGTTGAATCACTGCACTTAAACACTAGTTTAGTAGAGGATCCCTTAGTTGTTTCGAATCCAATTAGGGGCTCAGCTTATTTGTCCATGATGTGTTTGGATTTGAAAATTTCTATACTTAGCATTGAGTTTAGATGTGATGCTTATGTTTTGGGCTTCACGGGCTATAGGCTAATTTTAGGAATGGATTGGTTATCCAAAAATGGGGTCGTTCTTGATTGTGAAAGGAGAGTAGTTAGGCTCATGACTCGCCTTGGTAACGCTCTCGAAATCTTTTGTAATCCCATAAATTCCGTTATGCTAAGCTATCTAGAATCGCTTGACGCGTCGGTGGAGAATCTACAATCTGTTAGAGTGGTCCGAGAATACTCGGATGTGTTTGAGGAGGTGAAGGGCTTGCCTCCGAAGCGGGAGATAGATTTTCGAATATATCTTGTGGATAATGCAAAACCAGTATCTTTTCCAGTACGGCACATGGCTCCTCGTGAAAGGAGGGAACTCAATAAGCAATTGAAGGAGTTGCTTGAGAAGGGGTTCATAAGACGAAGTATATCGGAGTGGGGTGCTCCAGTAGTATTTGCCACGAAGGCGGTTGGGTCCCTTAGACTTTGTGTGGACTATAGAGAACTTAATAAGCTTACTAAGAAAAACAAACACCCACTGCCGAGGATTGACGATCTCTTCGATCAGTTAGTTGGCGCCTCAGTGTTTTCGCAGTTGGACTTAGCCACTGGTTTCCATCAGTTGAGAGTGGCTGAGGATAGCATTGACAAGACTGCCTTTAGGACTCCGGACGGTTTCTATGAATGGCTAGTGATGCCCTTCGGTTTGACAAACGCCCCCGCATAATTTGTTGACTTGATGAGTAGGGTGTTTAGGGAGTACCTTAATAAATTCGTGGTGGTCTTTGTAGACGACATCTTGATCTTTTCTAAGAATGAAGAAGAGCATGCCCTACATCTTAGGGAAGTGTTGGAGACCCTACGAGCTCATAACCTTAAAGCTAAATTTTCTAAGTGTCACTTCTAGAGGAAGGAAGTACGATTCTTAGGGCATGTGGTTTCCAAAGAAGGGATAGCTGTGGATCCCGCGAAGGTAGTGGCCATCCAAGATTGGAAGGTTCCCAAAAATGCTACTGAAGTAAGAAGTTTCTTGGGGTTGACTGTCTACTATTGGAAGTTTATCAAAGACTTCGCAAAAATATCAGCTCCATTGACATGCCTGACGAAGAAGAACCTAGTTTTCACGTGGGACATAGATTATGATGATGCGTTCCAACGTTTAAAGAGAGCTTTGACCTCAGCTCCAGTCTTAGTGCTGCCAGACGGGAGTAAGCCATTTACTGTTTATACCGATGCTTGTGGGACCAGTCTAGGCGTAGTCTTAATGCAAGAGGGTAGGGTAATAGCCTATGGTGGAAGGCAGTTGAGGGTGCATGAGAAGAATTACCCCACGCATGACCTAGAGTTGGCCACAATTGTTTTTGCGCATAAGTCTTGGCGCTATTATCTTCTTGGCGAGAAATTCGAATTATTCACTGACCACAAATCTTTAAAATACTTATTCTCTCAGAAGGACTTGAATTTAAGATAGCAAAGGTGGATGGAATTCTTAGCGTCCTACGACTTCGAAATAGCATATACCCCTGGTAAGGGTAACGTGGTGGCAGACGCCTTAAGTAGGAAAAGGCTGTCCTTGAGTCCATTGTTTGTTGAACGGCGAAACTTAGAATTCATCTCTATGTTCGATTTTAGACCTTCCGTTGACTTTGTACCCGGTTTGCTAGCATCCTTGGAGGTCAGACCTACGCTTTTGGGACGGATTGGTGAGGCACAGCGAGACGACCCACAGTTGGTTGAGTTAGTAGAGAAGCTCAAAAGAGGGGAGTCATCAAGCCATCTCCGTAGGTATACCCTAGATGATAAGGGTTGGTTACGTAGGGATAGTAGACTTTGTGTACCACGAGACGAGGACTAGAGGAAGACTATTCTTGGTGATGCACATCGTTCGAAGATGACCTTTCATCCCGGCGGGGACAAGATGTACAATGTAACACCCCGTAATTCTGTAACACTAAGTTTCGCCAATCAAGAAAGATTTAAAAGTTGAAGTCAAAATCAAGGGTAACGGGCTGCGCCATTGCGTTCGTCTCGGAAAAATACGTGAAATAGAGTCCGAGTTTTCGAAAATCGGAGTCCGTATGACCAAGATATGGCCCGTCAAAGTTTTCAGAAAATTCCAAGTTCAAAACAGTTTAAAATAGAGTTAAATTCGAAATTCAAACGCGCAGGGGGCAGGGCGGGAAAATTCCCGCCCAGGTCAAGTCGACAGGGGTGTCGACAGCACAATCGACACTACCCCCACCCCCCCCCCCCCCCACCCCCGTATCGACTGCCCAGTCAACACAGGTGTCGACCTGCCCGCTTTTTCCAGCTTTCTGTAGCTGGTTCGTTCTGCTGTATTTGGTCACGTTTTCTGACCAGGTTCGTCCGCCTAGCACTATATAAGCAGCCCTGGTCTTCTTCTCTATTCACAATTCTTTTTCTACCCTTATGCTGCGAAGATTCTAGTTAGACATGGCTTCTTCTCCTCCTCTAAAATATATAAATAAATAAATAATATATATAAAATAAAACAAGACGAGGAGATGCTACTCAAAAGACTTTCAAGAAGAGGAGATTCAAGCTAGGATTCAAAAGGAGGTTCAAACGACTTCAACAAATTGTTTTCTACGAATCATAGCAATGCCATCTTTCTTTTCTAATCTAAATCTCTGTAAGTCAGTCATTTCTAGATTTGAACGTTTTTCTTTGTTCATGACATGAAATTAAAGGAATAAAAGAATATGCCAGTTCTCTTTCTTTCTATTCGAATATGTGCCTATCTCTTTGGACCTAATTAAGAACTATCATGATTCAAAGACAAATAAGACCGTGACTACGAAACTATGGACCTAAAAACCTTATGCCTATGACTATGAACATTTCCCTATGACTATGGACATTGCCTATGACAATGGACACTATCTATGACTATGAACATTGCCTATGATTGTGACTATGACTATGAGGATTACTTCCTTGACAAAACCTATGCCTTTGATTAACATAAACTATTGCCTATGACATAACAAGGACATCTGTGATTAAACCTCCATGATGCATGACTAGGAAAGTGTTGCTTAAATTCTGTGATTTTGAGATTAGGGCTAAACCCGATTATTTATTCTGCTTGTCCTTGGTTTTCTTTGGTTTTAGACTATGGGAATTTACCTATTAAGTTAGGTCTACCCATGTTCTTGAACCTACTCTGTCTATTATTGGTTTTAGACCTTGAGAATTTACCTATTAAGTTAGGTCTACCCATGTTCTTGAACCTACGTCGTTATTCAAAAACATTTTATGCCAGTTGTTATATCTATCCTTTTCATAACAATCTTTGGTTCATTCCCTATTTTCTGCGAATCTAGATTTATCTATAATCTAGATTGAATCACGATTATACGAACGGTGGGAATGCGATTTGGGGCAAAATATGAAATTTACTAAAACGTAGTTTAACTTGGAAATTGGCATAAATTGGGAACATGTATTATGGCATGTTTATAGAAATGCAAATTGGATAAATTTGACATGAATTATAAGATGTGTAATTTGAATCTTGTATTGACGTGTAAATCTAGAATTTACATGAATAGTGAACTAGAGTAATAAGTCTAGTTTGACGTGAATTAGAATGTTAATCAGAATTGGATTAGCTAATTTGGTTCGATAAGTATATTGGCATAAACTTGAAATTGGCCATAATTGGGGGTAATTGTCAGGATTAGCAGAATCATGGTTAGTGATACTTCATTTGGTATGGTTTACATACCAAAAAGCATAAACATGATATAGAAGGGAAAATAGGTCGTAAGAATAAATATTGACAATTTACATTAAAAGAGTAATTGGGAAATAAGTAAATTAGGATTAATTTACTTATAGAATTTGTCCTAAGTGATAAATGTAAATTTAGACAAATTAAAGATTTATTAACAACATTCTTTTAATGAAACACCAGAATGTTCTAGGGTGACTGAGAGGATAGTGTCTAGGCTTGGGTTTGGAAAATACAAGTTTCCTGCTCTCCCTGGCTATCCCTAACTAATCCGACGGATGGGATGGTTGCTTTCAAAACCTGAATTGAAAACTAATCAAAACCCTTTGAACTTAGAAAACACGAATATGCCTAACCCGAGGTTAGACTGAGTTGCGATGTAAACCTGTCCGGAACCAACCGGCACATCCAGTATTCGCAACAATATCTGTCTAATGTGAGTGGTCATGGCTTTAATTTATTTAGTTAAGGCTAGAACAAGAATGATAGGGTTAAATTAACTAAGACACTTAACCAACTCAACATGATAACAAGACTGGTAGGTGGGTTAGGTTCATACAGTTAAGCTAGAAAAGGAAGGTTAAGTCCATAAGAACACTTAACCAACTTAACACAGTTAAGCTAGAATGGAAGGGCTAAGTCCATAGAGACACTTAACCAAACTCAAGGTAGCAAAACGAGACTTGTAGGGGTTTAGTAAAGTTAATACACTTAGCCAAATTTATATGTTAATTAGGCTAGAGGGTGGGGTTAAGTAAGATTTAATACACTTAGCCAATTTGATATGTTAGCTGGGCTAGACCGTAGGGTTAAGTATACTTGAACACTTAACCATCAGATTTTGATAAAGGAACAGGGTTAAGTCTAAAACATGAAGGGATAATACTTAACCATTAATAACAGGTTAGTTAAAATAGACGGGCAAGGTTAAGTTAAAAAGGAACAATGAATCAATAGAGGGTGAAAGGGTAAGGTTAAGTAATAAGAAATACTTAACCAATATAACTTGGTTTGTGGTGGGGTTAAGTCAACATGAATTACTGATAACACTTAACCAGTATAACAGGTTGAATGAAGAGGGTTAAGTTGGCTTGAATTGACTAATGACACTTAACCAATCCAAATTGACGGGAAAGGGAACTAAGTAGTAATTCTTAGTATAACATGGGAAGGAGCGAATATCCGTCTGAATAGAGAGAAGGCTCCAACGAATTGGGTTACGAAGCCCAAGGCTTCGAGGGGACGTGAGGGTACTCTTGGTATCCCTCTTTGAGGCTGTAGATGATCTGCCTGGGCCCACAGAGGTTATGGTCTGCGTAGAAGAACCAGGGGTATGCCTTGGTTGCAATACATGGCAACCTAAAGACTAGGATGGACCGGCGTGATTCGGCAAGCAAACGGTAGCCCGGTGATAGCAACTCGTCGTCTACCATCCATCTTGAGTCAGTCGAGATACGTAAAGCGGAAAGGCGGAGAACTCCAAAAGACCATATACTTGCTATCTAGTTATGGTTGCGGATGGCCATAGGATAGTGGGGCACCGGGGGCCGGCGTATAGTTCTCATTTTACAAGGTATGCCTTTCATTAGTTGAGGAAGGGGTCAAGTGGGACCATAGCCACTAGAATAAAAACAGACCTTAGCATCTGCATCGGCAGAAATCTGAAAGCTCCCGACCAAGTTCTGTATTCCTTGATTCGCCTTGTCACAGGACTTGGACTGCACATTACAGGACATGTGCATCTAGACAAGCGATAACGATTCGCGATACATGCGTGGGGAAGTATAGAACATATACCACTCTAGGTAGTGTGTCCTAGACTTGGGGGCATCGTTCGACAGGTGGCGTAATCCCTAGTTGGACTAGGTGGCATAAACCCTGAACTCGAGAAGCGTTCAGCAGATAGCGTAAAACTCTAGTTAAATCTACAAAGCACTTGATAGAAAACCATAGATTTGATCTAGGTAATAAGTAATGAATGTATGCCGGAAGGCAATGGAAAATACAGGGATTGGGATCACGTTATCATTACTAGTTGGGACACTATATAGGTGGTGCAGAGATATAGAAACCAGTATAACAAGGAAATAGCGAAGCGGCGAAGTATTAGAGCGAAGCGGCAAAAGTATTAGAGCGTATCCAGTTTATCTTATCTTAGCATATCTTGTGATTACCATGTCCAATCATGTTGACCCTATCATCATGGTGTAATCTTGTATTCAGTTAATTCATGTCGTCTTGTTTTTCCATGTTCACATGTTAGAAGTTACTGAACTTACTCAGGCTTTATGTCTGACTCTATTTTTCTTTCGTCTTCTTTTCTTCCGTCCCCCCTCTCCCCTAGGTAGTAGAGGAGGGAGTAGTATAGCTCAGGTTAAGTTGGACTGTCACTCTTTCCCAGCTTGAAGATTTGTCGAAGTCTGCTTGGATTCTCTTATTAGATGCTATGGCTGGCTCTTGTTAAAATTGGGGAATATAAATGTTGTTTTATGCTTCTTTATTTTGTAAGACAGATGACACTCTGATATTGTAAAGAAATCTTTGTACAAACTATTTTATCAATAAAGCAAAGTTTTATTTTCCGCTGTTTAATTTCTGTCTGTCTTGTAATTTATCTGCATCTTTTACCCTAAATGCTCCACAGAACTTAGTGCATTCCCTTTGTGAGTGACACTAATAGATGTGGGGTTTTGTACGTGGTATCAGAGCTGAAGGTTACCGGATCAGATAAAAAATTTGAAAAATTATTTTCAAACGGTTTTAAAAGAAGCATTTTCAGAAGAAAAGTTTTGTTTTAAAAGCATATTCCCCAAAAGCCATACGCATTGTCTTCTCTTCCTCTGTTTGAATTCTTGTCTCCTTCTTTCTTGAGTCTCTGAGGCTCCTGGCTTTCTGGGAGGTAACCTCATCGATGGGCGAAGCAGTGCCCGACTTCCATCTATAACCGTGGTAGTTTCACCTGCGGTTAGTTTTCTTCCAAGCTTAGTAGGATTTTCCGTACGATGGAGGCAGCTTTCGATGGATTGTCAACATGACTACACATAGAAAGGGATGGGGAGTTTAGCTAAGGAGCACAACCTAAGGATGAGGAAATCATGGATGTAGATTTAGCTCACGAAGGAGAAAGAAATCATAAAACCTAAGACAAGAGGAAGTATCTTTGCTAGGGTATGATAGGGCATATAATTAGCGACAAGGGCAAGAATGAGGAACAAGATTTTCAGAAGGGCAAGTAAATACTTTCACCACCAAGCGTACCTAGGAGAAAGGTAGTAAAGTTATGTTGGCCGAGTCTAGTTGTGTTGTTCGTACTCTTTACTTTGGATTTAGCACTTCGCATTTGTTTATATCCACTTCCCTAGTTGAGTCTCTGCACCATAGCACTTGCATAGTAGAAAGATCCCACTAGAGTCTCAAATCCGATTGGTGGTTCGACCAGTCTATTTTTATTAGGGATTTGAGGATAGCTATCGAGTTTGCTTATATCATCTCACGTAGGTCGTCTAAATTCGAAGGAGATATTCCTTGGATGCTTGCCTAATATTGGTTTAGGCCTTTGGGGCTTGTACTTGAGGAATGTCGAGTTCGACTAAGGTGGTTTGCGTGAGAAATGAATAGTTGTGGCAGGCACTCTAGAAAGTACGTAGTGACCTTTTACCCTCATAGTTATAGCGTGATGGATAAGCTAAGAGGAGAGACCTCTAATCATCTTAGTACATACACTTGGTATCATAGTTGACGTCTTTTTACTTTAGAGATGGAGGCCAGAAACTTCACAATCGTGAAGTTAAATTAGTTAAGATACAGTGGAGTAAAGCTCAAGAAGGCTAGATACTGGCATCATACCCTTTTTCCTTGGGTTCACCCTTGATTTCTTTTGTTTGTAGGAGCTTTACGCATAATTGTTTCTCCCTTTCCAAAGTATATCCTCTAGGACGTATCATCAATCCTTAGGTAGAAGCCAATGGATGTAAACATGTATTTGAAACATGTTATGGTTGAATGGTTGCAATTGGTTGCAAGTGGTTGCTCGTGAATGCATATGTATACGTATTAGGCACCAGATCAAGTTCGGACGCTTTCATAATGCATTTACAGATATGTATTTGTTTGTAAGTTGAACTTGATATGTTATCATATGGATGTTGCATATGGATGAATGGCTGTGCACGCATGTAGTATTTACATCATTAGGGATGCTTGCATACATGATTGGACGCATGGCACTGACATGATTCGCATTAAGGAGGTCAACTGAATCAGTAGACCGCCTGATTTTGCATTAGACAAAGACATATACACACACTATGCATATGAACATGTAGGCATTAGAAATCTTTTAAGGACAATGGATGCTTGTAACTGAATGGTTGAGTAGATGGGTGATTGGATGGTAGGACACATTCTTCCTAACTTGTAAATTTGAGGGACGAAATCCTTTTAAGTGGGGGAGAATGTAACACCCCGTAATTCTGTAACACTAAGATTCGCAAATCAAGGAAGAATTAAAAGTTAAATCAAAATCAAGGGAAACGGGCTGCGCCATTGCGTTCGTCTCGAAAAATTACGCGAAATAGAGTCCGAGTTTTCAAAAATCGGAGTCCGTATCACCAAGATATGGCCCGTCAAAGTTTTCAGAAAATTCCAAGTTCAAAACAGTTTAAAATAGAGTTAAATTCGAAATTCAAACGCGCAGGGGGCAGGGCGGGAAAATTCCCGCCCAGGTCAAGTCGAAACGGGTGTCGACTGCACAGTCGATACCCTCTTCCCCCGTGTCGACTGCCCAGTCGACACGGGTGTCGACCTGCCCGCTTTTTCCAGCTTTCTGTAGCTGGTTCGTTCTGCTGTATTTGGTCACGTTTTCTGACCAGGTTCGTCCGCCTAGCACTATATAAGCAGCCCTGGTCTTCTTCTCTATTCACAATTCTTTTTCTACCCTTATGCTGCGAAGATTCTAGTTAGACATGGCTTCTTCTCCTCCCCTAAAATATATAAATAAATAAATAATATATATAAAATAAAACAAGAAGAGGAGATGCTGCTCAAAAAACTTTCAAGAAGAAGAGATTCAAGCTAGGATTCAAAAGGAGGTTCAAACGACTTCAACAAATGATTTTCTATGAATCATAGCAATGCCATCTTTCTTTTCTAATCTAAATCTCTGTAAGTCAGTTATCTCTAGATTTGAATGTTTTTCTTTGTTCATGACATGAAATTAAAGGAATAAAATAATATGCCAATTCTCTTTCTTTCTATTCGAATCTGTGCCTATCTCTTTGGACCTAATTAAGAACTGTCATGATTCAAAGACAAATAAGACCATGACTATGAAACTATGGACCTAAAAAGCATATGCCTTTGACTATGAACATTTGCCTATGACTATGGACATTGCCTATGACTATAGACACTATCTATGACTATGAACATTGCCTATGATTGTGACTATGACTATGAGGATTACATCCTTGACAAAACCTATGCCTTTGATTAACATAGACTATTTCCTATGACATAACAAGGACATCTGTGATTAAACCTCCATGATTCATGACTAGGAAAGTGTTGCTTAAGTTCTGTGATTTTGAGATTAGGGCTAAACCCGATTATTTATTCTGCTTGTCCTTGGTTTTCTTTGGTTTTAGACTATGGTAATTTACCTATTAAGTTAGGTCTACCCATGTTCTTGAACCTACTCTGTCTATTCTTGGTTTTAGACCTTGGGAATTTACCTATTAAGTTAGGTCTACCCATGTTCTTGAACCTATGTCGTTATTCAAAACCATTTTATGCTAGTTGTTATATCTATCCTTTTCATAGCAATCTTTGGTTCATTCCCTATTTTCTGCGAATCTAGATTTATCTATAATCTAGATTGAATCACGATTATACGAACGGTGGGAATGCGATTTGGGGCAAAATATGAAATTTACTAAAACGTAGTTTAACTCGGAAATTGGCATAAATTGGGAACATGTATTATGGCATGTTCATAGAAATGCAAACTGGATAAATTTGACATGAATTATAAGATGCGTAATTTGAATCTTGTATTGACGTGTAAATCTAGCATTTACATGAATAGTGAACTAGAGTAATAAGTCTAGTTTGACGTGAATTAGAATGTTAATCAGAATTGGATTAGCTAATTTGGCTCGATAAGTATATTGGCATAAACTTGAAATTGGCCATAATTGGGGGTAATTGTCAGGATTAGCAGAATCATGGTTAGTGACACTTCATTTGGTATGGTTTACATACCAAAAAGCATAAATATGATATAGAAGGGAAAATAGGCCGTAAGAATAAATATTGACAATTTACATTAAAAGAGTAATTGGGAAATAAGTAAATTAGGATTAATTTACTTATAGAATTTGACCAAAGTGAGAAATGTAAATTTAGACAAATTAAAGATTTATTAACAACATCTCTTTTAATGAAACACCAGAAAGTTCTAGGGTGACAGAGAGGATAGAGTCTAGGCTTGTGTTTGGAAAATACAAGTTTCCTGCTCTCCCTAACCGATCCGACGGACGGGATGGTTGCTTTCAAAACCTGAATTGAAAACTAATCAAAACCCTTTGAACTTAGAAAACACTAATATGCCTAACCCGAGGTTAGACTGAGTTGCGATGTAAACCTGCCCGGAACCAACCGACACATCCAGTATTCACAACAATATCTGTCTAATGTGAGTGGTCGTGGCTTTAATTTATATAGTTAAGGCTAGAACAAGAATGATAGGGTTAAGTTAACTAAGACACTTAACCAACTCAACATGATAACATGACTGGTAGGTGGGTTAGGTTCATACAGTTAAGCTAGAAAGGGAGGGTTAAGTCCATAAGAACACTTAACCAACTTAACACAGTTAAGCTAGAATTGGAGGGCTAAGTCCATAGAGACACTTAACCAAACTCAAGGTAGCAAAACGATACTTGTAGGTGTAAAGTAAAGTTAATACACTTAGCCAAATTTATATGTTAACTAGGCTAGAGGTTGGGGTTAAGTAAGATTTAATACACTTAGCCAATTTGATATGTTAGCTGGGCTAGACCGTAGGGTTAAGTAAACTTGAACACTTAACCATCAGATTTTGATAAAGGAATAGGGTTAAGTCTAAAACATGAAGGAATAATACTTAACCGTTAATAACAGGTTAGTTAAAACAGACGGGCAAGGTTAAGTTAAAAAGGAACACTGAATCAATACAGGGTGAATGGGTAAGGTTAAGTAATAAGAAATACTTAACCAATATAACTTGGTTTGTGGTGGGGTTAAGTCAACATGAATTACTGATAACACTTAACCAGTATAACAGGATGAATGAAGAGGGTTAAGTTGGCTTGAATTGACTAATTACACTTAACCAATCCAAATTGACGGGAAAGGGAACTAAGTAGTAATTCTTAGTATAACACGGGAAGGAGCGAATGTCCGTCTGAATAGAGAGAAGGCTCCAACGAATTGGGTTACAAAGCCCGAGGCTTCGAGAGGACGTGAGGGTACTCTTGGTATCCCTCTGTGAGGCTGTAGATGATCCGCCTGGGCCCACAGAGGTTAAGGTCTGCGTAGAAGAACCAGGGGTATGCCTTGGTTGCAATACATGGCAACCTAAAGACTAGGATGGACCGGTGTGATTCGGCGAGCAAACGGTAGCCCTGTGATAGCAACTCGTCGTCTACCATCCATCTTGAGTCAGTCGAGATACGTAAAGCGGAAAGCGGGAGAACTCCAAAAGACCATATACTTGCTATCTAGTTATGGTTGCGGATGGCCATAGGATAGTGGGGCACCGGGGGCCGGCGTATAGTTCTCATTTTACAAGGTATGCCTTTCATTAGTTGAGGGAGGGGTCAAGTGGGACCATAGCCACTGGAATAAAAACAGACCTTAGCATCTGCATTGGCAGATATCTTAAAGCTCCCGACCGAGTTCTGTATTCCTTGATTTGCCCTGTCACAGGACTCGGACCGCACATTACAGGACATGTGCATCTAGACAAGCGATAACGATTCGCGATACATGCGTGGGGAAGTATAGGAACATATACCACTCTAGGTAGTGTGTCCTAGACTTGGGGGCATCGTTCGACAGGTGGCGTAATCCCTAGTTGGACTAGGTGGCATAAACCCTGAACTCGAGAAGCGTTCAGCAGATAGCGTAAAACTCTAGTTAAATCTAGAAAGCACTTGATAGAAAACCCTAGATTTGATCTAGGTAATAAGTAATGAATGTATGCCGGAAGGCAATGGAAAATACAGGGATTGGGATCACGTTATCATTACTAGTTGGGACACTAGATAGGTGGTGCAGAGATATAGAAACCAGTATAACAAGGAAATAGCGAAGCAGCGAAGTATTAGAGCGAAGCGGCGAAAGTATTAGAGCGTATCCAATTTATCTTATCTTGGCATATCTTGTGATTACCTTATCCAATCATGTTGACCCTATCATCATGGTGTAATCTTGTATTCAGTTAATTCATGTCGTCATGTTTTTCCATGTTCACATGCTAGAAGTTACTGAACTTACTCAGGCTTTATGTCTGACTCTGTTTTTCTTCCGTCTTCTTTTCTTCCGTTCCCCCCCCCCCAAGGTAGTAGAGGAGGGAGTAGTATAGCTCAGGTTAAGTTGGACTGTCACTCTTTCCCAGCTTGAAGATTTGTCGAAGTCTGCTTGGATTCTCTTATCAGATGCTATGGCTGGCTCTTGTTAAAATTGGGGAATATAAATGTTGTTTTATGCTTCTTTATTTTGTAAGACAGATGACACTCTGATATTGTAAAGAAATCTTTGTACAAACTATTTTATCAATAAAGCAAAGTTTTATTTTCCGCTGTTTAATTTCTGTCTGTCTTGTAATTTATCTGCATCTTTTACCCTAAATGCTCCACAGAACTTAGTGCATTCCCTTTGTGAGTGACACTAACGGATGTGGGGTGTTATATACAAAGACATGAATCGAGTTTTATTTTGGGCCGGTATGAAGAGGGATGTGGCCGAGCATGTTGCTAGATGCTTGGTGTGCCAACAAGTAAAAGCGGAACAAAAGAAACCCGGTGGGTTGCTTCACCCATTGGAGGTTCCACTATGGAAATGGGAGAGTGTCTCGATGGACTTTGTGGATGGATTACCAAGATCAAGGAAGGGTAATACGGGGATTTGGGTTTTAGTAGATAGACTTACTAAAAGTGCCCATTTCATTCCCGTGAAGAGTAAGAGGACTGCTCCATGGTTAGCTTCTGTATACGTCCAAGAGATAGTTCGTTTGCATGGGGTTCCTTCTAGCATAGTAAGCGACTGTGATCCTATCTTCAGTAGCGAATTTTGGAGGAGCTTACAAGAAGTGGTAGGGACTCGGTTATGTTTGAGCACCGCGTATCATCCTCAGACGGACGGCCCGACTGAGAGGGTGAATCGCATTCTAGAGGATCTTTTGAGGCTACGTATCCTATACTTTGGGGGTACATGGGAAGAGCATCTTCCGTTGGTAGAGTTCGCATATAATAACAGCTTTCAGTCTAGCATTGGCATGGCACCTTTCGAAGCTCTTTGTGGACGACCTTGTCGTTCACCTACATGTTGGTGGGAATCTACGGATAAGACCTTACTTGGGCCCGATATGATTAGGGAGACTTTGGAGAAGATCGATTTGATTCGAAGAAGGATGAAGACAGCGCAAGATAGGCAGAAATATTATGCGGATAAGAGGAGGACAGATCTTGAGTTTGATGTTGGGGACATGGTCTTTATCAAAGTGTCTCCATTACGGAACGTTGTTTGCTTTGGGTCCGTTGGGAAATTAGCACCAAGGTTCGTAGGGTCATTTCCTATTAAGGAGAAGATTGGACAGATGGCGTATAGAGTGGAGTTGCCTGAGAGACTTAGTAGTGTACACGACGTATTCCATGTATCACATTTGAGGAAGTGCCTACATGAGACCGTGGAGGTGGTAGAGCCGAACTTGCTTAGAGAGGTGGAGATAGAGCGTGATGCAACGATTCGACGAGCTCCTACGCGCATTCTTGGGTCAGAGATCAAGAAGTTGAGGAATCGAGAGGTCAGACTAGTCAAAGTGCAATGGGGAGATGATGAGAGCAACGCTACTTGGGAGACAGAAGAGAAGATGCATTCATTGTACCCTTTTCTTTTTGAGGGTATGTCCTTTAATTTCTCCTTTATCGCTTATCTTGTACTTATCTTACCTTTAGAGTATCCTCTCGCTAGTATCCTTGACCTTTAGATAGGGTAATCCTATGATTGAAACATGTGTTTGAGACATGTTATGTATGATGGATGCCTATGGACGCAAGTGTTTTCTAGTGGTTGCTCATGGATGCATATACACACACTTTAGGCACTAGATCGGCTCAGTCACTTCATATTGCATATTGCATATAAATGTGTGTACATAGTTAAGTTAATGGATGTATAATGGTTGTGCTATCATATGGATACCGCATTTTGGTGAATGTTTGTGCACACATGTAGCAATAATATGTATCGATAAGGTTCTATCGCATACATAATGGACGCATGGCACTATCATGGTTTGCATTAAGGTGGTCAACTGAATCAGTGGACCGCCTGATTTTGCATTAGATATGGACATATACACACACTGTGCATTTAAACATGAAAGCATTAGAAGTCTATAAGGAAAATGGATGCCTATGTTTGATAATTGAGTAGATGGACGATTGGATGTTAGGATATACATTCTTCTTGACTTGAAGATTTCGGGGTCGAAATCCTTTAAGGAGGGGAGAATGTAACACCCCGTAATTCTGTTAATATTAATATTCACAAATTTAAAAATTACTAATCTCAGACATGAGAATTGTGGGAAACGGGTTGCGCCATTATGTTCTTCTCGGAATTCTTGTTGAAATAGAGTCCGAGTTTGCGTGATTTGGACTTCGTATGAAGGAGAAATGGCCATCGGAAGTTTCATAAAATTCAAAATTCGAAGTCAAACAGGCCAGGCGGGAAATTTCCCGCCCACCACCCAGGTCGACTAGGCAATCGACACCCCGAGGACTAGGTCGACTGCGCAGTCGACTTGGGTATCGACCTGGTCCAGTCAGCCGGGTTTTGGCTTAGCCCAATCTTGAGATGTTGACGTGTCTTTACGGCTGAGTTGGCTAATTTGACGGTTCAGGTTAGTTGTTAGTTGATCTGACGGTCTAAATAAATCCTAAACTCTATATATACCTAGGTAGTCTCTCACTCTAAATTCACATGAAAAATGGAATAGCCGCCTTCATGCCATCGCCATGGAACTCAGTGCAGCCGCCGCCAACTAAGAAGGAAGAAAGCTAATCAAAACTCTAATTCTACTCAACTCTAAAGCAAATCAAGACTCTCTTTCTTTTCTAATTGTGAGTATGATGATTTTAAAAAGATTATTAGGAAACTAATTAGATTAAGTTGCGATATGGATTATAAGAGGATGATGTGAATTATTGATTATATATGTTGTAAATCTTATGCTATCATGTATGTTTTAAATCCTATGTTATGTGATGATGATATCCTATATGTTGTAAATCATGCTGTGATGATATTATATATGTTGCAAGTTTCTATGCTAAGTTGCGATGTTATAAAGTCATGATGTTATTATTTAGGTTATAGTTAGCTTATTCTTGATCAAATCATGAGTTTGATTATGTATATGTTTGGGCTATGATGATTCACATGATAAATCACATGTACCTATGCAAGTTTAGATTTATTAGTATGTATAATCTCACGTATTGTATGACATCTATTTAAATCTAGAATTATGACATCTATTTAAGTCTAGAATTATGCTATGACATGTGAGAGTTCTATGTGTTAGATGCTAGTCACACCATCATTATGTTGTATAAACCACATATGCAAGTTTATACATGAACTTGGGGTATGATCATATTATGTAATTTGTGACATTTAACCAAACAAGTTGACACCTTTAGATCCATGACATGTGTAGTTTTATGCAAGTTTCACCCCTATTATGATTAGATCTACTTTATTTGTTTATATGTTGTGATAATTTATCTTTGTGCTATGAGTTAGACTATTCGAGTCTATCGTATATTTTCCGTTGAACAAGCGAATATATAACGTGGGGTAGGGGTAATATTAAGGATTTAATATCGAGAAAATTGTATGCAATTGATATGATTTTGCATGCCATAAATGGATGGCCATAATTGAGTCAATTATGGACATCGTTAAAATTGGAATTAATTAATAATTTGAATAGGGAAATTATTAAAACTGGGGTAAAAGATTATAAGTAATAATCAATGCTTAGGATACGAGGTTAGACTCATTTGTGACGTAAACCTCCACGGACCTGACCGGCAAATCCAGTATTAACAAATGTCAGCCCAATGTGAGAGGTCCTAGGCCCAAATTAAAGGATAACAGTTGTAAAGACACGAGGTTAGACTCTTTTATGGTTTAAGACTGCCCGGACCCGCCCGGCAAATCCAGCTGCCATAAATGTCAGTCTAATGTGAGAGGTCTTTATAAAGTTATGGCCTTAATGAATTAAGAAATACTTAACCAGATAAACATGTGAGGTGGGACAGGGGGGTTAAGTAGGTGCATTGGGTGGCATGAGGAATCTAGTGGTTGCCTTTAGTGGCATTCGAAATACGATTAGTAAGACTTAACAAAACAGACATGTAAATGAACTGAGTAAGAAGAGGGTTAAGTGGGATGTACTAGTGGGGACAAGCTTAGGTGGATAGCTTGTGGTAAATAGTGGGGGCCCATTTCAACCAGTAACCCAAACGTATCTTTGTGGACTCAACCCAAGTTGAGGACGGGACACGCATACTGGCCTTGACTATAAGAGGCCAAACGGGTTAGCGGTGGCAACGCAAGTCCAACGGGTTTCATATGCGTGTGTGGACCCAGGCTGGTAGGTAAGACGTTGTTGCATCGTGTAGGTATAAGCCGTGCATTCTTTAGTTGTATCGGGTTGCCACTTTAGGGGAGTGATACACCCCACTGTGGGGCTAGCACGGGTATCTACGAGTAGGGAGATGATCGAAAGGGGGTAGTGGGGTACACCTAGCGGAGACAGGGGCAGGCGGCACCTATGTAGTCAGCTAGGGGTACACGAAGCTATTTATATAATTTCTAAGTGAAGCAAGTGGGATCAACCTTTAGGGTGACTGGTGTGGTGCAGTGTAGTAATTATTCGTTAGTAATTAGGTGTGCCTTTAACGTTATCTTAATCTTCTCTTCCATACCCAATAGTTCATAAACATTTCCTTGTTTTCCAGCTTATGCCTTAGTCTAGTTATTTTGATAATAGTATTGTTAGAATTATCATACTCGCCAGACTTTATGTCTGGCCCCCTCTATTTCTATCTTTTTTCCCCTCCAGGTCCTCAGGGTGGGCCCAGCTCTAGTGGAGCTTGATTGGATTGCTTTATCTCTCTTTTGGAAAGCTTGGACCGTTGAGGTAAAGTGCAGCTTGTTATCTTCTTTAATGGCTATTTATGTAATGGGATTATGTATTTTGTTTTATCAAGATGGATATTGTACTTGACTCTGATTTACGGTTTTATGATGTAACAAACATGTTTAATTTTCGCTGCAATGAAATAAAGTTTTAGATTTCCAAGTACTACTTATTATCTGTCTTGTTGTAATTTTTCTGTTCTATATTCACTTAAAACCTCCATGGAAGTTAATGCATTCCCTTTGTGAGTGACATTAATGGACATGGGGTGTTACAATTTCAGTTCCTAATTCACTAGCCATCCTCTTTAAGTTCCAGGTTTTTTTAGATTTAAACATTTAATTATAATATGGACATGAAATAAAGTGGAATTGGATCTAAGTATGTTTATCAATCCTGATCTATTTATCAATTCTGATCTATTTCTGTCGCTCCTTGAATCTTCTGTTTTGGGACTTGTCTATCTTTATGTTCATGACAAGTTTATGATCTATTCAGCAGTTTTCTTGATTTGTGATGACGTTATCATCAAGTTGTAATATTTATGCCTATGATGATGTTTTCCTCTGATCTCATTTTTATTTGATTTCTATCTCCCCCAATTTATTTTCTTTTCATGAACCTTGGCCAATTTCGGACCTTGGCCTAAATCGTGATTTGCGTACGATATCTATACGGGGGAATTATGGGATTATTGCCTATATGAATGTGATGTAATAATTGGCAACATGAAATTGGATATTATCATTGTATTTTCAAGTTTGGGCTTGATCTATAAATTTTGGCATAATCTTGTTATGAACAAATTTGCATAAATATTATACATGGAATTTGGCACAAATAGGATCTATGTAATGTAACATGAGACTTGGTATATATAACATGTATGTAATTTTTCATGTAAATTAAACCATGAGTTCGAGCCTATGTAAATTAAATCAAAAGATTAGGCTTACGATTGGGCATACGTAGAATTGGGGATTTGAATATAAAAGCGATTGTAAATTTGATAATTGGCATAAATATGTATTATGAACTTGGGTAGTTGGCATGTGTTGTAATAAAAAGATTACAGTTTGGGATAACTACATCATGATTCATGATTTGGGTTTATTTGGGCATGATACATGCAATTTTGGCTAGAACTCGATATGGGTGAAATAGCATAAACTTGGCATACATGTAAATAGGCAAGAATTGGACATATGTAATCTAACTAGAATTGGGTATATATATCCATATATATATATATATATATATATAAATTAGCATGTAATTTTGGAACTTGGGCGTATGTTTATTAATATGTAAAGTTGGGAATTTGAAACATGAAAATGACTGTGTATTGGATAATTGACTTGAACACGAACAGGAACATTTCTATATGTTAAACACGTGAAATGACATTGGGGTTTTGGGGGTAGTACGACCATTGATGAACCTTTGACACAAGGTTAGACTCAGTTTGTGGTGTAAATCTGCCCGGAACCGCCCGGCAAATCCAGTAGCCAAAAAGTGTCAGTCTAAAGTGAGAGGTCAACGGTCGAATTGTAGGCATAACGATCAATGACACAAGGTTGGACTCAGTTTGTGGTGTAAATCTGCCTGGAACCGCCCGACAAATCCAGTGGCCACAAATTGCACGGTCTAATGTGAGAGGTCATGATTCGTTCGTCATAATGAATGAATTAAGGAATACTAACCATAATAAGACGTGGGTATGGTTAGAGGGTTAGGTGGGATAACATGGAAATTTGACATGTAAGTGTGGACCTAACCGGTATGAGTTAAGAACATGTAAAACCTACAAGTGTAGGCTTAACCAACGTAACAGTTAATCAGACAAATGGGTGGGTTAAGTAATATGACTGGCTCATGACACTTAACCAATATAACATGACACGCGGCAGGGTTAAGTCAACTGGAACATATAGGTAATACTTAACCAACTTTGCATGATACGTGGGCGGGTTAGGCCATGAATTACTTGAAATACTTAACCAATTTGACATGATGATTTGATAGGGTTAAGTCATGAACCACTTGAATATACTTAACCAATTTGACACGATGATTTGATAGCGTTAAGTCATGAACCGCTTGAATATACTTAACCAATTTAACATGATGATTTGATAGGGTTAAGTCATGAACCGCTTGAATATACTTAACTAACTTGAGAGATGATTCGTAGGGCTAAGTCATGAACTTGAACGACAACACTTAGCCAATTTGACATAACACGTAGGCGGGTTAAGTCACGAACTTGAATGACAACACTTAACCAACTTGACATGCTAGATCGATGGGGTTAAGTCTCGAATTTAAATGACAATACTTAACCCACTGAATGGAAACCCTAGTTGCGCGGTCCTTTTCAGCAGTAACCCACTAGATGTATCACGGTACCCTGGAACTAGGCAGGGTTGGGCACGATTACTGGGATGATTGTAAGCAACCAGAGCGAAGGCTGTGTGGGTGCACCAGTGTAGGTTCTAACGGAGTGCGGGCGTGCACAAACTCCAGAGCAGAAAAAGCAGGCATTGGGCACCAGTAGGTTTACACTGTGCGTGCTTGATTCATGTCGACTGTTGGCACCATAGGGCTTGATACACCCTATGGTGGACCTAGCACAGGTAACTACATTTCGTGATTGGGCCGTATAACACAGACACATGAACGAGCTAGGACTTTGTAGGGAGCCGACCGATTAATAGATCGTTACATGGAATTCTTTAGGTAGCATAATCCCTAGTGGTTCTAGGTGGCATAAACCCTAAACGAATCTAGAAAACGTTCAATAGGTATCATAATCCCTAGTGGTCCTAGGTGGCACAAATCCTAGTTTAACACGTGATAGTTCATGATAAGGAAACCTAGCCAGAATAAGGGTGACAGTCCAAAAGATTTCAAGAATGGTGGCACTACGTTGAAGTAGTATAGAAATACGTGATGAAACACGTACGATATACAGCAAGGGACTGTACATATACATGGAAAGGATGATACGGGTTGGGGTACTAGTACAGTTGGTGCATAGAATTTAGGAAACCAGAACAAGGGTAAAGCAAAGAAATCTTGCGATGCTTGATAGAAATCTTACGAAACTATACTTAGCTCATCTTGAATGGGAACCTTGCAATGTTATACATGACAGAAATCCTATGATGTTATTCGTAGTTATCGTGCATGTAGCATATCTTGTCATCATGCTTAGGTTTACTTTTAGTTTATTCATGCCATGTTATCTTTACCTGTTTTTATGCTGAAAGCCACTAGGACTTACTCAGTCTTTATTACTGACCCAGTTTGTTTCACCTCTTTTTGTTTCGTTTCCCCCCAGGTTCGTAGGGTGGGAGTACAGCTTAGTTCGGATTTTACCAAGCTCCAAGGCTCTTTCATGTACAGCTTGGATTTCTTTTGGTTATGGCTTGCTTTGCTGTTTTACTTGGGGAATAATTTATAACTATGGTTTTATGCTTCTTTACTATTGCAAGACAGATTTCGATGTAATGGATTTAGTAGCATTTTGATGTAAAAGGCTTTAGACCTTTCTAGATTTTAAAGCAATGAAATTTGGTTCTTCTTTCGCTATTTTATATGTTCTATCTTGTAATATTTCTGTGTATGTTTACCTAGATAATGCTCCACCAAAGCTAATGCATTCCCTTTGTGAGTGACCCTAGCGGAGGTGGGGTGTTACAAATTCCGTCCATGATCAAACCCCCTTTGACTAACAAAACAACATGCGAAAAATTAAAAATTGAGCTAAAAAATCTTTTTATGTTCCAAATTTCATTAAGATTCAATTTCTTAGTTACTGAACTTAGTTGAGATTGGTGTAACCTGTTAGTCCTATAGATCTATGAAAGAGCTTCATTTTGACTGGTTATGGTTCTACTAAGTAAAAATGGATACAAATTTATGCATGGCGGAACAACCCACGTCTGTTGGGTGCAACAATGAAGAATTGAGGTGCAACATCGGTTTGAAAATCCAAGACTGCACTGTATGACTTTTGAAAACTCATTTATGGGAATGAAATAGAAATATAACACGGTGCGTCATGTTCCAGAATATATTAAATCGAATTCCAACCATGGCCAAACCCCCTTTGACCAACAAAACAACATGTGAAAAAATAAAAATTGAGCTAAAAAGCTTTTGATGTTCCCAAATGTCATTAAGACGGAATTTCTTGGTTACTGAACTAAGATGAGATGGGTGGAACCTGTAGGTCCTATAGATCTATGAGAGAGCTTCTTTTTGATTGGTTACAATTCTAGTAACTCAAAACGGATACAAATTTATAAGTGGAGATTGCACTGTATGACTTTTGAAAACTCATTTATGGGCATGAAATAGAAATACAACATGGTGTATCATATTCCAAAATATATTAAATCGAATTCCGACCATGGTCAAACCCCCTTTGACCAAAAAAACAATATGTGAAAAATTAAGCTAAAAAAGCTTTTGATGTTCCCAACAATCATTAAGATTGAATTTCTTGGTTACTGAACTAAGATGAGATGGTTGTAATGTGTTAGTCCTATAGATCTATGAGAGAGGTTCATTTTGACTGGTTATGGTTCTACTAACTGCAAATGGATACAAATTTATGCATGGCGAAACAACCCACGTTTGTCGGGTGCAACATCGAAGTCTTGAGGTGCAACATCAGTTTGAAAATCAAAGATTTCACTGTATGAATTTTGAAAACTCGTTTATGGGTACGAAATAGAAATATAACATGGTGCATCATACTCTAAAATATAGTAAATATAATTCTGACCATGGTTAAGTCCCCTTTGACTAACGAAAAACATGTGAAAAAATAAAAATTTAGCTAGAAAAGCTTTCGATGTTCCCAAATGTCACTTAGATTAAATTTCTTGGGTACTGAACTAAGACGAGATGGGTGGAACCTGTTAAGCCTATAGGTCTATGAGAGAGCTTCTTTTTGACTGTTTATGGTTCAACTAACTCAAAATGGATACAAATTTATGCGTGGTGGAACAACCCATGTTTGTTGGGTGCAACATCGAAGTCTTGAGGTGCAACATGAGTTCGAAAATCCAAGATTGCACTGCATGACTTTTGAAAACTCGAATATGGGTATGAAATAGAAATATAACATGGTGCATCATATTCCAAAGTATATTAAATCGAATTCCGACCATGGTCAAAGCCTCTTTGACCAATAGGTTATGGTTCTAGTAAATCAAACTGGATACAAATTTATGCATGGTGGATCAACCCACGTCTGTTGGGTGTAACATCGAAGTCTTGAGGTCCAACATCAGTTTGAAAATCCAAGATGACACTGTATTACTTTTGAACACTCGTTTATGGCTATGAAATAGAAATATAACGTGGTGCATCATATTCCAAAATATAGTAAATGGAATTCCGACCATAATCAAACCCCCTTTGACCAACAAAGCAACATGTGAAAAATTAAAATTTGTGCTAAAAAAGCTTTTGATGTTCCCAAATGTCATTAAGATTGAATTTCTTGGTTACTGAACTAAGATGAGATGGATGTAACTTGTAAGTCCTATAACTCTATGAGAAGCTTCATTTTGACTGGTTATGGCTCTAGTAACTCAAAATGGATACAAACTTGAATGTGGCAGAACAACCCACGTCTGTTGGGTGCAAAATCAAAGTTTTGAGGAGCAACATCAGTTTGAAAATCCAAGATTGCACTGTATGACTTTTGAAAACTCGTTTATAGGTACGAAATAGAAATATAACATGGTGCATCGTATTCCAAAATAAATTAAAATGAATTCCGACCATGGTCAAACCCTTTTTGACCAACAAAACAACATGTGAAAAAATAAACTAAAAAAGCTTTCGATGTTCCCAAAAATCATTAAGATTGAATTTCTTGGTTACTAAACCAAGATGAAATAGGTGGAACCTGTTAGTCCTATAAATCTATGAGAGAGCTTTGTTTTAACTGATTATGGTTCTAGTAACTCAAAATGGATACAAATTTATGCGTGGTGGAACATCCCATGTCTATTGGGTGAAACATCAAAGTCTTGAGGTGCAACATAAGTTTGAAAATTCAAGATCGCACAGTATAACTTTTGAAAACTCGTTTATGGGTACAAAATAGAAATATAACATGGTGCACCATATTCCAAAATATAGTAAATATAATTCTGACAATGGTCAAACCCTCTTTAACTAACAAAACAACATGTGAAAAATTAAAAATTGAGTTGAAAAAGCTTTCGATGTTCCCACATGTCATTAAGATTGAATTTATGGGTTACAGAACTAAGATGAGATGGGCTCAACCTGTAAGTCCTATAGATCTATGAGAGAGCTTCATTTTGACTGGTTATGGTTCTACTAACTCAAAATGGATATAAATTTATGCATGGCAGAACAACCCACGTCTGTTGGGTGCAACATCGAAGTGTTGAGGTGCAACATTAGTTTGAAAATCCTAGATTGCACTGTATGACTTTTGAAAACTCGTTTATGGGTATGAAATAGAAATATAACACCATGGTCAAACCCCCTTTGACCAACAAAACAACATGCGATAAATTAATAATTGAGCTAAAAAGGCTATCGATGCTCCCAAATGTCATTAAGATTGAATTTCTTGGTTACTGAATTAAGATGAGATGGGTGGAACCTGTTATCCCTATAGATCTTCGAAAGAGCTTAGTTATGGTTCTAGTAACTAAAAATGGAGACAAATTTATAAGTGGCGGAACAAACCACGCTAGTTGGGTGCAACATCAAAGTCTTGAGGTGCAACATCAATTTGAAAATCCAAGACCGCACTGTATGACTTTTGAAAACTCGTTTATGGGTACGAAATTGAAATATAAAGTGGTGCATCATATTCCAGAATATAGTAAATAGAATTTCGACCATGGTCAAACCCCCATTGACTAACAAAACAACATGTGAAAAATTAAAAATTGAGCTAAAAAAGATTTTGATGTTCCCAATTGTCATTAAGATTGAATTTGTTGGTTACTGAACTAAAATGAGATGGGTGCAACATGTTAATCCTATAGATCTATGAAAGAGCTTCATTTTGACTAATTATGGTTCTACTAACTCAAAATGTATACAAATTTATGTGTGGCGGAACAACCCACATCTGATGGGTGCAACGTCGAAGTCTTGAGGTGCTACTTCAGTTATGGGTATGAAATTGAAATATAACATGGTGCATTATACTCCAAATTATATTAAATCGAATTCCGACCATGGTCAGCCCCCCTTTGACCAGCAAAACAATATGTGAAACTTTAAGCTAAAAAAACATTCAATGTTCCCAAAAGTCATTAAGATTGAATTTCTTGGTTACGGAACTAAAATGAGATGGGTGAAACCTGTTAGTTCGATAGATCTATGAGAGAGCTTCGTTTTGATTGGTTATGGTTCTAGTAACTCAAAATGGATACAAATTTATAAGTTGCGGAACAACCCACGTTTGTTGGGTGCAACATCAAAGTCTTGAGGTGCAACATTAGTTTGAAAATCCAAAATCGCACTGTATGACTTTTAAAAATTCGTTTATAGTTATGAAATTGAAATATAACATGGTGAATCATATTCCAAAATATAGTAAATAGAATTCTGACCATGGTCAAACCCTTTTTGACTAACAAAACAACATGTGAAAAATTAAAAATTGAGCTTAAAAAGAATTTGATGCTCCCAAATGTCATAAGATTGAATTTCTGGGTTACTGAATTAAGATGAGATGGGTGTAACCTGTTATCCTATAGATTTATGAGAGAGCTTCGATTCGATTGGTTAATGTTCTAGTAATTCAAAATGGATACAAATTTAAAAGTGACGGAACAACCCATGTCTATTGGGTGGAACATCGAAGTCTTGAGGTGCAACATCAGTTTGAAAATCCAAGATCGCACTGTATGATTTTTCAAAACTCGTTTATGGGCATGAAATTGAAATATAACATGGTGTATCATATTCCAAAATATAGTAAATAGAATTCCGAACATGGTCAAAACCCTTTGTACTAACAAAATAACATGTGAAAAAATAAAATTTGAGCTAAAAAGGCTTTCGATGTTCCAAATGTCATTAAAATTGAATTTCTTCGTTATTGAACTAAGATGAGACGGGGGTAACCTATTAGTCTTATAGATCTATGAGAGAGTTTCGTTTTGACTGGTTATGGTTCTAGTAACTCTAAATGGATACAAATTTATGCATGGCGGGACAACCCACATCTGTTGGGTGCAACATCGAAGTCTTAAGGTGCAACATCAGTTTGAAAATAAAAGATTGCACCGTATGACTTTTAAAAACCTGCTCATGGGTACGAAATAGAAATATAACATGGTGCATCATATTCCAAAATATAGTAAATGGGATTCCTACCATGGTCAAACCCCCTTTGACCAACAAAACTATATGTGAAAAATTAAAAATTGAGCCAAAAAAGCTTTTCATGTTCCCATATGTCTTTAAGACTGAATTTCTTGGTTACTGAACTAAGATGAGATGGGTGTAACCTGTTAGTCCTATAGATCTATGAGAGAGGTTCATTTTGACTAGTTATCGTTCTAGTAAATCAAAATGGATACAAATTAACGCATGGCGGAACAAGCCACGTCTGTTGGGTGCAGCACCGAAGTCTTGCGGTGCAACATCAGTTTGAAAATTCAAGATTGCACAGTATGGCTTTTCAAAACTCATTTATGTGTTCGAAAATATTATATCATGGTGCATCATATTCCAAAATATAGTAAATCGAATTCCGTCCATGGTCAAACCCCCTTTGACTAACAAAACAACATGTGAAAACTTAAAAATTGAGCTAAAAAGCTTTTGATATTCCGAAATGTCATTAAGATTGAATTTCTTGGTTACTGAGCTAAGATTAGATAGGTGTAACTTGTTAGGCCTGTAGATCTATGAGAGAGCTTCATTTTGACTGGTTGTGGTTCTACTAACTCAAAATTGATACAAATTTATGCGTGGCGGAACAACCCATGTCTGTTGGGTGCAAAGTCGAAGTCTAGAGGTGCAACATCAGTTTGAAAATCCAAGTTTGCACTGTATGAATTTTGCAAACTCGTTTATGGGTACAAAATAGAAATATAACATGGTGCATCATATTTGAAAATATAGTAAATAGAATTCAGACCATGGTCAAACCCACTTTGACCAACAAAACAACATGTGAAAAATTAAAAATTAGCTAAAAATGCTTTTGATGTTCCCAAATGTCATTAAGATTGGATTCCTTGGTTAGTGAACTAAGATAAGATATGTATAACCTCTTAGTCCTATAGATCTATGAGAGAGCTTCATTTTGAAGATACAAATTTATGCATAGCAGAACAACCCACGTCTGTTGGGTGCTACATCGATGTCTTGAGGTGCAACATCAGTTTGAAAAATCCAAGATTGGACTGTATGACTTTTGAAAACTCGTTTATGGGTATGAAATAGGAATATAACATGCTGCATCATACTCCAAAACATATTAAATCGAATTCCGACCATGGGTCAAACCACCTGTGGCCAACAAAACAACATGTGAAAAATTAAGCTAAAAAAGTTTCGATGTTCCCAAAAGTCATTAAGATTGAATTTCTTGGTTACTGAACTAAGATGAAATGGGTGGAATGTGTTAGTCCTATAGATCTATGAGAGAGCTTCGTTTTGACTGGTTATGGTTCTAGTAACTCAAAATGGATACAAATTTATGCATGGCGAAAAAACCCACGTCTGTTGGGTGCAACATCGGAGTCTTGAGGTGCAACATCAGTTTGAAAATTCTGAATTGCACTGTCTGACTTTTGAAAACTCGTTTGTGGGTATGAAATTGGAATATAGCATGGTGCATCATACTCCAAAATATAGTAAATAGAATTCCGACCATGTTCAAACCCTCTTTGTCCAACAAAACAACATGTGAAAAACTGAGCTAAAAAAGCTTTTGATTTTCCCAAAAGTCATTAAGATTGAATTTCTTGGCTACTGAACTTAGGTGAGATGTGGAACCTGTAAGTCCTATAGATCTATGAGAAAGCTTCGTTTTTACTAGTTATGGTCCTAGTAACTCAAAATGGATACAAATTAAAGCATGGCGTAACAACGCACGTCAGTTGGGTGCAACATCGAAGTCTTGAGGTGAAACATCAGTTTGAAAATCAAAGATTGCATAGTATGACTTTTGAAAACTCATTTAAGTGGTGGCCCGCTCCGCACCAACCGACATTTACTCCAAAAGTGCGTTGTACATATGTCCAGTTAGCACGGAACGGATCGTCAGAAGAAAAGGGAAGAAGGAAATAAACTAACAAGGAATCTGTAGAAAGTCTCACAGCGCATAGAACAAAATATAATAGTAACATACTTGACATAAAACAGGTGAGACAGTGCATAAGCTGAAACAACTAACATAGCAGCGGAAAATCCAAGTACAGCTTATGATCCAAAGTTAACGTTATTACAACTTTTCAAACTGTCTCAAAAAGCAAAGTAAAATAAGGGAGGTACACTACTAATGCCCAAGTAGCGACCGCCAACGACACAGGGAGAATATCTATATATCATACGTGGAAGCCTCCTGCTCGCCTCTGAATCAGTTACTCGCGCACCACAAGCTAACCTGTCTCTAGTCTGCTCGTGTGAGCACCCATAGTAATAAGAGGAGACATAAAACTCTGGGTCAGACATAAAGCCTGGTATGAGCGATAAGCATCTAAACAGAACAATAACAGGTAGACTAAAACATACCTAAACCTGGACCTGCAACCAAAGAGTTAGTACTCTAAGGTGCCATTTCAAATGGTGTAAAGATAACCGGGGTGGGGGGTGCATGTCATAGTTATGGCAAACAATCAAGCATAACAACCATCCTCACATCTCTCACTCAGTGCGTAAAGCATACTATATTCACCATTCGATCACCCAACATACCTTGCTATGATCACTTTGCCCCATGAAGTCATAAATGGCTTCACTGCACTGATACATAGCCACTAATCCTTTGCTATGTCCACTTTGCCCCATGGAGTCACAATGACCCCACTGCACTGGCTCATAGCCTCACTAATCCTTTACTATGTCCACTCTGCCCCATGGAGTCACAATGACCCCACTGCACTGGCTCATAGTCCTACTACGCATCACTTTGCCCCTTAAGTCATAATGACTCTACTGCACTGATAACGTAGTCTTGGTACCATCACCTTGCCCCTCGAGTCATAATGACTCTACTGCACTGATAAGTAGCTCATCATCCATTTTCAGTGGTGAATCGAAGTTATGAACGTCGACAACTCCTTAGCACACGTCCCGCAGCAAAGCCCGACCAAGAAGTGAACTTGTTGGTTCCCCATTGGATCCTGAGCTATAACTTCCACTTAGACTACCTTTGCATCCCGGGTTATTGGTCATCACCGGATCGGTCCGGATCTCCCCTTAGTCACCAGTTCGATTCGGATCGGAGTGCCCCTTCTTCGCTGGATCAGATCGGGTCATCATCGCCTCAGCGGATCAGATCGAATCTCCACGTTCAGTCGCCATCACCGGTTCGGATCGGCTTCTTCTAATCAACTCGGGTCGGGTCGTAGTCTCCAAGCCTCGTCATAGTACATCGGTTTGGGTCGGGGTACCATGGTGGATCGGGTCGGATGTTGCATGCCACGAGAAGTGCGAATAGATCGAAGAGTGGAGTATGAGGGCGGATCGGGTCCTCCTACCGATCCGATCCGGTTCGGATGTCTTCCTGCATTTTTTTCCAACAAGCAATTTACAACACTCGACGGCGTTTTCAACCATTCCAACTATTCTAATCAATCACAAAGCATACCATACAGTCATAGCAACATGTGTAATCAACCACAAACATCAAAACAACAATATGATAGGTTAAAATGGATCAAACTTACCCAAAACCCCATATTTCCCCTTAAGCATGTTTAAGTGAAACTAATGATATGATTAGCAAAACTTAACCAAATTAACCCAAATTCATATCAGAGGTCTAAAACATCATTTCGAATTTTATAAATATTTTTCCAGAATTTTATCATGTCTAAATTTGCTAATTAACACTAATTACCCTTAATTAGCCATAATTAGTGAGGAACTATGCAAATCACTCACCTTAGCCACAAATAAGACTTAGATCTGAAGTAAATCTCTGATTTGGTGCGAATCCCGATGTTAAACAGCGGCTCTAACGTTGATTTGGTGTAGATCTCCCTTGATTTGATGTTGCTAAGATTAATCCTTGATTAGAAGATTATTTGGAGGTGATTTAGAGGTTGAAGGCCATTTTTAGCGTTTCTAAGAGGTAAGTGGAGGCTAGAAAACTGAAATAGAATGAATTTCTAACTCTTTTCAGCCTCCCCATAACCCTAATCCCGAAATGGGTTATGGGCTCATTCACTAATCACCCTACTTGGCCCGGTTAAGCAGTTTTTCACCTTCCAAATCTTATTTCAGCCATATCTCCCAAACGGTAAGTCCGTTTTTCACATGTGACCACTCTACGGAAAGGTAAACCATCAAACAAATCTATTGGAAGTGGTTTCAGGTAAAAATTCCTTTCCAGTCAAAAGTTATGGCCAAAAAAAGATCAGCTAGAGGCAAAACGGTCATTTAAAAATCGACAAAAATCATGAACATCGGAAATGACTTTAATGGTTGTTTCCCAAAGTTACATGACCATCCGACTTTATATGGGAAAGAAATAAATATTCAACGATCCTCCGATGCATAGAATGCGGGTTGTTACATTCTTCCCCCCTTAAGAAATTTCGCCCCCGAAATTCCCTAACCAAAACACACAAAAGAGTCATGCATGCCTATCAACCATAAAACAACCATCAAACATGCAACATAAGCAAAACATGTCTATCCTAGCATGCGGAATAACTAAATTAAAAGGTAAATCTTACCAGGCAAAGAGTTCTGGATACGTCTTTCTAATGCTCTCTTCTGTCTCCCAAGTACAGTCATTCTCGTTCTCGCCCCACTAAACCTTAACTAGCTTCACCGCCTTCCTTCGAAGTTGCTTCGTATCGTGCTCAACGATACGAATCGGCTCGCGGTTTCCAACTGCCTCGGGTTCTACTTCGAAGTCCTCTAACTGATCAGGTGAAATAGTCAAATCTGGGTCGTGTACGAACTTCCTTAACTGGGAAACATGAAATACATTGTGAATTCCCGCCATCTTCTCTGGTAAGTCGACTCTATATGCCAAATTCCCGACTAGTTCAAGAACAGGGAATGGACCAACAAATCTTGGTGCCAACTTGCCTCTCCTGCCAAATCGTACCACGCTCTTCAACGGAGAAATCTTGACAAACACCAAGTCACCAACGGAGAATTTTAAGTCTCTTCTCCTCTTATCAGCATAACTCTTCTGCCTATCTTGGGCAGCCTTCGTTCGTTGTTGAATGATCTTAATCTTATCTGAAGTTTCCCTCACCACATCTGGTCCAAGCATAAACTTCTCGCCAGTCTCTATCCAACATGATGGTGAGTTGCACGGTCTTCAGTACAAAGCTTCATATGGAACCATACCGATACTGGATTGGTAGCTATTATTATATGCAAACTCTACTAGATGCAAATGGTCATCCCATGATCCACCAAAATCCTATATACAAGCTCTCAAGAAATCCTCCAATATACGATTCACCCTCTCCGTCTGGTCGTCGGTCTGAGGATGATATGCGGTACTGAGATGTAATCCTGACCCTAAAGCCTCTTGTAAGCTCTTCCAAAACCCACTAGTAAACAACGGGTCTCGGTCACTCACAATGCTTTTAGGTACTCCATGAAATCTCACTACCTACTTCATATACAATTCTGCTAACTTAGTTGTCGTTCTGGTCGATTTGACTAGTATAAATCTTGCACTCTTAGTCAGTCGATCCACAATTACCCAAATGCCATCGTATCCCGATCTAGTTCTTGGTAAACAATCGATGAAATCCATCGAGACTTGCTCCCATTTCCATTCGGGAATTTCTAATGGTTGTAACAACCCACTAGGCTTCTTTTGCTCGGTTTTAACTAGCTGGCAATTCATGCATTTGGATATAAAATTCCCAACGTCTCTTTTCATCCCTTCCCAGTAGTAAGTCTGCTTCATGTCTCGATACATCTTATTACCACCGGGATGTATAGTCAGTTTTGAGTGATGACATTCTCTAAGCACTTCATCTCTCAAACCATTCACTTTGGGCACAACTAGTCTTCCATGCTTTCTAAGCCATCCATCTCGATCAAGCCTATACACATTCATCTTCTCACCGTCGATGTTCATCTCTAACTTGGAGATGATTTCCAATAGATTAGGATCGTCCCTCTGGATGGAACCAATCCGCTCTATCAAAGTAGGTCTGATTGCTAGACTAGCTAGCATGTCTGGATCCAATTCGCACTTTGGTCTGAAATCAAACCCCGCGATATACTCCAGTTGCTTCCATTCAAGAAACATAGCCCCTAAACTGGCATGTCTCCTACTCAAGGCATCGACTACCGCATTACCTTTCCTTGGTGTGTATGCGATATCAAAATCATACGAAGCCAAGAACTCTAACCATCTCTGCTGACGGAGATTTAGATCCTTCTGGGAGAAGAGATACTTTAACGATTTATGATCGGTAAACAACTCAAAATTTTCTCCCAAGAGATAGTGTCTCCACATCTTTAATGCGAACACGATCGCTGCCAGTTCCAAATCATGTGTAGGATACTTCTTCTCATGCGGCTTTAGTTGTCGCCTAGCATAAGTTACATCCCTACCTCCTTGCATCAATACAGCACCTAATCTGGTCCCACAAGCATCCATGTATACCGTCATCTCTTCATTCCCTCTAGGAATGACTAATATTGGCGCACACGTCAACTTTTTCTTTAGACTCTTGAATGCATTCTCACACACTCTGTCCCAGATGAAGGACTGATTCTTCTTAGTCAACTGAGTCCACGGTGCTGCTATCTTGGAGAAGTCCTGTATAAACTTACTATAATATCCAGCTAACCCCAAGAAACTTCTTACGTCTTTTGCATTCTTGGGCGTAGGCCAATCCTGTACCGTAGCCACCTTCGCAGGGTCCACGGCAATACCATTTTCTGAAACAACATGGCCCAAGAATCTCACTTCCCTTCTCCGAAAGTGACACTTAGAGAATTTCTCTTTCAATTGGTGTTTTCTCAACACCTCCATCACTATCCTCAAGTGTCCCTTGTGTTCCTCCTCTGTCCACGTGTAAACAAGGATGTCGTCTACAAACACAAGAACAAACTTATTCAACTGATCTCTGAATGCTTGATTCATAAGATCCACAAAGTAGGCTGGTGCATTGGTCAACCCAAATGGCATGACCAACCACTCATAGAATCCAGACGGCGTCCTAAATGCCATTTTCGAAACACTCTCATCCGCTACTCGGAGCTGATGAAATCCTGTCGCGAGGTCCTACTGGGAGAACACTCTTACTCCTTCCAGTTGATCAAACAAATCATCTATCCGCCGAAAAGGATACTTATTCTTCGTCGTTACCTTATTCAACTCGCGATAGTCCACACTCAAACGAAGGGAACCATCTGCCTTAGTGGCAAACACAACTGGTGCTCCCCACTCGGAGACACTTCTCCTAATAAATCCCTTCTTCAAAAGATTGCTGACTTGCACCCCGAGCTCTCGCTGCTCCCTTCGTGCCATACGACGAAGTGGCATCACTATAGGTCCGGCATCTTTCACTAAATCAATACGGAACTCAATCTCTCGGAGTGGTGGAAGCCCGGTCACCTCCTCAAAGACGTCCGGATACTGGCCAACAACGGGCACATCTAACAACTCATCCTGCGGGATGTCGAGGGAATTTATAAAACTAGCCATTACCCCATCACTAGGTAGACTACCAAACACTACCCTCCGCACATCATCCGCCCTAACTGTCACCAAAAAGCCCTCACTGTCTACCACCACCCCGTATATTTGGAGCCAATCGACCCCCAATATAATGCCATACCCAGTAAAGCCCAAAACAAAGCAATCACAAACAAACATACATCCATGACTCGATAAGACCAAATTTCTGCAAATCATACTAAGGCTAGTCGAACCACCAATCGGGTTCGTCACAACTAATGGTCTATCGACTATCTCGGGTTCCAGTCCCAGCCTATCTACAAGGTCACTAGATATGAAGGAACGGGAAGCCCCAGTATCAAACAAAACTCGAACTGGTACATCATAAATAGAAAGCATACCTTGAATAACGACATTCTTTCCTTTCTCCGCTGCAGTTGGGGCATTCGACGAAGAAGGAACAGCATCAATAGCATATGCTTTCACAATCTACTTCTCCTTAAGAGGTTGCGGACACGTATCCTTATGATGTCCCACTTGGCCACAGTTGTAGCACTTCCTATCTGCTGGCTTGGCCCAACATTGTTTAGCATAATGGCCCTTCTTACCACAGCTGAAGCACTCAACATCTTACTTGTACTTTTTCTAGCCATCCTTAGATCTGCTTCCTCTTATTCTGAGAGTTGTTCTTGCCTCCACCGCCTACTTGCGGCTTCAGCCCTTCTACAGATGCAGCCTCAATCTTTGGCTTAGTTAAAGACTCTCTGATCTCAAAGCTTTCCCCATAATCGATTCAAAAGTCTCATCGATGTGGTTGATAAGCCTTTCCCCCAAGTATCCATCCAAACCAGTAATGAACTTCACATTCTTCTTCTCAGGAGTATCAATAAGAGATAGTCCATACTTCGACAAAGTGTCGAACTCAGCAATATAATCAGAGACTGCCCTACCATTCTGCTTGAGTTCCAAGAATCTCTTAAACAATACTGACTTCTGGGCAGCTGGAATGAACTTCTCGCTAAAGCGAGCCTTGAACTGATCCCAAGTAACCTGATCTTCTGGAGGCGCTGTTCTAATGGCATTCCACCAATTCATCGCTCGCCCTTGTAGCTGACGAGACGCTAGTCTTCTCTTCATCGCATCCTCGATACCCAAGTCGTCGAAGATACGATCACAGCTATCCAACCAATCCTGAACATCTGTGGCCGACTCCGTTCCGTGGAACGGCTTCCCACCAAGGTTAGTGTAATCCTTGCACAACTTGTTGATTTCGACCCTAGGCGCCTGCACTACTAGACCACCACCAATTCCGGGATTGGGAACTGCCCCTTGCACCTCCCTAAGCATGTCTCTCATGAGGTCAGTAATCATCGCCCTCATGTCAGCAGCATTCCCATTATTGGCTCCCCTACCAGCACCTCTTGCATATCGACTCATTGTCAATCTGTAAAAGGAAACGATTAACGACCCCATAGTGGTGCTAGTGCAGTACGACTTCATTCTTATACTACTAATAGTATATACATATATAGCTTTTGAAAACCAAAGTAATCACAAATACGTTCTCTCATATACGGACTACCTCTCCCTAGTGTCTTTCCCCAGGTTAACTATGCAACCTAGAGCTCTGATACCAAATGTGACAGTCCGATCCGCACCAACCGACATTTACTCCAAAAGTGTGTTGTACACATGTCCAGTTAGCATGGAACGGATCGTCAGAAGAAAAGGGAAGAAGGAAATGAACTAACAAGGAACCTGTAGAATGTCTCGCCGCGCATAGAACAAAATATAATAGTAACATACTTGACATAAAACAGGTGAGACAGTGCATAAGCTGAAACAACTAACATAGCAGCGGAAAATCCAAGTACAGCTTATGATCCAAAGTTAACATTATTACAACTTTTCAAACTGTCTCAAAAAGCAAAGTAAAATAAGGGAGGTACACTACTAATGCCCAAGTAGCGACCACCAACGACACAGGGAGAATATCTATATATCATACGTGGAAGCCTCCTGCTCGCCTCCGAATCAGCTACTCGCGCACCACAAGCTAACCTGTCTCTAGTCTGCTTGTGTGAGCACCCAGAGTAATAGGAGGAGACATAAAACTCTGGGTCAGACATAAAGCCTGGTACGAGCGATAAGCATCTAAACAGAACAATAACAGGTAGACTAAAACATACCTGAACCTGGACCTGCAACCAAAGAGTTAGCACTACATACTGTACAACACTCTAAGGTGCCATTTCAAATGGTGTAAAGATAACGGGGGTGGGGGTGTGCATGTCATAGTGACGGCAAACAGTCAAGCATAACAACCGTCCTCACATCTCTCACTCGGTGCGTAAATCATACGATATTCATCACTTCGATCACCCAACATAACCTTGCTATGATCACTTTGCCCCCATGAAGCCATAAATGGCTTCACTGCACTGATACATAGCCACTAATCCTTTGCTTTGTCCACTTTGCCTCATGGAGTCGCAATGACCCCACTGCACTGGCTCATAGCCTTAATAATCCTTTACTATGTCCACTCTGCCCCATGGAGTCACAATGACCCCACTGCACTGGCTTATAGTCCTACTACGCATCACTTTGCCCCTCAAGTCATAATGACTCTACTGCACTGATAACATAGTCTTGCTACCATCACCTTGCCCCTCGAGTCATAATGACTCTACTGCACTGATAAGTAGCTCATCATCCATTTTCAGTGGTGAATCGAAGTTATGAACGTCGACAACTCCTTAGCACACGTCCCGCAGCAAAGCCCGACCAAGAAGTGAACTTGTTGGTTCCCCATTGGATCCTGAGCTATAACTTCCACTTAGACTACCTTTGCATCCCGGGTTATTGGTCATCACTGGATCGGTCCGGATCTCCCCCTAGTCACCAGTTCGATTCGGATCGGAGTGCCCCTTCTTCGCTGGATCAGATCGGGTCATCATCGCCTCAGCGGATCGGATCGAATCTCCACGTTCAGTCGCCATCACCGGTTCGGATCGGCTTCTTCTAATCAACTCGGGTCGGGTCGTAGTCTCCAAGCCTCGTCATAGTACATCGGTTTGGGTCGGGGTACCATGGTGGATCGGGTCGGATGTTGCATGCCACGAGAAGTGCGAATAGATCGAAGAGTGGAGTATGAGGGCGGATCGGGTCCTCCTACCGATCCAATCCGGTTCGGATGTCTTCCTGCATTTTTTTCCAACAAGCAATTTACAACACTCGACGGCGTTTTCAACCATTCCAACTATTCTAATCAATCACAAAGCATACCATACAGTCATAGCAACATGTGTAATCAACCACAAACATCAAAACAACAATATGATAGGTTAAAATGGATCAAACTTACCCAAAACCCCATATTTCCCCTTAAGCATGTTTAAGTGAAACTAATGATATGATTAGCAAAACTTAACCAAATTAACCCAAATTCATATCAGAGGTCTAAAACATAATTTCAAATTTTATAAATATTTTTCCAGAATTTTATCATGTCTAAATTTGCTAATTAACACTAATTACCCTTAATTAGCCATAATTAGTGAGGAACTATGCAAATCACTCACCTTAGCCACAAATAAGACTTAGATCTGAAGTAAATCTCTGATTTGGTGCGAATCCCGATGTTAAACAGCGGCTCTAACGTTGATTTGGTGTAGATCTCCCTTGATTTGATGTTGCTAAGCTTAATCCTTGATTAGAAGATTATTTGGAGGTGATTTAGAGGTTGAAGGCCATTTTTAGCGTTTCTAAGAGGTAAGTGGAGGCTAGAAAACTGAAATAGAATGAATTTCTAACTCTTTTCAGCCTCCCCATAACCCTAATCCCGAAATGGGTTATGGGCTCATTCACTAATCACCCTACTTGGCCCGGTTAAGCAGTTTTTCACCTTCCAAATCTTATTTCAGCCATATCTCCCAAACGGTAAGTCCGTTTTTCACATGTGACCACTCTACGGAAAGGTAAACCATCAAACAAATCTAATGGAAGTGGTTTCAGGTAAAAATTCCTTTCCAGTCAAAAGTTATGGCCAAAAAAAGATCAGCTAGAGGCAAAACGGTCATTTAAAAATCGACAAAAATCATGAACATCGGAAATGACTTTAATGGTTGTTTCCAAAAGTTACATGACCATACGACTTTATATGGGAAAGAAATAAATATTCAACGATCCTCCGATGCATAGAATGCGGGTTGTTACATTCTTCCCCCCTTAAGAAATTTCGCCCCCGAAATTCCCTAACCAAAACACACAAAAGAGTCCTGCATGCCTATCAACCATAAAACAACCATCAAACATGCAAAATAAGCAAAACATGTCTATCCTAGCATGCGGAATAACTAAATTAAAAGGTAAATCTTACCAGGCAAAGAGTTCTGGATACGTCTTTCTAATGCTCTCTTCTGTCTCCCAAGTACAGTCATTCTCGTTCTCGCCCCACTAAACCTTAACTAGCTTCACCGCCTTCCTTCGAAGTTGCTTCGTATCGTGCTCAACGATACGAATCGGCTTGCGGTTTCCAACTGCCTCGGGTTCTACTTCGAAGTCCTCTAACTGATCAGGTGAAATAGTCAAATCTGGGTCGTGTACGAACTTCCTTAACTGGGAAACATGAAATACATTGTGAATTCCCGCCATCTTCTCTGGTAAGTCGACTCTATATGCCAAATTCCCGACTAGTTCAAGAACAGGGAATGGACCAACAAATCTTGGTGCCAACTTGCCTCTCCTGCCAAATCGTACCACGCTCTTCAATGGAGAAATCTTGACAAACACCAAGTCACCAACGGAGAATTTTAAGTCTCTTCTCCTCTTATCAGCATAACTCTTCTGCCTATCTTGGGCAGCCTTCATTCGTTGTTGAATGGTCTTAATCTTATCTGAAGTTTCCCTCACCACATCTGGTCCAAGCATAAACTTCTCGCCAGTCTCTATCCAACATGATGGTGAGTTGCACGGTCTTCAGTACAAAGCTTCATATGGAGCCATACCGATACTGGATTGGTTGCTATTATTATATGCAAACTCTACTAGATGCAAATGGTCATCCCATGATCCACCAAAATCCTATATACAAGCTCTCAAGAAATTGAGACGACCCGATTTCTCGTTCTCACGGAAACAAGGTTATCTTTTGGAATATAACACAGAAACAGATAATAGTAGAACAGAATTAAATAAATACACCAGAATGAACAACAAAATATACTGGATAAAAGTAATCATCAGAGTTACACAGTATACAGGATCTTATTTAGTACAAATACAGTTCAGCTATACATAAATGTCTACAGCGGAAATAAACAAAATATGTACAATAGGAGCTGAACAGCATAAAAAGAAATAAATGATAGAATCCATCTTCAGCTCCAGCTATCCAGAAAGAACCAGCTAAACCTGAATACAAGGCTGCCCATGTAGAAAAGGGGGCACCCGAGTTTGAGAGTGAAACAAACTACGAGTCAGTCATGGGACTGGTATGAGAAATCTACTCAACACATATACAATTTGGCTAATCACAGGACCACGCCACTTTCGTGGAACGGGTTTACTCCATTGGATTGCCAGTGCTTTAAAACAAATCTTTCTTTTAAACATCGCTATGCTTTTTATAAAAATGAAGCCGTTATAAGACTCAGTTCCCATCACACAATGCAACGCAAACCGGAGGATAGAGTTTTTACCTTATAACGGCCAAGATATGCTTGATACGAATAAAACAAAGACATTTGATATTATTACTAGTGTTTATATGTTTTGAAAACAATTTCAAATCATAACTATCAATCATAGGCGACATGAGCGTCCCATGCCACTATGTCGCCAAATGTATATATATACAATGGAAACCGCACGATCACGTATTTGGAAATTGGATTTCCGTCATGAACCAAGGCAAAAGATAGTCCTTACCGAATTCGAGACTGCCTAGCCCGAGTCTCAGGATCAGAACGCATCGATCCTTGGAGCGACAGGGCCGGTCCACACGGAGTGGATTAAAAATGCCTGAACACTACGTTTCGCCGCCCTTTGGGGCGTAAGCGAGCCAACAAGTGACTCCATCGGACCCGGATCGTCCGATCTAACCGAGGCGCCTCGCAACAGCAACAACCACATAAGTCAAACTCGTCAGGGCGTGTAAAACCACTGACGCCACTTTTAGCTAGGAGGAAACGTAGGCCCTCCCTGAGGTCCGTTCTCCCGTTTTAGGTTCATACCGGGGTGTGAGGCTCGCGAATTCACGTTCTACACAAAGCTACGCCACACAGGCGATGCTTTGATCATCACCACAAGACTTTGCTTTTCAACAGAAGCCCTGATCACTGCATCTTAGCATGCCACACAGGCAATTCATACCGTGCAACTGATGGCTATCAATCACACAGAACAAATTCCAATGTCGGACACACAGTCCATTTACAAGTCCGTTCTGGGCCTGAACGAAACCGGAGGCACTAAATACCTCGCAAACCCTTCGACCAACACGTACGTCTGGACGATCACCACTCATTATCCATATTTCGGGATGCCTCCCAATCAGGACCTCGGTTACCATCCAAACGAGGTGAAGATCTCCGGTCTTCGACCACCATCTTCATCTTCGAATTTCAATCGTCGGTCGATTATTCGAAATGAGAATTAACTCGGCCTTTCCAAATAATTCACGTATATTTAGAATTTCAAATCGATTTATTTCAATGGTTAAATTATTAGACAACACCAATTTTGTCCTTTATATAGTTTTCACACCAAACACATTCAACCATCAAACATCACATAAATCAAGCAAATTCAGTTTATTTCCATTCCATATCGCTTACGATATTTTATAACTATTTATCGCTATTTTTATTTATTTTAAAATAGCCATTTTATTCAAAACGACGCTTCGGGCCATAAGGCGGCCGTGGCGCTGTTTTTCTCCAGATTTGATTTACACATATCTGAAAATCTAACCGTTGGATCCTCACAAAATTTACATCATTAGAAAGGTCTTGTCGAAACGAATCCAACGGTTCCAGTTTCGGGAAAATCCGACGGTCGGATCTCCCGGTACAATCGTTTGAAATTTCGATTTCAAAATACGAACTGCAGCGTCGTTATTCGATTAAATATAATTATATTTATATATATAAATAAATATAATCGTTTCTGGCGCTGTTTTTCTTCAGATTTGAATTAAACATTCCAGACAATCCAACCGTTGGATTTCTACAAAGTTGGTGCCGTTGGGAAGATATTTCCAAGGCGTACCCGACGGTTGAGGTTTCGGGAAAATCCAATGGTCGGATTTCCCGCACTAGTCGTTTGAAATCACGGTTTCAAAATACGAACTGCACGGCCTCGTTTCGTTTTAATTTTATTTATATTTATATATTTATATAAATATAGTTCATTCAATGTTTTCTATATCGTTTTCACTTCAAATATTTTTCTAACACCTTAAATTTTGGAAAAATTTCGCCATAACCTCCCCTGTACCGGGAGCATCGGGAAATCGCAAATAGCGTTCCCGGTCCTTCTAATCTCAAAAAGAAAAAGAAGAAGCCAAGCGGCTAGCCAATAGGCTCAAAATCATCACCCAAACAAATCAGTAAATGTGTACCTATTTGTCGGGCACAAAATTTTATTCCTCTTCTCTAGCCCCTTTGCTATAACCTGTTCAATGAATATCGCATGTACATATATATACAGTCCATTTCATTTTTCATTTTCTATTCAACTTCATATTTGATTTCTATTTGGTTTAAAAACACCATTCATTCTAATGTTACATAAATAGGTGCAAATCATTTCATTAGCTAATTAATGAATATTTCAACTCATATATGTTTATTTTGAACAAGTGGCTATTTTTAACACTTCACATTTTAACGATTTATGCATACAATAAAAATGTGATTTTTATTGTAAAACAATTCATTTCAAAACACTATTTTTCTATATAGTTCATATAGTCGATAAAAGGTGATTTTTATTATCAAACAATTTATTTCAAAATATGAATACCATTCAACACATGAATTTCTAAACAACGAATGAATATCAATTCAACACATGAATGTTTTCAATAGTTTTTATATATAGATAAAAATGTGATTTTTATTATCGAACAATTTATTTCAAAATATGAATACCATTCAACACATGAATTTCTAAACAACGAATGAATATCAATTCAACACATGAATGTTTTCTATAGTTTCTATATATAGATAAAAATGTGATTTTTATTATCGAACAATTTATTTCAAAATATGAATACCATTCAACACATGAATTTCTAAACAACGAATGAATATCAATTCAACACATGAATGTTTTCTATAGTTTCTATATATAGATAAAAATGTGATTTTTATTATCGAACAATTTATTTCAAAATATGAATACCATTCAACACATGAATTTCTAAACAACGAATGAATATCAATTCAACAAATGAATGTTTTCTATACAATGAATAAATATAGTTTAAGCATATGAAAATAATTCAAACACACAAATATTATTCAAAATTTCGGCAGCATAACGGCAGGGTAGTTACACCGGCACCGTCCCTAGTACGGCTCCTCGCTCTACCTTAAAACCTCACGGTTTTTGACAATGGGGAACATGCATCTAGTTCGCACGCAGGCGGCATGTATATATTTATTTCATTTCCACAAACTAATCCTATGTGGTTTCAACCAAATATTTCACAATCACCAATGGGTATTTTTCAACCACATACAACCAATATCAATCACAAACAATCCCAACAACCATTCAATTTTCACAACAATTTCAACCAATAAATATCGTCCATGGTTTGTGGACGAGGGGCGTATATATATATATATATATATATATATATATATAGCAATTCACTTTTACTTCACACATATATATATAAATTTTAAATCAGAAATCTCACCAATAGCTATCCAATACCAAGACTCTTCTTAATAGAAATCTTCGCCTATTTGTCGCTTTCACCCGTATTCTCTGCATATGTAAAAATAGAATTTTTACTACGCTATTCAATATATAAAAATATGATTTTTACTTTTGCTCTCAACATATAAAAATATAATTTTTACTTTTGAAAGAAATCAGTTTTCAACCTTTCAAGAAAACCAGTTTTTATATTTTTATAAATCACAGTTTTTATACTTTTTATAAATCAGTTTTATTCTTTCATGAAAATGCAGTTTTTAGTTTCTTTTTTTTAAAAAAACAGTTTTTAAAATCTTTTTAAAAAATCTGTTTTTAAAATCTTTTTAAATCAGTTTTATTCTTTCTAAAAATTGCAGTTTTAACTTAATAAAAATTTCAGTTTTTCTTTTACTAAAAAAAATCAGTTTTTCTTTTATTAAAAATCAGTTTTAAATTTTTAAAACCTAAATCAGTTTTTATCTTTATTTAGAAAACAGTTTTTACTTTATTTTTAAAACAGTTTTTATTTTATTTTTAAAACAGTTTTACAGATTAAAATAAAATAAAATAAAAAAGAAAATAAAATACATATATAAAAAAAAAGGAAACGCTCACCGAACAGCGAAGAAGGGGAGGGGAAAGAAGAGGTCGTCGGCGGCTTCCAGGGGCTCGCGGTGGCGTTCGAACGGTCGTGGCAGGAGGCGCTGGCTTCCTCGTCGGCGTCGAGGGCTTCAAGGGGGGGCGCGACTTCTTCGTCGGCGTCGAGGGCTTCAAGGGGGGGGGGGGGGCGCGGCTTCTTCGTCGGTGCGATCTCGGGGGGGGGGGGGGGGGGCTGCTTCGTCGAATCGATTTAGGGTTTGTTTTTTTTTTCTTTTTTTTTTCCTGTTATGTTTTATAACGAACGGGGGGGGCAAGCAGAAGATAAGAGGGAGGGAGGGAATTAAAAATTATTTTATTATTTTATTATTTAATTTCGCAAAAAGGTTGACTTTTACATACGACCTCTAAACGAGGCCCACCGCCTGCCGTCCATAGCGTTTAACCCCCATTCCGAACACAATGGGTTATGTATCGCAAGCTGGTTTGATCGTTATAATCAGTTTCCTTTTGAATTTTCATTTAAATCACTATATTGAATTTTAAACGCACATTTCAAATTACCGGGGTCACATACTAACACTAAAAATTTCAGAAAAATATTTTCTAGCTTCGTATTGACGATACGGTCCTAACAAAACTAGTTTCGTCGAATTCTGAGACCGTTTGCAAAATGGCCAATTTCCAGTCGATTAAAATCAACGGAAACTGGTCAAACGCGTTTTCTTTTGCCACGCTCACATATTGATTCGAAAAATTATGAAATTTGAAACCTAGCAATAACTTGACACTGCGGACCCAACAAGAGTGGTTTCGTCGAAATCCGAGGTCATCTGCAAAATGTCCATTTTTAAGGGCCTGAATTCCATAGCGACTATTCAGAATTTTCAACTGGACATATCTTTTGATTCCCGCTATCAAATTTCGATTTGTCAGATTCGTTAGAAAGATATTACCAATTAGATTCCATATTTTTTTGTTTCACTAAAATCCGGATTGTTTTGCACCCGGTATATTCAATTTAAGTTTGAAATCGAATTATCGAACTACCGCGCCATTTTCAATTCTATATATAATTATAATTAATTATATTGGTTTTCAAATGTCGATTTCAACTCAGTTTTCATCGCCATTGTTTAAAATATTTATTTCAAATATTTAAAATCCATTATTTTAGCCAATTTAAAAAATTTAAATTGGTTCAGATTTTCTGGGTCGTTACAATCTCCCCCACTTAAAACTTTTCGTCCCCGAAAAGGAATAAAGTCGAAAGTGGTTTGATAAATCTACTATCACACAACAACCAATCCAATTGTTTTTAACCTTTTTAACTTTTCAAATATATATCTTTTATATATTCAAAAATTATATTTCTAAAACCAGACTATATATAAATATAATCACAAATACGTTGTTTAAAAACATATTACTCTCGACTCGTTCTGAGGCACTTCTGACCCCATCTATAACGAGTTGTTCTGATTCTGCTACTCATACTAGGATATTACTGATCCTATCTGTATGGAGTTACCCATCCTAGAACACTACTGGTTCTATTTCTGACGAGTTCGTTCAAATGTTATATTCCAGAACTAAGCTTAACCAAAGCTCTGATACCACGTTGAGACGACCCGATTTCTCGTTCTCACGGAAACAAGGTTATCTTTTGGAATATAACACAGAAACAGATAATAGTAGAACAGAATTAAATAAATACACCAGAATGAACAACAAAATATACTGGATAAAAGTAATCATCAGAGTTACACAGTATACAGGATCTTATTTAATACAAATACAGTTCAGCTATACATAAATGTCTACAGCGGAAATAAACAAAATATGTACAATAGGAGCTGAACAGCATAAAAAGAAATAAATGATAGAATCCATCTTCAGCTTCAGCTATCCAGAAAGAACCAGCTAAACCTGAATACAAGGCTGCCCGTGTAGAAAAAGGGGCACCCGAGTTTGAGAGTGAAACAAACTACGAGTCAGTCATGGGACTGGTATGTGAAATCTACTCAACACATATACAATTTGGCTAATCACAGGACCACGCCACTTTCGTGGAATGGGTTTACTCCATTGGATTGCCAGTGCTTTAAAACAAATCTTTCTTTTAAACATCGCTATGCTTTTTATAAAAATGAAGCCGTTATAAGACTCAGTTCCCATCACACAATGCAACGCAAACCGGAGGATAGAGTTTTTACCTTATAACGGCCAAGATATGCTTGATACGAATAAAACAAAGATATTTGATATTATTACTAGTGTTCATATGTTTTGAAAACAATTTCAAATCATAACTATCAATCATAAGCGACATGAGCGTCCCATGCCACTATGTCGCCAAATGTATATATATACAATGGAAACCGCACGATCACGTATTTGGAAATTGGATTTCCGTCATGAACCAAGGCAAAAGATAGTCCTTACCGAATTCGAGACTGCCTAGCCCGAGTCTCAGGATCAGAACGCATCGATCCTTGGAGCGACAGGGCCGGTCCACACGGAGTGGATTAAAAATGCCTGAACACTACGTTTCGCCGCCCTTTGGGGCGTAAGCGAGCCAACAAGTGACTCCATCGGACCCGGATCGTCCGATCTAACCGAGGCGCCTCGCAACAGCAACAACCACATAAGTCAAACTCGTCAGGGCGTGTAAAACCACTGACGCCACTTTTAGCTAGGAGGAAACGTAGGCCCTCCCTGAGGTCCGTTCTCCCGTTTTAGGTTCATACCGGGGTGTGAGGCTCGCGAATTCACGTTCTACACAAAGCTACGCCACACAGGCGATGCTTTGATCATCACCACAAGACTTTGCTTTTCAACAGAAGCCCTGATCACTGCATCTTAGCATGCCACACAGGCAATTCATACCGTGCAACTGATGGCTATCAATCACACAGAACAAATTCCAATGTCGGACACACAGTCCATTTACAAGTCCGTTCTGGGCCTGAACGAAACCGGAGGCACTAAATACCTCGCAAACCCTTCGACCAACACGTACGTCTGGACGATCACCACTCATTATCCATATTTCGGGATGCCTCCCAATCAGGACCTCGGTTACCATCCAAACGAGGTGAAGATCTCCGGTCTTCGACCACCATCTTCATCTTCGAATTTCAATCGTCGGTCGATTATTCGAAATGAGAATTAACTCGGCCTTTCCAAATAATTCACGTATATTTAGAATTTCAAATCGATTTATTTCAATGGTTAAATTATTAGACAACACCAATTTTGTCCTTTATATAGTTTTCACACCAAACACATTCAACCATCAAACATCACATAAATCAAGCAAATTCAGTTTATTTCCATTCCATATCGCTTACGATATTTTATAACTATTTATCGCTATTTTTATTTATTTTAAAATAGCCATTTTATTCAAAACGACGCTTCGGGCCATAAGGCGGCCGTGGCGCTGTTTTTCTCCAGATTTGATTTACACATATCTGAAAATCTAACCGTTGGATCCTCACAAAATTTACATCATTAGAAAGGTCTTGTCGAAACGAATCCAACGGTTCCAGTTTCGGGAAAATCCGACGGTCGGATCTCCCGGTACAATCGTTTGAAATTTCGATTTCAAAATACGAACTGCAGCGTCGTTATTCGATTAAATATAATTATATTTATATATATAAATAAATATAATCGTTTCTGGCGCTGTTTTTCTTCAGATTTGAATTAAACATTCCAGACAATCCAACCGTTGGATTTCTACAAAGTTGGTGCCGTTGGGAAGATATTTCCAAGGCGTACCCGACGGTTGAGGTTTCGGGAAAATCCAATGGTCGGATTTCCCGCACTAGTCGTTTGAAATCACGGTTTCAAAATACGAACTGCACGGCCTCGTTTCGTTTTAATTTTATTTATATTTATATATTTATATAAATATAGTTCATTCAATGTTTTCTATATCGTTTTCACTTCAAATATTTTTCTAACACCTTAAATTTTGGAAAAATTTCGCCATAACCTCCCCTGTACCGGGAGCATCGGGAAATCGCAAATAGCGTTCCCGGTCCTTCTAATCTCAAAAAGAAAAAGAAGAAGCCAAGCGGCTAGCCAATAGGCTCAAAATCATCACCCAAACAAATCAGTAAATGTGTACCTATTTGTCGGGCACAAAATTTTATTCCTCTTCTCTAGCCCCTTTGCTATAACCTGTTCAATGAATATTGCATGTACATATATATACAGTCCATATCATTTTTCATTTTCTATTCAACTTCATATTTGATTTCTATTTGGTTTAAAAACACCATTCATTCTAATGTTACATAAATAGGTGCAAATCATTTCATTAGCTAATTAATGAATATTTCAACTCATATATGTTTATTTTGAACAAGTGGCTATTTTTAACACTTCACATTTTAACGATTTATGCATACAATAAAAATGTGATTTTTATTGTAAAACAATTCATTTCAAAACACTATTTTTCTATATAGTTCATATAGTCGATAAAAGGTGATTTTTATTATCAAACAATTTATTTCAAAATATGAATACCATTCAACACATGAATTTCTAAACAACGAATGAATATCAATTCAACACATGAATGTTTTCAATAGTTTTTATATATAGATAAAAATGTGATTTTTATTATCGAACAATTTATTTCAAAATATGAATACCATTCAACACATGAATTTCTAAACAACGAATGAATATCAATTCAACACATGAATGTTTTCTATAGTTTCTATATATAGATAAAAATGTGATTTTTATTATCGAACAATTTATTTCAAAATATGAATACCATTCAACACATGAATTTCTAAACAACGAATGAATATCAATTCAACACATGAATGTTTTCTATAGTTTCTATATATAGATAAAAATGTGATTTTTATTATCGAACAATTTATTTCAAAATATGAATACCATTCAACACATGAATTTCTAAACAACGAATGAATATCAATTCAACACATGAATGTTTTCTATACAATGAATAAATATAGTTTAAGCATATGAAAATAATTCAAACACACAAATATTATTCAAAATTTCGGCAGCATAACGGCAGGGTAGTTACACCGGCACCGTCCCTAGTACGGCTCCTCGCTCTACCTTAAAACCTCGCGGTTTTTGACAATGGGGAACATGCATCTAGTTCGCACGCAGGCGGCATGTATATATTTATTTCATTTCCACAAACTAATCCTATGTGGTTTCAACCAAATATTTCACAATCACCAATGGGTATTTTTCAACCACATACAACCAATATCAATCACAAACAATCCCAACAACCATTCAATTTTCACAACAATTTCAACCAATAAATATCGTCCATGGTTTGTGGACGAGGGGAGTATATATATATATATATATATATATATATATATATAGCAATTCACTTTTACTTCACACATATATATATATATATATAAATTTTAAATCAGAAATCTCACCAATAGCTATCCAATACCAAGACTCTTCTTAATAGAAATCTTCGCCTATTTGTCGCTTTCACCCGTATTCTCTGCATATGTAAAAATAGAATTTTTACTACGCTATTCAATATATAAAAATATGATTTTTACTTTTGCTCTCAACATATAAAAATATAATTTTTACTTTTGAAAGAAATCAGTTTTCAACCTTTCAAGAAAACCAGTTTTTATATTTTTATAAATCACAGTTTTTATACTTTTTATAAATCAGTTTTATTCTTTCATGAAAATGCAGTTTTTAGTTTCTTTTTTTAAAAAAAACAGTTTTTAAAATCTTTTTAAAAAATCTGTTTTTAAAATCTTTTTAAATCAGTTTTATTCTTTCTAAAAATTGCAGTTTTAACTTAATAAAAATTTCAGTTTTTCTTTTACTAAAAAAAATCAGTTTTTTTATTAAAAATCAGTTTTAAATTTTTAAAACCTAAATCAGTTTTTATCTTTATTTAGAAAACAGTTTTTACTTTATTTTTAAAACAGTTTTTATTTTATTTTTAAAACAGTTTTACAGATTAAAATAAAATAAAATAAAAAAGAAAATAAAATACATATATAAAAAAAAGGAAACGCTCACCGAACTGCGAAGAAGGGGAGGGGAAAGAAGAGGTCGTCGGCGGCTTCCAGGGGCTCGCGGTGGCGTTCGAACGGTCGTGGCAGGAGGCGCTGGCTTCCTCGTCGGCGTCGAGGGCTTCAAGGGGGGGGGGGGGGCTTCTTCGTCGGCGTCGAGGGCTTCAAGGGGGGGGGGCGCGGCTTCTTCGTCGGTGCGATCTCGGGGGGGGCTGCTTCGTCGAATCGATTTAGGGTTTGTTTTTTTTTTCTTTTTTTTTTTCCTGTTATGTTTTATAACGAACGGGGGGGGGGGGGCAAGCAGAAGATAAGAGGGAGGGAATTAAAAATTATTTTATTATTTTATTATTTAATTTCGCAAAAAGGTTGACTTTTACATACGACCTCTAAACGAGGCCCACCGCCTGCCGTCCATAGCGTTTAACCCCCATTCCGAACACAATGGGTTATGTATCGCAAGCTGGTTTGATCGTTATAATCAGTTTCCTTTTGAATTTTCATTTAAATCACTATATTGAATTTTAAACGCACATTTCAAATTACCGGGGTCACATACTAACACTAAAAATTTCAGAAAAATATTTTCTAGCTTCGTATTGACGATACGGTCCTAACAAAACTAGTTTCGTCGAATTCTGAGACCGTTTGCAAAATGGCCAATTTCCAGTCGATTAAAATCAACGGAAACTGGTCAAACGCGTTTTCTTTTGCCACGCTCACATATTGATTCGAAAAATTATGAAATTTGAAACCTAGCAATAACTTGACACTGCGGACCCAACAAGAGTGGTTTCGTCGAAATCCGAGGTCATCTGCAAAATGTCCATTTTTAAGGGCCTGAATTCCATAGCGACTATTCAGAATTTTCAACTGGACATATCTTTTGATTCCCGCTATCAAATTTCGATTTGTCAGATTCGTTAGAAAGATATTACCAATTAGATTCCATATTTTTTTGTTTCACTAAAATCCGGATTGTTTTGCACCCGGTATATTCAATTTAAGTTTGAAATCGAATTATCGAACTACCGCGCCATTTTCAATTCTATATATAATTATAATTAATTATATTGGTTTTCAAATGTCGATTTCAACTCAGTTTTCATCGCCATTGTTTAAAATATTTATTTCAAATATTTAAAATCCATTATTTTAGCCAATTTAAAAATTTTAAATTGGTTCAGATTTTCTGGGTCGTTACAGAAATCCTCCAATATACGATTCACCCTCTCCGTCTGGTCGTCGGTCTGAGGATGATATGTGGTACTGAGATGTAATCCTGACCCTAAAGCCTCTTGTAAGCTCTTCCAAAACCCACTAGTAAACAACGGGTCTCGGTCACTCACAATGCTTTTAGGTACTCCATGAAATCTCACTACCTACTTCATATACAATTCTGCTAACTTAGTTGTCGTTCTGGTCGATTTGACTAGTATAAATCTTGCACTCTTAGTCAGTCGATCCACAGTTACCCAAATGCCATCGTATCCCGATCTAGTTCTTGGTAAACAATCGATGAAATCCATCGAGACTTGCTCCCATTTCCATTCGGGAATTTCTAATGGTTGTAACAACCCACTAGGCTTCTTTTGCTCGGTTTTAACTAGCTGGCAATTCATGCATTTGGATATAAAATTCCCAACGTCTCTTTTCATCCCTTCCCAGTAGTAAGTCTGCTTCATGTCTCGATACATCTTATTACCACCGGGATGTATAGTCAGTTTTGAGTGATGACATTCTCTAAGCACTTCATCTCTCAAACCATTCACATTGGGCACAACTAGTCTTCCATGCTTTCTAAGCCACCCATCTCGATCAAGCCTATACACATTCATCTTCTCACCGTCGATGTTCATCTCTAACTTGGAGATGATTTCCAATAGATTAGGATCGTCCCTCTGGATGGAACCAATCCGCTCTATCAAAGTAGGTCTGATTGCTAGACTAGCTAGCATGTCTGGATCCAATTCGCACTTTGGTCTGAAATCAAACCCCGCGATATACTCCAGTTGCTTCCATTCAAGAAACATAGCCCCTAAACTGGCATGTCTCCTACTCAAGGCATCGACTACCGCATTACCTTTCCTTGGTGTGTATGCGATATCAAAATCATACGAAGCCAAGAACTCTAACCATCTCTACTGACGGAGATTTAGATCCTTCTGGGAGAAGAGATACTTTAACGATTTATGATCAGTAAACAACTCAAAATTTTCTCCCAAGAGATAGTGTCTCCACATCTTTAATGCGAACACGATCGCTGCCAGTTCCAAATCATGTGTAGGATACTTCTTCTCATGCGGCTTTAGTTGTCGACTAGCATAAGTTACAACCCTACCTCCTTGCATCAATACAGCACCTAATCTGGTCCCACAAGCATCCATGTATACCGTCATCTCTTCATTCCCTCTAGGAATGACTAATATTGGCGCACACGTCAACTTTTTCTTTAGACTCTTGAATGCATTCTCACACACTCCGTCCTAGATGAAGGACTGATTCTTCTTAGTCAACTGAGTCCTCGGTGCTGCTATCTTGGAGAAGTCCTGGATAAACTTACTATAATATCCAGCTAACCCCAAGAAACTTCTTACGTCTGTTGCATTCTTGGGCGTAGGCCAATCCTGTACCGTAGCCACCTTCGCAGGGTCCACGGCAATACCATTTTCTGAAACAACATGGCCCAAGAATCTCACTTCCCTTCTCCGAAAGTGACACTTAGAGAATTTCTCTTTCAATTGGTGTTTTCTCAACACCTCCATCACTATCCTCAAGTGTCTCTTGTGTTCCTCCTCTGTCCACGAGTAAACAAGGATGTCGTCTACAAACACAAGAACAAACTTATTCAACTGATCTCTGAATACTTGATTCATAAGATCCACAAAGTAGGCTGGTGCATTGGTCAACCCAAATGGCATGACCAACCACTCATAGAATCCAGACGGCGTCCTAAATGCCGTTTTCGAAACACTCTCATCCGCTACTCGGAGCTGATGAAATCCTGTCGCGAGGTCCTACTGGGAGAACACTCTTACTCCTTCCAGTTGATCAAACAAATCATCTATCCGCCGTAAAGGATACTTATTCTTCCTCGTTACCTTATTCAACTCGCGATAGTCCACACACAAACGAAGGGAACCATCTGCCTTAGTGGCAAACACAACTGGTGCTCCCCACTCGGAGACACTTCTCCTAATAAATCCCTTCTTCAAAAGATTGCTGACTTGCACCCCGAGCTCTCGCTGCTCCCTTCGTGCCATACGACGAAGTGGCATCACTATAGGTCCGGCATCTTTCACTAAATCAATACGGAACTCAATCTCTCGGAGTGGTGGAAGCCCGGTCACCTCCTCAAAGACGTCCGGATACTGGCCAACAACGGGCACATCTGACAACTCATCCTGCGGGATGTCGAGGGAATTTATAAAACTAGCCATTACCTCATCACTAGGTAGACTACCAAACACTACCCTCCACCCATCATCCGCCCTAACTTTCACCAAAAAGCCCTCACTGTCTACCACCACCCCGTATCTTTGGAGCCAATCGACCCCCAATATAATGCCATACCCAGTAAAGCCCAAAACAAAGCAATCACAAACAAACATACATCCATGACTCGATAAGACCAAATTTCTGCAAATCATACTAAGGCTAGTCGAACCACCAATCGGGTTCGTCACAACTAATGGTCTATCGACTATCTCGGGTTCCAGTCCCAGCCTATCTACAAGGTCACTAGATATGAAGGAACGGGAAGCCCCAGTATCAAACAAAACTCGAACTGGTACATCATAAATAGAAAGCATACCTTGAATAACGACATTCTTTCCTTTCTCCGCTGCAGTTGGGGCATTCGACGAAGAAGGAACAGCATCAATAGCATATGCTTTCACAATCTACTTCTCCTTAAGAGGTTGCGGACACGTATCCTTATGATGTCCCACTTGGCCATAGTTGTAGCACTTCCTATCTGCTGGCTTGGCCCAACATTCTTTAGCATAATGGCCCTTCTTACCACAGCTGAAGCACTCAACATCTTACTTGTACTTTTTCTAGCCATCCTTAGATCTGCTTCCTCTTATTCTGAGAGTTGTTCTTGCCTCCACCGCCTACTTGCGGCTTCAGCCCTTCTACAGATGCAGCCTCAATCTTTGGCTTAGTTAAAGACTCTCTGATCTCAAAGCTTTCCCCATAATTGATTCAAAAGTCTCATCGATGTGGTTGATAAGCCTTTCCCCCAAGTATCCATCCAAACCAGTAATGAACTTCACATTCTTCTTCTCAGGAGTATCAATAAGAGATAGTCCATACTTCGACAAAATGTCGAACTCAGCAATATAATCAGAGACTGCCCTAGCATTCTGCTTGAGTTCCAAGAATCTCTTAAACAATACTGACTTCTGGGCAGCTGGAATGAACTTCTCGCTAAAGCGAGCCTTGAACTGATCCCAAGTAACCTGATCTTCTGGAGGCGCTGTTCTAATGGCATTCCACCAATTCATCGCTCGCCCTTGTAGCTGACGAGACGCTAGTCTTCTCTTCATCGCATCCTCGATACCCAAGTCATCGAAGATACGATCATAGCTATCCAACCAATCCTGAACATCTGTGGCCGACTCCGTTCCGTGGAACGGCTTCCCACCAAGGTTAGTGTAATCCTTGCACAACTTGTTGATTTCGACCCTAGGCGCCTGCACTACTAGACCACCACCAATTCCGGGATTGGGAACTGCCCCTTGCACCTCCCTAAGCATGTCTCTCATGAGGTCAGTAATCATCGCCCTCATGTCAGCAGCATTCCCATTATTGGCTCCCCTACCAGCACCTCTTGCATATCGACTCATTGTCAATCTGTAAAAGGAAACGATTAACGACCCCATAGTGGTGCTAGTGCAGTACGACTTCATTCTTATACTACTAATAGTATATACATATATAGCTTTTGAAAACCAAAGTAATCACAAATACGTTCTCTCATATACGGACTACCTCTCCCTAGTGTCTTTCCCTAGGTTAACTATGCAACCTAGAGCTCTGATACCAAATGTGACGGTCCGCTCCGTACCAACCGACATTTACTCCAAAAGTGCGTTGTACACATGTCCAGTTAGCACGGAACGGATCGTCAGAAGAAAAGGGAAGAAGGAAATGAACTAACAAGGAACCTGTAGAATGTCTCGCCGCGCATAGAACAAAATATAATAGTAACATACTTGACATAAAACAGGTGAGACAGTGCATAAGCTGAAACAACTAACATAGCAGCGGAAAATCCAAGTACAGCTTATGATCCAAAGTTAACATTATTACAACTTTTCAAACTGTCTCAAAAAGCAAAGGAAAATAAGGGAGGTACACTACTAATGCCCAAGTAGCGACCACCAACGACACAGGGAGAATATCTATATATCATACGTGGAAGCCTCCTGCTCGCCTCCGAATCAGCTACTCGCGCACCACAAGCTAACCTGTCTCTAGTCTGCTTATGTGAGCACCCAGAGTAATAGGAGGAGACATAAAACTCTGGGTCAGACATAAAGCCTGGTACGAGCGATAAGCATCTAAACAGAACAATAACAGGTAGACTAAAACATACCTGAACCTGGACCTGCAACCAAAGAGTTAGCACTACATACTGTACAACACTCTAAGGTGCCATTTCAAATGGTGTAAAGATAACGGGGGTGGGGGTGTGCATGTCATAGTGACGGCAAACAGTCAAGCATAACAACCGTCCTCACATCTCTCACTCAGTGCGTAAATCATACGATATTCATCACTTCGATCACCCAACATACCTTGCTATGATCACTTTGCCCCCCATGAAGCCATAAATGGCTTCACTGCACTGATACATAGCCACTAATCCTTTGCTTTGTCCACCTTGCCTCATGGAGTCGCAATGACCCCACTGCACTGGCTCATAGCCTTAATAATCCTTTACTATGTCCACTCTGCCCCATGGAGTCACAATGACCCCACTGCACTGGCTTATAGTCCTACTACGCATCACTTTGCCCCTCAAGTCATAATGACTCTACTGCACTGATAACGTAGTCTTGCTACCATCACCTTGCCCCTCGAGTCATAATGACTCTACTGCACTGATAAGTAGCTCATTATCCATTTTCAATGGTGAATCGAAGTTATGAACGTCGACAACTCCTTAGCACACGTCCCGCAGCAAAGCCCAACCACGAAGTGAACTCGTTGGTTCCCCATTGGATCCTGAGCTCTAACTTCCACTTGGACTACCTTTGCATCTCGGGTTATTGGTCATCACCGGATCGGTTCGGATCTCCCCCTAGTCACCAGTTCTGTTCGAATCGGAGTGCTCCTTCTTCGCTGGATCAGATTGGGTCATCATCGCCTTAGCGGATCGGATCGAATCTCCACGCTCAATCGCCATCACTGGTTCGGATCGGCTTCTTCTAATCAACTAGGGTCAGGTCGTAGTCTCCAAGCCTCGTCATAGTACATCGGTTCGGGTCGGGGCACCATGGCGGATCGGGTCGGATGTTGCATTCCACGAGAAGTGCAAATAGATCGAAGAGTGGAGTATGAGAGCGGATCGGGTCCTCCTACCGATCCGATCTGGTTCGGATGTCTTCCTGCATTTTTTTCCAACAAGCAATTTAGGCCACTCGACGGCGTTTTCGACCATTCCAACTATTCTAATCAATCACAAAGTATACCATACAGTCATAGCAACACGTGTAATCAACCACAAACATCAAAACAACAATATGATAGGTTAAAATGGATCAAACTTACCCAAAACCCCATATTTCCCCTTAAGCATGTTTAAGTGAAACTAATGATATGATTAGCAAAATTTAACCAAATTAACCCAAATTCATATCAAAGGTCTAAAACATCATTTCGAATTTTATAAATATTTTTCCAGAATTTTATCATGTTTAAATTCGCTAATTAACACTAATTAGCCATAATTAGTGAGGAACTATGCAAATCACTCACCTTAGCCACAAATAAGACTTAGATCTGAAGTAAATCTCTGATTTGGTGCAAATCCGGATGCTAAACAGCGGCTCTAACGTTGATCTGGTGTAGATCTCCCTTGATTTGATGTTGCTAAGCTTAATCCTTGATTAGAAGATGATTTGCAGGTGATTTAGAGGTTGAAGGCCATTTTTAGGGTTTCTAAGAGGTAAGTGGAGGCTAGAAAACTGAAATGGAATGAATTTCTAACTCTTTTCAGCCTCCCCATAACCCTAATCCCGAAATGGGTTATGGGCCCATTAACTAATCACCCTACTTGGCCCGGTTAAGCAGTTTTTCACCTTCCAAACCTTATTTCAGCCATATCTCCCAAAACGGTAAGTCCGTTTTTCACATGTGACCACTCTACGGAAAGGTAAATCATCAAACGAATCTAATGGAAGTGGTTTCAGGTCAAAATTCCTTTCCAGTCAAAAGTTATGGCCAAAACAAGACCAGCTAGGGGCAAAATGGTCATTTAAAAATCGACAAAAATCATGAACATCGGAAATGACTCTAATGGTTGTTTCCCAAAGTTACATGGCCATACGACTTTGTATGGGAAAGAAATAAATATTCTACGATCCTCCGATGCGTAGAATGTGGGTTATTACAATTTATGTGTGCAAAATAGAAATATAACATGGTGCATCATATTCCCAAATACAGTAAATGGAATTCCGACCATGTTTAAACCCCCTTTGACCAGCAAAACAACATGCGAAAAAATAAAAATTGAACCAAAAAAGCTTTTGATGTTCCCAAATGTCATTAAGATTGAATTTCTTGGTTATAAAATTAAGATGAGATGGGTGTAACCTGTTAGTCCTATAGATCTATGAGAGAGCATCAATTTGACTGGTTATGGTTCTAGTAACTCAAAATGAATATAAATTTATGCATGGCGGAAATGCCCACGTCTGTTGGGTGCAACATCGAAGTCTTGAGGTGCAACATCAGTTTGAAAATCCAAGATTGCACTTTATGATTTTTGAAAACTCGTTTATATGTACGAAATAAAAATATAACATGGTGCATCTAGTTCCAAAATATAGTAAATAGAATTCCGACCATGGTGAAACCCCATTTGACTAACAAAACAACATGTGAAAAAATATAAATTGAGCTAAAAAAGCTTTTGATGTTCCCAAATGTCATTCAGATTTAATTTCTTCGTTACTAAACTAAGATGAAATGGGTGTATCCTTTTAGTCCTATAGATCTACGAGAGAGCTTCATTTTGACTGGTTATGGTTCCTCAAAATGGATACAAATTTATGTGTGGCGTAACAACCCACGTCTATTGGGTGCAACGTCGAAGTCTTGAGGTGCAACATCAGTTTGAAAATCCAAGATGCACTGTAAGACTTTTGAAAATTCGTTTATGGGAACGAAATAGAAATATAACGTGGTGCATCATATTCCAAAGTATAGTAAATAGAATTCCGACCATGGTCAAACCACATTTGACTAATAAAACAACATGTCAAAAAATAAAAATTGAGCTAAAATAGCTTTTGATGTTCCCAAGTATCGTTAAGATTGAATTTCTTGGTTACTGAACTAAGATGAGATGGGTGTAACCTGTTAGTCCTACAGATCTACGTGAGAGCTTCTTTTTGACTGGTTATGGTTCTATTAACTCAAAATGGATACAAATTTGTGCATGGCGGAACAACCCACATTTGTTGGGTGCAACATCGAAGCCGTGAGGTGCAACATCAGTTTGAAAACCCAAGATTGCACTGCATGTCATTTGAAAACTCGTTTATGGGTATGAAATAGGAATCTAACATGGTGCATCATACTCCAAAATATATTAAATCCATTGTCAAACCCCCTTTGACCAATAAAGCAACATGTGAAAAATTCAGCTAAAAAAGCTTTCGATATTTCCAAATGTCATTAAGATTGAATTTATGGGTTATTGAACTAAGATGAGATGGGTGGAACATGTTAGTCCTTTATATCTATGAGAGAGCTTCGTTTTGACTGGTTATGGTTCTAGTAACTCAAAAATGGATACAAATTTGTGCGTGGCGGAACAACCCACGTTTGTTGGGTGCAACATCGGAGTCTTGGGGGTGCAACATCAGTTTGAAAATCCAAGATCGCACTGCATGGCTTTTGAAAACTCGTTTATAGGCATGAAATTGAAATACAACATGGTGCATCATATTCCAAAATATAGTAAATATAATTCCGACCAAGGTCAAACCCTCTTCGTCCGGCATAACAACATGCGAAAAATTGAGCCAGAAAAGCTTTCGATTTTCCCAAAAATCATTAAGATTGAATTTCTTGGTTACTAAACTAAGATTAGATTGTGGAACCTATTAGTCCTATAGACCTATGAGTGGGATCTTTTTTACTGGTTATTGTATTAGTAACTCAAAATGGATACAAATTAATGCATGACGAAACAACCCACGTCTATTGGGTGCAACATCGAAGTCTTAAGGTGCAACTTCAGTTTAAAAATCCAAGGTTGCACTGTATGACTTTTGAAAACTTGTTTATGGGTTTAAAATAGAAATATAACATGGTGCATAATATTCAAAATATAGTAAATGGAATTCCGACCATTGTCAAACCCACTTTGACCAACAAAACAACATGTGAAAAATTAAAAATTGAGTTAAAAAACCTTTCGATGTTCCCAATTGTCATTAGTATTGAATTTCTTGGCTACTGAACTAAGATGAGATGGGTGTAACCTATTAGTCCTATAGATCAATGAGAGAGCTACTTTTGACTAGTTATGGTTCTACTAACTCAAAACGGATACAAATTTAAAAGTGACGGAATAACCCACGTCTGTTGGGTGCAACATCGAAGTCTTGAGGTGCAACATCAGTTTGAAAATCCCAGATTGCACTATATGACATTTGAAACTCGTTTAAGTGTATGAAATAGAAATATAACATGGTGCATCATACTCCAAAATATATTAAATTGAATTCCGACCATGGTCAAACCCCCTTTGACCAACAAAACAATATGTGAAAAGTTAAGCTAAAAAAGCTTTCGATGTTTCCAAAAATCAATAAGATTGAATTTCTTTGTTACTGAACTAAGATGAGATGGGTGGAACCTGTTAGTCCTATAGATCCTAAGAGAGCTTCATTTTGACTGGTTGTGGTTCTACTAACTCAAAATGGATGCTAAATTATGCGTGGCATAACAACCCACGCCTGTTGGGTGCAACATCGAAGTCTTGAGGTGCAACATCAGTTTGAAAATCCAGGATTACACTATATGACCTTTGAAAACTCGTTCATGGGTATGAAAGTTCAATTATGTATGGACGATTCGTTGTAAATAGAAATATAACATGATGCATCATCTACCAAAATATATTAAATCGAATTCCGACCATGATGGAACCCCCTTTGACCAACAAAACAACATGTGAAAAATTAAGCTAAAAAATCTTTCGATGTTCCAAAAAATCATTAAGATTGAGTTTCTTGGATACTGAACTAAGATGAGATGGGTGGAACCTGTTAGTCCTATAGATCTATGAGGGAGCTTTATTTTTACTGGTAACGGTTCTAGTAACTCAAAATGGATACAAATTTATGAGTGGCAGAACAACCCACATCTGTTGGGTGCAACATCGAAGTCTAAAGGTGCAACATCAGTTTGAAAATCCAAGATTGCACTGTAGGACTTTTGAAAACATGTTTATGGGCACGAAATAGAAATATAACATGGTGCATCATATTCCAAAATATAGTAAATAGAATTCCGACCATGGTCAAGCCCCCTTTGACTAACAAAACAACATGTGAAAAAATAAAAATTGAGCCAAAAAAATTTTGATGTTCCCCACTGTCGTTATGATTGAATTTCTTGGTTACTGAACTAAGAGGAGATGGGTGTAAACTATTAGTCCTATAGATCTATGAGAGAAATTCATTTTTACTAGTTATGATTCTATTAACTCAAAATGGATAAAAAATTATGCATGCCGAAAAAACCCTAGTCTGTTGGGTGCAACGTCAAAGTCTTGAGGTGCAACATCAGTTTTAAAATTCAAGATTGCACTGTATGACTTTTGAAAATTCGTGTATGGGTATGGAATAGAAATATAACATGGTGCATCATTTTCCAAAATATATTAAATCGAATTCTGACCTTGGTCAAACCCCCTTTGACCAACAAAACAACATGTGAAAGGTTAAACATTGAGCTCAAAAAGCTTTTAATGTTCCCAAATGTCATTAAGATTGGATTTTTTGGTTATTGAACTAAGATGAGATGGGCGTAACTTGTTAGTCCTATAGATCTACGAGAGAGCTTCATTTTAACTGGTTATGGTTCTACTAACTCAAAATGGATACAAATTTATGCATGGTGGAACAACTCCCGTCTGTTGGGTGCAACATTGAAGTCTTGAGGTGCAACATAAGTTTGAAAATCCAAGATTGCACTGTATAACTTTTGAAAACTCATTTATGGGTATGAAATTGAAATCTAACATGGTGCATCATATTCCAAAATATATTAAATCAAATTCCGACCATGGTCAAACCTCCTTTGATCAACAAAACAACGTGTGAAAAATTAAGCTGAAAAAGCTTTCGATGTTCCTAAAAGTCATTAAGATCGAATTTCTTGGTTACTGAATTAAGATGAGACTGATGGAACCTATTAGTCCTAAAAATCTATGAGAGAGCCTTCTTTTGACTGATTATGGTTCTAGTAACTCAAAATGGATACAAATTAGTGCGTGGCGGAACAACCCATTTCCGTTGGGTGCAACAACGAAGTCTTGAGGTGCAACATCAGTTTGATAATCCAAGATTTCACTGTATGACTTTTCAAAACTCGTTTATGGGTACGAAATAGAAATATAATATGGTGCATCATATTCCAAAATATAGTAAATCGAATTCCAACCATGATCAAGCCCCCTTTGATCAACAAAACAACATGTAAAAAAATAAAAATTGAGCTTAAAAAGCTTATGATGTTTACAAATGTCATTAAGATTGAATTTCTTGGTTACTGAACAAAGATGAGATGGAGGAATCTGTTAGTCATATAGATCTATAAGAGAGCTTCATTTTGACTGGTTATGGTTCTAGTAACTCAAAATGGATACAAATTTATGCATGGCGGAACAATCCAAGTCAGTTGAGTACAACATCGAAGTCTTGAGGTGCAACATCAGTTTAAAAATCCAAGATTGCACTGTATGACTTTTGAAAACTCGTTTATGGGTATGAATTAGAAATATAACATGGTGCATCATATTCCAAAATATATTAAATCGAATTCCCACCATGGTCAAACCCTTTTGACCAACAAAATAACACGTCAAAAATTAAGCTAAAAAAGCTTTTGATGTTCCAAAAAACCATTAAGATTGAACTTCTTGGGTTCTGAACTAAGATGAGACAGGTGGAACCTGTTAGTCCTATAATTCTATGAGAGAGCTTTGTTTTGACTGGGTATGGTTCTAGTAACTCAAAATGGATACAAATTTATGCGTGGTAGAACAACCCACGTCTATTGGGTGCAACATCGAAGTCTTGAGGTGCAAAATCGGTTCGAAAATCCAAGATTGCATTGTATGACTTTTGAAAACTCGTTTATGGGCATGAAATAGAAATATAACATGGTGCATCATATTCCAAAATATAGTTAATGGAATTCCGACCATGGTCAAACATACTTTGACCAACAAAACAACATGTGAAAAAATAAAAATTGAGCTATAAAAGCTTTCGATGTTCCCAAAAGTCATTAAGATTGAATTTCTTGGCTACTGAACTAAGATGAGATGGGTGGAACTTGTTAGTCTAATATATCTACGAGAGAGCTTTGTTTTGACTGGTTATGGTTCTAGTAACTCAAAATGGATACAAATTTATGCATGGTGGAACAACCCCCGTCTGTGGGGTACAACATCGAAGTCTTAATGTGCAACATCAGTTTGAAAATCCAAGATTGCACAGTATGACTTTTGAAAACAAGTTTATGGGTGTCAAATATAAATATAACATGGTGCATCATATTCCAAAATATAGTAAATGGAATTCCGACCATGGTCAAACCCTCTTTGACCAACAAAACAACATGTGAAAAATAAAAAATTGAGCTAAAAAACCTTTCGATGTTCCCAAAAGTCATTAAGATTGGATTTCTTGGTTACTGAACTAAGATGAGATGGTGGAACCTGTTAGTACAATAGATCTATGAGAAAGCTTCATTTTGACTAGTTATGGCTCTATACAAATTTATAAGTGGCGGAACAACCCACATCCGTTGGGTGCAACATCAAAGTCTTGAGGTGCAACATCAGTTTGAAAATCCAAGATTGCACTGTATGACTTTTGAAAACTTGTTTATGGGTTCTAAATAGAAATATAACATGGTGCATCATGTTCCAAAATATAGTAAATAGAATTCCGACCATGGTCAAAGCCCCTTTGACCAACAAAACAACATACGAAAAATTAAAATTTGAGCTAAAAAAGCTTTCGATGTTCTCAAATGTCATTAAGATTGAATTTCTTACAACTAAACTAAGACGACATGGTGGAACCTGTTAGTCCTATAGATCTATGAGAGAGAATTGTTTTGACTGGTTATGGTTCTACTAACTCAAAATGGATACAAATATATAAGTGGCAGAACAACCCACGTCTGTTGGGTGAAACATCAAAGTCTTGAGGTGCAACATCAGTTTGAAAATCCAAGATTGCACTATATGACTTTATAAAGCTCGTTTATGGGTACGAAATAGAAATATAACATGGTGCATCATATTCCAAAATATAGTAAATAGAATTCCGACCATGGTCAAAGCCCTTTGACCAACGAAAAAACATGTGAAAAATTAAAAATTGAGCTAAAAAAGCTTTTGATTTTCCCAAATGTCATTAAGAATGAATTTCTTGGTTACTAAACTAAGATGAGATGCATGTAACCTGTTAGTCCTATGGATCTATGAGAGAGCTTCGTTTTGAGTTGTTATGTTTCTACTAACTCAAAATGGATTTATGCGTGGCAGAACATCCCACGTCTATTGGGTTCAACATCGAAGTCTTGAGGTGCAACATCAGTTTGAAAATCCAAGATTGCACTGTATGACCTTCGAAAACTCATTTATGGGTACGAAATAGAAATATAACATAGTGCGACATACTACAAAATATATTAAATTGAATTCCGACCATGGTCAAACCCGCTTTGGCAAAAAAAACATGTGAAAAATTAAGCTAAAAAAGCTTTCGATGTTCCTGAAAATGATTAAGATTGAATTTCTTGGTTACTGAACTGAGATGAGATGGGTGTTGTATATAACAGTGTTGTATACACAATTATATGTTTTTTGTTTGATGATAACAACCAAATATATATTATTATAAATGTGTTTGTAACTGTACTGTTTCATACATTCATCACAGACAGGAGTATGAAATTTTTATTTAAACAGAATACACCAGTATAGAAATTCAAACATTTACACAGTATTTTATTTAAATATAATATTTTATTCCAATATTCAAATAGTACAACTATTTATAATTCCACTATTTGAACACATCACATTTCATATACATTCCCCAAATATTGTACTTGTAAATAAACTGAATATCATAGACAAGTTTGTTTGAACGTAATAAAATAATATTTTATTTCAATCTAATTTGTTTATTACAAATGCCAGTACAATTCTCTCATTATACATTCATACTCAGCTCCTCACTACAACATTGTCACTCAGTTATACAATTCACATTTCCTATACAGATACACATTGACACTCTGTTCTTGTCTTCTATCTCCTATCTTCACAACATTTTCACAGTCAGTCCAGTCATCACCTGCTTACCTATCACATGAAACACACACAAAGTACACTCCCTTAAAAACAAAACTATATACGTGCAAATATAAAATTTATTTGCCTCAGATTTCTAGTGTGTTTCTCATCATTTTTCATGACTTGATCTGATTCATCTGTGTCTGGTCAGTTTGTAAATGTATATTACATGGATAGGAAATCTTGTCTGATGGCTGCATATACACACGTGTATAGATATACCTGTGTGCACTGCCTCGCCAATCAGAATGTAGTAGTGAGCAACTGACGAGTAGCCACGTGGACCATCTCAACTCAGTGCAATAAAATCAAACATAAGTAAAGCAAGCAATCTAAGTGTCGAGCAAAGCAATTTCATATCATGTTTAGGATGGACACAAATTTCAGCCTAAACAGTAATGAAAAACATGTTCAACTCAAATGGCCAAGCAACATATGGTGGAGATGGACACAACAGCTTTCAATACAATTGTGCAACCCAGTGACACAAATGTGCAAAGAAGTGCACAATGACCAAGTGTTTTCAAGAAGACAGCAACTCAATTATGTAAACAGCTCAAGGCATTTCACAACAGCAAAGTTGGTTCAGCACTACACACAGCATTTACAAGTGCAGCTGCTTGTACACAAATGTGCACACAAACATTCATATGAAGTAATGTATCAATGATATGGCATACATGGCAAGACCCAGGAAATATCATATACAAGAAAGTGGACAGCTAGAGATATACAAGGTCAAAGCAAATGTGCACATGAGTCCAACCATGCTTCAAATTACATATGCAACAAGTCATGATATTCCAATCAATACATGGGTGTATAACTAGTGAAGCATGGACAAGCTCTTATATATATATATATATATATATATATATATATATATATGAATGGTTGTAGGATAGGCTAAACAAAACTGAAATGAGCAATGTCAAAGCTCAAATGTAAGTATATCGAACTCAGGTGCAAAACTGAACGGGAAGTGTGGCATCATGTACATGTGTATACATAGCAACTCACATAATAATAGCATGATCAGTATAGTGAAGCAAAACAGGTCAAACTAGCATAGTGTAGTATCTCATGGTCAAACAAACAAGTTCAGCATCAATAGTCAAGTTACAATGAACACGACAAGCAAGAGTACATGGATGCATCTCAAAATGGAAAAACAAAAGGTTGTACAAGAAGTTCAAATGCTCAAAATAAACAAGTCAGGATTCAAGATGCCACAGCAAAACAAGTATGGTATAAATTATTTCCATAAATTCCCAAGGTAGAAATAAAATGATTTCCAAATTTTACAAATAGCAAGTGCAAGAATCAGTTTCCAAAATGGCAAATTATTTCTAGCACTGGACTTAGGTTTATGGCAAGTGATAAAGTGTAGAATCTTAAATGCCATGACAAATCAGAAATCACAATGTTTATTTTAGGCAAATCTATTCCAGTATCACTTAAGTGTCATAAATGATTTCAGTAATCGACCAACATGATTAGTAAGTAAATTTTAATGAATTCCTTCTTATGGCAACATTTACGGTTTTCCAGATTTTATCATGCATAGGACCAGTGAGAAATATGAGAAATGCTTGGATCTGATCATATATGGAATGGTGATTGGGAATGAATTAAAGGCAACATTCAATATCCAAGAGTTACAACAATACAAGAAAGCCATCCAGGTTCTTTGAGCATTAACAGAAGCATATTTGGCAAGCATTCTTAACTTTCTAGAATTTATGCCAAGAAAACTTTTGGCAAATATTCAGTGAATATTTTTGACAAGAAATCATTTCCAGAAATCTGAATTCATACAAGGCAATAAATCAGAAAATCTCGCAAAAATGTTTTCTGCATATTCGAATAAAATGGGTACTGGGGAAATTAAATTCATGTTCAAAAAGTTCTCCAGAAATGCTCAATCTAGCTTCGGGTCTCATTCATTCAAGAATTCAAAAGGGAAAAATCAACGCAGATCAAGCCAAGTCAGTTATCGTGAAATCAGAGCAATTTAAGGATTTTAAATTCCTATAAACATAACCTACTTCATCACTGGCAAAAAAAAATCCCGATCGAAAACCAATCCAACGTTTAAAAAGGAGGAAAACATTGAAAATCAATTTAGATAACTCACCAAGTTTTCGATCAGAAGTATCTCAAGCTGAAGCATCAGAAGTCAACAAGGATTCAAGCATCAGAAGCTTTATCCAAATTTGAGGAAGCGTCACGATTCGACTTGGGGGTTTCAAAAACCCCAGTTTTCTTACATTGGCCGCCATAGTTTTGGGAATAAAGGGATTCAGAAAAAAGTGATTGTAATGACCCAAACTTCCCAGTAAAGGAAAGACTGGATTGCTTTGAGAACAACACACATCAGTACACAATCTGAAGAACATTTTATTGCTGATTACAACAATTACATCAGAGTACAAGAATATAACAGAGTACGAAAGAATAATATACATCGGAAATACAATATTAGAGATTTAAATTACATTTAAATGGCAGCGGAAAAATAATACACTATACAACCGAAAGGAATACACGGATACAGAGCTTTCCGAATACCGCTTCAGCTGTAAACCAGGATCCTGTAAATAGATCTGCAAAAGCTACTCGACTGCCCGTGTGGAAAATAAGGGCACCCGAGTTTGCCAGTGAAACAAACTACAGGTCAGTCATGGGACTGGTATGAGAAATCTTAACTTAACTTATCTAATAATAAGTCTAATCACAGGACCACGCCGCTAACGCGGAACGGGTTTACTCCATTGGATTGCCATTGCATAAAATAAAGTAAATCGTTAAACAACGCAATGCTTTTTAGAAAAATGAAACCATTATAAGACCTAGGTCCCATCACACAATGCAATGCACACCTGAGGATAGGGTTTTACCTTATAATGGTCAAAAGATGCTTGATACGTGAAAACGATATTATTATTATTAGTGTGTATATATATGGGTATATATATAATAAACATTTAAATCATAATGTATCAATCATAGACAGCATAGTACCCCATCCTACTATGTCGCCATACTAGTTCTACAATCAAAACCGCAAGGTCGTATTGGAAATTGGATTTCCATCATGAGTCGAGGCTAGGGGCAAGCTCCTCTCCGATTCGAGACACTCTAGCAAATGCCTCAGGATCCCTCGCAGTGAATCCTTGGAGCGGTAGGGCCGGTCCCCGCCTATTGGCAGTGGATTGGTTATGCCTGAACACACGTTTCCCGGTTCCTTTGAACCTATAATATGACCACTATCGGCCTATAAAAATCCGAGGCGCCTCAAAATCCATCATCCACATAAGTAAAATGTTAGGGCTGGTAGGTCGCTGACACCACTCTAGCTTGAAAGAAATGTGTGCACTTCCTACGGTCCATATTCCGTTTTTGACTCATACCGGGGTGTGAGGCTCGCGAAGTCACGATATACACAAAGCTATGCCGTAATAGGCAATGCTTTGATCATCTCACAAGGCCCTGCTTTTCAACAAAAGCCTTGATCAATTACATCTTGGCGTGCCACATTGACAATTCACGCCATGTGATTAATCACTATTAATATATACCAGGGTGTTAAGTAGAGAATAAATCCTCCACCACTAAACAGACATAAATTAACAGAAATCGATGTAATTCACATGGAACAAAATTCAATGTCAGACACGCATCCATTTACTAGCTTATGCTCTGGGTCTGAGCAAAAACCAATTCCGACCAATCAACAATAGTCCGGACGGCCACCACTGAAGCCCCTTCAAGGTAGCTACTCAATTCATGGGCGTCAATAGTAACTTATCCATTCGATGTGAAGATCGTCGGTCTTAAATCACCGTCTTCAAATCTTCGACTTAGAACGTCGTATAATCATTTGAAATGAGATTGAACTCGGACTTTTCAAATGATCCTCGCATATATATAGTTTAAAATCATTTTATATCGTTAATAGTATTTAATAACGGTTTATCGCTATTTTTATATATATATAAAAATAGCTTAAATCAATTAAACGACGCTTCGGGTCAATAAGCGACCCTGGAGTTGTTTTCAACCAAATTTGATTTACACATATCTTGGAATCTAACCGTTGGATTTTGATGAAGTTTATGTTGTTGGGAAGGTCTTCCCAAAGCGGTCCTAACGGATCCAGTTTTGGGAAAATCCAATGGTCGGATCTTTCGGTATAACCGTTTGAAGTTACGATGGTCGATACGCGAACTGCCGCGCGCATTTCCTTAAATTTTATATTTATATTTATATATATAAAAATAAATCGTTTGGCGATTTCAACTATAAAAGTCTATTCTTTTTATCGCATATAAAATGACGATAGAAATATAATCTTTATTTCTATTCTATTTTTATTTACATTGACTGTAAATAAATTATACTCTATCTATCTTTTATTTTATTTATACTAAATGTAAATAAATTGTAATCATTTTTTTCCTATTTATTTACCTAAATGTAAATAAATGTTTTGTTATATTTTTCTTATTTATTTACCTAAATGTAAATAAATGTATTCTTATCCTATCTTGTTTATTTACCTAAATGTAAATAAATATATTCTTCTCTTTCTATATTTATTTACTCTAAATGTAAATAAATGTAACTTTTACTTTTATTTTATTTATTTACACTAAATGTAAATAAATGTTTACTTTTATCTTATTTAGAAAGTGTAAATAGATCCTATCCATATATTTGTCCCTTTTTATTCTATTTATTTACATAGGAAAATGTAAATAATTCTTAATCACATATTTGTTCTTTTTATTCTATTTATAGGAAAATGCAAATAATTTTTATTTACCTAATTATTCTTTTTATCCTTTTTTATTTACATAAGAAAATGTAAATAATTCTTATCCACATAATTTATTCTTTTTATTTACAAAAGAAAATGTAAATAATCCTTACTCACATATTTATTCTTATAATCTTGATTTCATAGAAATGTAATTTTATTTAAAATGTAAAAATATATTCTTTAATTACATATAAAAATGTGTTTTTTATTTAATCTTTTATTTGTCTAATGTAAATAAATGTCTTCCTTTTCTATGTTTTATTTTATTTACACTAAATATTTGTAGTAATTTACATATATAAAATGTAAATTTAGAAAATACGAATATGCTTTAACCTCCCACATTGGATAGGTATTGTTGTGATTACTGGACAGCCGGGCGGGTCCGGGCAGGTTTACATCACAGCTCAATCCAACCTCGGGTTAAGCATATTATTTTCTTTTATCTTTTATATCTTGTTTACCTGATAAATGTAACATCAAATTTTGTTCTTTATTTTATTTACATACGAAAATGTAAATATATCCTACTCACCTATTTGTTCTTTTATTTTTATTCTTTTTATCTACATCTAAAAAAATGTAAATAAAGATGTCCCTTTTTATTTCTATGTTTTGATTTATATCAAAAATGTAAATAAATGCACTTTCCTAATTCGACTATTCTAATTTGTCAAAATGTTCATTTTGGTCTCAACGATTCTAATTTGACAAAATTGTTTTTAATTCTTTTATTTAACAAAAATGTAGTTTTTATTTTTAACCCTTTTATTTTGACAAATTGTACATTTGTTTTCAACTAATATTATCCCTTTATTTCCATATCTTTTTCTTATGTACTCTAATGACAAGTAAAAAGAATTTTTATTTGTTTACCATTTCTATGTGTTCTAATAACATATAAAATAGTATTTTTTTTATGTTAACACTTTTCTACGTTTTCTAATATCATATAAAAGAATATTTCATACGTTAACATTTTTCTTTTTATTTATATAACATGACAATTATAATCGTCAATTCTAATTGGTTAAACATGATTTTAGCATAGACGACATTTTTAACATGACATTATTCTAGTATGATATTTTTTTTAAAACAAATTGATATCTTTATTCTAACATGGTGTGATTCTAACATAGCATTAATGACAAATTTTGTTCCAACATAACATTAATGGCAAAATGACACATTTTGTTCTAATATAACATTAATGACAAATTTATTCTAATATAACATAAATGACAAATCTGTTTTAATATAATATAAATGACAAATTTGTTTTAATCTAACTTAAATGACAAATTTGTTTTAACATAAATCTAATTAACAAGAAATGTTAATTTTAATTTGCAATGCACATTCCTAATAAAATGTGGTTTTTATTTACATAACAAATTTCAAATCAAAAATGTTATTTCTATTTCACTAACCAAGTTTTAACCCAAAAATGTTATTTTAATCACTAATTAAGTTTTGACCCAAAAATGTTATTTTAATTTTAACTAACAATTCTAAACGAATGTTATTTTTATTCTAACTAACAATTCTAACACAAATGTTATTTTTATTTTAAATAAACATTTTTAACGAAAAATGTTATTTTATTTCTCTAACATGTTTTATCACAAATGTTGTTTTATTTCTCTAATATGTTTTTAACACAAAATGTTGTTTTATTTCTCTAATATGTTTTTAACACAAAATGTTGTTTTATTTCTCTAATATGTTTTTAACACAAAATGTGGTTTTATTCTACTGTAACATTTATAAGAAAATATTATTTCATTTCAAGTGACAAAAATGTATTCCTTTGTTTCAAGACAAAATCTTGTATTTTTTTATTTCAAATCAAAATAATGTGTTCTTTTTATTTTTCTTATTAAATGACACTAAAAATGGTAATACTTCTAGTAGAAACAAAATGACATTAAAAACATGTAATATTTTGTTGAAACAAAAATGACAATAAAATTTGTTCTTTTTTTTTCTTTTTTTTTACAAAAAGAGAATGACAACCAAAAATGGTTCTTATCTATGTTAACCTTTTAATCTACAATAGTGACAGTAAGAATTGTCTCCTTTTAATGTAAAACATTATAAATTGTATCTTTTTGTATGTAAATTATTCGATGTTAAAAATATGACCTTTGCATTGAAATCAATTCATTGTTTAAGAATCAACAATAAAGATTAAAACTTTATTACCAAACCATATTGAATTCCATAGATCTAGGTAAAAGGAGGATATTTATCAGATCTATGTTCGCGAATACGAAATAAAGAAGTATCCTTGTCGGATCTAACAAAATGTGAGCATCATAATCCAACCCAATCATCAAACAACAAATTTACATATCACATCACAGATCAGAATCATAATCATTCACAACATAATTTTAAAAACAAAAACAATAATTAGATTTTATTTAATTTATAAATCATAATTCTCACCTTGACTGGTTTGAATTTCTGTTCGCGTTCAAAATTGTTTCTGTCGTTCTCCCTCTTCTTATCGTCGTTCCCTGTTAACCAAATACGAACCCAACTTTGATTGTGAAAGCCACCTGCGCGCCTCCCATCTCGCAACCGGACCACCATCTACCGCCACCATGAGGAAGACCCTGGCACCGCCTGCTTGCGCCTGCGGTGGGGTCCATCTCTCGGCTGTCGTTGCCTCGGAATTGGCGCCCGAACGGCGCCGCTTCTAGGAAGGAATCCTCCCAATCCACCAACCCATACTCAATCTCCACCGTCCACATCGTAGAGCTCACTTTCTTCTTCGATTTTTTTGTTTTGGTTTGATGTGATTTTATTGCGTAAATGGAGAGAAAAGAGGGATTGAAATTCAGAGTTGAATGGCCATTGATGAAAGATGGAGGCGGCGGTTATGAAATGAATTAGGGTTTAGTATATTAGGATATACATATATATATTAATATTATTTTATTCTTTTATTCCAAAAGGCTCATTTATCCATATTTGTATGTTATAAAGAAAATTGGCTGAGGTGGCATGTTTCTCATTTCTAATTCCTTAAATCCTCTTTGATTACATGCTATAATGACACATTTGTCAAAAATAACTAACGAGCATCTATTATGGCATTTACTAGTTAATCACTGATTTGCAATTAGTAATTAATTCGTTTACATTCATTTCCATAAATCCTTTTCTCCTTATTCATTAAAAATTTCAATTTCAAATCTACCTTTTAATTGCACACATTATTTCCATTAAAAATGTAACTTTTCATGTAAACACATTTTTTTTTTATTTGTAAGCCACGAATCTTTTTAATCATTCTATCATACAAAAAAAAATGTAGTCATTTTAATCTTTCTTTTGTTACATAAATATGAAAAAAAAAACATGTAATCTTTTGTTAAATAATTTTTCTATCCATACTATGATCATTCTATATGTACAATAAAAATATATCTTTATTGTTAAATAATTTTTTTTCTATACCAAATAATGATCATTATTAATTACGATAAAAATGAATATTTATTATCAACATGTTTTTTTCTGCACACATTTATGTATTCTTAATTACACAATTTATTATATTAGAATTTCATATCTAATTTGCTGAAGATGTGTTTCTTTGTAAGATTTTCTAATTGATTTTCATAAATTATATGTAAACAAGAGTATATATATATAAGGGAATAAAAAATATATATGTGAGTATTGTTTGATTTTGGAAGAAAAATAATAATGGGCAAATAGAAGGGGAAAGGAAACAATGGGATGCAAAGATAAGGAAGGAGAACATGTCAATAGAACAAGATGCATGAATGTAAAAGGGAAGGAAATAAATTAATAAATAAAGAAAAACAAATTTAATATAATTAAGAAAAGACATGAATGTTGCATTAAGAAAATAGAGATGAGGGGAAAGCATTGAAAACGAATGCAAATATTCATATAAAGAAAAAAATTATTAATTGATGAACATTAAACATTGAATAGGCAAGGAAAGTATTAAAGCGGACCTATCAACCTATTATTAATAAATCACTTATCAACCTATATTTATAAATCAGCTTATCAACATATATTTATAAATCTCATTAACAACATCTTAATTTTATTTAAAACATTTATTATTATTATTATTTATTTTTATTTAATAATGGATTTTTTTTTTAAATTCTAACGTATTTTCTAATAAAATTTCTTGAAATAAAAATTTTAAATTGGCTCCAAAATTCCGGGTTGTTACAAATCTCCCCCAATTAAAATCTTTTCGTCCTCGAAAAGGAACTTAGTTAAAAGTTGTTTAACTAACTAACTCAACTTTTATTTTTTTATTTATTGTTTTAATTAATTCTAAAATTTTAATTAGTGAAACTAATTATCAAACCTCACAACCAGCAATCAATTAGGTGATTAACTTTTCAAATATACATAACTTTTATATATGGTCAAAAATCATATTTTAGTGCAAATCACAGCAATGTGTCCTAACTAAGTTTTGGTTCTCATACCAGTCAATGGAAATATATAGAAATCCCACTTTCGAGACTCGAACATAAATACTGGTGATGGTGCACCAATCATCAGAATTATCTCCAGGCGACTAGAGTGTGATTCTATATCTATCCAGTATATTAAATCTTCGAATATCCGTTAATTACTCATATATTCGAAATCTTTATATAGTCGATTGTCCACATTAAAATAATAATATACTCAAATACGTATTTTAAGATAAAATTTTCAAAACTAAATTTGTTTTCATTTTTAAAGAAAATAATACTCTTCACACTCGTTCTAGGATACTACTGATCCTATCTCTAACGAGTTATTCTTATTGGATATTACTAATCCAATCTCTAATGAATTCTTTTGTTCGGTTCTAATGTGTCTTGTTCTCGAGCTCTGTAAACCAAAGCTCTGATACCAACAGTAACGACCCAAACTTCCCAGTAAAGGAAAGACTGGATTGCTTTGAGAACAACACACATCAGTACACAAACTGAAGAACATTTTATTGCTGATTACAACAATTACATCAGAGTACAAGAATATAACAGAGTACGAAAGAATAATATACATCGGAAATACAATATTAGAGATTTAAATTACATTTAAATGGCAACTGAAAAATAATACACTATACAACCGAAAGGAATACACGGATACAGAGCTTTCCGAATACCGCTTCAGCTGTAAACCAGGATCCTGTAAATAGATCTGCAAAAGCTACTCGACTGCCCGTGTGGAAAATAAGGGCACCCGAGTTTGCCAGTGAAACAAACTACAGGTCAGTCATGGGACTGGTATGAGAAATCTTAACTAAACTTATCTAATAATAAGGCTAATCACAGGACCACGCCGCTAACGTGGAACGGGTTTACTCCATTGGATTGCCATTGCATAAAATAAAGTAAATCGTTAAACAACGCAATGCTTTTTAGAAAAATGAAACCATTATAAGATCCAGGTCCCATCACACAATGCAACGCACACCAGAGGATAGGGTTTTACCTTATAATGGTCAAAAGATGCTTGATACGTGAAAACGATATTATTATTATTAGTGTGTATATATATGGGTATATATATAATAAACATTTAAATCATAATGTATCAATCATAGACGTCATAGTACCCCATCCTACTATGTTGCCATACTAGTTCTACAATCAAAACCGCAAGGTCGTATTGGAAATAGGATTTCCATCATGAGTCGAGGCTAGGGGCAAGCTCCTCTCCGATTCGAGACACTCTAGCAAATGCCTCAGGATCCCCCGCAGTGAACCCTTGGAGCAGTAGGGCCGGTCCCCGCCTATTGGCAGTGGATTGGTTATGCCTGAACACATGTTTCCCGGTTCCTTTGAACCTATAATATGACAACTATCGGCCTATAAAAATCCGAGGCGCCTCAAAATCCATCATCCACATAAGTAAAATGTCAGGGCTGGTAGGTCGCTGACACCACTCTAGCTAGAAAGAAACGTGTGCACTCCCTACGGTCCATATCCCGTTTTTGACTCATACCGGGGTGTGAGGCTCGCGAAGTCACGATATACACAAAGCTATGCCGTAATAGGCTATGCTTTGATCATCCCACAAGGCCCTGCTTTTCAACAAAAGCCTTGATCAATTGCATCTTGGCGTGCCACATTGACAATTCACGCCATGTGATCAATCACTATTAATATATACCAGGGTGTTAAGTAGAGAATAAATCCTCCACCACTAAACAGACATATATTAACAAAAATCGATGTAATTCACATGGAATGAAATTCAATGTCAGACACGCATCCATTTAATAGATTATGCTCTGGGTCTGAGCGAAAACCAATTCCGAACAATCAACAATAGTCCGGACGGCCACCACTGAAGCCCCTTCAAGGTAGCTACTACAATCATGGGCGTCAATGGTAACTTATCCATTCGATGTGAAGATCATCGGTCTTAAATCACCGTCTTCAAATCTTCGACTTAGAACGTCGTATAATCATTTGAAATGAGATTGAACTCGGACTTTTCAAATGATCCTCGCATATATATTTTTTAAAATCATTTTATATCGTTAATAGTATTTAATAACGGTTTATCGCTATTTTTATATATATAAAAATAGCTTAAATCAATTAAACGACGCTTCGGGTCAATAAGCGACCCTGGAGTTGTTTTCAACCAAATTTGATTTACACATATCTTGGAATCTAACCATTGGATTTTGATGAATTTTATATTGTTGGGAAGGTCTTCCCAAAGCGATCCTAACGGATCCAGTTTTGGGAAAATCCGACGGTCGGATCTTTCGGTATAACCGTTTGAAGTTACGATTGTCGATACGAGAACTGACGCGCGCGTTTCCTTAAATTTTATATTTATATTTATATATATAAATATAAATCGTTTGGCGATTTCAACTATAAAAGTCTATTCTTTTTATCGCATATAAAATGACGATAGAAATATAATCTTTATTTCTATTCTGTTTTTATTTACATTGACTGTAAATAAATTATACTCTATCTATCTTTTATTTTATTTATACTAAATGTAAATAAATTATAATCTTTTTTTCCTATTTATTTACCTAAATGTAAATAAATGTTTTCTTATCTTTTTCTTATTTATTTACCTAACTGTAAATAAATGTATTCTTATCATATCTTGTTTATTTACCTAAATGTAAATAAATATATTCTTCTCTTTCTATATTTATTTACTCTAAATGTAAATAAATGTATCTTTTACTTTTATTTTATTTATTTACACTAAATGTAAATAAATGTTTACTTTTATCTTATTTAGAAAGTGTAAATAGATCCTATCCACATATTTGTCCCTTTTTATTCTCTTTATTTACATAGGAAAATGTAAATAATTCTTAATCACATATTTGTTCTTTTTATTCTATTTATAGGAAAATGCAAATAATTTTTATTTACCTAATTATTATTTTTATCCTTTTTTATTTACATAAGAAAATGTAAATAATTCTTATCCACATAATTTATTCTTTTTATTTACAAAAGAAAATGTAAATAATCCTTACTCACATATTTATTCTTATAATCTTGATTTCATAGAAATGTAATTTTATTTAAAATGTAAAAATATGTTCTTGAATCACATATAAAAATGTGATTTTTATTTAATCTTTTATTTGTCTAATGTAAATAAATGTCTTCCTTTTCTATGTTTTATTTTATTTACACTAAATATTTGTAGTAATTTACATATATAAAATGTAAATTTAGAAAATACGAATATGCTTTAACCTCCCACATTGGATAGGTATTGTTGTGATTACTGGACAGCCGGGCGGGTCCGGGCAGGTTTACATCACAACTCAATCCAACCTCGGGTTAAACATATTATTTTCTTTTATCTTTTATGTCTTGTCTACCTGATAAATGTAACATCAAATTTTGTTCTTTATTTTATTTACATAAGAAAATGTAAATAAATCCTACTCACCTATTTGTTCTTTTATTTTTATTCTTTTTATCTACATCTAAAAAAATGTAAATAAAGATGTCCCTTTTATTTCTATGATTTGATTTATATCTAAAATGTAAATAAATGCACTTTCCTAATTCGACTATTCTAATTTGTCAAAATGTTCATTTTGGTCTCAACGATTCTAATTTGACAAAATTGTTTTTAATTCTTTTATTTAACAAAAATGTAGTTTTTATTTTTAACCCTTTTATTTTGACAAATTGTACATTTGTTTTCAACTAATATTATCCCTTTATTTCCATATCTTTTTCTTATGTACTCTAATGACAAGTAAAAAGAATTTTTATTTGTTTACCATTTCTATGTGTTCTAATAACATATAAAATAGTATTTTTTTTTATGTTAACACTTTTCTACGTTCTCTAATATCATATAAAAGAATATGTCATATGTTAACATTTTTCTTTGTTTTCTAATTTATATAACATGACAATTATAATCGTCAATTCAAATTGGTTAAACATGATTTTAACAAAGACGACATTTTTAACCTGACATTATTCTAATATGATATTTTTTTAAAAACAAATTGATATCTTTATTCTAACATGGCGTGATTCTAACATAGCATTAATGACAAATTTTGTTCCAACATAACATTAATGGCAAAATGACACATTTTGTTCTAATATAACATTAATGACAAATTTATTCTAATATAACATAAATGACAAATCTGTTTTAATATAATATAAATGACAAATTTGTTTTAATCTAACTTAAATGACAAATTTGTTTTAACATAAATCTGATTAACAAGAAATGTTAATTTTAATTTGCAAAGCACATTCCTTATAAAATGTGGTTTTTATTTACATAACAAATTTCAAATCAAAAAGGTTATTTCTATTTCACTAACCAAGTATTAACCCAAAAATGTTATTTTAATCACTAATTAAGTTTTGACCCAAAAATGTTATTTTAATTTTAACTAACAATTCTAAACGAATGTTATTTTTATTCTAACTAACAATTCTAACACGAATGTAATTTTTATTTTAAATAAACATTTTTAACGAAAAATGTTATTTTATTTCTCTAACATGTTTTATCACAAATGTTGTTTTATTTCTATAATATGTTTTTAACACAAAATGTTGTTTTATTTCTCTAATATGTTTTTAACACAAAATGTTGTTTTATTTCTCTAATATGTTTTTAACACAAAATGTGGTTTTATTCTACTGTAACATTTATAAGAAAATATTATTTCATTTCAAGTGATAAAAATGTATTCCTTTGTTTTAAGACAAAATCTTGTATTTTTTTATTTCAAATCAAAATAATGTATTCTTTTTATTTTTCTTATTAAATGACACTAAAAATGGTAATACTTCTAGTGGAAACAAAATGACATTAAAAACATGTAATATTTTGTTGAAACAAAAATGACAATAAAATTTGTTCTTTTTTTTCTTTTTTTTTTCTTTTTTTTACAAAAAGAGAATGACAACCAAAAATGGTTCTTATCTATGTTAACCTTTTAATCTACAATAATGACAGTAAGAATTGTCTCCTTTTAATGTAAAACATTATAAATTGTATCTTTTTGTATGTAAATTATTCGATGTTAAAAATATTACCTTTGCATTGAAATCAATTCATTGTTTAAGAATCAACAATAAAGATTAAAACTTTATTAACAAACCATATTGAATTCCATAGATCTAGGTAAAAGGAGGATCTTTATCAGATCTATGTTCACGAATACGAAATAAAGAAGTATCCTTGTCGGATCTAACAAAATGTGAGCATCATAATCCAACCCAATCATCAAACAACAAATTTACATATCACATCACAGATCAGAATCATAATCATTCACAACATAAGTTTAAAAACAAAAACAATAATTATATTTTATTTAATTTATAAATCAGAATTAACACCTTGATTGGTTTGAATTTTTGTTCGCGTTCAAAATTGTTTCTGTCGTTCTCCCTCTTCTTATCGTCATTCCCTGTTAACCAAATACGAACCCAACTTTGATTGTGAAAGCCACCTGCGCGCCTCCCATTTCGCACCCGGACCACCATCTACCGCCACCATGAGGAAGACCCTGGCACCGCCTCCTTGCGCCTGCGGTGGGGTCCATCTCGCGGCTGTCGTTGCCTCGGAATTGGCGCCCGAACGGCGCCGCTTCTAGGAAGGATTCCTCCCAATCCACCAACCCATACTCGATCTCCACCGTCCACATCGTAGAGCTCACTTTCTTCTTCGATTTTTTTGTTTTGGTTTGATGTGATTTTATTGCGTAAATGGAGAGAAAAGAGGGATTGAAATTCAGAGTTGAATGGCCATTGATGAAAGATGGAGGCGGCGGTTATGAAATGAATTAGGGTTTAGTATATTAGGATATATATATATATTAATATTATTTTATTCTTTTATTCCAAAAGGCTCATTTATCCATATTTATATGTTATAAAGAAAATTGGCTGAGGTGGCATGTTTCTCATTTCTAATTCCTTAAATCCTCTTTGATTACATGCTATAATGACACATTTGTCAAAAATAACTAACGAGCATCTATTATGGCATTTACTAGTAAATCACTGATTTGCAATTAGTAATTAATTCGTTTACATTCATTGCCATAATTCCTTTTCTCCTTATTCATTAAAAATTTCAAATTCAAATCTACCTTTTAATTACACACATTATTTGCATTAAAAATGTAACTTTTCATGTAAACACATTTTTTTTATTTGTAAGCCACGAATCTTTTTAATCATTCTATCATACAAAAAAAAATGTAGTCATTTTAATCTTTCTTTTGTTACATAAATATGAAAAAAAACATGTAATCTTTTTGTTAAATAATTTTTCTATCCATACTATGATCATTCTATATGTACAATAAAAATATATCTTTATTGTTAAACAATTTTTTTTTCTATACCAAATAATTATCATTATTAATTCACGATAAAAATTAACATGTATTTTTCTGCTCACATTTATGTATTCTTAATTACACAATTTATTATATTAGAATTTCATATCTAATTTGCTGAAGATGTGTTTCTTTGTAAGATTTTCTAATTGATTTTCATAAATTATATGTAAACAAGAGTATATATATAAGGGAATAAAAAAAAAATATGTGAGTATTGTTTGATTTTGGAAGAAAAATAATAATGGGGAAACAGAAGGGGAAAGGAAACAAGGGGATGAAAAGATAAGGAAGGAGAACATGTCAATAGAACAAGATGCATGAATGTAAAAGGGAAGGAAATAAATTAATAAATAAAGAAAAACAAATTTAATATAATTAAGAAAAGACAAGAATGTTGCATTAAGAAAATAGCGATGAGGGGAAAGCATTGAAAACGAATGCAACTATTCATATAAAGAAAAAAATTATTAATTGATGAACATTAAACTTTGAATAGGCAAGGAAAGTATTAAAGCGGACCTATCAACATATTATTAATAAATCACTTATCAACCTATATTTATAAATCAGCTTATCAACATATATTTATAAATCTCATTAACAACATCTTAATTTTATTTAAAACATTTATTATTATTATTATTTATTTTTATTTAATAATGGATTATTTTTAAATTCTAACGTATTTTCTAATAAAATTTCTTGAAATAAAAATTTTAAATTGGCTCCAAAATTCCGGGTTGTTACAGTGATCGAGCCGGCTAAGTTCTCTTTGGCTTAGCCTAGTTCGAATGTTTAAAGGGGAGATTTTATTTCCTTTTAAACCTAGGGTTTTGATTTAAATTTTGTTGTATTCTAATTCTTTTTTTAAAATGTCCGAACAGTTTCTGGAGTCTTTAAAATTCTAGGGATTCAGTATGGGGTTAACTGACAGTTTACTAATGTCTGTAAAACTAGAGGAAAATCTGGTCCAGTGGATATAGACCAGTCTATGGTTTTGAGCGTAGGGTTAGAGTAGGAGAGAGGGGTTTGCTAGTTTACATGGTCTTGTAAGCGGGATTTGTGCTATCACCTAGTAGCTTAGGAAGGCAGCAGCAGGCAGGATTTTGCCGAAGCTGGATATATCATATTTTTTTACTTTCTGTATTTTTATTTCTGCTGCATTCTGTGAATATTTTAATATACCATAATATTAAAACTCTACGATAATTTGTGATAAACCCTATTCACCCCCTCCCCCTAGGTTTAATCTAGATCCAACAAGTGGTATCAGAGCAGGTATTTCCATTAACTCTAGAGTCATGGTTCACCTAGTTGTCAGTCCATAGAGAGTCAGTCCAGTGACATTCCAATTATTTTCAATGGTATAGATTTTTTTAATTTGGAAATCGAAAATCGAATTCTATTTAAAATTAGTTAATTATGAATATTGGAATATTATTATAAATATGGGTGATATGTTAGATAAGAAAAATAAAGTTATAAATGCTCATGTGATGCATATTCTCTATTCTTATCTTAGTAATAATCAATTTGATCTCATCTCCCATTGTTTAACTGCGCAGGATATCTGGAAATCTCTCAACGCGCTGTATGGAAATGACAACAACTCCTCAAAACCTTCAGTTGCCAACTCAGATTCAGTTGTGTGCTTAACTGGAGCTATTAACGACGATTCAGACGATGGAGACTCTTTAAATGAAGAATTGGTTTCTCGTTGTATTGATTTAACTAAAACTATAAATTGTCACAAAAGTAAAAACAAAATTTTGAAATCTGAAAACTCTGAGTTGCGATGCAAAAATAATGTAACAACCCGAAAATGCGAGCCAATTTAAAATTTTTATTTTGGCAATTTTAGTGAATTTTGAATATTTAAAATGAATTATTTTAAATAATAGCGACAAGAAATTTATTTTTGATAGGATTCGAATGTATATATTTATTTGAATCGTCATTAGAATATAAATATTTATTTTAAATTATAAAAGGAATTGAAAATGGCGCGGTAGTTCGATAATTCGATTTCAAAGTTCAAAGGAATGTACCGGGTGCAAAATAAACCGGATTTTAGTGAAACCAAAAATAATGAAATCTATTTGTGAATATCTTTCTAACAAATCCGGGAAATTGAAATTTCATAGCGGGAATCAAAATTTATGTCCAGTTAAAAATTCTGAATAGTCGCTATGGAATTCAGGCCCTTAAAAATGGAAATTTTGCAAACGACCTCGGATTTCGACGAAGCCACTTTTGTTGGGTCAGTGATGTCAAGTTATTTCTAGATTTCAAATTTCATAATTTTTCAAATCAATATGTGAGCGTGGAGAATGAAAACGCGTTTGACCAGTTTTAGTTGATTTTAATCGACTGAAAAATGGCCATTTTTCAAACGTTCTCAAAATTCGGCGAAACTAGTTTTGTTAGGACCGTATCGTCAATATAAAGCTAGAAAATATTTTTCTGGAATTTTTCGTGTTAGTATGTGGCCCCAGTAAATTGAAATGTGCGTTCAAATTCAATATATAGAGTTATATTTGGATTTTGACGAAAACCGATTGAGACGATCGAATTGGACTACGTGACATATCCCGTTGTGTTTGGAATGGGGGTATTACGCTAGGAACGACAGTCGTTGGGTTTGATTTCGTGTTCAAATTAAAAATTTACCTTTTAGAATTTAATAAAAAAATAAAATTATAAACACCCCCCTCCTTTACCTCTTGCCAAGTCAACCCCCCCCCCCACCCCCACCTTCCCTTATCGTTCAAACAGAAAGAAAAAAAACGAAATTAAAAATCGCGCCTGCCCTAATCCCGCGCCCCCCTTTTTCTCCATCGCCTCCACCGCCAGGCGGTTGCTTCTTTGGTATCAGAGCTTTGGTTTACAAAGCTCAGAGAACAAGACACGTTAGAACCATACGAAAGAATTCATCAGATAATGGATTAGTAATATCCAATTAGAATGACTCGTTAGAGATAGGATCAGTAGTATCCTAGAACGAGTATGAAGAGTATATCTATAAAACGAAAACAATTATTGTTTTGAAAATTTAAATCAATTATTCATATTTGATTATTTATTTATATTGATTTGGACTATCCAGTATACACAGATTTTGCGTATACGTCTGATCCGCATGTATTCGAAATTTTAATATATTGGGTAGATATAGAATCACGTTCTAGTCGCCCGGAGATGATTCTGATGATTGATCGATCATCGTCAGAATTTATGTTCGAATGACGAAAATGGGATTTCTATATGTCTCCATTAGACTGGTGTGAGAACAAAAATTAGATAGGGCTTATTGTTGTGATTTGGCATCAAAAATCTGATTTTTTTTTACTATATATCAAAGTAATGAATTTGAAAAGTTAATCAACTAATGGATTGATGGTTGTGTTGTTTGATTAATTAAAATTTGTGCCCTATAGCCAATTTGTATCAAATAGTGAATTGTATTGGAAATTAGTCGCATTTGCTTGCATACACATGTACTTACATTGAACAGGTCATAGCAAGGAGGCTAGAGCAGAAGAATAAAATTTGTTTGCCCGACAAATAGGTACATGTTTACCATAATTTACTGTTTTGTTTGGGTGATGATGATTTTATGAGCCGATTGGCAAGCCGCTTGGCTTTTTTTTTCTTTTTGAGATCAGAGGGCCTGTATGGAAATTTCGGGAATATCCCGGTGCTCCCGGTGCAGGGGAGGTTATGGCAAAAAAATCGAAAATTTAGGGTGTTAGCCAAATTTTTGAAAATTTTGAAAAGTTTTTAGAAAATGAAAAGTTGAAGAACTTAAGCCATAGTCAAAATAATGAAAGTTGAGTTTATTAGTTAAACGACTTTTGGCATCGTTCCTTTTCGGGGACGAAAAGTTTTAAGTGGGGGAGATTGTAACAACCCGGAAATGCGAGCCAATTTAAAATTTTTATTTTGGCAATTTTAGTGAATTTTAAATATTTAAAATGAATTATTTAAATAATAGCGACAAGAAATTTATTTTTGATAGGATTCGAACGTATATATTTATTGGAATCGTCGTTAGTATATAAATATTTATTTTAAATTATAAAAGGAATTGAAAATGGCGCGGCAGTTCGATAATTCGATTTCAAAGTTCAAAGGAATGTACCGGGTGCAAAATAAACCGGATTTTAGTGAAACCAAAAATAATGAAATCTATTTGTGAATATCTTTCCAACAAATCCAGGAAATTGAAATTTCATAGCAGGAATCAAAAGTTATGTCCAGTTAAAAAATCTGAATAGTCGCTATGGAATTCAGGCCCTTAAAAATGTAAATTTTGCAAACAACCTCGGATTTCGATGAAACCACTTTTGTTGGGTCCGTGATGTCAAGTTATTGCTAGATTTCAAATTTCATAATTTTTCGAATCAATATGTGAGCGTGGCGAAGGAAAACGCGTTTGACCAGTTTTAGTTGATTTTAATCGACTGAAAAATGGTCATTTTTCAAACGGTCTCAGAATTCGACGAAACTAGTTTTGTTAGGACCGTATCGTCAATACGAAGCTAGAAAATATTTTTCTGGAATTTTTCGTGTTAGTATGTGGACCCAGTAAATTGAAATGTGCGTTCAAATTCAATATATAGAGTTATATTTGGATTTTGACGAAAACCTATTGAAACGGTCGAATTGGACTACGTGACATATCCCGTTGTGTTTGGAATGGGGGTATTACACTAGGGACGACAGTCGTTGGGTTTGATTTCGTGTTCGAATTATAAAGTTACCTTTTAGAATTTAATAAAAAAATAAAATTATAAAATTATAAACACCCCCCTCCTTTACCTCTTGCCAAGTCAACCCCCCCCTTTTCCCTTATCGTTCAAACAGAAAGAAAAAAAATGAAATTAAAAATCGCTCTTGCCCTAATCCCGCGCCCCCCTTTTTCTCCATCGCCTCCACCTCCAGGCGGTCACCGTCATTCGCCAGAACCCCCTCCCCCTCGACGCTCCCTCCTCCGTGCCTCTCTCCTCCCTCCCCCTCTGAAATCCGCGAGCTCCCTATTCTCCCCTAAACCAAAAACTTCCTCCGCCCAGAAACCCACTGAAGCCCCTCCTTCTCCAACCCACGACGACGCTCCGACCTCCCCTCCTCTCTGCAGCGCCCGACGTGAACACCCCCTCCCTCTTTTCGACAATGCTTCAAATTTTGAACAAAGGTGAATTTTTGTTATTTTTATTTTTATTTCAATGTAATTAGTTATATATATACGAATCAGTATATATAATAGCAATGAGATTTTTACTTTTGATAAAGATTTGATTTTTCTAGGATTTTTAGCATATTTATAATTGTTTTAAAAATACGATTTTTGTATGATATTCATAAGAGGAAAGATGCTATTTTTATAACTAGAAAGAAGTGATGATTTTTAATTAAAAAGATTTGATTTTTAAAAATATAAAGCTAGGATTTTTACCTGAAGGAATCATTTTGAAGAAATGATTTTTACATGAATGAATAACATTTTGAAGAAGTGATTTTTACATGAACGATATCAACATAAAGATGTGGTTTATATCAAAATAAAGATATGATTTTTATTTAAGTATGATGGTAAAAATATAATTTTTATAATATAGAAAAGTTAAATATATAATTTTTATACTAGTGGCATATTAAAAATATGATTTTTATATAGAAGGGATAATAAAAATATGATTTTTACTTAGGTAGGGTATTAAAAATATGGTTTTTATTAAAGTAGAAATATAAAGATATGATTTTTATATAGTTATGATAATAAAAAAAATCAATCTTTATATAAGAAGTAGAAATATAAGAATATAATTTTTATATAGTTATGGTAATAAAAATGAAATCTTTAATATTGAAAAGGCGAAATCTTTAATATTGAAAAAGCGAAACCTTTATATTTGAAAAGGAAAGACGATATTTTGATATAAGGAAAGACGACATTTTGATATAAGGAAAGACGTTATCTTTATATATATAAAGTAGAAATAAAAATTCGATCTTTATATATGAAGTAGAAATATAAAAATATAATTTTTATATAGAAAGAAGCGTTGTAAATATATGAAGTGAAATAAAAATCTGAACTATATTTTATTGTGAAGTAGTGATAATATAAAAATGTGATTTTTATATATGTAGCGAGCGCGGGCAACCAAAGTGACAAAGGGCGAGAACGATGAAGATTTCCTACATATGAAGAGTCGTGACGTTGGTATGGCTTGGGTGAGAACTTCTCACCTTTTAATTTTGTTTTCTAGTTAATAATATATACTAGGATACAGACGGTATTTAGTAGCACCCGACACCCGTCGTCCACAGACCATGGACGACTTGTATGCTTGTTTGTTTGATTTTGATGTGTAGTTGATTGTGTGATGTGATGTGAAATGAAATAAAATATTTTATAGTGGGAAATATTATATAGTTAAAAATAGAATTTTTAACGTGTATTTAAAATAAATATTTATAAACAAATCAGAGATTTGTTTATAAACACTGATTTGATTGATATTGATTGGGACGATAAATTTTATACATCGCCCAACTACACAAATAAAAGCTGTGTTTGATTGTTTGAAACCCCACACAAGTATTGGGATGATAGATGACATACACTAATCCCAATAATTAGTTGTATGTCGATCGATTGATTGACAGGCTATTATAAGCGTTAAATATTTATATTTGATGCTTATACAGTGTAGAACGCACTCTGGATGATGGTTGATTATTTATCGTTGTTATTTTGTACATGTGTTGTAGAAAATCCATATAATTAGCATTATTTGGTAATTGATTGGGCCTCATTCCGATTTTGAAATAGAATATTTGAAATAGAATATTTGAATACAAATATTTGAAAATAGAAATATTTGAAAAAGAAATATTCGAAATAGAATATTTGAAAATAGAAATATATGAAGCCGTGTTGATAGACTGACGCCATTTTGACGTGAACGATATTTATATCGATTTTATTCAAATTGAAGTGAATATTAAAGTGAATTGAAATTCGAATTAAATTGAATTGATTTGAAATTCGAAATAAACTGAAATGATTTGAAACTCGAATAGAATTGAAATCGTTTTGAAATGAATTCGAATTAAATTGAAATAGAATTGAAATCATTTTGAAATGATTCGAATTGAAAGTGAATAGAATTGAATTCGAATTGAAATTGAATAGAAATGAATTCGAATTGAAATTGAATTAATTTGAAATTCAAATTGAATTGAAAACGAATTGAAATTGAATTAAAAATCGTATTGAAAAGGAAATCGACGAAGTATATATTATATATTTAATATAATGGCCTGAATAGAATGCGTCGCGCCGCGGCAGTTCGCGAATTTCAACCATTGACTTCGAATGGATATTGCGGGAGCTCCGACCGTCGGATTCTCCTAAAACCGGAACCGTTGGGTTCGTATCAAAAAGAGCTTTCTAATGAATATTGGAAATTTGAAATCTAATGGTTGGATTTGGAACTATGTCCAAATCAAATTTGGAAAAGGTCACTGTAAGTGCAGTTCGATGGCCGTTGATGGAAATCGACTGTACGGGCCTTGATAAAATTATTAAAAATACCAATATTTGTGTAAAATCATTATAAATGATTTGTGAATAATTGGGATGAAAAACTCCATATTTGAAAAGATAAAAATAGATTTTTATCGAAATGAACTAGTTTTGAACTAGAATAATAATTTATTTATTTGTTTTAAAAATAAATAAATTGGATTTGAAATGGTTTTGAAAATAACCAGAATTTCCAATAATTGCACTGGAATGGATTTGAATCGAAATTGTCTTCGGAATACTTCGATGTGGGATTTCATGATTATACAGATATTGTTGTGGAAATTTGAAAGATATATATATATATATATATATATATATATCGTTATTTCCAATATGATATTTTTTGGTCGTAGAATTTGATATTGAATATAAGCCGATATATTTTCTACTCAGAGCCTTGTATTTAATATCAAATGTGATTTGGGTTTGTCATGGATGGTGTCTTTATTAACACTGTTCTTGAACCCAGTTGAGAAAAAGATTAAATCTTTTTATTTGGATTTAATGAAGTATACCAATTAAATAATATTTAATTGGAATTGAATTGGTATTGATTTTTGGGTTTATCATGAACAATTTTTTAAATAACACTTGTTCTTTAACCCGTTAATTAATGGAATGTGATTTTGGGTTTATCGTGAATCGTGTTTTAAATGACACTGATTCTTTAAGCCAGTTAAAGATTAAAACTAAGTGGAGTTTTAATGAATCTTAAATTAGATTGAAAAGATCGAGAATGGAGTATCAACAGTTTTACTCCAGGCGATAGTTAAATATTTAATTAGATTTGAACGTGAAATGGTAATTGAATTTGCCGATAACACCGTGGTGTTAGATATGAAGTATTACCAGTTTTACTTCATAGGATGGATAGGTCGGGATTGGGAAATTAAAATAAATGATTACTTCGGTGCGGTTCGCTAATCCCGACTAGTTTGAATTGATATTCAAAGGAGATTAAAGAATAAATTTAAATAATTTATCTTTGATAAAATTAATGGGAACTTTTCCCAAAGTATAAGAATATTTGAACAAAAGAATATTCTGAATTGGAATGAGGCGTATGTTGTGTTTGTGTAACACTTGTTTATTATATATGCGAGTTATTCAAAAAGACCGGGTTTATCCCATTCTGAATAACTGATTCGACGTGGTGTCGAAGATGAAGACGGTGGTCGAAGACCGGAGGTCTTAACGTCGTTTTGGTGATTACTGATGATCTTGATTGGGCCGTACACCCAAGAAGAGGGAATCAGTTAGTGATCGTCCAGACATGCTTGGAGATCGATGGATATGCGAGGTATAAGGTGCCTCTGGTTTCGTTCAGACCCAGAACGGACTTGTAGATGGACCGTGTGTCTGACATTGAATTTCAGTCTGTGTGATTGATTTCTATTAAATATATATCTGTTTGGCGGCGGAGAACTTATTCTCTTGCTTAACGCCCTTCTTTGAGACGTACGAACTCAGGAGTTATATATTGATGGATATCAAACACATGGAGTGAATTGCCTGTGTGGCATGCCTAAGTGGCAATTGATCAAGGCTTCTGTTGAAAAGCAAAGTCTTGTGGTTGATGATCAAAGCACGGCCTGTGTGGCATAGCTTTATGTAACGTGAATTCGCGAGCCTCACACCCCGGTTGTGAACCAGAAACGGGAGAGGACATCAGGGAGGACATGCGTTTTTTTCTAGCTAGAAGTGGCGTCAGTGGTTTTACACGCCCTGACGAGTTTGACTTATGTGGTTGTTGCTGTTGCAAGGCGCCTCAGATATACCGGTGACTATGTGAAGCCGATGGAGTCATTTGTTGGCTCATTTACACCCCAGAGGGTGGGGAAACGCAATGTTCAGGCATAATAATCCACATCGGTGGACCGGCCCTGATGATCCAAGAGGCAGTTGCGGCTGTTCCTGAGGGGCGGGCTAGAGCGTCTCGAATCGGTAGAGGACTATCTTTTGCCTCGGTTCACAGATGGAAATCCAACTTCCAATACGTGACATGTGCGGTTTTGATTGTAGAGCCTAGTATGGCGACATAGTGGGATGGGGCGCTTATGCCGTCTATGATTGATACTTATGATTTGAAATTGTTTTGACACTATACACTTATAGTAATAATAAAAGACGAAATTTCATGTACCAAGCATTCTTGGCTATTATAAGGTAAAAACCCTATCCTCCGGCTTGCGTTGTATTGTGTGATGGGACCTGGGTCTTATAATAGCTTCATTGTTCTTTATTTAGCATTGCGCAGTTGTTTTATGCATTGGTGTTCTTGGGTGGAACCCGTTCTGTGTTATACGGCGTGGTCCCTTGATTTACCTGACTTTGAAATAAAGATTAATAACTGTTTTAGTTCTCACACCAGTCCCATGACTGACCTGGAGTTTATTGTTTTAACCTAAACTCTGGGTGCCCTTATTTTGACACGGCAGCTAGAAGTTTTGGTTTTGCAGATTTATATTCACAGGATCCTGACTTACAGCTGGAACGATATCAGGAAAGCTTTGTATCCGTATATCTCCTTCTAGTTGTGTTTTGTATTATTTCCGCTGCGATATATTTAAATGTAATTTAAATCTCTGTTATATTTATTCATTTATACTCTGTATATTCTTGTGTTCTGATGGAATTGTTGTAATATACAATGAAATGTTCTTCCGTCTGCGTTCTATTTTGTCGTGTTCTCAAAGTAATTCGTTCTTTCTCTTCTCTTCGGAGACCCGGGAAGTTCAGTTCGCTTCAAATAATGATTTGAAATTAAAACTTGAAAACTCCGACTGTAAAGATTGTTTGAATTTGAAAATTGATTTTGATCATCTTAATGAAAATTGTACAAAACTTGAAAACGAGATTTTGATTTTGAAAAGTCATGAAGATGAGAAACTCTGATTTACATTGGATTTTTGTATGATCTCTAAACTCACCTTTGTAAATATTCTCTATTTTTATTTTCTTTGTTTATTTCTCCTTCTGTCCATTCTGTTTACTTTTCTTTGTTTTGATTTGTAATTGTCATATCTTTGTAACTTATTAGGCTTCACTAACTTCCAATTGCAGAATTCATATTTTTTTTGGAAATCTGCTTGATTTGAATAAAACACTGGTGTTTTAATCATTTCTGGATCTTGAATTTATTTTTGTAAATATCTGCAATTGTTTTGAAGTTTATTTTCTATTTTATGAATTCATAACAGTGTTGATGTATTCTCGTCATATCTTGAACACTATTAATTTGAATTCTAAATTTTTTGAAGACCTGAAAATTTAATGGAATTTCATACACCTCTGCTGGTTTTGAGTTTCTTCTAATTCATTTTAGAAAGGTTTGAAATATTATACTCATTACAACACACCAATATTTATTAGTTGTGATAATTTCATTATTTTTCAAATTGGCTTGGATATTATAAATTGGCTTGAATCAGTGATACATCTTGAAATTCATCTTTATTCATGATTATTATGGTTGAAATTAGTTTTGTTTGAAATCGTCTGAAATTCTTGATATTTTGAATATCACACATCATTTAAATTTTAAATTATCAATCTTGTGTGAATAATTCATTATATCTCAAACTTGACATTGATTCAAGTGATTTCAAATAAATTATTTTTAAATTTTTTGGATCATGAATACCTCTCAAATTTGGTGTAAATGATTTGAAATTTTTCTTATACTTGTCAGAGATAATTTTGAAAATTCTTTGAAAAAATGATCTTAAATCTCTCTATTATTTCATGGTTATTTGATTTAAATATTTGTTTTTTTTAAATCATTTGAAATTATTGGTTTATTGAATCTCACACATATCTTGAATCTGAAATTAATAATCTGGTGTGATTGATTCACTGAATCTTGAGAGTTTCATATTCCTCAAACGATTTCAAATAAACGTTATTTTTAATCATTGGATCATGAATCATCTTATGTGACCGTCATCTTGATAAGTCTAATTTGAACTGATATCTTGTGTTGCCCTGATAATGTTCTGAAAATATGTTGGAAATTTCTTGTTTATGATCTGTTTGCTTCTCTGATACTGTTCTTTAAATAACTGCTTGTTCTTGTCTGCAGTTCTGATAAATGTGCCAAATTTATTAATTTTGTCTGGTTGGGCTTTGTTATTAAAATTTGTTAATATGGACACCAATTGGTATTAGATGTGCTAATTTTTTTGGTATATTTTTTAATCCCTCTTGGTTTTTATATTTCTTCATATTCCTCTTGTAATTGATTTTCAATTTTAAAATTATTTATTGATTATTCATTCAGAAATTGAAATCAATATCCAAATTGAACTGTATTTATAATTCATCGACATTATTATCAGATTTTGAAACTGTGATGTACTATGACTACAATATATTTCACAACAAGAGGAAATTTTATTTGGATTTTCATGATGGTTGAACATTTGTTATTATATCTTTGAATTGGCGAATATTTCATGACCATCTTCTTTATCTATCATTATTCTATCACTCATAATGTTTTTTATATTAATGTGGAGAGTTTAATATTTTTTAAAAATCTTCTTGAATAAACAATGGTAACATCTGTGATAGAAATGGAACTATGTTATTTTTCAGAATTAGCGATAATTGAAAATTTTCAATAATCTCGGCACAGTTGGTCATATTTCATAATATAATTAATTTAGAAACTTATTTCACAAACCATTTCTGTACCTATCACATTTCTATTATCCATATTGGTTTTATATACTGAGAAGTTTTTCATTTTGAAACTGAAAATAATAAAAATAGAATATTCATAAGTGTTTCTCTAACCTCATTTAAAAATCCAAGCTTTGGTTATGCATGGTTATAAGATTACTTATGTTTAAGTTGCGACTGATCTCATTTAAAAATCCAAGATCTAGTTATGTTGGTCAGTGTGCTCTTAAATAAAAATAAAAGAAAATTAAAGAATGTGCTATAAATAGAAATTAATATGAATTTCTCCTCAGTATGTAAAAACCAGCCTATCAATCCATTTTCTAACTTGTGAAATGTGTTAATATTTTATGACATATATTGATTTGTTGATTGATAGCTACTGGGATTTAAGACTATTCGATTGCATTACTTAAGTTGAGTTTATAATTATAGTCCAAATCCATCACTGTTTTTGTGTTCAATTTTACAAAATTCTTTTGAAAATAATTGGAAATCAAGTTTTGAACTATCTCCATTTTTATAAATTTCATCGTAAATCCATTATTCTCTAAAATGTGAAATATGCCACTAGTTCTTAGAATATTATGATTTTTTGTTTGACTAATTGAAATTTATGATGACCGTTCTTCCTCTTAAGCTGATATTGTATTTGTTAGTCATTTTTCATCTATATTTTAACTTATGTATCCTTTTGATGATAACAAAAGGGGGAGAATGGGTTGAGATTTTGATTTATGAGTGAATATTTTATAAATATTTTACTTTTTGAAAATTCCAATTTATTTTTACATCCTTTACACTCATATACAGTTATAGGGGGAGTTTTCTGTTGTAGGGGGAGCATTAAAATAGGGGGAGTTCAGTTCTTCACTATCAGACACATTTATTATATTCAAAATCTTAATATTTGTTTGTCATCATCAAAAGGGGAAGATTGTTGTATATAACAGTGTTGTATACACAATTATATGATTTTTGTTTGATAATAAAAACCAAATATATATTATTATAAATGTGTTTGTAACTATACTGTTTCATACATTCATCACCAGACAGGAGTATGATATTTGTATTTAAACAGAATACACCAGTACAGAAATTCGAACATTTACACAGTATTTTGTTTAAATATAATATTTTATTCCAATATTCAAACAGTACAACTATTTATAATTCCACTATTTGAACACATCGCATTTAATATGCATTCCCAGAATATTGTACTTATAAATAAACTGAATATAATAGACAAGTTTGTTTGAACACTATAAAATAATATTTTATTTCAATTGAATTTATTTATTACGAATGCTGGTACAATTCTCTCATTATACATTCATACTTAGCTCCTCAATACAACACTATCACTCAGTTATACAATTCACATTTCATATACAGACACACATTGACACTCTGTACTTGTCTTCTATCTCCTATCTTCACAGCATCTTCACTGTCAGTCCAGTCATCACCTACTTACTTGTCACATGAAACACACACAGTACACTGCAATAAAAAATTTGTATACATTCAAATACAGATTTTATTTTAAAAAAATTATTTGCCTCAGATTTCTGATGTGTTTCTCATCATTTTTCATGACTTGATCTGATTCATCTGTGTCTGGTCAATTTGTATATGTATAGCACATAGATAGGAAATCTAGTCTGATGGCTGCATATACACACGTGTTTAGATATACACATGTGCACTTCCTCACCAATCAGAATTTAGTAGTGAGCAACTGAGGAGTAGCCAACTCAGTGCAATAAATTCAAACACAAACGAAGCAAGCAACCCAAGTGTCGAGCAAAGCAATTTCATATCATGTTCAGGATGGACACAAATTTCAGCCCAAACAACAATGAACAATATGTTCAACTCAAATGGATGAGCAACATATGGTGGAGATGGACACAGCAGCTTTCAATACAATTGTGCAACCCAGCGACACAAATATGCAAAGCATTGCACAATGACCAAGTGTTTTCAAGAAGACAGCAACTCAATTATGTAAATAGCTCAAGGCATTTGTTAACACCCTACCACTGTTAAGGTCACTCACAAAGGGAATGCCTTAACTTCGGTGGAGCGTTTTAGGTAAAAGATGCAGATAAGTTACAAGATAGGAAAATAAAACAGCGGAAAATAGTGTCATTTTATAAACAATGTGGTTTAGTTATGCTTTTACAACAATTATCTCAATCACACTTAAAAACAATACACAGAACTTCTGTCTTGATTCAAAAACTTCCAAATAAAAGAACCACGAAAAAACAATGATATTCCCCAATAAAGATGGAACCAGCCATCGGAGTGGAAGAGTGAGTCCAAAGCAATACATCGACTATCTACGAGTTTGGAAAGAAAACTGAGCTAAGTGGTAACATTTCCTCCATGTGAATTCGGGGGGGGGGGGGGGGGGGGAAGGGAACGGAAGAAAAGAGGTGAAACAAATTAGGTTAGTCACAAGTTTGGTAAGCCACTGACTTTCAGCATGTAAATAGGCAAAAGCATCATGACATGAATAAACTGAGTATATGACAATACCATGAGAATAAGGATAACAAGATAACATACGATTAGTAAAGATATGATACGACAAGATAAACTAAATGCGCTTCTATTCTTTCTTTGCTTCTCTACTACCTTGTTATTCTGATTTTTATATCTCTGCAACCGCTAACTAGTGTCCCAACTAGTAATCTGTGTAAAATGATAATATGATAACGTGGTCCCAATCCCCTCAATTGTGGTAGCCTTTAGGTGTACATCTAGTATGAGAATCATACATCAATCAGCCTAATTGCCATGAAGATGTTTGATGTACCCTTACTACCCTATCGATCGGCTCCTTACTCGTATTAATTTTCCTTGTGTCTATGTCAATCGGCCCTCTCTTGCGTGTAGATATCCTGTGTTGGTCCCACCATAAGGTGTATCAATCCTTATGATAGCAACCCAACACGATTCAAGATGCACAGTGTATAACTACTGGGACCCAGTGCCTTCTTTTTCTCACTCCGGAGTACGTGCATGCCCGTAATCCGTTGGAACCTACAATGATGTACCCCCTGCCGCTAATTTGACCGCTTATAATCAACCCAGTAATCGTGGCCCACCCTGCCTAGTTTCAGGGTACCTTGATACATCTATGTGGGTTACTGCTGAAATGGGTCCCCGTTACTAGGGTTTCTTACAAGTTAAGTTTGTGGGCCTATATATACAAATATCACCCGCCTACACGAGATGTACTTAACCCTCCCACTGATTCAAACATGTTTATTTAATGTTTAAGTTTGTGGGCCTATATTTACTAATATTACCCACCAACCCAATATGTACTTAACCCTCCCACACATTATGCCATGTTGGTTAAGTGTTGTCCATTCATGTTGACTTAACCCACCCACTCATCATGTCATGTTGGTGAAGTGTTTCTTAATAACCCTTCTCACTCGTCATGTTGGATTGGTTAAGTGTTCCCTATTGACTTAACCCTGTTCATTCATCATGTTATATTGGTTAAGTATTTCCCATTAACTTAACCCCATTCGTTCATCAAGTTACATTGGTTAAGTGTTTCTTATTAACTTAACCCCACGCCTTCATCATGCTGTATTGGTTAAGTGTCATCAATCAATTCAAGTTAACTTAACCCACCCACTTGTCGTGTTACATTGGTTAAGTGTTGCCTTCTTGTGTTAACTTAACCCTTCCACGCATGCTGTTATATTGGTTAAGTGTTGCTCTCTTGCTTCAACTTAACCTTACCCATTCATCATGTCATATTGGTTAAGTGTTTCTTATTAACTTAACCTTTCTCATTCATCATGTTGTACTCGTTAACTTAACCCTGCTCACTTGTCCAATTAACATGTTATAACGATTAAGTGTTCTAAATTTACTTAACCTCACCTTCTTGTCTAATTATCATGTTATAATGGTTAAGTGTTCTAAATTTACTTAACCCCATCCTCTTGTCTAATTGACATGTTATAACGGTTAAGTGTTGCCTTAGTTAACTTAACCCTACCATTCTTTACATGTCTTGTTCATTAGCATTAATCGATTTATTAATGCACCAACCTCTAACACTAGATCTATGTTGTTGCGGTTATTGTATGTGCCGGGCGGTTCCGGGTAGTTTTACACTACAACTCAATATAAACTCGGGTTTTTCTTAGACATGATGCACTAACCTCTCACATTAGATAGGTGCTGTTGCAGTTACTGGATGTGTCAGGCGGTTCCGAGTAGTTTTACACCGCAACTCAATCTAACCTCGGGTTAGGCATGTTTATCTTTTAGCATATTTACCATACATGTCCAAGTCTAGATTTTATATGCTAATTATCCCAAATTCACAAAACTAGTCATGTTCCAATTCTCAAGTTATACCCCAACAAAGCTGATTTCAAGTTATGTCCCACAAATTCAATTTCAAGTTATTACTCAAAATAGGTTACACCCAATTTTCCCAAATTTGTAATAGTAGTCATACCCCCAAAAAATCATGATATAACACATGCCCTAAGGTTTAGTCATATTGCACCATACAAAATATTCTCCAAAAACCGCCAATCATGATTCACAGTATAAACTATGCCAAATTATAGCCTTTAATTATAGTGCATGCTAATTGCCCAAAGTCCCAATTTAGGCATGCTCACATTTAACAGTTATCCCCATCTTACTATAGGTTTTCATGCCTAAGCCATATATCACTATACACAATAATCTCCTACTTCTTCCATGTCATAAACTATCATATATAATATACCCCAATTTTAGGTCTTAAATCACAACATGTACTATGCCTTACATGTTTACAGTTCAACTTACGCCCAAACCCCAAGTCATATGTCCAATATACTTTATGCCCCAAATCTCAAGTCATATGTTCGATACACTTTATGTTTTAAATACAACATGTGTTATGTCCTCAAATCAGTTACAAATCAGTTATGCCCAATTATACATAATTTAAGACTTTTCCAAATTTTAGCGCTGGCCATGTCCAAATCATATATTATGTCCAATTTTTTCCAACGTATGTTCATCTCTTATGAGATTTGGCTCAGGCTCGCAGTAGCCTGGCTATAAAAACTAAAAAGGAAAGAAGGAAAGAAGAGACAAAGAATGGACATAATAATATCAATGAGATAGATCCAATGGATATAGAAAGACAGATAGAAAGAGGCATAATCTCAAATTCAGATTTATTACAATGTCAGAATCGCAATTAAATTTTATTTCTAAAAGTAACATGAACTTACAAATTAAAGAACGGTCTTGAATTCTGGGACCTGATTTCTGAATTTGACTAGCTATTCCTTTGATGTAGACTTTGATTGTTAACTTGAAAACTTTAGTTCGATTGATTAAGGTAGAGGCTAGGTCACTTCGGGTTTTAGCAGCATATAAATGCTTATGAATTAGTGTGGAGAAAACAATAGGTTTAGGGGTCTTTTTACAGGTGTATAGGGAGATTTAGAGCCTTTAGATCAGTCTAGAAGTCATTAGAATCGTCCAGAGCAGAATACCATGTCGCACAGCGAATCAAAAAGCGACACATGGCAAAACACGTCATCGGCCAGATCTAGGACAACAGGGGTCGACTCCCTTATAGGGGGGTCGACACCTATGTCGACACAGGAGTGGTCGACACCTATGTCGACTCCCCTTGGGGGGTCGACACCCTGAACGGGAATTTTCCCACTCAGCCTATTCTGCTTGAATTTTGAATTTTGAACTTGGTTTGAGATGTTTAAATATTGTTTATATTTTCTGTTTAAACATGAAATCTTCTGAACTCCATAACTTCTTCATACGGAGTCTGATCCACGCAAACTCGGACTCTATCTCAAGCAGAATTCCAAGACGAACGCAATGGCATAACACATTTCCATTAATTCTCATTTTAAAATTAATTACTCTTTAATTCGTTACTTTAATATTCACAGCAAATACGGGGTGTTACATTCTCCCCTCCTTCAAAAGGATTTCATCCCCGAAATCTCCAAGTCAAGGAGTATGTATCCTAACATCCAAAATCCATCTACTCAACCATTGAATCACAGGTGTCCATTGTCCTTAAAAAGATCTCTAATTCTTTCATGATCATATGCATAGTGTTTGTACATGTCCTTATCTAATGCAAAATCAGGCGGTCTACTGATTCAGTTGACCTCCTTAATGCGAATTATGTCAGTGCCAAGAGTCCATCATGTATGCAATTATTCCTAATTGTACTTTATAGCTTCTACATGAGTGCACAATCATTTATTTAAATGCAACATCGATATGTTAACATATCAAGTTTCAATTCATATATATAAAAATTCACTCATGCATATGCAATATCAAAGTGACTGAGCCGATCTAGTGCCTAATGGGTGTATATGCATCCACTAGCAAACACTTACATCCATTTGCATTAAACAAACATAACATGTCTCAAATACATGTTTACATCCATTGGCTTCTACATAAGGATCGAGGATAGGATCGAGAGGATATACTTAAAAGATAAAGACTAGCAAATAAACTTTACAGAAAAAGAGAGATCAAGGATATACCCTCAAAATATATGCATCCACTAGCAAACACTTACATCCACTTGCATTAAACAAACATACATGTCTCAAATACATGTTTACATCCATTGGCTTCTACCTACGGATCGAGGATAGGATCGAGAGGATATACTTAAAAGATAAAGACTAGCAAATAAACTTTACAGAAAAAGAGAGATCAAGGATATACCCTCAAAAAGGGTATGATGCACATATCTAGTCTTTAGTCTTCTAAGTCGCATCTTCTTGAGCTCCATTCCATATTGCTCTGATTGTCTTAACTTCACGATTTTTGTAGCTTCTTTAATTTCTGTTTCCAGAATATGTGTTGGAACTCATTTCACTGTCGCCTCTTGTTCCACCTTTTCTTCTTATAATATACTTGGCACTATAACTTCTGTCATGTCATGCTAACATTCCCAGAACTATCTCTTGAAAATAAATAGATGCTAACCATGTTACCAAGTGTATATTCTAAGATGAATAGATTCTTCTCCGTCAATCTTGTAAGCGGGGCTAATACCTTCACAAAGTCCTTAATGAACTTCATATATTAGCCCTCTAGTCCAAGAAAGCTTCTTACTTCTATTGCATTCCTTGGGACCTTCCAATTTTGCACCACAACTACTTTTACGGGATCTACTGCTATCCCTTCTTTGGGCACCACATGTCCTAGAAACTTTACTTCTTCTCTCCAAAAATGACATTTTTTGGAGAACTTCGCCTTAAGTTGATGCGCTTGGAGGGTATCTGAGACTTCCCTTAGATGCAAATCATGTTCTTCCTCATTCCAAAATATCATCTATGCACAAGCGAAGTGAACCATCCGCCTTTGTAACGAAAACGACTGAAGCACCCATTCAGAAATACTTCGCCTTATGAACCCTTTTTCAAGTAACACTTCTACTTTTTTACTGATCCCTTCCTTTCCCTTGGATTCATGTGTTGTATAGGTAATGCAACTGGTTTTGCATTGTCAACTAGATATATGTGGAAGACTATCTTGAGTTTTAGGGGATAAACCCCTAACCTGATCAAAAACATTTGCGTACTCATGGACTACTCTAACGGATCGCAAATCGTCGATAGATGCATCAAGTGAGTCTAGGTAGCCAAGACAAACTGATCCCTTAGGATCGCACGAAATCTCGAGGGTATTCCCGAGGCAAGTCGATAGTCTAACTATCCTCCTTTCACAATTACTAGCTAACTAATCCATGCCTAGAATCAACCCATAGCCCAAAAACATAAGCATGACGCTTAAACTCAATACTTAATATAGTTATTCTCAAAGCCTTACAAATCAAAGATAAATGAGGAGAACCACTAATTGGATTTGAGACAATAATGGGATCTTCTACTATACAAGTACTAAGGTGCAGAGACTCAACTATGGAAGCAGATATAAACGAATGTGAAGCACTAAGATCAAAAGAGCACTAACAGGATGATCAAAAGAAAACTAAACTTCTTAAACCGAAGCTTTACTGCCTCTCTCCCAGGTACGCTGGCAGTGAGAGCATGCACTTGCCCTCCTGAAAATCATGTCCTTAGTTCTTACCCTTGTCCATAATTATATGACCCGTTATACCGTACTAACGACACTTCATCTTGTCTTAGATTTTCGTATTCTTTCCTCCTTCGTGAGCCAAGTCCATATCCATGAGTTTCTCATCCTTGGGTTGTGTTCCTTAGCCAAACCCCCTTATTCTCATCTTTGCCATCTTTGTGTAACTTGTTGACAAGTCTCTTGAAAGCTGCCTCCATCGCATAGAAAACCCTATACAGCTTGAAAGAAAATTAGCTGTAGGTGAAACTACTGTGACTATGGATAGAGGTTAGGCACTTCTTCTCCCTTTAACAGGTGTCGTAGTCTCATCAAACCTACGGAACCATGCCGTGATGAGGTTACCTCCCAGAAAGCCAGGAGCCCGGAGACTCAGGAAAGAAGGAAACAAGGATTCAAACAGAGGATCAAAAGATAGTGCATATGGGTTTGGCGAATATGCCTTTAAAACAAAACTTTTCTTCAGAAAATGCTTCTTTTTAAAACTGTTTTGAAAATAAATTTTCAAATCTTTTATCTGATCCGGTAACCTTCCGCTCTGATACCAAGTGTAATACCCCAACTTCGTTAAGGTCACTCACAAAGGGAATTCCTTAACTTCGGTGGAGAATTTTAGGTAAAAGATGCAGATAAATTACAAGACAGACAAATAAAGCAGCGGAAAATAAAGTCATTTTATAAACAATGCGGTTCAGTCAAGGTTTTACAACAATTGTCTCAATCATACTTAAAAACAATACATAGAACTTCTGTCTTGATTCAAAAACTTCCAAATAAAAGAAGCATGAAAATAACAATGATATTCCCAAATAAAGCATGAACCACCATAGCAGTGGTAGAGTGAGTCCAAAGCAATACATCGACTATTTTCGAGTTTGGAAAGAAAACTGAGTTAAGTGGTAACATTTCCTCCATGTGAACCTAGGGGGGACAGAAGAAAAGTGGCGAAACAAACTAGGTCAGACATAAGTCTGGTAAGTCCAGTGACTTTCAACATGTAAATAGGCAAAAGCAACATGGCATGAATAAACTGAATATAAGACAATACCATGATAACAAGGATAACAAGATAACATATGATTAGCATAGATATGATAAGGCAAGATAAACTGAATGCGCTTCTACTCTTTCTCTGCTTTGCTATTACTTTGTTATTCTAATTCTTATTTCTCTGCACCCCCTAACTAGTGTCCCAACTAGTAATCTGTGTAAAATGGTAATATGATAACGTGATCCCAATCCCCGCAATTGTTGTAGCCTTCAGGTGTACATCTAGTACGAGGATCTTACCTCAATTAGCCTAATTGCTATAAAGATGTTAGATGTACTCTTACTACCATATCGATCGGCTCCTTACTCGTATTAATTTTCCTTGTGTCTGTGTCAATTGGCCCTCTCTTGCTTGTAGATACCCTATGCTGGTCCCACCATAAGGTGTATCAATCCTTATGATAGCAACCTGACATGATTCAAGATGCACAGTGTATAATTATTGGTGCCCAGTGCCTGCTTTTTCCCACTCCGGAGTATGTGCACGTCCGTAATCCGTCGGGGCCTACACTGACGTACACCTTGCCGCTATTTTGACCGCTTGTAATCAACCTAGTAATCGTGCCCCACCCTGCCTTGTTTTAGGGTACCTTGATACATCTTTGTGGGTTGTTGCTGAAATGGGTCCCCGTTACTAGGGTTTCTTACTAGTTAAATTTGTGGGCCTATATATACAAATATTACCCACCTACACGAGATGTACTTAACCCACCCACTGATTCAAACATGTTTATTTAATGGTTAAGTTTGTGGGCCTATATTTACTAATATTACCCACCAACCCGATATGTACTTAACCCTCACACACATTACGCCATGTTGGTCAAGTGTTGGCCATTCATGTTGACTTAACCCACCCACTCATCATGTCATGTTGGTTAAGTGTTTCTTATTAACCCTTCTCACTCGTCAGGTTGGATTGGTTAGTTCCCTATTGACTTAACCCTGTTCATTCATCATGTTATATTGGTTAAGTATTTCCCATTCATTCATCAAGTTACATTGGTTAAATGTTTCTTATTAACTTAACCCCATGCGTTCATCATGCTGTATTGGTTAAGTGTCATCAATCAATTCAAGTTAACTTAACCCACCCACTTGTCATGTTACATTGGTTAAGTGTTTCCTTCTTGTGTTAACTTAACCCTTCCACACATCCTATTATACTGGTTAAGTGTTTCTCTCTTGTTTTATCTTAACCCTACCTATTCATCATGTCATATTGGTTTAGTGTTTCTTATTAACTTAACCCTTCTCATTCATCATGTTGCACTGGTTAACTTAACCCTGCTCACGTGTCCAATTAACATGTCAGAATGGTTAAGTGTTCTAAATTTACTTAACCTCGCCTTCTTGTCTAATTATCATGTAATATTGGTTAAGTGTTCTAAATTTACTTAACCCCATCCTCTTATCTAATTAACATGTTACAACAGTTAAGTGTTGCCCTAGTTAACTTAACCCTACCATTCTTAACATGTCTTATTCATTAGCATTAATCGATTTATTAATGCACCAACCTCTCACATTGGATCTATGTTGCTGCGGTAACTAGATGTGTAGGGCGGTTCGGGGCAGTTTTACATGACAACTCAATCTAACCTCGGGTTTTTCTTGTGCATGATGCACTAACCTCTCACATTAGATAGGTGTTGTTGTGGTTACTGGATGTGCCGGGCGGTTCCGGGCAGTTTTACATCGCAACTTAATCTAACCTCGGGTTAGGCATGTTTATCTTTTAGCATATTTACCATACATGCCCACGTCTAGTTTTTGTATGCTAATTATCCTAAATTCACAAAACTAGTCATGTTCCAATTCTCAAGTTATACCCCAACAAAGCTGATTTCAAGTTATGCCCCACAAATTCAAATTCAAGTTATTACTCAAAATAGGTTACACCCAATTTTCCCAAATTTGCAATAATAGTATTGCAACAAAAACCACGATACAACACATGCCCTAAGGTTTAGTAATATTTCACCATACAAAATATTCTTCAAAAACCGCCAATCATGATTCACAGTATAAACTATGCCAAATTATAGCCTTTAATTACAGTGCATGCCAATTACCCAAAATCCCAATTTAGGCGTGTTCACATTTAACAGTTATCCCTGGTTTTCATGCCTAAGCCATATATCACCATACACAATAATCTCCTCATTCTTCTAAGTCATAAACTATTACATATAATATGCCCCAATTTTAGGTCTTAAACCATAACATGTATTATGCCTTACATGTTTACAGTTCAACTTACGCCCAAACCCTAAGTCATATGTCCATTATACCTTATGCCCCAAGTCTCAAGTCATATGTTCGATACACTTTATGTTTTAAATACACATTGTTATGCCCTCAAATCAGTTACAAATCAGTTATGCCCAATTATACATAATTTAATACTGTTCCCAATTTTAGCGTTGGCCATGTCCAAATCATATATTATGTCCAATTTTTTCCAATGTACATTCATCTCTTATGAGATTTGGCTCAGGCTCGCAGTAGCTTGGATATAAAATCCAAAAACGGAAGAAGGAAGAGACAAAGAATGGACAAAATAATATCAATGAGATAGATCCAATGGATATATAAAGACAAATAGAAATAGGCATAATCTCAGATTCAGATTTATTACAATGTTAGAATCACAATTAAATTTTATTTCTGAAAGTAACATGAACTTACAAATTATAGAATAGTCTTGAATTCTGGTATCTGATTTCTGAATTTGACTAGTTATTCCTTTGATGTAGACTTTGATTGTTAACTTGAAAACTCTAGTTTGATTGATTAAGGTGGAGGCTAGGTCACTTCAGGTTTTAGCAGCATATAAACGCTTATGAATTAGTGTGGAGAAAATAATAGGTTTAGGGGTCTTTTTATAGGTGTATAGGGAGATTCAAGCCTTCAGATCAGTCTAGAAGTCATCAGAATCGTCCAGAGCAGAATACCACGTCACACAGCGAATCAGAAAGCGACACTTAGCAGAACAAGTCATCGTCCAGATCTGGGCCAATAGGGGTTGACTCCCCTATAGGGGGTCGACACCTATGTCAACACCTCTATAGAGTGTCGACACCTATGTCGACTCCGCCTGAGGGGATCAACACCCTGAGCGGGAATTTTTTTTGCTCAGCATATTCTGCTTGAATTTCAAATTTTGAACTTGGTTTGAGATGTTTAATTATTATTTATATTTTCTGTTTAAACATGAAATCTTCTGAACTCCATAACTTCTTCATACGAAGTTCGATTCACCCAAACTTGGACACTATCTCAAGCAGAATTTCGAGACGAACGCAATGGTGTAACCCGTTTCCCTTAATTCTCACTTTTAGAATTAATTATTCTTTAATTCGTTACTTTAATATTCACAGGAAATACGGGTGTTACACATTTCACAATAGCAAAGTTGGTTCAGCACTACACGCAGCATTTACAAGTGCAACCACTTGTACACAAACGTGCACAGAAACATTCATATGAAGTAATGTATCAATGATATGGAATACAAGGCAAGGTCTAGGAAATCTTATATACATGTAAGTGGACATCTTGAGATATACAAGGTCAAAATAAATGTGCACATGAGTCCAACCATGCTTCAAATTGCATATGCAACAAGTCATGATGTTCCAGTCAATACATGGGTGTGTAACTAGTGAAGCATGGACAAGCTCATATATATATATATATATATATGTGTGTGTGTGTGTGTGTGTGTGTATGAAGGGTTGTAGGATAGGCTAAACAAAACTGAAATGAGCAATGTCAATGCTCAAATGCAAGTATATCGAACTCAGGTGCAAAACTGAATGGGAAGTGTGGCATCATGTACATGTGCATACACAGCAACTCACATAGTAACAACATGATCAGTATAGTGAAGCAAAACAGGTCAAACCAGCATGGTGTAGTATCTTATGGTCAAACAAACAAGTTCATCATCAATAGTCAAGTTACAATTAACACGGCAAGCAAGGGTACATGGATGCATCTCAAAATGGAAAAACAAAAGGATGTACAAGAAGTTCAAATGTTCAAAATAAACAAGTCAGGATTCAGGATGCCACAGCAAAACATGTATGGTATAAATTATTTCTAGAAATTCCCAAGGTACAAATATACTTGATTTCCAGATTTTACAAATAGCAAGTGCAAGAAATCAGTTTCCAAAATAGCAAACTATTTCCAGCACTGGACTTAGGTTTTTGGCAAGTGATAAAGTGTAGAATCTTAAATTCCGTGACAAATCAGAAATCACAATGTTTATTTTGGGAAAATCTATTCCAGTATCACTCAAGTGTCATAAACGATTTCAGGAATCAACCAAAATGATTGGCAAGTAATTGTTAATGAATTCCTTCTTATGGCAACATTTAAGGTATTCAAGATTATATCATGCGTAGGACCAGTGAGAAATATGAGAAATGCTTGGATCTGATCATATATGGAATGGTGATTGGACATGAATTAAAGGCAACATTCAATATCCAAGAATTACAACAATACAAGAAAGCCATCCAGGTTCTTTGAGCATTCACAGAAGCATATTTGGCAAGCATTATTAAGTTTTCCAGAATTTATGGCAAGAAAACTTTTGGCAAATTTTTAGTGAACATTTTTTTACAAGAAATCATTTTTAGAAATCTGATTTCATACAAGGCAATAAATCAGAAAATCGCTTAAAAATGTTTTCTACATATTCGAAGAAAATGGTTACTAGGAAAAATTAAATTTGTGTTCAAAAAGTTTTCCAGAACTACTCAATCTAGTTTTGGTCCTCATTCATTCAAGAATTCAAAAGGGAAAAATCAATGCAAATCAAGCCAAGTCAGTTATCATGAAATCAGGCAATTTACGGGTTTTAAAATCCTATAAACATCACCTACTTCATCACCGGCAAAAAAAATCCCGATCAAAAACCAATCCAATGTTTAAAAAGGAGTAAAACCTTGAAAATCAATTTAGATAACTCACCAAGTTTTCGATCAGAAGTATCCCAAACTGAAGCATCAGAAGTCAACACGGATTCGAGCATCAGAAGCTTTATCCAGATTTGAGGAAGCATCGTGATTCGATTTGGGGGTTTCAAAAACCTTAGTTTTCTTACATCGACCGCAATAGTTTTGGGAATAAAGGGATTCAAAGAAAAAGTGATCGGGCTGACGAATTTCTCTTTAGCTTAGCCTAGTTCAAATGTTTAAAGGGGTTTATTTCCTTTTTAACCTAGGTTTTTGATTTAAATTTTGTTGTATTTTAATTCTTTTGTAAAAGGTCCGAACAGTTTCTAGAGTCTTTAAAATTCTAGGGGATTCAGTTTGGGGTTAACTGACAGTTTACTGGGGTTTGTAAAAATAGGAGAAAATCTGGTTCAGTAGATATAGACTAGTCTAGAGTTTTGAGCGTAGGGTTAGAGTAGGAGCGAGGGGTCTGCAAGTTTATATGGTCTTATAAGCGCGATCTATTCTATCACCTAATATAAACCTTAGGAATGCAACAGTAGGCAGGAATTTGCCAAAGCTGGGTATATCGTGTGTTATTTACTTTCTGTATTTTTATTTCTGCTGCATTCTGTGATCTGTGAATTCTTTAATATCCCGTAATGTAGTGGCCCGAAAATCCATACCAATTTGAGCTAACTAATATCTTATACATTCAACTCAAGTGCAGGAAAGTTCAGATCATTAATAGAAGAATTTAGAGGGTGAGAAAAATAAGATAGAACTAATAGAATAGAAGAAGAAGAAGAATATCACAACTGAACAGAATCAGAGTAAGTACGAAACTCACAATGGAATAATATAAATTGTATTATAACATAACTTTGAAATACAAAATCTGAATTTGTACTTACATATCATATCAGAGTACAATACATCATATCACAAAGGAAATAATCTCTAAATAACTAGTGGTGAAGCTTCCTGCTTTGAGCTCCTCTAAGTGTATTTGTAAAAGCCTGAAACACTTGTCTGCCCATACAAATTAGGGCACCCAAGAGTTTATGGAAAACATAAACAAAATAAACTCTGGGTCAGTCAGGGACTGGTGTGAGTAAATTCCAACTATACTGTTTAACTTTGAAAATCCTTTTCAAAACAACAAGATAATAGTAAGACCAGTCCACACATAAATATGGATGGTTTTTACCTTACTATAATCCAAAATACTTTGATATCAAAATCAGTGATATAATGGTAATGTCTAAACGCATAAATATCCAAGTAGCAGAACGCTTGCATCTCAAGCTCCACATATATATAGTATAAAATCATAAACCAGCGCTTATTGGAGATTGGATTCCATCAGACAAGGTATGGGAGCACCTTCCGGGCAGTGTACTCTAGAGGGGATACACCTGGGTTCAACAAGAACGTCTTGCAACCCGGCCACACATGACCGACCACTCATTTAGCTTGAGTGTATCGAATATATTGACACCACGGTTGTAGGCCATCCAACCATCATCCGAAGATACAGAATCGAAAAGAAGTATAAATATGAATTTTCTCTAGATCGATGACAATACACCCTGCTTGGGGATGACCCAACTAGCCATGCTGCCTAGCCCAACTTTTGTTACTTCCTGGTTGTGAGGCTACAGGCTACGTCTATCTTCAAAATATATGATCACCATTCACTTTGAATGCCACATTGTGCAATCCGTAATCACATATTGATTACACAAGTGCACACTGGATGTAGAATAAAGCGAAGTTACCTTCTCCCCACCAACTTGGTATATTCATAAAAATCAACGGTGTGATCGTTGGAAATACTCTGTCAGACACTCGTCCATACAAGTTGTTCTGGGACTGGACAAACAAAAAAAACACCATTCTGTACTGGACGACCCTTGCATTTAACTTTGTCTTCAATTATCTTCAGCATATCTAATTAGCAGCGCTTAGGCCTATGCGGAATGGTTTTCAGATAATAAATCCAGCCGGTCTCTCCGTATTGACCACGATGGTCAAAACACTTCGATAGTCGGTTATTTAACTACCGAAGTAAAACAAACATTCATGCAAATGTATAACTAGACATCACTTAAACACGGGTACTCTTTATTTATCATTCGTTTTTATTATTCGAATTCCCATATCTTACCAGATATTCTCAAATCTCGTTTAAGCCTTTTTATACTTCTCGGAAAAACAATTCCAGTTATTATAAACTCTTATTCTCTCATGTTCTGGAAAAATATACGTTACTAATGTTCGAAACATTTCCATTCTTTCATGTTCTTATTTTCTACACTTGGATAATATACCCTATCTCCATTGGAAAATATTTCTAATACCATTATAAACATTTTAATCATCCCAACGTTCACATTTAAAACATTATTCACTTTAAAATGTGAATGTCATTTCTATTATGAAAATCTGAACACCTTAATCAAACAACTCCTTATTCAAGTAATAATTACCCTTATCTTGTTCACTGAAATCTCTTCCATAATTTCATATTCCTATTCTACTTTACAAACTCTATTTCTAAGTCAACTTCTTGCTGAATCAATATCTAGTTTATAAGTAAATATTTATTTCATATACTATTATAATTCGTTAGTTTGAACTAAATATTACTATCCTATCAGATTATAGTTTCTAAAAATAATTCATTCGACATCGTCGAATCATGGTTCCAATTCCTAATAGTGTGACTTAGTTCTAATCATATCTCAAACATCGAAATGATGTTATCATTTTTCTGAAATGATTTTCTAATTCTCTTTCTAACTCATTCTCATATATCTTTGAATCAATGTCGTTACTTATTACTTTTAGACTAAGTGGATTTCAAACCAAACTATTTCATTCCCTAAGAAATGCTGCTATATAAAGATCATGCTTAAGTTTGGTTAACAGCGTTAATTTATCGCTACAGTTCAAAACTTGCCATATGCTGTAATATTCCCCTTTATAACTAATCTCGACATGACAGTCACGCTTAAGCCTAATCCACAGCGTTATTTTATCGCTATAGTTCTAAGACTTGCAATACGCTGCCATATTGCCTTTATACTAATCTTGACATCTATTTCCATTACAAACTGATATCGTTCCTCGATAATGGTGAAGCCGCTCAAGTTGGGGTATTTTATTTACCTCTCAGACATTGATCGACAACGTTCTTATCTTAGAACAGATATAAGTTCGTAACTCTAAACTCCTTATTACTTATAATATTCATTAACCGTATGTCTTTCTTTTTATTTTGAATATGGTTTTATAACACCCTAACCTTACGTTGAAATCTTCGTTGTTCATAACTATTTATTTTAGACATTAACTCTTTGCTTTATCTTCATTATATAGTTCCACTTACAACTTCCTTACCAAGTCCATTAACGTTCTTCTTCTTTGGACATTTCTTTCCTTTCGAATTAGTATACATAATTCAAGTAATCATCTCGTTATGAATTCAATATTATCTTAAATTAAATCCATAAATTTAATGGTAATTAACTTCATCATTACTGAAGTAAAACAGTTTTCATCATTATTCACTTAAAATAGATTAGTATCTAAATTCCATAAACCATAACTAGTTATCTTAGTTCAATAATTCTTTAAACTCCATTAATTACAAAGGTAATTGATAAGAAATCTTATTGATGTTAAGCAATTTACTTTCAAGTTATTTTTATTAGATTACTTGAAAACCCATTTAATCTACTCAATTAAATAGTTGATTTAAATCAACTTCATTCCATCAGTACATTCGTTAACTGATTCAATTACTTCTTACCATTAGATTAATACATTTAATCTAATAATATTTCTAAATTTGTTTGTCTTAAAATAATTATCCAAATATTTAATCATAGGATAATTTCTACTTTATAAACTTATTTAAATGTCAACAATCGTTTTTATTTACTTTATAAAACGAACTCTAAAATACTGGTTTATAATAGAACTTCTATTATAAATTTAAAACTTCACTTTAATTATAAAAATATAATTTTTCCTGACGGCCAATCAACTTCTTAATAAAACGATGGGTTTACGGTTGACTGTTACCACTTTCTAAATTTATATCGCTTATTTATTTAATCAAATAAATGTTGAATTCCCATTCAACATCAACATTCACATGGGGTTTTACTGTCATTTGGGTTCAGACAGTGCACACATATAAAACAAACAGTACACATAAATACTGAGGAATCCAGTTGGATTCCTCCAACCGGTTTCCCGCATCTAAAGATGTTAGTCAAATAATTCACACTGATTCCATACTAGGGGATATTATAATCGACAGAATCAGTATCTAACATATGCAACGATATATATTTCAACCAATTTTATTGTGATTTACTAAAACGACCATCACACAGTATTCAACCAACATTAAAATATAATTATAATATTTTAAAATAGATCAGAGTTGGTGATTTTACTCACCTTGGCGCGTTAACCGTTAAATAATGATTTGCATTAGTCGATCCAATCAGATGTTTAATTCGCCTAAAATTGTACCGTGCTTCCAAAATGCTCCACACCCATTCTTCCTCTTCTTCATGATTATAATCAAACTTGTCTTCTTTTTCATGCAGTTGAAACCATAAAACCGCCCTTTCATTCTTGCCTCACCACCTCATCCTTTTGAAATGCCACATGTTTTCTTTAATTCCCTCCTTCATGAACTACCGTGCAACTTCCCACTCGCGCACCATTTCAATAATCTTCCTGTAGCCAACCAAATCTCTCTCCAAATCTTACAACAAAATCACGTGAGCCACTTTTCCACTCCTCCCTTCTCTTGGTACACGATGTACCCTTCCATCACTCCAATAACACGCAAACAACCTTCACCACTCACCTCTCATCACTTCTCTTCATGAACTCCACGCACTCCTTCATAACTCGACCAAAAATAAAACCGGATTCATAGCACATCACCTCACTCAAATCTCCACTTCGCTGTCACCTACTGCTCTGCATGCTCTGCTTGCAGTATCCGCTTTCCTGCTTTCCTACCATGCACGCTTCTAGACCTCTTCACACTGTTCTAGTTCCCTGCGACGTCCTCTGCCGGGCTCCATCATCACCATACCCGAGAACCATGGCCTCCAACTCCTGCGTTCCAACTTGTACACCCAACCGACGATCCCTTTTTGAACACTCATTTACCCGTACTTAGTTTCTAGGTAATTAGTTTGGAAAAATTAAAATGAGCTGATCTTGTTTTGTTTCCTGAAACAAAATGAATGAGAAAGCAGAGCTCGCGCATTTATAGATCCTCAGAACTTTGGGACTAAGTAATAGAGTATAGGTAAGTCTGTTAGGATTGTTGTTTGCATTGGAAATACACTAGATTTGGAAATACAATACCATGTTCTTGCTTGCGTGATTTCGTTGGTCTACGCAGTCTTGGATTTGACAAATGGAAAGATATTTCGGTGAGTATAAATAACTGTATATATAAAGTATATTATGAAACTTTGGATTTTCTTGTTGAAATGGATTTATATAATTGTCCGAATAGTTGGAAGAGAAATGTTTTATTTACAGTGTTAATTCCTTAGGAGGGAAGTATTAGAGTTTGTAGAGGTATGGTAGGTCTGTACGAAGTGATGGCTTCCCTTACATTTATAATTTTATATGGTCTGTGCTATGGTCTCAACGTTGGAAATTGATGCTACACCCTAGAATATGGCCTATACGGTTCCTTAGTAATGAAGTATCTCTAAAATTCCTTAGCAATGAAGCTATCCAATTGTATATGGAATACATTTTCTATTCCAAAATTTTAGTGTACCGCTTTACGTAAGACCTCGTTCATATCCGGGCCGCTACATACAGAGATAAGAATACGTCCGTGTCCAGCGAGGTGCCATGGTTCCAAAAATATAATAATATCGGTAGTTTGACTTATATTGTGAAACCCCGAAATATCGATACAGGGTGCACAATACTCCAAATAAAAATTTGCGTATTTAATTAAATAAAAATTACAGTAAAATTCTAAAAATTAATTTATCGTTATGTCTCAAAAGAACCATGTCCAAATTCTCATCCGGTATCTAGTTATATTAAATAAACCGTTATGGTCGATATACGATTTCATTACGACTTTTCGAATATTTGATTTGGACATATCATGCAATCTATAGGACGAAATCTCCATTTTCCACTTCTGTTAGAAAAATATAGATCAACAGATTCCAGTGTTTCTTGTTTCGTAGAAATCCGATTTAAAACGAATCATGTACATTCAGTTGAAGTTTAGAACGTTGAATTACGAACTGCACCGATATTACGGGCTCGATTATATTTAATATATATTTTTATACATTCAACTTCGTTTGAATTAATATATAAATCCACTTATATTACAAATTCAATATTTAAACTAATATAAATATTCTAATATAAACCGATAAACTTCGGGACATTACATTCCTTCCCCCTTAAAATAATTTCGTCCCCGAAATTGCTAAGATAGGGAAAATGCTACAATCTCTGTTATAAACAGGTTAAAAATATTTTTGGTTTACTTCATAATTTCAGATTCAACTAAACTGATTAATTCAAATTGAAATATTAGTTTATTTTTATTACCGAATATTTTTTGAAAATTCTGAAAATTTCCTAACAGCTAAATTTTCAGAGAATTTTTCCAGCATGTTCTCTGCACGTCTCATTCGTTACTACTACAACTTGCCTCTCTGGGTTTTCTCCAATTCAATAGAAACTCATATAAATCTCATATAAAATATGAATATCTACCTTTTTGTCTGGCATTCTGCTCTATTGCTTCCATTTGCAATCCATTCAGCATATACCATTTTATTTCCACTTGATTTCCATTCAAATTATCCTTGAACCACATCATCCACTTATAACTCCATTCAAACTCTAATTCCAAACTTAATTCCAACTCTTAATTCATCAATTCGATTCCATTCTAGATTACTTCTAATCTAAACCAATTTTATTTAATTTAGTTAAATTTTCTATTTATTTACTTCATAAGTAAATTTTGAATTTCAGAATTCGAATTTCTGGGGTTTTTATTTCAAATCAATTTGAATATATATATATATATATATTAATAACATAGCAATTCAAAACATTTGAATTTTCAAACAATTTGTTTGTCAAAACCATCCAAAACAAAATCTTTGGTAGTAATCAGTCACTTACCAGCTCGAAAATGAACACCGATGATGTCCGGATCATCATCGAAATTTATTTCCCAGCCATCGAAGTGAGTTCAATACTGTATTACTTTCAAAATTCATTTTAAAATACTTCCATTTTGAATTTTATTTCAAAATTTCTTTCACAACATTTGCAAAACAATTTCAAATCTCCCAGGATTTTAAAATTCCCATATATTTAATCCAAATATCATTTCCAACCCTTTTCAAAGTTTCCAGGGTTTTATTTCAATTCTGGTTTTAAATTCAGATTTAGTTCATCTAATTTTAGATATTATACTCATATAATATTTCGATTGGTTATTTATATAACCAACCCAATTATAAATTTTATTTGATAATAATAATGATCAACACTATAATAATCTCAAGATATATACTCCTTTTTATATCAAAATATAATTGGGTAAAATTATCTCATTTACCCTCTTTTCAAAACATGTTGTGTCGAATTACTCTGTTCAAGAGTTTAGAAACAACTATCGACATAGTTTGCATTACTATTTCGACCAGAATTCATAAACCCCTCGACTGACCAGTCAACACAATATAAAATAGTTTTTATATTAATTTACAAATACGCGCTCATGTAAATACACTCACACTCAATCTAGGGTATTACTAACCCCATCTCTATTGAGTTACGCCACAGAGCCAAGGTAATAACTTAACCTTCAGCTCTGATACCAACTGTAGTGGCCCAAAAATCCGTACCAATTTGAGCTGACTAATATCCTATACATTCAACTCAAAGTGCACGAAAGTTCAGATCATTAATAGAAGAATTTAGAGGATGAGAAAGATAAGATAGAGCTAATAGAATAGAAGAAGAAGAAGATCACAACTGAACAGAATCAGAGTAAATACGAAACTCACAGCGGAATATTATAACTTGTATTATAACATAACTTTGAAATACAAAATCTGAATTTGTACTTACATATCATATCACAGTACAATACATCATATCACAACGGAAATAATCTCTAAATAACTAGTGGTGAAGCTTCCTGCTTCGAGCTCCTCCAAGTGTATCTGTAAAAGCGTGAAACACTTGTCTGCCCATACAAATTAGGGCACCCAAGAGTTTAGGGAAAACATAAACAAAATAAACTCTGGGTCAGTCATGGGACTGGTGTGAGTAAATTCCAACTATACTGTTTAACTTTAAAAATCCTTTTCAAAACAACAAGATAATAGTAAGACCAGCCCACACATAAATATGGATGGTTTTTACCTTACTATAAACCAAAATACTTAGATATCAAAATCAGCGATATTATGATAATTTCTAAACACATAAATATCCAAGTAGCAGAACGCTTGCATCTCACTCTCCACATATATATATATATATATTATAAAATCATAAACCGCAGAGCGCTTATTGGAGATTGGATTCCATCAGACAAGGTATGGGAGCACCTTCCGAATATTGTACTCTAGAGGGGACACACTTGGCTTCAACAAGAACGTCTTGCAACCCGACCACACATGACCGACCACTCATTTAGCTTGAGTGTATCGAATATATTGCCACCATGGTTGTAGGCCATCCAACCATCATCCGAAGATATAGAATTGAAAAGAAGTATAAATATGAATTTTCTCTAGATCGGTGACTAAACACCCTGCTTCGAGATGACCCAACTAGCCATGTTGCCTAGCCCAACTTTTGTTACTTCCTGGTTGTGAGGCTAGAGGCTACATCTATCTTCAGAATATACGATCACCATTCACTTTGAATGCCACATTGTGCAATCCGTAATCACATATTGATTACACAAATGCACACTGGGTGTAGAATAAAGAGAAGTTACCTTCTCCCCACCAACTTGGTATATTCGTAAAAATCAACGGTGTGATCGTTGGAAATACTCTGTCAGACACTCGTCCATACAAGTTGTCCTGGGACTGGACAAACAAAAAAACACCATTCTAGACAGGACGACCCTTGCATTTAACTTCGTCTTCAATTATCTACAACATATCTAATTCGCAACGCTTATACCTATACGAAGTGGTTTTCAGACCATAAATCTAATCGGTCTCCATACTGACCACAATGGTCAAAACACTTTGATAGTCGGTTATTTAACTATCATAGTAAAACAAACATTCATGCAAATGTATAACTAGACATCACATAAACACGGGTACTCTTTATTTAACATTCGTTTTTATTATTCGAATTCCAATATCTTACCAGATATTTCTCAAATCCCGTTTAAGCCTTTTTACACTTCTCGGAAAAACATTTCCAGTTATTATAAATTCTTATTCTCTCATGTTCCAGAAAAATATACGTTATTAATGTTCGAAACATTTCCATTCTTTCATGTTCTTATTTTCTACACTTGGATAATATACCCTATCTCCATTGGAAAATATTTCTAATATCATTATAAACGTTTTAATCATCTCAACGTCCACTTTTAAAACATTATTCACTTCAAAATGTGAATATCGTTTCTATTATGAAAATCTGAACACCTTTATCAAACAACTACTTATTCAAGTAAAAATTACCCTTGTCTCGTTCACTGAAATCTCTTCCATAATTTCATATTCCTATTCTACTTTACAAACTCTGTTTCTAAGTCAACTTCTTGCTGAATCAATATCTAGTTTATAACTAAATATTTATTTCATATCCTATTATAATTCGTTGGTTTAAACTAAATATTACTATCCTATCAGATTATAGTTTCTTAAAGTAATTCATTCGACATCGTCGAATCATGGTTCCAATTCCTAATAGTGTGATTTAGTTCTAATCATATCTCAAACATCGAAATGATGTTATCATTTTTATGAAATGATTTTCTAATTCTCTTTCTAACTCATTCTCATATCTCTTTGAATCAATGTCGTTACTTATTACTTTTAGACTAAGTGGATTTCAAACCAAACTATTTCATTCCCTAAGAAGTGCTGCTATATATAAAGATCACGCTTAAGTTTGGTTAACAACGTTAATTTATTGCTACAGTTCAAAACTTGTCATATGTTGTAATATTCCCCTTTATAACTAATCTCGACATAAGTGTCACGCTTAAGCCTAATCCACAACGTTATTTTATCGCTATAGTTCTAAGACTTGCAACACGCTGCCATATTCCCTTTATACTAATCTTGACATCTCTTTCCGTTACAAACTGATATCGTTCCTCGATAATGGTGAAGCCGCTCAAGTTGGGGTATTTTATTTACCTCTCAGACCTTGATCGACAACGTTCTTATCTTAGAACAGATAAAAGTTCGTAACTCTAAACTCCTGTTACTTATAATATTCATTAACCGTATGTCTTGCTTTTTATTTCGAATACGGTTTTATATTACCCTAACCTTACGTTGAAATCTCTGTTGTTCATAACTATTTATTTTAGACATTAACTCTTTGCTTTATCTTCATTATGTAGTTCCACTTACAACTTCCTTACCAAGTCCATTAACGTTCTTCTTCTTTGGACATTTCTTTCCTTTCGAATTAGTATACATAATTCAAGTAATCATCTCGTTATGAATTCAATATTATCTTAAATTAATTCCATAAATTTAATTAAACGGATTTAATGGTAATTAACTTCATCGTTACTGAAGTAAAATAGTTTTCATCATTATTCACTTAAAATAGATTAGTATCTAAATTCAATAAACCATAACTAATTATATTATTTCAATAATTCTTTAAACTCCATTAATTACAAAGGTAATTGATAAGAAATCTTATTGATGTTAAGTAATTTATTTTCAAGTTATTTTTATTAGATTACTTGAAAACCCATTTAATCTACTCAATTAAATAGTTGATTTAAATCAACTTCATTCCATAAGTACATTCATTAACTGATTCAATTACTTCTTACCATTAGATTAATATATTTAATCTAATAATATTTCTAAATTTGTTTGTCTTAAAATAATTATCCAAATATTTAATCGTAGGATAATTTCTACTTTATAAATTTATTTAAATGTCAACAATCGTTTTTATTTACTTTATAAAACGAACTCTAAAATACTGGTTTATAATAGAACTTCTATTATAAATTTAAAACTTCACTTTAATTATAAAAATATAATTTTTATAATTGACTTCGTTGATTTGCCTGACGGCCAATCAACTTCTTAACAAAACGATGGGTTTGCGGTCGATTGTTACCACTTTCTAAATTTATATCGTTTATTTATTTAATCAAACAAATGTTGAATTCCCATTCAACATCAACATTCACTTGGGGTTTTACTGTCATTTGGGTTCAAACAGTGCACACATATAAAACAAACAGTACACATAAATACTAAGGAATCCGGTTGGATTCCTCCAACCGGTTTCCCGCATCAACAGACGTTAGTCAAACAATTAACACTGATTCCATACTAGGGGATGTTATAATCAACAGAATCAGTATCTAACATATGCAACGATATATATTTCAACAAATTTTATTGTGATTTACCAAAATGACCATCACACAGTATTCAACCAACATTAAAATATAATTATAATATTTTGAAACAGATCAGAGTTAGTGATTTTACTCACTTTGGAGGGTTAACCGTTAAATAATGATTTGCGTCAGTCGATCCAACCAGATGTTTAATTCGCCTAAAATTGTACCCTGCTTCCAAAACGCTCCACACCCATTCTTCCTCTTCTTCACGGTTATAATCAAACTTGTCTTCTTTTTCATGCAGTTGAAACCATAAAACCGCCCTTTCATTCTTGCCTCGCCACCTCATCCTTTTGAAATGCCATGTGTTTTCTTTAATTTCCACCTTCATGAACTACCGTGCAACTTCCCACTCGCGCACCATTTCAACAGTCTTCCTATAGCCAACCAAATCTCTCTCCAAATCTTACAACAAAATCACGTGAGCCTCTTTTCCACTCCTTCCTTCTCATGGTACACGTTGTACCCTTCCATCACTCCAATAACACGCAAACAACCATCACCACTTACCCCTCATCACTTCTCTTCATGAACTCCACGCACTCCTTCATAACTCGACCAAAAATCAAACCGGCTTCATAGCACATCACCTCACTCAAATCTCCATTTCGCTGTCACCTACTGCTCTGCATGCTCTGCTTGCAGTATCCGCTTTCTTGCTTTCCGACCATGCACGCTTCTAGACCTCTCCACGCTGTTCTAGTTCCCTGGGACGTCCTCTACCGGGCTCCAACATCACCATACTCAAGAAACATGGCCTCCAACTCCTGCGTTCCAACTTGTACACCCAACCGACGATCCCTTTTTGAACTCTCGTTTACCCGTACTTAGTTTCTAGGTAATTAGTTTAGAAAAATTAAAACGAGCTGATCTTCCTTTTTTCCTGAAACAAAATGAATGAGAAAGAAGAGCTCGCGCATTTATAGATCCTTAAAACTTTGCGACTAAGTAATAGAGTATAGGTAGGTCTGCTAGGATTGTTGTTTGCTTTGGAAATACACTAGATTTAAAAATACAATACCATGCTATTGCTTGCGTGATTTCGTTGGTCTACGCAGTCTAGGTTTTGACAAATGGAAAGATATTTCAGTGAGTATAAATAACTGTATATATAAAGTATATTATGAAGCTTTGGATTTTCTTGTTGAAATGGATTTATATAATTGTCCGAATAGTTGGAAGAGCAATGTTTTATTTACAGTGTTAATTCCTTAGGAGGGAAGTATTAGAGTTTGTAGACGTATGGTAGGTCTGTACGAAGTGATGGCTTCCCTTACATTTATAATTTTATATGGCCTGTGCTATGGTCTCAACATTGGTAATTGATGCTACACCCTAGAATATGGCTTATACGCTTCCTTAATAATGATGTATCTCTAAAATTCCTTAGCAATGAAGCTAACCAATTATATATGGAATACATTTTCTATTTCAAATTTTAGTATACTGCTTTACGTAAGACCTCGTTCATATCCGAGCCGCTACATACAGAGATAAGAATATGGCCATGTCCAGCGAGGTGCCACGGTTCCAAAAATATAATAATATCTGTAGTTTGACTTATATTGTGAAACCCCGAAATATCGATATAGGGTGCACAATACTCCAAATAAAAATTTGCATATTTAATTAAATAAAAATTACAGTAAAATTCTAAAAATTAAAGTATCGTTATTTCCCAAAAGAACTATGTCCAAATTCACGTCCGGTATCTAGTTATATCAAATAAACCGTTGCGGTCGATATACGATTTCATTACGACTTTTCGAATATTTGATTTGGACATATCTTGCCATCTATACGACAAAATCTCCATTTTCCACTTCCGTTAGAAAAATATAGATCAACAGATTTGCAATGTTTCTTGTTTCGTAGAAATCCGATTTAAAACGAATCATGTACATTCAGTTGAAGTTTGGAACGTTGAATTACGAACTGCAGCGATATTACGGGCTCGATTATATTTAATATATATTTTTATACGTTCAACTTCATTTAAATAAATATATAAATCCACTTATATTACAAATTTAATATTTAAATTGATTTAAATATTCAAATATAAACCGATAAAATGTGGGATATTACACGTAATATTTATACTCTGCGATAATTTGTGATAAACCCTATTCACCCCCCCCTATAGGGTTAACCTAGATCCAACAATGGGTGGAACCTCTTAGACCTATTGTAACACCCCACGTCCATTAATGTCACTCACAAAGGGAATGCATTAACTTCCATGGAGGTTATAAGTGAATATAGAACAGAAAAATTACAACAAGACAGATAATAAGTAGTACTTGAAAACTAAAACTTCATTTTATTGCAGCGGAAACATGTTTATTACATCACAAAACCATTAATAAGAGTCAAGTACATTATCCATCTTCATAAAACAAAATACATAATCCCATTACACAAATAGCCATTATAGAAGATAACAAGCTGGACTTTACTTCAAGGGTCCAAACTTTCCAAAGAGATGAAGCAATCCAATCAAACTCCACTAGAGCTGGGTCCAACCTGAGGACCTGGAGGGGGAAAAGGACAGATATAGAGGGGGTCAGACATAAAGTCTGGTGAGTATGATAATTCTAACAATACTATTATCAAAATAACTAGACTAAGGCATAAGCTGGATGCAACGACCCGTAACTTCCCCGTAAAGGAAAGCGTCGGATAGTTCGAGAACAAACCACAACAGAACACAAACAGAAGAACATTTCATTGTATATTACAACAATACATCAGATTACAAGAATATACAGAGTATAAATGAATATTACACAGAAATATCAGAGATTTAAATTACATTTAAATACATAGCAGCGGAAAATAATAGAATACACAACTAGAAGAGATATACGGATACAAAGCTTTCCGGATATCGTTCCAGCTATAAACTAGGATCCTGTGAATATAAATCTGCAAAACCAAAACTACTAGCTGCCCGTGTCAAAATAAGGGCACCCAGAGTTTAGGTTAAAACAATAAACTCCAGGTCAGTCATGGGACTGGTGTGAGAACTAAAACAGTTATTTATCTTTATTTTTAAAGTTAGGTAAATCAAGGGACCACGCCGTATAACACGGAACGGGTTTCCTCCCAAGAATACCAGTGCATAAAACAACAGCGCAATGCTAAATAAAGAAGAATGAAGCTGTTATAAGACCCAGGTCCCATCACACAATGCAACGCAGCCGAGGATAGGGTTTTCCCTTATAACAGCCAAAGAATGCTTGATACGTTTAAAACAAATCGTTTGATACTATTATAAGTGCATAGTGTATAAACAACTTCAAATCATAAGTATCAATCATAGGCGGCATGAATGCCCCATCCCACTATGTCACCATACTAGGTTCTACAATTAAAACCGCAAATGTCACGTATTTGGAAATTGGATTTTCGTCTATGAACCGAGGCAAAAGATAGTCCTCAACCGATTCGAGACGCTCTAGCCCGCCCCTCAGGAACAGCCGCAACTGCCCCCTGGATCCTCAGGGCCGGTCCACCGATGTGGATTATTATGCCTGAACACTACGTCTCCCCACCCTATGGGGTGTAAGTCTGGTCCGTCAGCCGACCAGAATGCATTCGGCCGAAACCGATATAACCGAGGCGCCTCGCAACAGCAACAACCACATAAGTCAAACTCGTCAGGGCGTGTAAAACCACTGACGCCACTTCTAGCTAGAAAGAAACGCATGCCCTCCCTGACGTCCTCTCCCGTTTTTGGTTCACAACCGGGGTGCGAGGCTCGCGAATTCACGTTACACAAAGCTGTGCCACACAGGCTGTGCTTTGATCATCACCACGAGACTTTGCTTTTCAACAGAAGCCTCGATCAATTGCCACTCAGGCATGCCACACAGGCAATTCACTCCATGCGTTTGATATCCATCAATATATAACCCCTGAGCTCGTACGTCTCAGAGAAGGGCGTTAAGCAGGAGAATAAATTCTCCGCCGCCAAACAGATATATATTTAATAGAGATCAATCACACAGACTAAAATCCAATGTCAGACACACAGTCCATTTACAAGTCCATTCTGGGTCTGAACGAAACCGGAGGCACCTAGTACCTCGCATATCCATCGATCTCCAAGTACGTCTGGACGATCACAAACTGTTTCCATCTTCTTGGGTGTACAACCCAATCAAGATCATCAGTAATCACCCAAACGACGTGAAGACTTCCGGTCTTCGACCACCGTCTTCATCTTCGACACCTCGTCGAATCAGTTATTCAGAATGGGATAAACCCGGTCTTTCTGAATAACTCGCGTATATATTATAAAATTGTTACACAAACACAACATACGCCTCATTCCACTTCAGAATATTCTTTTATTCAAATATTCCCATTAATTTTATCCAAGATAAATTCTTTAAATTTATTCTTTAATCTCCTTTGAATATCAATTCAAACTAGTCGGGATTAGCGAACCACACCGAAGTAATCATTTATTTTATTTCCCAATCCCAACCTATTCATCCCATGAAGTAAAACTGGTAGTACTTCATATCTAACACCACAGTGTTATCGGTAATTCAATTACCATTTCACGTTCAAATCTAATTAAAGATTTAACTATCGCCTGGAGTAAAACTGGTGATACTCCATTCTCGATCTTTTCAATCTATTTAAAGATTCATTAAAACTCCACTTAGTTTTAATCTTTAACTGGGTTAAAGAATCAGTGTCATCTAAAACACGGTTCACGATAAACCCAAAATCACCTTCAATTAATTATCGGGTTAAAGAACGAGTGTTATTTAAAACACTGTTCACGATAAACCCAAAAATCAATACCAATTCAATTCCAATTAAATATCATTTAATTAGTACACTTCATTAAATCTAACTAAAAAGATTTAATCTTTTCTCAACTGGGTTCAAGAACAGTGTTAGTGAAGACACCATTCACGACAAACCCAAATCACATTCGATATTCAATACAAGGCTCTGAATAGAAAATATATCGGCTTATATTCAATATCGAATTCTACGACTAACAAATGTCGTATTGGAAATAACGATATAAATATATATCTTTCAAATTTCCATAACAACCCCTGTATAATCACGAATTTCAACATCGAAATATTCCGAAGACAATTTCGATTCAAATCCACTCCAATGCAATCATTGGAAATTCTGGTTATTTTCAAAACCCTTTTCAAATTCAATTTATATATTTAAAAATAAATAGAATTATAATTCTAGTTCAAAACTAGTTCATTTCGATAAAAATCTATTTTTATCTTTTCAAATATGGAGTTTTTCATCCCAAATCTTCACAAATCATTTCTTATGATTTTACACAAATTATTACTATTTTTAATAATTTTATCAAGGCCCGTACAGTCGATTTCCATCAATGGCCATCGAACTGCACTTACAGCGACTTTTTTTCAAATTTGATTTGGACATAATTCCAAATCCAACCGTTAGATTTCAAATTTCTAACATTCGCTAGAAAGCTCTTTTCGATACGAACCCAACGGTTCCGGTTTTAGGAGAATCCGACGGTCGGATCTCCCGCAACGTCCGTTTGAAATAAATGGTCGAAATTCACGAACTGCCGCGGCGCGGCGCGTTCTATTCAGGCCATTATATTATATATATAATATATATAATATATATATCGTCGATTTCTATTTAAAACGAATTATATAAATAGTTTTGAATTCGTTTCAAAAATCTATTTCAACTTCCATTTCAATTCAAAACAAAATTGAATTCTTCTTTATAGATTCGTTTGAAAATTCATTTCTATTCAATTCAAATTTCAATTCAATTCGAATTCATTTCAATTCACTTTCAATTCAATTCGAATTCGTTTTCAATTCAATTCATTTCGAAATCGTTTTCAATTCAATTCATTTCGAAATCGTTTTCAATTCAATTCATTTCGAAATCGTTTTCAATTCAATTCATTTCGAAATCGTTTTCAATTCAATTCATTTCGAAATCGTTTTCAATTCAATTCATTTCGAAATCGTTTTCAATTCAATTCATTTCGAAATCACTTTCAATTCAATTCACTTCGAAATCACTTTCAATTCAATTCACTTCGAAATCACTTTCAATTCAATTCACTTCGAAATCACTTTCAATTCAATTCACTTCGAATTCACTTTCAATTCAATTCACTTTGAATTCGTTTTCAGTTCAATTCATTTTGAATTCGTTTTCAATTCAATTTATTTTGAATTCGTTTTCAATTCAATTTATTTTGAATTCGTTTTCAATTCAATTTATTTTGAATTTGTTTTCAATTCAATTCATTTTGAATTCGTTTTCAATTCAATTCATTTCGAAATCACTTAAAATTGATATAAATATCGTTCACGTCAAAATGGCGTCAATCTAATCAACACGGCTTCATAAATTTCTATTTTCAAATATTCTATTTCAAATATTTCTTTTTCAAATATTTCTTTTTCAAAACTGGAATGAGGCCCAATCAATTACCATATAAAATTAATTATATGGATTTGCATACAACACATGTATATAATAGCATTGAAAATAATCAACCATCAACCAAAGTGCACTACACTGTATAAGCATCAAATATAGATATTCAACGCTTATAACAGCCTGTCAATCAATCGATCGACATATTTAATCAATCAGGATGAGTGAACTTCAAATTTCATCCCAACACCCGTGTGGGGTTTCAAACAATCAAACACAGATTTTATTTGTGCAATTGGGCGATGTGTAAAATTTATCGACCCAATCAATATTAGTCAAATCAGTGTATATACAAACAAATCGGCCGATTTGTTTATAACTATTCATTTATTCACATTCACGTTAAAAATTATATTTTTAACGACAAAACATTTTATTTCAACCTATGAATTTCTATTCAATTCATTTACACAATAAAATGATATTTTTATTTTCTAACACATTTTAGAAAATTTCGGCGGCATAACGGCACGATACTAGAAACGGGACAAGGCCTAGCCTTATCCCCGGTCTAGTGAAGGCCCACGCCATTCACACATCAATCAAATCAATTTCATCTCACCAAACAATTCAATTCATTTCAAACAAATAATTCAACTAATCTATGCAACCAAACAAACAAGTCCATGGTCTGTGGACGATTGTGTCGGGTGCTACTAAGCACCGTCTGCATCCTAGTATATATATATATAACTAGAAAAATAAATTGAAAGGTGAGAAATTCTCACTTATAGCTATCCTAGCTACACGGCTCTTCTTAGAAGAAAATCTTCGTCGTTCTTGCCCCTTGTCACTTTCTTCGCCCGTATTCACTACCTATGTAAAAATCACATTTTTACCTCGCTATTCCATAAATAAAAATCGAATTTTTATTTCAAAGTTCAATACATAAAAATCGAATTTCTATTACCAAGTTCAATATATAAAAATCGAATTTCTATTTCAAAGTTCAATATATAAAAATCGAATTTCTATTTCAAAGTTCAATATATAAAAATCGAATTTTTACTTCAAAGTTCAATATATAAAAATCTGATTTTTTACTTCAAAGTTCAATATATAAAAATCTGATTTTTACTACTTAAAGCTCAAATCCTTTTTCTCTTCAAAGATTAAACCTTTTTCCTATTTAAAGTTTTTACTTTTAAACAAAGTCAGTTTTTTTTCTTTAAACAAAATCAGTTTTTAAAAACATAAAAATCAGTTTTTTTCTTTAAACAAAATCAGTTTTTAAAAACATAAAAATCAGTTTTTTTTCTTTAAACAAAATCAGTTTTTTTAAAAACATAAAAATCAGTTTTTTTTCTTTAAACAAAATCAGTTTTTTTAAAAACATAAAAATCAGTTTTTTTCTTTAAACAAAATCAGTTTTTAAAAACATAAAAATCAGTTTTTAAAAACATAAAAATCAGTTTTTAAAAACATAAAAATCAGTTTTTTTTATATCATTTAAAAATCGGTTTTCTGTTTTAAATAAAAATAAAAATAAAGTAAATAAATTAAAAACTTACAGGGTTCAATCGGAAGAAGGGGATTCGGATTTGCGGTCGGCGAAGGGTCTGGAGGCGACGCGGCATCAGGCGGTGGCGACTTCTGGGATTCGACGGAGGGGGATGTGGGTTCATCGACGGTGGGGGTTTCGAGGGGAGCGGCTATGGTTCGGAGGTATCGCGGAGGGGTTCAAGGGCTTCGGGGGTCGCTCGTGAGGAGGGCTAGTCTCTGGCGGCGGTGATGGCTACGGGGGGGGGGGGGGGGTGGCGATCGGCGTTAATCGCCTGAGCGATTTAGTTTTTTTTCTTTTTTTTTCGACTGAATTGATCGGGGGGGCCTGGTTAAGGGAAAGAGAATATATAATTTTTTTTATTTTTTATATTTAATTATTAAAAAGTTGACTTTTACATACGACCTCTAAACGAGGCCCACCGACTGTCGCCCATAGCGTTTCACCCCCATTCCGAACACAATGGGATATGTATCGTAAGCTGATTCGACTGTTTGAATCAGTTCCTGTTAAATTTACACTTAAATCGCCATATTGAATTTTAAACGTACATTTCAAATTACCGGGTCACATACTAACTAGAAAAATTCCAGAAAAATATTTTCTAGCTTCGTATTGACGATACGGTCCGAACAAAACTAGCTTCGTCGAATTCTGAGACCGTATGAAAAATGGCCAATTTCCAGTCGATTAAAATCAACTGAAATGGTCAAACGCGTTTTCCTTTGCCACGCTCACATATTGATTCTAAAAATTATTAAATTTGAAACCTAGCAATAACTTAACATCATGGACCCAACAAAACTGGTTTCGTCGAAATCCGAGGTTGTTTGCAAAACGGCTATTTTTAAGGGCCTGAATTCCATAGCGACTATTCAGAATTTTCAACTGGACATATCTTTTGATTCTCGCTACGAAATTTCAACTTGTCGGATTCGTTGGAAAGATATTATCAATTAGATCCTATCATTTTTGGTTTCACTAAAATCCGGATTATTTTGCACCCGGTATGTTCAATTGAAGTTTGAAATCGAATTATCGAACTACCGCGCCATTTTCAATTCTATTTATAATTATATATGAATATTTATATTCTAACGACGACGCGTATAATATATACGTTCGAATTCTCTTCAAAATAAACTTTCTCGTCGATATTATTTAAAATAATCTCTTTTAAATGTTCAAAATTCGCTAAAATTGCCAAAATAAAAATTTTAAACTGGCCCAGATTTTGCGGGTTATTACAATCTCCCCCACTTAAAACTTTTCGTCCCCGAAAAGGAACAAAGTCGAAAGTGGTTTGATTATTCAACTCTACATTCGGTCGGGTTTCCATTCTCCAACTCTTTAGTTTCTGAGAATTTTCAAAATTTCAAAAATTTGGCTAACACCCTAAATTTTCAAAAAATTTCGCCATAACCTCCCCTGCACCGGGAGCATCGGGGAATTTCAAATAGCTTCCCCGGTCCTTCAGATCTCAAAAAGAAAAAGAAAAAGCCAAGCGGCTAGCCAATAGGCTCACAAAATCATCATCACCCAAACAAAACAGGAAATTATGTAGTAAACATGTACCTATTTGTCGGGCAAACAAATTTTATTCTCTGCTCTAGCCTCCTTGCTATGACCTGTTCAATGTAAGTACAAGTATATGCAAGCAAATGCGACTAATTTCAATACAATTCAATATTTGGTTCAATTAGGCTAAATGGCTAAAAATTAGCAAACAAATAAACAAACAACACAAACATCAATCAATTAGTGAATTAGAGTTTGAAATTCATAATTTCGATACATAGTCAAAAATCATGTTTTTGATGCCAAATCACAACAATTAGCCCTATCTAATTTTGGTTCTCACACCAGTCTAATGGAAATATATAGATATTACACATTCGTCACTCGAATATAAATTCTGATGATGATATATCAATCATCAGAATCACCCCCGGGCGACTAGAGCGTAATTCTATATCTATCCAGTATATTAAAATTTTGAATACACGCGGATCAGACGTATACGCAAAATCTATATATATTGGATTGTCCACATCAATATAAATAAATAATCAAATACGAATAATTGATTTAGATTTTCAAAACAAAATTTGTTTTCATCTGAAAAATATACTCTTCACACTCGTTCTAGGATACTACTGATCCTATCTCTAACGAGTCATTCTAATTGGATATTACTAACCCAATATCTGATGAATTCTTTCATATGGTTCTAATGTGCTTTGTTCTCTGCTTTGTAAACCAAAGCTCTGATACCAAATGCAACGACCCGTAACTTCCCCGTAAAGGAAAGCGTCGGATAGTTCGAGAACAAACCACAACAGAACACAAACAGAAGAACATTTCATTGTATATTACAACAATACATCAGATTACAAGAATATACAGAGTATAAATGAATATTACACAGAAATATCAGAGATTTAAATTACATTTAAATACATAGCAGCGGAAAATAATACAATACACAACTAGAAGAGATATAACGATACAAAGCTTTCCGGATATCGTTCCAGCTATAAACCAGGATCCTGTGAATATAAATCTGCAAAACCAAAACTACTAGTCGCCCGTGTCAAAATAAGGGCACCCAGAGTTTAGGTTAAAACAATAAACTCCAGGTCAGTCATGGGACTGGTGTGAGAACTAAAACAGTTATTTATCTTTATTTTTAAAGTTAGGTAAATCAAGGGACCACGCCGTATAACACGGAACGGGTTTCCTCCCAAGAATACCAGTGCATAAAACAACAGCGCAATGCTAAATAAAGAAGAATGAAGCTGTTATAAGACCCAGGTCCCATCACACAATGCAACGCAGCCGAGGATAGGGTTTTCCCTTATAACAGCCAAAGAATGCTTGATACGTTTAAAACAAATCGTTTGATACTATTATAAGTGCATAGTGTATAAACAACTTCAAATCATAAGTATCAATCATAGGCGGCATGAATGCCCCATCCCACTATGTCACCATACTAGGTTCTACAATTAAAACCGCAAATGTCACGTATTTGGAAATTGGATTTCCGTCTATGAACCGAGGCAAAAGATAGTCCTCAACCGATTCGAGACGCTCTAGCCCGCCCCTCAGGAACAGCCGCAACTGCCCCCTGGATCCTCAGGGCCGGTCCACCGATGTGGATTATTATGCCTGAACACTACGTCTCCCCACCCTATGGGGTGTAAGTCTGGTCCGTCAGCCGACCAGAATGCATTCGGCCGAAACCGATATAACCGAGGCGCCTCGCAACAGCAACAACCACATAAGTCAAACTCGTCAGGGCGTGTAAAACCACTGACGCCACTTCTAGCTAGAAAGAAACGCATGCCCTCCCTGACGTCCTCTCCCGTTTTTGGTTCACAACTGGGGTGCGAGGCTCGCGAATTCACGTTACACAAAGCTGTGCCACACAGGCTCTGCTTTGATCATCACCACGAGACTTTGCTTTTCAACAGAAGCCTCGATCAATTGCCACTCAGGCATGCCACACAGGCAATTCACTCCATGCGTTTGATATCCATTAATATATAACCCCTGAGCTCGTACGTCTCAAAGAAGGGCGTTAAGCAGGAGAATAAATTCTCCGCCGCCAAACAGATATATATTTAATAGAGATCAATCACACAGACTAAAATCCAATGTCAGACACACAGTCCATTTACAAGTCCGTTCTGGGTCTGAACGAAACCGGAGGCACCTAGTACCTCGCATATCCATCGATCTCCAAGTACGTCTGGACGATCACAAACTGTTTCCATCTTCTTGGGTGTACAACCCAATCAAGATCATCAGTAATCACCCAAACGACGTGAAGACTTCCGATCTTCGACCACCGTCTTCATCTTCGACACCTCGTCGAATCAGTTATTCAGAATGGGATAAACCCGGTCTTTCTGAATAACTCGCGTATATATTATAAAAGTGTTACACAAACACAACATACGCCTCATTCCACTTCAGAATATTCTTTTATTCAAATATTCCCATTAATTTTATCCAAGATAAATTCTTTAAATTTATTCTTTAATCTCCTTTGAATATCAATTCAAACTAGTCAGGATTAGCGAACCACACCGAAGTAATCATTTATTTTATTTCCCAATCCCAACCTATTCATCCCATGAAGTAAAACTGGTAGTACTTCATATCTAACACCACAGTGTTATCGGTAATTCAATTACCATTTCACGTTCAAATCTAATTAAAGATTTAACTATCGCCTGAAGTAAAACTGGTGATACTCCATTCTCGATCTTTTCAATCTATTTAAAGATTCATTAAAACTCCACTTAGTTTTAATCTTTAACTGGGTTAAAGAATCAGTGTCATCTAAAACACGGTTCACGATAAACCCAAAATCACCTTCCATTAATTATCGGGTTAAAGAACGAGTGTTATTTAAAACACTGTTCACGATAAACCCAAAAATCAATACCAATTCAATTCCAATTAAATATCATTTAATTAGTACACTTCATTAAATCTAACTAAAAAGATTTAATCTTTTCTCAACTGGGTTCAAGAACAGTGTTAGTGAAGACACCATTCACGACAAACCCAAATCACATTCGATATTCAATACAAGGCTCTGAATAGAAAATATATCGGCTTATATTCAATATCGAATTCTACGACTAACAAATGTCGTATTGGAAATAACGATATAAATATATATCTTTCAAATTTCCATAACAACCCCTGTATAATCACGAATTTCAACATCGAAATATTCCGAAGACAATTTCGATTCAAATCCACTCCAATGCAATCATTGGAAATTCTGGTTATTTTCAAAACCCTTTTCAAATTCAATTTATTTATTTAAAAATAAATAGAATTATAATTCTAGTTCAAAACTAGTTCATTTTGATAAAAATCTATTTTTATCTTTTCAAATATGGAGTTTTTCATCCCAAATCTTCACAAATCATTTCTTATGATTTTACACAAATTATTACTATTTTTAATAATTTTATCAAGGCCCGTACAGTCGATTTCCATCAATGGCCATCGAACTGCACTTACAGCGACTTTTTTTCAAATTTGATTTGGACATAATTCCAAATCCAACCGTTAGATTTCAAATTTCTAACATTCGCTAGAAAGCTCTTTTCGATACGAACCCAACGGTTCCGGTTTTAGGAGAATCCGACGGTCGGATCTCCCGCAACGTCCGTTTGAAATAAATGGTCGAAATTCACGAACTGCCGCGGCGCGGCGCGTTCTATTCAGGCCATTATATTATATATATATAATATATATAATATATATATCGTCGATTTCTATTTAAAACGAATTATATAAATAGTTTTGAATTCGTTTCAAAAATCTATTTCAACTTCCATTTCAATTCAAAACAAAATTGAATTCTTCTTTATAGATTCGTTTCAAAATTCATTTCTATTCAATTCAAATTTCAATTCAAGTCGAATTCATTTCAATTCACTTTCAATTCAATTCGAATTCGTTTTCAATTCAATTCATTTCGAAATCGTTTTCAATTCAATTCGTTTCGAAATCGTTTTCAATTCAATTCATTTCGAAATCGTTTTCAATTCAATTCATTTCGAAATCGTTTTCAATTCAATTCATTTCGAAATCGTTTTCAATTCAATTCATTTCGAAATCGTTTTCAATTCAATTCATTTCGAAATCGTTTTCAATTCAATTCACTTCGAAATCACTTTCAATTCAATTCACTTCGAAATCACTTTCAATTCAATTCACTTCGAAATCACTTTCAATTCAATTCACTTCGAAATCACTTTCAATTCAATTCACTTTGAATTCGTTTTCAATTCAATTCATTTTGAATTCGTTTTCAATTCAATTTATTTTGAATTCGTTTTCAATTCAATTTATTTTGAATTCGTTTTCAATTCAATTTATTTTGAATTCGTTTTCAATTCAATTCATTTTGAATTCGTTTTCAATTCAATTCATTTCGAAATCACTTAAAATTGATATAAATATCGTTCACGTCAAAATGGCGTCAATCTAATCAACACGGCTTCATAAATTTCTATTTTCAAATATTCTATTTCAAATATTTCTTTTTCAAATATTTCTTTTTCAAAACTGGAATGAGGCCCAATCAATTACCATATAAAATTAATTATATGGATTTGCATACAACACATGTATATAATAGCATTGAAAATAATCAACCATCAACCAAAGTGCACTACACTGTATAAGCATCAAATATAGATATTCAACGCTTATAACAGCCTGTCAATCAATCGATCGACATATTTAATCAATCAGGATGAGTGAACTTCAAATTTCATCCCAACACCCGTGTGGGGTTTCAAACAATCAAACACAGATTTTATTTGTGCAATTGGGCGATGTGTAAAATTTATCGACCCAATCAATATCAGTCAAATCAGTGTATATACAAACAAATCGGCCGATTTGTTTATAACTATTCATTTATTCGCATTCACGTTAAAAATTATATTTTTAACGACAAAACATTTTATTTCAACCTATGAATTTCTATTCAATTCATTTACACAATAAAATGATATTTTTATTTTCTAACACATTTTAGAAAATTTCGGCGGCATAACGGCACGATACTAGAAACGGGACAAGGCCTAGCCTTATCCCCAGTCTAGTGAAGGCCCACGCCATTCACACATCAATCAAATCAATTTCATCTCACCAAACAATTCAATTCATTTCAAACAAATAATTCAACTAATCTATGCAACCAAACAAACAAGTCCATGGTCTGTGGACGATTGTGTCGGGTGCTACTAAGCACCGTCTGCATCCTAGTATATATATATATAACTAGAAAAATAAATTGAAAGGTGAGAAATTCTCACTTATAGCTATCCTAGCTCCACGGCTCTTCTTAGAAGAAAATCTTCGTCGTTCTTGCCCCTTGTCACTTTCTTCGCCCGTATTCACTACCTATGTAAAAATCACATTTTTACCTCGCTATTCCATAAATAAAAATCGAATTTTTATTTCAAAGTTCAATACATAAAAATCGAATTTCTATTACCAAGTTCAATATATAAAAATCGAATTTCTATTTCAAAGTTCAATATATAAAAATCGAATTTCTATTTCAAAGTTCAATATATAAAAATCGAATTTTTACTTCAAAGTTCAATATATAAAAATCTGATTTTTTACTTCAAAGTTCAATATATAAAAATCTGATTTTTACTTCTTAAAGCTCAAATCCTTTTTCTCTTCAAAGATTAAACCTTTTTCCTATTTAAAGTTTTTACTTTTAAACAAAGTCAGTTTTTTTTCTTTAAACAAAATCAGTTTTTAAAAACATAAAAATCAGTTTTTTTCTTTAAACAAAATCAGTTTTTAAAAACATAAAAATCAGTTTTTTTTCTTTAAACAAAATCAGTTTTTTTAAAAACATAAAAATCAGTTTTTTTTCTTTAAACATAATCAGTTTTTTTAAAAACATAAAAATCAGTTTTTTTCTTTAAACAAAATCAGTTTTTAAAAACATAAAAATCAGTTTTTAAAAACATAAAAATCAGTTTTTAAAAACATAAAAATCAGTTTTTTTAAAACATAAAAATCAGTTTTTTTACATCATTTAAAAATCGGTTTTCTGTTTTAAATAAAAATAATTAAATAAATTAAAAACTTACAGGGTTCAATCGGAAGAAGGGGATTCGGATTTGCGGTCGGCGAAGGGTCTGGAGGCGACGCGGCATCAGGCGGTGGCGACTTCTGGGATTCGACGGAGGGGGATGTGGGTTCATCGACAGTGGGGGTTTCGAGGGGAGCGGCTGGGGTTCGGAGGTATCGCGGAGGGGTTCAAGGGCTTCGGGGGTCGCTCGTGAGGAGGGCTAGTCTCTGGCGGCGGTGATGGCTACGGGGGGGGGGGGGGGGTGGGGGGGGAGGGGGGGTGGCGATCGGCGTTAATCGCCTGAGCGATTTAGTTTTTTTCTTCTTTTTTTTCGACTGAATTGATCGGGGGGGGCCTGGTTAAGGGAAAGAGAATATATATTTTTTTTATTTTTTTTTATTTAATTGTTAAAAAGTTGACTTTTACATACGACCTCTAAACGAGGCCCACCGACTGTCGCCCATAGCGTTTCACCCCCATTCCGAACACAATGGGATATGTATCGTAAGCTGATTCGACTGTTTGAATCAGTTCCTGTTAAATTTACACTTAAATCGCCATATTGAATTTTAAACGTACATTTCAAATTACCGGGGTCACATACTAACTAGAAAAATTCCAGAAAAATATTTTCTAGCTTCGTATTGACGATACGGTCCGAATAAAACTAGCTTCGTCGAATTCTGAGACCGTATGAAAAATGGCCAATTTCCAGTCGATTAAAATCAACTGAAATGGTCAAACGCGTTTTCCTTTGCCACGCTCACATATTGATTCTAAAAATTATGAAATTTGAAACCTAGCAATAACTTAAAATCATGGACCCAACAAAACTGGTTTCGTCGAAATCCGAGGTCGTTTGCAAAACGGCTATTTTTAAGGGCCTGGATTCCATAGCGACTATTTAGAATTTTCAATTGGACATATCTTTTGATTCTCGCTACGAAATTTCAACTTGTCGGATTCGTTGGAAAGATATTATCAATTAGATCCTATCATTTTTGGTTTCACTAAAATCCGGATTATTTTGCACCCGGTATGTTCAATTGAAGTTTGAAATCGAATTATCGAACTACCGCGCCATTTTCAATTCTGTTTATAATTATATATGAATATTTATATTCTAACGACGACGCGTATGATATATACGTTCGAATTCTCTTCAAAATAAACTTTCTCGTCGATATTATTTAAAATAATCTCTTTTAAATGTTCAAAATTCGCTAAAATTGCCAAAATAAAAATTTTAAACTGGCCCAGATTTTGCGGGTTATTACACTGGAAGACAAGTAAATGTCTATGAACTATTTGGAAGATAAAGATGGTGTTTAAGATAACGTTAAAGATAACGGTAAAGGCATACCTAATTACTAATGAATAATTACTATACTGCACCGCACATTACTACACTGCACCGCTCCAATTACTACACTGCACCGCGCCAATTACTACACTGCACCGCTCCAATTACTACACTGCACCGCGCCAATTACTACACTGCACCGCACCAATTACTACACTACACCGCACCAGTCACCCTAAAGGTTGATCATGCATGCTTCACACAGAAACTGTATAAATAGCCTTGCGTACCACTAGCTGACTACATAGGTGCCGTCTGCCCCTATCTCCACTAGGTGTACCCCACTACCCTCTTAGAAAATTTATAAGTAACTTCATGTACTCCTAGCTGACTACATAGGTGTCGTCTGCCCCTATCTCCACTAGGTGTACCCCACTACCCACTTTCGATCGGCTCCCTACTCGTAGATACCCGTGCTGGCCCCAAAGTGGGGTGTATCACTCCCCTAAAGTGGCAACCCAATACAACTGAGAATGCACGGTTTATACCTACACGATACAACAACGTCTTACCTACCAGCCCGGGTCCACACACGCATATGAAACCCGTTGGACTTGTGTTGCCACCGCTCCCCGTTTTGGCCTCTTATAGTCAAGCCCAGTATGCATGTCCCATCCTCGACTTGGGTCGAGCCCACAAAGATACGTTTTGGATACTGGTATAAATGGGCCCCCACAAGCTACCCACCTAAGCTTGTCACCACTAGTATGTCCCACTTAACCCTCTTAGTCATGTTTCATTTACATGTGTGTTTGGTTAAGTCTTATTAATCGTATTTCACATGCCACTAAGGGCACCCACTATATTCCTCATGCCACCCAAGGCACCTACTTAACCCCCATGTCCCACTTTACATGGCAGTCTTACACCATAAAAGAGTCTAACCTCGTGTCTTTACAACTGTTATGCTTTAGTTTAGGCCTAGGTCCTCTCACATTGGGCTGACATTTGTGACCACTGGATTTGCCGGGCGGTTCCTGGTAGGTTTACGTCAAAACGAGTCCAACCTCGTGTCCTAAGCATTGATTGACAACTTTCAATCTTTTACCCCAATTTTAATAATTCCCTATCAAAATTGTTAATTAAGTCCACTTTTATTGATGTCCATAATTGAATTAATTATGGTCATCCACTCATGGTATGCGAAATCATATCAATTGCACCCCAACATTTTATTATTAAATCCTTAATATTACCCCTACCCCATGTTTATACGTTCGCTTATTCAACGCATAATATAGGCTAGACTTGAATAGTCTAAAGCATAGCACAAAGATAAATTATCACAACATATAGACAATTAAAATAAATCTAATCATGATAGCAGTGAAACTTGCATAAATTACACATGTTAAGGATCAAAAGGTGTCAACTTGTTAAATGTCACAATTTACATGATATGATCATAGCCCAAATCTATACATAAACTTGCATATGGGGTTTATAGGCAACATAATGATGGTGTGAACCAGCATAGGATATCACATATGTCATAGCATAGTTCTAGATGTCATAATAGATGTCATGGCATATGTTCATAACTTTTCTAATCAATTTAACTTGCATATGTAACTTGTCATATAGATCAACATAGCCCAAACATGATGATTTAATTAATATGAACTAACTAGCATAGATGGTAACATCATGGCCTTTTTAACATGTATGGTTCATCACAACTTAGCATAGAAACTTTCAACATACATAACATCATCATAGCATGATTTACAACATATAAGATATCATCATCACATAACATTGGATTTACAATATACATGACAGCAAAAGGGGTTTACAACAACATATATGATAATTCACATCATCTACTCATAATCCATTCATAACTCAACCTAATTAAAATGATAATAATCTTGTTAAGATCATCATACTTACAATTTAGAGAAGAAAAGAGAGAGTTTTGCTTTGCTTTAGGGTTGAGAGAATTAGAATTGAATTTTCTTTTCTTCTTTCTTAGTTGGCGGCGGCTCCATTGATTTCCATGGCGATGGTATGACGGTAACTATTCTATTTTAATTAGGTTTAGGGTTAGCATTAGGATGTATTGATAGGTGTAGGAAGTTATTTAGGACCATTAGATTAACCCTGAACCATGAGAACCAATCAAATGCAAAATCTGCATTTGAGCGAATCGGCCGACGGGTTGATAGCCAAACACCCTGGATTAACCCCTAGTCGACCCTGTAGAGCTCGGGTCGACCTCAAAAATGGGCCGGTTCGGTTATTCCCCCTCCCAATTCGCTGTTTTGAACTTTTTCGCATATTTATTTATTTAATTTTTTAATTTATATATATATATATATCAATATATATATATTTCTCTGCGCAACCCATTTCACTTAATTCTTTTCTAAAAATTAAGTATACTTTAATTTGTGAATTTTAATGTTATAAAATTACGGGGTGTTACATTCTCCCCAACTTAAAGGATTTCATCCCCGAAATCTCCAAATGAAGAAGAATGTATATCCTACCATCTAATCGTCCATCTACTCAACCATCAAACACCAGCATCCATTGTCCTTAAAAGACTTCTAATGCTTTAATGCTTATATGCACGGTGTGTGTATATGTCCATATCTAATGCAAAATTAGGCGGTCTACTGATTCAGTCGACCTCCTTAGTGCAATTCGTGATAGTGCCATGCGTCCAATATGTATGCAAAAGATTCCTAATGATACATATTAATTCTATATGTGTGCACAACCATCCACCCGAATGCAGCAACTGTATGATAATACAACCATTATACATCCATTTTACTAAATACATCCATATATATGCAATATGCAATATGAAGTGACTGAGCCGATCTGGTGCCTAATAGTGTGTGTATATGCATCCACGATCAACCACTAGCAAACACTTGCATCCACTTTGCATCCACCATACATAACAGGTCTCAAACACATGTTTCAACCATAGGATTATCTCTAACTAAAGGTCAAAGATACTAGCGAGAGGATATACTAAAGATAAGATAAGTACAAGCTAAGCGATACAGGAGAAATTAAAAGACATACCCTCAAAAAGAAAAGGGTATCGTGAACGCATCTTCTCTTCTGTCTCCCAAGTAGCGTTGCTCTCATCATCTCTCCATTGCACTTCGACTAGTCTGACCTCTCGATTCCTCAACCCCTTGATCTCCGACCCAAGAATGCGCGTAGGAGCTCGTCGAATTGTCGCATCATGCTCTATCTCCACCTCTCTAAGAAAGCTCGGCTCTACCACTTCCGCGGTCTCGTGCAAGCACTTCCTCAAATGTGACACATGTAATACGTCTTGTACATCACTAAGTCTCTCGGGAAACTCCACTCTATACGCCATCCGTCCAATCCTCTCCTTAATAGGAAACGACCCTACAAACCTTGGTGCTAATTTCCCAACGGACCCAAAGCGAACAACGTTCCGTAATGGAGACACTTTAACAAAGACCATTTCCCCAACTTCAAATTCAAGATCCGTCCTTCTCTTATCTGCATATGATTTCTGCCTATCTTGCGCTGCTTTCATCCTCCTCTGAATCAAGTCGATCTTCTCCGAAGTCTCCCTAATCATATCGGGCCCAAGTAAGATCTTATCCGTAGATTCCCACCAACATGTAGGTGAACGACAAGGTCGTCCATAAAGAGCTTCGAATGGTGCCATACCAATGCTGGACTGAAAGCTGTTATTATATGCGAACTCCACCAATGGAAGATGCTCTTCCCACGTGCCCCCAAAGTCTAGGATACATAGCCTCAATAGATCCTCTAGAATACGATTCACCCTCTCGGTCTGGCCGTCCGTCTGCGGATGATATGCGATGCCCAAACATAACTGAGTCCCTACCGCCTCTTGTAAGCTTCTCCAAAATTCGCTAGTGAAAATAGGATCGTGGTCGCTCACTATGCTAGAAGGAACACCGTGCAAACGAACTATTTCTCGAACGTATACGGAGGCTAACCATGGAGCAGTCCTCTTACTCTTCACGGGAATGAAATGGGCGCTCTTATTAAGTCTATCTACTATAACCCAAATTCCCGTATTACCCTTCCTTGATCGCGGTAACCCATCCACAAAATCCATCGAGACACTTTCCCACTTCCATAGTGGAACCTCCAATGGGTGAACCAACCCACCGGGTTTCTTTTGCTCCGCTTTTACTTGTTCGCACACCAAGCATCTAGTGACATACTCGGCCACATCTTTCATCATGCCGGCCCAAAAGTAAACTCTCTTCATGTCTTTGTACATCTTGTCCCCGCCGGGATGAATGGTCATCTTCGAACGATGTGCTTCGTCAAGAATAGTCTTCCTTAGGTCATCGTCTTTTGGTACACAAAGTCTACCGCCCCTACGTAACCAACCCTTATCGTCTATGGTATACCTACGGAGATGACTTGATGACTCCCCTCCTTTGAGCTTTTCTACTAACTCAACCAACTGCGGGTTGTCTCGCTGTGCCTCGCCAATCCATCCCAAAAGCGTAGGTCTGACCTCCAAGGATGCTAGCAAACCGGGTACGAAGTCAACGGAAGGTCTAAAGTCAAACATCGAAATGAATTCTAAGCTTCGCCGCTCCACAAACAAAGGACTTAAGGATAACCTTTTTCTACTTAAGGCATCTGCCACCACGTTACCCTTTCCAGGGGTATATGCTATCTCGAAGTCGTAGGATGCTAAGAACTCCATCCACCTTAACATATCTCCCTTCCCTAGAGACCACATGCCCTAAATTCCTCACTTCCTTCCTCCAAAAATGGTATCTTGGAGAACTTAGCTTTAAGCTAGTGCAATTGTAGAGTCCCTAAGCTTTCCCTAAGACATAGGGCATGCTCTTCTCTGCTTCTAGAGAAAACCAGGATATTATCCCATGTAAAATCGTCACAACTATCCATCTCTCACGCAGACCATCCTAGTCGAATTCGACATCCCCCAAGTGCAATCCCCAAAGGCCTAAACCAATATCAGACAAACACCCAAGGGATACCTCCTTCGAATTCAGACGACCTACGTGAGATGATACTAGTAAGATGGTTAATCAATTGAGCACTTGACCGACTCTGGCCGTCCTTGCCAGTCTTGCTCCAAAACTACCGCTGATTACATAACAGGCTTTGCTTAATCTATTAAGCACAAAATTTATTCCGCGCCTATGGGTAAACCCCGTGCTTTATCAACGACGTCTCCATATTCACGGACCACATAAACAGGTTCCTAATCATCGTTAGAGCGTCAGAAGATTCTAGGCAGCTAAGCATCACTGAACCCCTAGGGTCGCAAGAAATATGAGGGTTTTTCTACAATGAATCAATAGTCTAACTACCCTCCTTTCACAGTCTAGGATGGCACCCCGCTTGGCTAGCCAATCCACCCCTAGAATCAAACTACAGCCCGTGAAACCAAGGACAAAGGCGTTGCATTCAAACTCAACGCCCAAGATAAACACTCTTAAATCCCGACAAATCATAGAAAGATGAGCCGAACCACCAATAGGATTTGAGACTACTAAGGGATCAGTAACAATACTAGTATCTAGGTGCAGTGTTTCAACTAATGATGTAGAGATAAACGAATGCGATACGCCCGAATCGAATAAGGTACGGACAGGATGATTGTGACGACCGCCCATAATCCCCGCACTAAACAAGAGGAATAATGCGCTGAAAGGCGTGCCAGGCTGCTATGGACGATCATCATAGTAAGTGAACACATCGAAACCTGTCGTAGAACTCACAGCGCAAGGATAAAATATAATAGAACATATACAACAGGTGATAGTAATGAGGTATCATATAGCAAACTTTTGAAACTCTTTCAACATCCAGAAAGATTATCCAACTGATATCCAAGTTTGTACATAAGGCCTCACTACAACTCTCAAGCAACTCAAACAGCGGAAACAGAAAAACTAGATAGAATAAAACTGGTACGCTAGCCTCCTGCTCGTCATCGCTCAGCTTCCTCGTATCACTAAGCTCCATTACCTGTAACCTGCTACTTAGTCTGCCCATCCACAACCGGATGAACAGCCCAAGGTAATAAGAGGAGACATAAAACCTTGAGTCAGACAATAGTCTTAGTGAGCGATAATACAGCTAACAAACTTCAACAAGAAAGCATATGAGAATGGGTAAATGAACAACTTATCTACCCACATCACAAGAGAAGAACCCAACCTTATCTTCCCCACATCGGACAGTGATAGCCTTTACACCAAGCATTTCAACCATTCATCCATAGAAACCAGAACACCCATTCAATCATAGAGAACACACATAACATCCAGATTATATAAGTCTCACCCAGACAACCCTAATCGAGTTTAACATTCCTCAAGTACCCTCGCCAGAGGCCTAAACCAATATCACTTAAGCACTCAAAGAACATCTCCCTCGACTTTGGATAATCTATGTGAGATAGTACAAACAGAACAACCAATCATCCATGACTGACTCTGGCTATCACTGCCAATCCTGCTTCGAAACCATCATTATCGTATGACGGCCAACCTTGCCATATGTCAAGGGCTAATGGTAACCCCAGTTCTAGCATGAACTCCATATGCCCAACCTTGGCAATGTCCAACCTTGACACTAGGCCTTTCCCCAACCAGAAAGACCCAGGGTACTCGACCAACAACCGGTCTTATGGGCCTTTCAACGATACCCATCGTACCCCTGCTTTGAGCCTGCTAGAACTTACGACAACGATGACTTCTCGGCCTTCGCATCTCTAATCGTCCAACCTTGACGATGTTTCATAGCTCAAGCAACCTTCTCGAGCAGCCATTATCCACCAACTCACGACCTTTGAGTTGTCTCCGCATTCGTTGTTCCACCTTGATCAACGAACACATTCATCACTTCGAGTCTTCCTACTTGAATCACCTCGAAGTCACACCATCACCGAACCAAAACACATCACTGCGCTGCGGCTAGGGTTCGGGGGGTTGCCCCCGAAAAATATTTTTTTCAAAACTTTTTGGTTCGTACCCGAGTCGTACCCGAAAACGTACTTTTTCAGAAAACGACCCTGCCAAAACCAACCAGAACCTTGCTCCAGAATGACCAGCCAAAAACCGACCAGCCTTGCTCCAGAACGACCCGCCAAAAACCGACCAGCCTTGCTCCAGAACGACCCGCCTCCATGCAGCTTTGGATCGACTCGACCTCCTTGGGACCGACCAGCTTTGGATCGACCCCGTCAAGACCGACCAGCTTTGGATCGACCCCGTCAAGACCGACCAGATTTTGCTCCACCTGACCGACCAGCTCCTCCAGAGCGACCAGGATTTGCTTCCAGTAAAAACCAACCAGAATGCCACCATCTGAAACCGACCAGAATGCCACCATCTGAAACCGACCAGAAACACTTCTGCTCCTTCTGGACCGACCAGAAACACTTCTGCTCCTTCTGGACCGACCAGCTTAAACCGATCAGCTCCCTGACTTGCTTCCCAAGCCATACTATGACCGACCTCCTCATTCCAGACCGACCCGACCAACCCCAGGACGACCAGAAACCTGCACATCTCCAATTCGACTCAGATTTCGACCCAAACTTCGCCAAACGACGAATCCGACGAAACCAGCTTATCCGATTCATCCAAACGCAATCACAAACATGTTATGCAACCAACAATATCATCAATCTAACAATTTCCATCAAAACACATAAATTTCTCAAAACATGATAAGTGAATCATATGAACATAAAAACGGATCTAACTTGCATAATCTTGAGAAAAATCATAAAATTAACCATTTAGATTATCTAGATCAGATCCTAAGGTGATTCATATATAAAATGGACTTAGCATGGTGTGGATCTAAGGAAAATAACATGGAAATGATGAAATTCACATCCTAAAACCCATATACTTGCATGAATCTGAATGAGAGATGTAAATCACTCACCAATTATCCAAATCTAAGCAAAAGCAATGAAAACGCAATCCGGACAGCGAACACTTCGAATCAAACTCTTCAATCCGATGAATTCGCCCTTGAGACGATGTAGATCTAGCCTCTTATGGTGTAGATCTTCGATTTCCCTCCTTGGATTTTGGAATTTTAATGGTGGAAAGATGTTAGAGGAAGGAGGAGATCAAATCCTCCCCATAAGAGAATGGAAAATGCTAACCTTTCTCCATACCCCTTACCCCCTATTTGTAGTCTCCACCCACCCTCTAATGGGCCTTCTCCAAATCAGCCCATTAGCCTTCCAAAACCTGAACAGCCAACTGAAAAACCTTAAAACAGCGATTTCTCCCAAACCGCTGAACCAAATCCTTAATGTAACCACTCTACGGAAAGGGAATCATCAATTCCTTTCCAATGGCATAGATCTCACCCTCTGATTCGACCTGAGTCAAAAGTTATGCCCAGTACAAGACTGACAGGGGCAAAATGGTCACAAACAAAATCGGTAAAAATTATGGACATGTCACACATCCCCATAAGCAACATATCAAAAGATGAGAATGATCCAACCCTCAGGGAATAAAATAAAAATATTTTACGATCTTCCGATACGTAAAATGCGGGCTGTTACAATGATCAAACAGAAAAACTAAGCTTTCAACAGAAATGGTTCTACCTCGTTCTTGCCGCGGTGGGACCGCGAGAGCCTGAACTTGTCCCCTTGCCTGCCCTGGTGCCAGAAGAGCCTGCACCTGTCCTCCCGAGGTAGCTCCTGCCCTCTGCCCCTTCTTTGGGCAGTCCTTCACTAAATGTCCCGCATCGCCACAATGAAAAAAGCCTGTCTTCTTTTTCTTTCGGCAATCCTTGCTGAGATGGCCTGGGGTTCCACAGTTAAAGCACTTCTTCTTTCCTTTGCCATTATTGTCTTTTCCACCCTTCTTGTTTTGCTGTTGTGGTTTCTTCTGATCCCCCTTCTTCTTGGGTGCCTTATCAGCTTTAGCGCTTTTCTCCTCATGCATGAGCGCCATTTCTACTAACTTCTCAAAGGTGGCCCCCATCGAGAAGTGGGTCATAGCCAACCCTTGCAACGGTTCATTCAAGCCATTCACAAACCTTAGAGCCTTCTTCTCCGGCGTGTTTACTAAGTCCAAGCCAAACCTTACTAACTGATTAAATTTATTGACATATTCTTTCACTGATGAGCTTCCTTGCTTCAATGTCAAGAACCTTTCCATATATAGATTTTCTTCCGCCCTTGAGAGAAACTTCGCCTCGAACCTTCGTCTGAAATCCGCCCAAGAGTCAACAGGACGCTCCCTATTAGTGACCTCCCACCAAAACGAGGCCTCTCCCTTCATCAACCAAGCTGCTAAACGAACTCTCCTCCCTTCTTCCACTTCAAAGATTTCTAGCAATTCTTCCACCTCCTTAAGCCAATCTCTAGCTTCCACAAATGTTTCTGACCCTTGAAATGGTTTTCCACACATAGCCTTGAATTCCTTGCACGTCTTTGCAAAAGTATCTACGCGAGGAGGAGGAGGAGGAGGAGGAACAGGTGCAACTGGTGGTGGAGGAACATTGGATGGACCTGCAGCGACCCTAGCCTCCTATACCATCCTGGTATCGTTACACCGTCGGGTAGATTAAGATCTTCAGCCATGCTGAAACGAAAAAGGAAAGATTCAAAATGGAGAATTCGAAAGATAAAGATATGTGGCTATTGGGGATTATGTTTTTCTTAAAAACTTATCTCTTTAAATTTCTCATTAAAACATGTTTTTGAAAACACTTCTTCCAAAAATAACTATTTTTCTAAAGTATTTTTAACTGTTCTGGTAACCTTAAGCTCTGATACCACGTGTAACACCCCACGTCCATTAATTTCACTCACAAAGGGAATGCATTAACTTCCATGGAGGTTATAAGTGAATATAGAACAGAAAAATTACAACAAGACAGATAATAAGTAGTACTTGAAAACTAAAACTTCATTTTATTGCAGCGGAAACATGTTTATTACATCATAAAACCATTAATAAGAGTCAAGTACATTATCCATCTTCATAAAACAAAATACATAATCCCATTACACAAATAGCCATTAAAGAAGATAACAAGCTGGACTTTACTTCAAGGGTCCAAACTTTCCAAAGAGATGAAGCAATCCAATCAAACTCCACTAGAGCTGGGTCCAACCTGAGGACCTGGAGGGGGAAAAGGACAGAAATAGAGGGGGTCAGACATAAAGTCTGGCGAGTATGATAATTCTAACAATACTATTATCAAAATAACTAGACTAAGACATAAGCTGGAAGACAAGTAAATGTCTATGAACTATTTGGAAGATAAAGATGGTGTTTAAGATAACGTTAAAGATAACGGTAAAGGCATACCTAATTACTAATGAATAATTACTATACTGCACCGCACATTACTACACTGCACCGCTCCAATTACTACACTGCACCGCGCCAATTACTACATTGCACCGTGCCAATTACTACATTGCACCGCACCAGTCATTGATCCTGCATGCTTCACAAAGAAACTATATAAATAGCTTTGCGTACACCTAGCTGACTACATGGGTGCCGTCTGCCCCTACCTCTAGGACTGCACACAATCCTTATCCAACCCGACCCAACCCACCAAACCGACCCAACCCACATTAACCCAACCCAACCCATCCTAGTTCGGGTCGGATATAGGTTACAATATGCAACTCATACTACATACGGGTCGGGTTTGATATTTTGTTCAACCCAACCTTATTGTAACCCAACCCTATTATTAGAAAACAAATTTAATATCAACCTATTTAAAATTAGAATAGTATAATCCTAGAATAATGTTTGTATATTCTACAGTAAATATACAGAAAAAAAAATATTTCATGTCAATTCAAACTAGACAGAATTTGGCAAATATATTTTAAAGTGCATTTCAATGTATCTTAAAATGAAACACTAGTTCTACTATGCATTAGATTAATTTTATATGATGTGTATTACAATGAATTTTAATAAAATATATCTTTTGATGAATCAGTTATTTTAAATGCATTATGCTAGCAAAAATTTGATATATTTTGCTGAATATTTTAATACAACTTTAAAAAAATCCTTTATTCTCAATTTTTATTATTTTCAAGCAACCCAACCCTACTCAACCCGACCCAACCCATAATTCAACCTGACCCATATCCAACCTCATATAGGGTCGGATACGGGTTGAGCTTGCTTAAACCCATATCTATGCGGGTCGGACATAGTATTTGGTCCAACCCGACCCAACCCATACTTTGTGCAGCCCTACCTACCTCCACTAGCTGTACCCCACTACCTTCTTAGAAATTTTATAAGTAACTTCGTGTACTCCTAGCTGATTACATAGGTGTCGTCTGCCCCTATCTCCACTAGGTGTACCCCACTACCCACTTTCGATCGGCTCCCTACTCGTAGATACCCGTGCCGGCCCCACAGTGGGGTGTATCACTCCCCTAAAGTGGCAACCCGATACAACTGAGAATGCACTACTTATACCTACACGATGCAACGTCTTACCTACCAGCCCGGGTCCACACACGCATATGAAACCCGTTGGACTTGTGTTGCCACCGCTCCCCGTTTTGGCCTCTTATAGTCAAGCCCAGTATGCGTGTCCCGTCCTCGACTTGGGTCAAGCCCACAAAGATACGTTTGGGATATTGGTTGAAATGGGCCCCCCAAAGCTACCCACCTAAGCTTGTCACCACTAGTATATCCCACTTAACCCTCTTAGTCATGTTTCATTTACATGTGTGTTTGGTTAAGTCTTACTAATCGTATTTCACATGCCACTAAGGGCACCCACTATATTCCTCATGCCACCCAAGGCACCTAATTAACCCCCATATCCCACTTTACATGTTTATCTAGTTAAGTATTTCTTAATTCGTTCAGGCCATAACCTCATAAAGACCTCTCACATTAGACTGGCATTTATGGCAGCTGGATTTGCCGAGCGGGTCCGGGCAGTCTTACACCATAAAAAGAGTCTAACCACGTGTCTTTACAACTGTTATGCTTTAGTTTAGGCCTAGGACCCCTCACATTGGGCTGACATTTGTGACCACTGGATTTGCCGGGCGGTTCCGGGCAGGTTTACGTCACAAACGAGTCCAACCTCGTGTCCTAAGCATTGATTGAAAACTTTCAATCTTTTACCCTAGTTTTAATAATTCCCAATCAAAATTATTAATTAAGTCCACTTTTATTGATGTCCATAATTGACTCAATTATGGTCATCCACTCATGGTATGCAAAATCATATCAATTGCACCCCAACATTTTATTGTTAAATCCTTAATATTACCCCTACCCCACGTTTATACGTTCGCTTATTCAACGCATAATATAGGCTAGACTTGAATAGTCTAACGCATAGGACAAAGATAAATTATCAAAACATATAGACAATTAAAATAAATCTAATCATGATAGGGGTGAAACTTGCATAAATTACACACGTTAAGGATCAAAAGGTGTCAACTTGTTAAATGTCATAATTTACATGATATGATCATAGCCCAAATCTATACATAAACATGCATATGGGGTTTATAGGCAACATAATTATGGTGTGAACCAGCGTAGGATATCACATATGTCATAGCATAGTTCTAGATGTCATAATAGATGTCATGACATATGTTCATAACTTTTCTAATCAATTTAACTTGCATATGTAACTTGTCATATAGATCAACATAGCCCAAACATGATGATTTAATTAATATGAACTAACTAGCATAGATGGTAACATCATGGACTTTTTAACATGTATGATTCATCACAACTTAGCATAGAAACTTTCAACATACATAACATCATCATAGCATGATTTACAACATATAAGATATCATCATCACATAACATTGGATTTACAATATACATGATAGCAAAAGGGATTTACAACAACATATATGATAATTCACATCATCTACTCATAATCCATTCATAACTCAACTGTGAAAACCCGCAACTTCCCCGTAAAGGAAAGCGTCGGATAGTTCGAGAACAAACCACAACAGAACGCATACAGAAGAACATTTCATTGTATATTACAACAATGCATCAGATTACAAGAATATACAGAGTATAAAAGAATATTACACAGAAATATCAGAGATTTAAATTACATTTAAATACATAGCAGCGGAAAATAATACAATACACAACTAGAATGAGATATACGGATACAAAGCTTTCCGGATATCGTTCCAGCTGTAAACCAGGATCCTGTGAATATAAATCTGCAAAACCAAAACTACTAGCTGCCCGTGTCAAAATAAGGGCACCCAGAGTTTAGGTTAAAACAATAAACTCCAGGTCAGTCATGTGACTGGTGTGAGAACTAAAACAGTTATTAATCTTTATTTTAAATCATTAGGTAAATCAAGGGACCACGCCGTATAACACGGAACGGGTTTCCTCCCAAGAATACCAGTGCATAAAACAAACAGCGCAATGCTAAATAAAGAAAAATGAAGCTGTTATAAGACCCAGGTCCTATCACACAATGCAAACGCAAGCCGGGGGATAGGGTTTTCCCTTATAACAGCCAAAGAATGCTGGATACGTTTAAAACAAATCATTTGATACTCTTATAAGTGCATAGTGTATAAAACAACTTCAAATCATAAGTATCAATCATAGGCGACATGAGCGTCCCATGCCACTATGTCGCCATATATAGGTTTACAACTAAAACCGCAAAGTCACGTATTTGGAAATTGGATTTCCGTCTATGAACCGAGGCAAAAGATAGTCCTCAACCGATTCGAGACGCTCTAGCCCGCCCCTCAGGAACAGCCGCAACTGCCCCTTGGATCCTCAGGGCCGGTCCACACGGAGTGGATTATTATGCCTGAACACTACGTCTCCCCACCCTATGGGGTGTAAGTCTGGTCCGTCAGCCGACCAGAATGCATTCGGCCGAAACCGATATAACCGAGGCGCCTCGCAACAGCAACAACCACATAAGTCAAACTCGTCAGGGCGTGTAAAACCACTGACGCCACTTCTAGCTAGAAAGAAACGCATGCCCTCCCTGACGTCCGTCTCCCGTTTTTGGTTCATACCTGGTGTGAAACACGCGAGGTAAACGTTACACAAAGCTACGCCACAAAGGCCGTGCTTTGATCATCACCACAAGACTTTGCTTTTCAACAGAAGCCTTGATCATTTGCATCTTAGCATGCCACACAGGCAAACCATCCTATGCAACCGATATCAGTCACACAGAATGAAATCCGATGTCAGACACACAGTCCATTTGCAAGTCCGTTCTGGGTCTGAACGAAACCGGAGGCACCTAGTACCCCGCATATCCATCGATCTCCAAGTACGTCTGGACGATCACTAACTGTTTCCATCTTCTTGGGTGTACAGCCCAATCAAGATCATCAGTTATCACCCAAACGACGTGAAGACCTCCGGTCTTCTACCATCGTCTTCATCTTCGACTTATCGTCGTATCAGTTATTCAGAATGGGATGAACCCGGTCTTTCCGAATAACTTGCGTATATTTTAAATAAGTGTTACACAAACACAACATACGCCTCATTCCAATTCATTAGTCACTAACCGTAAATTAATCAAGAGAATAATTCCCCAAATATTAACCCCGAAGGCCGAAACCAACATCAGATCAATACCCAGAAAACCATTCTGCTTGGCCAACCGACAGTTAGTTTCTAAATTTTACATTCAAATCTAATTAAAGATTTAACTATCGCCTGGAGCAAAACTGGTGATACTCCATTCTCGATCTTTTCAATCTAATTAAAGATTCATTAAAACTCCACTTAGTTTTAATCTGTGACTGGGTTAAAGAATCAGTGTCATCTAAAAACACGGTTCGCGATAAACCCAAAGTCACATTCCATTAATTATCGGGTTAAAGAACGAGTGTTATTTAAAAACACTGTTCACGATAAACCCAAAAATCATTCCATTAATTATCGGGTTAAAGAACGAGTGTTATTTAAAACACTGTTCACGATAAACCCAAAAATCAATATCAATTCAATTCCAATTAAATATCATTTAATTGGTACACTTCATTAAATCTAAATAAAAAGATTTAATCTTTTCTCAACTGGGTTCAAGAACAGTGTTAGTGAAGACACCATTCACGACAAACCCAAATCACATTCATTAATTATCGGGTTAAAGAACAAGTGTTATCTAAAACACTGTTTTCGATAAACCCAAAAATCAATATCAATTCAATTCCAATTAAATATTATTTAATTGGTACACTTCATTAAATCTAAATAAAAAGATTTAATCTTTTCTCAACTGGGTTCAAGAACAGTGTTAGTGAAGACACCATTCACGACAAACCCAAATCACATTCGATATTCAATACAAGGCTCTGAATAGAAAATATATCGGCTTATATTCAATATCGAATTCTACGACTAACAAATGTCGTATTGGAAATAACGATATAAATATATATCTTTCAAATTTCCATATCAACATCTGTATAATCACGAATCCCAACATCGAAATATTCCGAAGACAATTTCGATTCAAATCCACTCCAATGCAATCATTGGAAATTTTGGTTATTTTCAAAACCATTTCAAATTCAATTTATTTATTTAAAAATAAATAGAATTATAATTCTAGTTCAAAACTAGTTCATTTTGATAAAAATCTATTTTTATCCTTTCAAATATGGAGTTTTTCATCCCAATTCTTTCTAAATCATTTCTTATGATTTTACACAAATTATTACTATTTTTAATAATTTTATCAAGGCTCGTACAGTCGATTTCCATCAATGGCCATCGAACTGCACTTACAGCGACCTTTTTCAAATTTGATTTGGACATAATTCCAAATCCAACCGTTAGATTTCAAATTTCTAATATTCGTTAGAAAGCTCTTTTCGATACGAACCCAACGGTTCCGGTTTTAGGAGAATCCGACGGTCGGATCTCCCGTAATGTCCGTTTGAAATAAATGGTCGAAATTCGCGAACTGCGGCGGCGCGGCGCGCTCTATTCAGGCCATTATATTATATATATAATATATATAATATATACTTCGTCGATTTCTATTTAAAACGAATTATATAAATAGTTTTGAATTCGTTTCAAAAACATTTTCAACTTCCATTTCAATTCAAATCAAAATTGAATTCTTCTTTATAAATTCGTTTTAAAATCCATTTCTATTCAATTTGAATTTATTTCACTTCGCTTTCAATTCAATTCGAAATCGTTTTCAATTCAATTCATTTCGAAATCGTTTTCAATTCAATTCATTTCGAAATCGTTTTCAATTCAATTCATTTCGAAATCGTTTTCAATTCAATTCATTTCGAAATCGTTTTCAATTCAATTCATTTCGAAATCGTTTTCAATTCAATTCATTTCGAAATCGTTTTCAATTCAATTCATTTCGAAATCGTTTTCAATTCAATTCATTTCGAAATCGTTTTCAATTCAATTCATTTCGAAATCGTTTTCAATTCAATTCATTTCGAAATCGTTTTCAATTCAATTCATTTCGAAATCGTTTTCAATTCAATTCATTTCGAAATCGTTTTCAATTCAATTCATTTCGAAATCGTTTTCAATTCAATTCATTTCGAAATCGTTTTCAATTCAATTCATTTCGAAATCGTTTTTCAATATTCATTTCGAAATCGTTTTTCAATATTCATTTCGAAATCGTTTTTCAATATTCATTTTAAAATGAATAAAATCGATATAAATATCGTTCACGTCAAAATGGCGTCAATCTAATCCTCACGGCTTCACATATTTCTATTTTCAAATATTCTATTTCAAATATTTCTATTTCAAATATTTCTATTTCAAATATTTCTTTTTTTTTTCGAAACTGGAATGAGGCCCAATCAATTACCATATAATGTTAATTATATGGATTTTCTACAACACATGTATATATCAACAACGATGAATAATCAACCATCAACCAAAGTGCACTACACTGTATAAGCATCAAATATAGACATTTAACGCTTATAGCAGCTTGTCAATCAATCGATCGACATATTTAATCAATCAGGATGAGTGAACTTTAAATTTCATCCTAACACCCGTGTGGGGTTTCAAACAATCAAACACATATTTTATTTGTGCAGTTAGGCGATGTGTAAAATTTATCGACCCAATCAACGTCATTCAAATAGGTGTACATAAACAAACCGTCTGGTTTGTAAATGAATATTTATTTATTCACATTCACGTTAAAAATTATATTTTTAACGATAACACATTTTATTTTAACATATCAATTTCTATTCAGTTCATTCGTTAAATAAAATGCTATTTTTATTTTTCTGACTTATTTTAGAAAATTTCGGCGGCATAACGGCACGATACTAGAAACGGGACAAGGCCTAGCCTTATCCCCGGTCTAGTGAAGGCCCACGCCATTCACTCATCAATCAAATCAATTTCATTTTGCAAACCACAAAATTTGGAGTAAGGGTCTAACCTAGCCTTACTCCTACGCCTTATAACGGCGCACGTCTAATCCTAACCAATTTATCGATTCGATTTTTCACACCACAAACCACATTCAAACCAATATCGCAATCAATCACCAAACAGTCAAACAAACAAGTCCATGGTCTGTGGACGGTTGTGTCGGGTGCTACTAAGCACCGTCTGCATCCTAGTATATATATATAACTAGAAAAGAAATAGAAAGGTGAGAAATTCTCACCAATAGCTATCCTAGCTCCACGGCTCTTCTTTTGCAGAAGTCTTCATTGTTTTCGCATCTTCGTCATCTTCGTTGCCCGTAGTCACTATATATATAAAAATCGAATTTTTATTTCAAAGTTCAATATATAAAAATCGAATTTTTAGTTCAAAGTTCAATATATAAAAATCGAATTTTCAGTTCGAAGTTCAATATATAAAAATCGAATTTTCAGTTCGAAGTTCAATATATAAAAATCGAATTTTTAGTTCGAAGTTCAATAAATAAAAATCGAATTTTTAGTTCGAAGTTCAATAAATAAAAATCGAATTTTTAGTTCGAAGTTCAATAAATAAAAATCGAATTTTTAGTTCGAAGTTCAATATATAAAAATCGAATTTTTAGTTCGAAGTTCAATATATAAAAATCCTATTTTTAGTTCAAAGTTCAATATATAAAAATCCTATTTTTATATTCGCTTCTTCATCATAAAAACATTATACTTTTATATCGACCTTTTTATAACAAAGATCTTATTATTACTTCGCCACTTCCTATATAAAAAACCACATTTTTTTTTTTTATAATCATAAAAATCTAATCTTTTTCTTTTTTAAAAATCAGTTCTTTTTCTTTTAAAAAAAAATCCAATTTTTTCTTTTTAAAAATCTGTTTTTTTTTATCTTCTTTTATAAACCAGTTTTTATCTTTTCAAAAATCTGTTTTTTTTTATCTTCTTTTATAAATCAGTTTTTATTATCTTAAAATCGAAATTAGTTTAACGAATTAAAATTAAAATAAAACAAAATACGATAAAATACTTACAGTCGAGAGGGGGGCTTCGCAGTGAAGGAACGGTGGCGCCAGACAGGGGCGGTGGCTTCAACGGTGGCGGCGCTGGAAGTGGGTGGCGCGGTGGGTTGGGGTTCGGGTTTTGCTCGAGTTCGGTGGGTGGAGGGAGAAGGGAGGAGAAGGAGAAGGGGAGGGGGGGGTCTCGCGGTGGAGGCTGCGGCGCCGCTGGGGGCGCGCGAGGTGGCGGGGAGGGAGGCGGCGCAGGCTCGAGATCTGGGCTTTTTTTTTTTTTTTTTTTTTCCTTCTGATTTATGATTTTAGTCGGGGGGGGGGGCCTGGTAGTTAAGGGAAGATTTTTTTTTTTTTTTTTTTTATTTAATTATTAAATTTCGCAAATAAGTTGACTTTTACATATGGCCTCGAAACGAGGCCCACCGCCCGTCGTCCATAGCGTTTTACCCCCATTCCGAGCACAATGGGATATGTGTCGTAAGCTGGTTTGATCGTTACAATCAGTTTCCGTTGAAATTACATTTTAAATCCTTATATTGAATTTTAAACGTACATTTCAAATTACCGGGGTCACATACGAACTTTAAAAATTCCTGAAAAATATTTTCTAGCTTCGTATTGACGATACGGTCCTAACAAAACTAGTTTCGTCGAATTCTGAGACCGTTTGAAAAATGGCCAATTTCCAGTCGATTAAAATCAACTGAAACTGGTCAAACGCGTTTTCCTTTGCCACGCTCACATATCGATTCGAAAAATTATGAAATTTGGAATCTAGCAATAATTTGACACTGCGGACCCAACAAAACTGGTTTCGTCGAAATCCGAGGTCGTTTGCAAAATGGCTATTTTTAAGGGCTATATATTATATTAAAATATATATAAATTCCACAGCGACTATTTCTAATTTTCAACTGGACGTATCTCATCATTTATAAAGTGAAATCTCAGTTTGTTAACTTCGTTCCAAAGATATAGTTATACAGATTCAAATATTTCTTGTTTCGTTCAATTCTGACTTATATTGAATTCTGTATATTCATTTGAAATTAGAAATCGAATTTTCGAACTACCGCGCCATTTTCAATTCCTTTTATAATTATATATAAATATTTATATTCTAACGACGACGCGAATAAATATATACGTTCGAATTCTATTCAAAATAAATTTCTCGTCGATATTATTTAAAATAATTCATTTTAAATATTCAAAATCCGCTAAAATTGCCAATTTAAAATTTTCAAACTGGCTCGCATTTTACGGGTTGTTACAATCTCCCCCACTTAAAACTTTTCGTCCCCGAAAAGGAACAAAGTCGAAAGTGGTTTGATTATTCAGCTCTACATTCGATTTGGCTTCCATTCTCCAACTTTTCAGTTTCTGAGAATTTTCAAAAATTCAAAAATTTGGCTAACACCCTAAATTTTCGAAAAATTTCGCCATAACCTCCCCTGCAATGGGAGCATCGGGAAATTGCAAATAGCGTTCCCGGTCCTTCAGATCTCAAAAAGAAAAAGGAAAAGCCAAGCGGCTAGCCAATAGGCTCATAAAATCATCATCACCCAAACAAAACAGTAAATTATGTAGTAAACATGTACCTATTTGTCGGGCAAACAAATTTTATTCTCTGCTCTAGCCTCCTTGCTATGACCTGTTCAATGATATACATGTATATGCAAGCAGATGCGACCAATTTTCAATACAATTCAATATTTGATTCAATTAGGCATAATAGTTCAAAATTATCAAACAATTTAAACAAACAACTCAAACATCAATCAATTAGTGAATTTAACGTTTCAAATTCATAATTTTGATACATATACAAAAATCATGTTTTGATGCCAATTCACAACAATGTATTCTAACTATATTAGTTTTGGTTCTCACACCAGTCTAATGGAAATATATAGAAATCACACCTTCGTCACTCGAAAATAAATGCTGATGATGTTTCGAACCACCATCAGAACATTGTCGGGCTACTAGAGTGCGGTTCTATATCTACCCGGTATATTAAAACTTCGAATATACGCGGATCAGACGTATACGCAAAATCTATATATACTGGATTGTCCAAATCAATATAAATTAATCAAATACGAATAATTGATTTAAATTTTCTAAACAAAAATTGTTTTCATTTGAAAAATATACTCTTCACACTCGTTCTAGGATACTACTAATCCCATCTCTAACGAGTCATTCTAATTGGATATTACTAATCCAATATCTGATGAATTCTTTCGTACGGTTCTAATGTGTCTTGTTCTCTGCTTTGTAAACCAAAGCTCTGATACCAACTGTGAAAACCCGCAACTTCCCCGTAAAGGAAAGCGTCGGATAGTTCGAGAACAAACCACAACAGAACGCATACAGAAGAACATTTCATTGTATATTACAACAATGCATCAGATTACAAGAATATACAGAGTATAAAAGAATATTACACAGAAATATCAGAGATTTAAATTACATTTAAATACATAGCAGCGGAAAATAATACAATACACAACTAGAATGAGATATACGGATACAAAGCTTTCCGGATATCGTTCCAGCTGTAAACCAGGATCCTGTGAATATAAATCTGCAAAACCAAAACTACTAGCTGCCCGTGTCAAAATAAGGGCACCCAGAGTTTAGGTTAAAACAATAAACTCCAGGTCAGTCATGTGACTGGTGTGAGAACTAAAACAGTTATTAATCTTTATTTTAAATCATTAGGTAAATCAAGGGACCACGCCGTATAACACGGAACGGGTTTCCTCCCAAGAATACCAGTGCATAAAACAAACAGCGCAATGCTAAATAAAGAAAAATGAAGCTGTTATAAGACCCAGGTCCTATCACACAATGCAAACGCAAGCCGGGGGATAGGGTTTTCCCTTATAACAGCCAAAGAATGCTGGATACGTTTAAAACAAATCATTTGATACTCTTATAAGTGCATAGTGTATAAAACAACTTCAAATCATAAGTATCAATCATAGGCGACATGAGCGTCCCATGCCACTATGTCGCCATATATAGGTTTACAACTAAAACCGCAAAGTCACGTATTTGGAAATTGGATTTCCGTCTATGAACCGAGGCAAAAGATAGTCCTCAACCGATTCGAGACGCTCTAGCCCGCCCCTCAGGAACAGCCGCAACTGCCCCTTGGATCCTCAGGGCCGGTCCACACGGAGTGGATTATTATGCCTGAACACTACGTCTCCCCACCCTATGGGGTGTAAGTCTGGTCCGTCAGCCGACCAGAATGCATTCGGCCGAAACCGATATAACCGAGGCGCCTCGCAACAGCAACAACCACATAAGTCAAACTCGTCAGGGCGTGTAAAACCACTGACGCCACTTCTAGCTAGAAAGAAACGCATGCCCTCCCTGACGTCCGTCTCCCGTTTTTGGTTCATACCTGGTGTGAAACACGCGAGGTAAACGTTACACAAAGCTACGCCACAAAGGCCGTGCTTTGATCATCACCACAAGACTTTGCTTTTCAACAGAAGCCTTGATCATTTGCATCTTAGCATGCCACACAGGCAAACCATCCTATGCAACCGATATCAGTCACACAGAATGAAATCCGATGTCAGACACACAGTCCATTTGCAAGTCCGTTCTGGGTCTGAACGAAACCGGAGGCACCTAGTACCCCGCATATCCATCGATCTCCAAGTACGTCTGGACGATCACTAACTGTTTCCATCTTCTTGGGTGTACAGCCCAATCAAGATCATCAGTTATCACCCAAACGACGTGAAGACCTCCGGTCTTCTACCATCGTCTTCATCTTCGACTTATCGTCGTATCAGTTATTCAGAATGGGATGAACCCGGTCTTTCCGAATAACTTGCGTATATTTTAAATAAGTGTTACACAAACACAACATACGCCTCATTCCAATTCATTAGTCACTAACCGTAAATTAATCAAGAGAATAATTCCCCAAATATTAACCCCGAAGGCCGAAACCAACATCAGATCAATACCCAGAAAACCATTCTGCTTGGCCAACCGACAGTTAGTTTCTAAATTTTACATTCAAATCTAATTAAAGATTTAACTATCGCCTGGAGCAAAACTGGTGATACTCCATTCTCGATCTTTTCAATCTAATTAAAGATTCATTAAAACTCCACTTAGTTTTAATCTGTGACTGGGTTAAAGAATCAGTGTCATCTAAAAACACGGTTCGCGATAAACCCAAAGTCACATTCCATTAATTATCGGGTTAAAGAACGAGTGTTATTTAAAAACACTGTTCACGATAAACCCAAAAATCATTCCATTAATTATCGGGTTAAAGAACGAGTGTTATTTAAAACACTGTTCACGATAAACCCAAAAATCAATATCAATTCAATTCCAATTAAATATCATTTAATTGGTACACTTCATTAAATCTAAATAAAAAGATTTAATCTTTTCTCAACTGGGTTCAAGAACAGTGTTAGTGAAGACACCATTCACGACAAACCCAAATCACATTCATTAATTATCGGGTTAAAGAACAAGTGTTATCTAAAACACTGTTTTCGATAAACCCAAAAATCAATATCAATTCAATTCCAATTAAATATTATTTAATTGGTACACTTCATTAAATCTAAATAAAAAGATTTAATCTTTTCTCAACTGGGTTCAAGAACAGTGTTAGTGAAGACACCATTCACGACAAACCCAAATCACATTCGATATTCAATACAAGGCTCTGAATAGAAAATATATCGGCTTATATTCAATATCGAATTCTACGACTAACAAATGTCGTATTGGAAATAACGATATAAATATATATCTTTCAAATTTCCATATCAACATCTGTATAATCACGAATCCCAACATCGAAATATTCCGAAGACAATTTCGATTCAAATCCACTCCAATGCAATCATTGGAAATTTTGGTTATTTTCAAAACCATTTCAAATTCAATTTATTTATTTAAAAATAAATAGAATTATAATTCTAGTTCAAAACTAGTTCATTTTGATAAAAATCTATTTTTATCCTTTCAAATATGGAGTTTTTCATCCCAATTCTTTCTAAATCATTTCTTATGATTTTACACAAATTATTACTATTTTTAATAATTTTATCAAGGCTCGTACAGTCGATTTCCATCAATGGCCATCGAACTGCACTTACAGCGACCTTTTTCAAATTTGATTTGGACATAATTCCAAATCCAACCGTTAGATTTCAAATTTCTAATATTCGTTAGAAAGCTCTTTTCGATACGAACCCAACGGTTCCGGTTTTAGGAGAATCCGACGGTCGGATCTCCCGTAATGTCCGTTTGAAATAAATGGTCGAAATTCGCGAACTGCGGCGGCGCGGCGCGCTCTATTCAGGCCATTATATTATATATATAATATATATAATATATACTTCGTCGATTTCTATTTAAAACGAATTATATAAATAGTTTTGAATTCGTTTCAAAAACATTTTCAACTTCCATTTCAATTCAAATCAAAATTGAATTCTTCTTTATAAATTCGTTTTAAAATCCATTTCTATTCAATTTGAATTTATTTCACTTCGCTTTCAATTCAATTCGAAATCGTTTTCAATTCAATTCATTTCGAAATCGTTTTCAATTCAATTCATTTCGAAATCGTTTTCAATTCAATTCATTTCGAAATCGTTTTCAATTCAATTCATTTCGAAATCGTTTTCAATTCAATTCATTTCGAAATCGTTTTCAATTCAATTCATTTCGAAATCGTTTTCAATTCAATTCATTTCGAAATCGTTTTCAATTCAATTCATTTCGAAATCGTTTTCAATTCAATTCATTTCGAAATCGTTTTCAATTCAATTCATTTCGAAATCGTTTTCAATTCAATTCATTTCGAAATCGTTTTCAATTCAATTCATTTCGAAATCGTTTTCAATTCAATTCATTTCGAAATCGTTTTCAATTCAATTCATTTCGAAATCGTTTTCAATTCAATTCATTTCGAAATCGTTTTCAATTCAATTCATTTCGAAATCGTTTTCAATTCAATTCATTTCGAAATCGTTTTTCAATATTCATTTCGAAATCGTTTTTCAATATTCATTTCGAAATCGTTTTTCAATATTCATTTTAAAATGAATAAAATCGATATAAATATCGTTCACGTCAAAATGGCGTCAATCTAATCCTCACGGCTTCACATATTTCTATTTTCAAATATTCTATTTCAAATATTTCTATTTCAAATATTTCTATTTCAAATATTTCTTTTTTTTTTCGAAACTGGAATGAGGCCCAATCAATTACCATATAATGTTAATTATATGGATTTTCTACAACACATGTATATATCAACAACGATGAATAATCAACCATCAACCAAAGTGCACTACACTGTATAAGCATCAAATATAGACATTTAACGCTTATAGCAGCTTGTCAATCAATCGATCGACATATTTAATCAATCAGGATGAGTGAACTTCAAATTTCATCCTAACACCCGTGTGGGGTTTCAAACAATCAAACACATATTTTATTTGTGCAGTTAGGCGATGTGTAAAATTTATCGACCCAATCAACGTCATTCAAATAGGTGTACATAAACAAACCGTCTGGTTTGTAAATGAATATTTATTTATTCACATTCACGTTAAAAATTATATTTTTAACGATAACACATTTTATTTTAACATATCAATTTCTATTCAGTTCATTCGTTAAATAAAATGCTATTTTTATTTTTCTGACTTATTTTAGAAAATTTCGGCGGCATAACGGCACGATACTAGAAACGGGACAAGGCCTAGCCTTATCCCCGGTCTAGTGAAGGCCCACGCCATTCACTCATCAATCAAATCAATTTCATTTTGCAAACCACAAAATTTGGAGTAAGGGTCTAACCTAGCCTTACTCCTACGCCTTATAACGGCGCACGTCTAATCCTAACCAATTTATCGATTCGATTTTTCACACCACAAACCACATTCAAACCAATATCGCAATCAATCACCAAACAGTCAAACAAACAAGTCCATGGTCTGTGGACGGTTGTGTCGGGTGCTACTAAGCACCGTCTGCATCCTAGTATATATATATAACTAGAAAAGAAATAGAAAGGTGAGAAATTCTCACCAATAGCTATCCTAGCTCCACGGCTCTTCTTTTGCAGAAGTCTTCATTGTTTTCGCATCTTCGTCATCTTCGTTGCCCGTAGTCACTATATATATAAAAATCGAATTTTTATTTCAAAGTTCAATATATAAAAATCGAATTTTTAGTTCAAAGTTCAATATATAAAAATCGAATTTTCAGTTCGAAGTTCAATATATAAAAATCGAATTTTCAGTTCGAAGTTCAATATATAAAAATCGAATTTTTAGTTCGAAGTTCAATAAATAAAAATCGAATTTTTAGTTCGAAGTTCAATAAATAAAAATCGAATTTTTAGTTCGAAGTTCAATAAATAAAAATCGAATTTTTAGTTCGAAGTTCAATATATAAAAATCGAATTTTTAGTTCGAAGTTCAATATATAAAAATCCTATTTTTAGTTCAAAGTTCAATATATAAAAATCCTATTTTTATATTCGCTTCTTCATCATAAAAACATTATACTTTTATATCGACCTTTTTATAACAAAGATCTTATTATTACTTCGCCACTTCCTATATAAAAAACCACATTTTTTTTTTTTATAATCATAAAAATCTAATCTTTTTCTTTTTTAAAAATCAGTTCTTTTTCTTTTAAAAAAAAATCCAATTTTTTCTTTTTAAAAATCTGTTTTTTTTTATCTTCTTTTATAAACCAGTTTTTATCTTTTCAAAAATCTGTTTTTTTTTATCTTCTTTTATAAATCAGTTTTTATTATCTTAAAATCGAAATTAGTTTAACGAATTAAAATTAAAATAAAACAAAATACGATAAAATACTTACAGTCGAGAGGGGGGCTTCGCAGTGAAGGAACGGTGGCGCCAGACAGGGGCGGTGGCTTCAACGGTGGCGGCGCTGGAAGTGGGTGGCGCGGTGGGTTGGGGTTCGGGTTTTGCTCGAGTTCGGTGGGTGGAGGGAGAAGGGAGGAGAAGGAGAAGGGGAGGGGGGGGTCTCGCGGTGGAGGCTGCGGCGCCGCTGGGGGCGCGCGAGGTGGCGGGGAGGGAGGCGGCGCAGGCTCGAGATCTGGGCTTTTTTTTTTTTTTTTTTTCCTTCTGATTTATGATTTTAGTCGGGGGGGGGGCCTGGTAGTTAAGGGAAGATTTTTTTTTTTTTTTTTTTTTATTTAATTATTAAATTTCGCAAATAAGTTGACTTTTACATATGGCCTCGAAACGAGGCCCACCGCCCGTCGTCCATAGCGTTTTACCCCCATTCCGAGCACAATGGGATATGTGTCGTAAGCTGGTTTGATCGTTACAATCAGTTTCCGTTGAAATTACATTTTAAATCCTTATATTGAATTTTAAACGTACATTTCAAATTACCGGGGTCACATACGAACTTTAAAAATTCCTGAAAAATATTTTCTAGCTTCGTATTGACGATACGGTCCTAACAAAACTAGTTTCGTCGAATTCTGAGACCGTTTGAAAAATGGCCAATTTCCAGTCGATTAAAATCAACTGAAACTGGTCAAACGCGTTTTCCTTTGCCACGCTCACATATCGATTCGAAAAATTATGAAATTTGGAATCTAGCAATAATTTGACACTGCGGACCCAACAAAACTGGTTTCGTCGAAATCCGAGGTCGTTTGCAAAATGGCTATTTTTAAGGGCTATATATTATATTAAAATATATATAAATTCCACAGCGACTATTTCTAATTTTCAACTGGACGTATCTCATCATTTATAAAGTGAAATCTCAGTTTGTTAACTTCGTTCCAAAGATATAGTTATACAGATTCAAATATTTCTTGTTTCGTTCAATTCTGACTTATATTGAATTCTGTATATTCATTTGAAATTAGAAATCGAATTTTCGAACTACCGCGCCATTTTCAATTCCTTTTATAATTATATATAAATATTTATATTCTAACGACGACGCGAATAAATATATACGTTCGAATTCTATTCAAAATAAATTTCTCGTCGATATTATTTAAAATAATTCATTTTAAATATTCAAAATCCGCTAAAATTGCCAATTTAAAATTTTCAAACTGGCTCGCATTTTACGGGTTGTTACATCAACCTAACTAAAATGATAATAATCTTGTTAAGATCATCATACTCACAATTTAGAGAAGAAAAGAGAGAGTTTTTCTTTGCTTTAGGGTTGAGAGAATTAGAATTGAATTTTCTTTTCTTCTTTCTTAGTTGGCGGCGGCTCCATTGATTTCCATGGCGATGGTATGACGGTAACTATTCTATTTTAATTAGTTTAGGGTTAGCATTAGGATGTATTTATAGGTGTAGGAAGTTACTTAGGACCATTAGATTAACCCTGAACCATGAGAACCAATCAAATGCAAAATCTGCATTTGAGCGAATCGGCCAACGGGTTGACAGCCAAACACCCTGGATTAACCCCTAGTCGACCCAGCGTAGCTCGGGTCGACCTCAAAAATGGGCCGGTTCGGTTATTCCCCCTCCCAATTCGCTGTTTTGAACTTTTTCGCATATTTATTTATTTAATTTTTTAATTTATATATATTTATATATATCAATATATATATATTTCTCTGTGAAACCATTTCACTTAATTATTTTCTAAAAATCAAGTATACTTTAATTTGTGAATTTTAATGTTATAAAATTACGGGGTGTTACACCTATAAATCTATGAAAGAGCCTTGTTTTGACTAGTTATAGTTCTAATAACTCAAAATGGATACAAATTTATGCGTGGCGGAACAACCCATGTCTGTTGGGTGCAACATCAAAGTCTTGAAGTGCAACATCAGTTTGAAAATCGAATATTGCACTGTATGACTTTTGAAAATTCGTTTATGGCTATGAAAAAGAAATATAACGTTGGGCAACATATTTAGAAATATATTAAATCGAATTCCGACCATGGTCAAACCCCCTTTGACCAACAAAGCAACACGTAAAAAATTAAGCTAAAAAAGCTTTCGATGTTCCCAAAAATCATTAAAATTGAATCTCTTGGTTACCGAACTAAGATGAGATGGATGGAACCTATAAGTCCTATAAATCTTCGAGAGAGCTTTGTTTGACTAGTTATGGTTCAAGTAACTCATAATGGATACAAATTTATGCGTGGCGGAACAACCCACGTCTGTTGGTTTCAACATCGAAGTCTTGAGGTGCATCATCAATTTGAAAATCCAAGATTGCACTGTATGACTTTTGAAAACACATTTATCAGTATGAAATAGAAATATAACATGGTGCATCATATTCCCAAATATAGAAAATGGAATTCCGACCATGGTCAAACCACCTTTGACCAACAAAACAACATGTGAAAAAACAAAAATTGTGCTTAAAAAGCTTTCGATGTTCCCAAAAGTTATTAAGATTGAATTTCTTGGTTACTGAACTAAAATGAGATGGGCGGAACCTATTAGTCCTATAGACCTATGAGAGAGCTTTGTTTTGACTGGTTATGGTCCTAGTAACTTAAAATGGATACAAATTTATGTGTAGTGGAACAACCCACGTCTGTTGGGTGCAACATCGAAGTCTTGAGGTGCAACATCAGTTTAAAAATCCAAGATTGCACTGTATGACTTTTGAAAACTCGTTTATGTGTATGAAATAGAAATATAGCATGGTGCACCATATTCCAAAATATAGTAAATGGAATTTCAACCATGGTCAAACCCCCTTTGACCAACAAAACAACATGTTAAAAATTAAAAAATGAGCTAAAAAAGCTTTTGATGTTACCAAAAGTCACAAAGATTGAATTTCATGGTTACTGAACTAAGATGAGATGGTTGAACCTACTAATCCTATAATCTATGAGAGAGCTTCATTTTGACTGATTATAGTTCTAGTAAATCAAAATGGATACAAATTTATAAGTGGCGGAACAACCCACGCCTATTGGGTGCAACATCCAAGTCTTGAGGTGCACATCAGTTTGAAAATCCAAGATCGCACTGTATGACTTTTGAAAACTCGTTTATGGGTACGAAATAGAAATATAACATGGTGCATCATATTCCAAAATATAGTAAATAGAATTCTGACCATGGTCTAACCCCCTTTGACTAACAAAACAACATGTGAAAATTTAAAAATTGAGCTGAAAAAGCTTTCGATGTTCGGAAAAGACATTAAGATTGAATTTCTTGGTTACTGAACTAAGATGATATGGTGGAACCTATTAGTCCTATAGATCTATGAGAGAACTACATATTGACTGGTTATGGTTCTACTAATTAAAAATGGATACAAATTTATTAGTGGCGGAACAACCCACGTCCGTTGGGTGCAACATCAAGGTCTTGAGGTGCAACATCAGTTTGGAAATCCAAGATTGCACTGTATGACTTTTGCAAACTCATTTATAGGTAAGAAATAGAAATATAACATGGTGACTCTTATTCCAAAATATAGTAAATAGAATTCCGACCATGGTCAAACCCTCTTTGACCAACAAAACAACATGTGAAAAATTAAAAATTGAGCTAAAAAAGCTTCTAATGGTCCCAAATGTCATTAAGATTGAATTTCTTGGTTACTGAACCAAGATGACATGGGTGTAACCTGTTAGTATTATAAATCTATGAGAGAGCTTCATTTTGACTGGTTATGGTTCTACTAATTAAAAATGGATACAAAATTATGCATGGTGGAACAATCCACGTCTTTTGGGTGCAACATCAAAGTCTTGAGGTGCAACATCAGTGTGAAAATACAAGATTGCACTGTATGACTATCGAAAACTCATTTATGGGTACGAAATAGAAATAAAACATGGTGCATCATACCCCAAAATATAGTAAATAGAATTTAGACATGGTCAAAACCCCCCTTTGACTAACAAAACAACATGTGAAAAATTAAAAATTGAGCTAAAAAAAGCTTTTCTTTTGTTCCCAAAACTCATTAATATTGAATTTATTGTTTACTGAACTAAGATGAGATAGTTGGAACCTGTTAGTCCAATAAATCTATGAGACAGCTTCATTTTGATTGCTTATGGTTCTAGAAACTCAAAATGGATACAAATTTATGCATGGCAGAACAACCCACGTCTGTTGGGTGCGACATCGAAGTCTTGAGGTGCAACATCAATTTGAATATCCAACATTGCACTGTAAGACTTTTGAAAACTCGTTTATAGGTACGAAATAGAAATATAACATGGTGCATCATATTCCAAATTATAGTAAATAGAATTCCGACCATGGTCAAACCCCCTTTGACTAACAAAACAACATGTGAAAATTTAAAAATTGAGCTGAAAAAGCTTTCGATGTTCCCAAATAACATTTAGATTGAATTTCTTGGTTACTGAACTAAGATGAGATGGTGGAACCTATTAGTCCTATAGATATATGAGAGGGCTTCGTTTTGACTAGTATGGTTCTACTAACTAAAAATGGATACAAATTTATTAGTGGCGGAACAACCCACGTCTGTTGGGGGCCACATCGAAGTGTTGAGGTGCTACATCAGTTTGAAATCCCAAGATTGCACTGTATGACTTTTGCAAACTCATTTATGGGTAAGAAATAGAAATATAACATGGTGAATCATATTCCAAAATATAGTAAATAGAATTCCAACCATGGTCAAACCCCCTTTGACCAATAAACAACATGTGAAAAAATAAAATTGAGCTAAAAAAGCTTCTAATGTTCCCAGTTGCCATTAAGAAGAATTTCTTGGTTACTGAACTAAGATGACATGGGTGTAACCTGTTAGTTCTATAAATCTATGAGAGAGCTTCATTTTGACTGGTTATGGTTCTGCTAATTAAAAATGGATACAAATTTATGCGTGGCGGAACAACCCATGTCTTTTGGGTGCAACATCGAAGTCTTGAGGTGAAACATCAGTATGAAAATCCAAGATTGCACTGTATGACTATTGAAAACTCATTTATGGGCACGAAATAGAAATATAACATGGTGCATCATACTCCAAAATATAGTAAATAGAATTTCGACATGGTCAAACGCCCTTTGACTAACAAAACAGCATGCGAAAAATTAAAAATTGAGCTAAAAAAGCTTTTGTTTTATTCCCAAAACTCATTAATATTGAATTTATTTGTTTACTGAACTAAGATGAGATAGGTGGAACATGTTATCCAACAAATCTGTGAGAGAGCTTCTTTTTGATTGCTTATGGTTCTAGTAACTCAAAATGGATACAAATTTATGCATGGCAGAACAACCCACGTCTGTTGGGTGCAACATCAAAGTCTTGAGGTGCAACATCAGTTTGAAAATTCAAGATTGCACTGTAAGACTTTTGAAAACTCATTTATGGGTACGAAATAGAAATATAACATGGTGCATCATATTTCAAATTATAGTAAACAGAATTCTGACCATGGTCAAACCCCCTTTGACCAACAAAACAACATATGAAAAAATAAAAATTGTGCTAAAAAAGCTGTTGATGTTCCTAAAAGTCATTTAGATTGAGTTTCTTGGTTACTGAACTAAGATGAGATGGATGTAACCTGTTAGTCCTATAGATCAATGAGAGAGCTTCATTTTAACCGGTTATGGTTCTGTTAACTCAAAGTGGATACAAATTTATGTGTGGCGCAACAAGCCAAGTTTGTTGGGTGCAACAACGAAGTCTTGAGGTGCAGCATCAGTTTGAAAATCCAAGATTACACAATATGACTTTTGAAAACTCGTTTATGGGTACAAAATAGAAATATAACATGGTGCAACATACTCCAAAATATAGTCAATCGAATTCCGACCATGGTCAAACCCGCTTTGACCAACAAAACAACATGTGAAAAATTAAAAATTGATCTAAAAAAGATTTCGATGTTCCCAAACGTCATTAAGATTGAATTTCTTGGTTACTGAAGTAAAATGAAATGGGTGTAACCTGTTAGTCCTATTGATCTATGAGAGAGCTTCATTTTGACTAGTTATGGTTCTATTAACTCAAAATGGATACAAATTTATGCATGGCAGAACAACCCACGTCTGTTGGGTGCAACATCGAAGTCTTGAGGTGCAACATCATTTTGAAAATCCAAGATTGCACTATATGACTTTTGAAAACTCGTTTATGGGTACGAAATAGAAATATAACATGGTGCGTCATACTCAAAAATATATTAAATCGAATTCCGACCATGGCCAAACCCCCTTTGACCAACTAAACAACATGTGATAAAATAAAATTTGAGCTACAAAATCTTTTGATGCTCCCAAATGTCATTAAGATTGAATTTCTTTGTTACTAAACTAGGATGAGATGGGTGTAACCTGTTAGTTCTATAGATCTTTGAGAGAGCTTCATTCTGACTGGTTATGGTTATAGTTACTCAAAATGGATACAAATTTATGCTTGGCTGAACAACACACGTCTTTTGGGTGCAACATCGAAGTCTTAAGGTGCAACATCAGTTTGAAAATCCAAGATTGCACTGTATGACTTTTGAAAACTCGTTTATGGGTATGAAATAGAAATATAACATGGTGCATCATATTCCAAAATATAGTAAATAGAATTCCAACCATGGTCAAAATTCATTTGACTAACAAAACAATACGTGAAAATTATAAACTGAGCTAAAAAGCTTTTAATGTTCCCAAATGTTATTAAGATTGAATTTCTTGGTTAGTGGACTAAGATGAGATGGTTGGAATCTGTTAGTCCTATAGATCTATGGGAGAGCTTCATTTTGACTGGTTATGGTTCTAATAACTCAAAATGGATACAAATTTATGCATGGCAGAACAACCCACGTCTATTAGGTGCAACATCGAAGTCATGAGTTGCAACATCAGTTTGAAAATCCGTGATTGCACTGTATGACTTATGAAAACTCGTTTATGGGTACGAAATAGAAATATAACATGGTGCATCATATTCCAAAATATAGTAAATAGAATTCCGACCATGGTCAAACCCCCTTGACTAACAAAACAACATGTGAAAAAAAAATTGAGCTACAAAAACTTTTGATGTTCCCAAAAGTCATTAAGATTAAATTTCTTGGTTACTGAACTAAGATGAGATGGGTAGAACTGTTAATCCTATAGATCTGTGAGAGAGCATCATTTTGACTGGTTATGATTCTACAAACTCAAAATGGATACAAATTTATGCGTGGCCGAACAATCCACGTCTGTTGGATGCAACATCGAAGTCTTAAGGTGCAACATCAGTTTGAAAATCCAAGATTGCACTTTATAACTTTTGAAAAGTCATTTACGGGTATGAAATAGAAATATAACACGGTGCATCATGCTCCAAAATATAGTAAATCAAATTCCGACCATGGTCGAAGCCCCTTTGACCAACAAAACAACATGTGAAAAACTAAAAATTGAGCTAAAAAAGATTTCGTTGTTCCCAAATGTTATTAAGATTGAATTTCTGGGTTACTGAACTAAGATGAGATGGGTTTAACCTGTTAGTCCTATAAATCAATGAGAGAGCTTCATTTTGACTTGTTATGGTTCTACTAACTCAAAATGGATACAAATTTATGCGTGCCGGAACAACCCACGTCTGTTGGGTGCAACATCGAAGTCTTGAGGTGCAACATCATTTTGAAAATCCAAGATTGCACTGTATGACTTTTGAAAACTCGTTAACGGGTACGAAATGGAAATATAACATGGTGCAACATACTCCAAAATATATTAAATCGAATTCCGACCATGGACAAACCCCATTTGACCAACAAAACAACATGTGAAAAATTAAAAATTGAGCTAAAAAAGCTTTCGATGTTCCCAAATGTCATTAAGATTGAATTTATTGGTTACTGAACTAAGATGAGATGGGTTTAACCTGTTAGTTCTATATATCTATGAGAGAACTTTATTTTGACTGGTTATGATTCTACTAACTCGAAATGGATACAAATTTGTGAGTGGCAAAACAACCCACGTCTGTTGGGTGCAACATCGAAGTCTTGAGGTGCAACATCAGTTCGAAAATCCAAGATTGCACTGTATGACTTTTGAAAACTCGTTTATGGGTACGAAAAAGAAATGTAACATGGTGCATCATACTCCAAAATATTGTAAATAGAATTACGACAATGGTCAAACCCCCTTTGCCTAACAAAACAACGTGTGAAAATTTAAAATTGGGCTAAAAAAGCTTTTGATGTTCCCAAAAGTCTTTAAGATTGAATTTCTTGAACTAAGATGAGATGGGTGGAACCTATTAGCCATATAAATCGATGAGAGAGCTTCATTTTGACTGGTTATGGTCCTACTAACTCAAAATGGATACAAATTTATGTGTGGCGAAACAACACACATCTGTTTGGTACAACATCGAAGTCTTGAGTTGCAACATCAGTTTGAAATCCAGGATTGCACTGTATGACCTTTGGAAACTCATTTATGGGTACGAAATAGAAATATAACATGGTGCATTATACTCCAAAATATAGTAAATCAAATTCCGACCATGGTCAAACCCTCTTTGACTAACAAAACAACATGTGAAAAAATAAAAATTTAGCTAAAAAAGATTTCGATGTTCCCAAATGTCATTAAGATTAAATTTCTGGGACTGAACTAAGATGAGATGGGTGTAACCTGTTAGTCCTATGGATTTATGAGAGAGCTTCATTTTGACTGGTTATGGTTCTACTAACTCAAAATGGATACAAATTTATATGTGGAAGAAAACCCCACGTCTGTTGGATGCAACATCCAAGTCTTGAGGTGCAACATCAGTTTGAAAATCCAAGATTGCACTGTATGACTTTTGAAAACTCGTTTATGGGTACGAAATAGAAATATAACATGGTGCATCATACTCCAAAATATATTAAATCAAATTCCGACCATGCTCAAACCCCCTTTAACCAAGAAAACAACATATGAAACATTAAAAATTGACCTAAAAAAGCTTTCGATGTTCCCAAATGCCATTAAAATTGGATTTCTTGGTTACTGAACGAAGATGAGATGGGTGTAACTGGTTAGTTCTATAGATCTATGAGAGAGCTTCATTTAGACTGGTTATGATTCTACTAACTCAAAATGGATACAAATTTATGTGTGGCAGAACAACCCACGTCTGTTGGGTGCAACACAGAAGTCTTGAGGTGCAACATCAGTTTGAAAATCCTAGATCGCATTGTATGTCTTTAGAAAACTTGTTTATGGGTACGAAATAGAAGTATAACATGATGCGTCATATTCCAAAATATAGTAAATAGAATTCCGACCATGGTCAAACCCCCTTTGACTAACAAAACAACATGTGAAAAATAAAAAATAGAGCTAAAAAGGCTTTTGATGTTCCCAAAAGTCATTAAGATTGAATTTCATGGTTACTGAACTATAATGAGATGGGTGGAACCTGTTAATCTTATAGATCAATGAGAGAGCTTCATTTTGACTGGTTATGGTTCAACTAACTCAAAATGGACACAAATTTATGCATGGCGGAACAACCCACATATGTTAGGTGCAATATCGAAGTCTTGAGGTGCAATATCGGTTTGAAAATCCAAGATTGCACTATATGACTTTTGAAAACTCGTTTATGGGTATGAAATAGAAATATAACATGATGCGTCATATTCCAAAATACAGTAAATAGAATTCCGACCACGGTCAAATCCTCTTTAACAAACAAAACAACATGTGAAAAAGTAAAAATTGAGCTAAAAAAGCTTTCGATGTTCCTACATGTCATTAAGATTGAATTTCTTGGTTACTGAACTGAGATAAGATGGTTGGAACCTGTTAGTCCTATAGATCTATGAGAGAGATTTGTTTTGACCAGTTATGGTCCTAGTAACTCAAAATGGATAAAAATTTATGTGTGGCGGAACAACCCACGTCTGTTGGGCGCAACATCAAAGTCCTTAGGTGCAAAATCAGTTTGAAAATCCAAGATTGCACTGTATGACTTTTGAAAACTCGTTTATGGGTACGAAATAGAAATATAACATGGTGCATCATTTTCCAAAATATGGTAAACAGAATTCCGACCATGGTCAAACTCCCTTTGAGCCACAAAACAACATGTAAAAAATTAAGCTAAAAAAACTTTCGATGTTCCCAAATGTCATTAAGATTGAATTTCTTGGTTACTGAACTAAGATGAGATGGATGTAACCTATGTTGGATCTAGATTAACCATAGAGGGGGTGAATAGGGTTTATCACAGTTTTTAACTGAATTAAAATTCTAACGAGATATGTATAATAAACAGATCATAGACTATAGCAGAAACATAAATGCAGAAAATAAATCACACATAGATATACCCAGCTTCGGCAAAACCCTGCCTACTACTGCATTTCTAAAGTTTCTACTAGGTGATAGAACAGATCCCCCATACAAAACCATGTACACTCGCAAACCCTGCTCCTATTCTATCCCTACGCTCAAAACCGTAGACTGGCCGATATCCCCTCAATCAGATTTCCCCTAGTTACGACCCCGTAACCAGTAACCCGGATTTTACAGACTCTGTCAACTGTTAGTCAACACCCTAACTGACTTCACTAGATTTTACAGACCTAGAAACTGATTGATCACAAAAGAAATTAAAAAAAAATACAATTAAAAACAAAATCTAAAAGCCCTAGAATTAAAATAGGAATAAAAATATTCCCTTTAACACCAAAATGACCGGCCCATTTACTTTAGGGTTGCACCCACGTTCATTTGATTAGCTCGATCTCCCTTGTCATAGAAATGGCAGCTCTGGAAGAATGAAATCAAAACTAGGGTTTTTTTTAATTCCTCCCCAAATCAAATTGCTGATATGATAAAAACTCTGGATGTTGATATCTGAATGCTCGAAGCGTTGATGCTCTCATTCTTCGATTGATTTGGTCTATCGATTTGGGATTCTCCTTTCTAGCTTTCGATCGAAACCCTAAAATTGTGAGTTATTTGAATTTTAAATCTCTGCTTGGAATTTTTGATGTTTTTAGTTTCGATTTGAAATGTTGGGTTAGTTTTTTTATAGCTGCCGATGATGAATTGGTGTAAATAAATATAGGGTTTTCAAACCCTTTTATTATCTCTGATTTCGTTTAATGGCTTGATCTGAAATGCACTGTTTCCCTTTTTGATTGCCCTAGATTTTTCTCTGATTTCCCTCGAATGAAATACTTGATTGGTAGATGAATACCGTGGAAAATCTGTTGCCAAACACTGGAAAATGAATGTGGTCCCTTGAAAGATTTAATTCATTATGTTGCCTCAAATTAAAAATACTCTGCTCGGCATTGAATTCTCTGATTGAATTTGTTGGAAAAATATTGAGGAGAAAACTCTTTCCATGATTGTTGCTAGATTTATTGAAATAAAATTGTTTCCATCTCGAATTCGTTTGATGCTTTCCCAAAACTGGTTTTATACATGCCTATTTTTGTATACTGAAAGGCTGGAATCAATTCGAACGATATCTTGCCAAAAATGGATTTTCTGATTTCTGGAAATAACATCCTTGATTGATGTACTTCCTGAAACATTTAAAATGTTTTCTTACCAAAAAAACACAGTTTTGTTAATTTTTAAAAGAAAGTTCATGCTAGGATTGTTTTGCTCCATCATGTATATGAGCTGTAGCACCATGCTTATGCACACCCTTGTTTGTAATTTGAACTGATGCAATCCTTTTGCACTTGTGACTACTCCGCCATGCATTTGTGTTTGTGACTATACCACGATCATATCTGGTAATAATCTATTTTCTCCTTTTAAAAACAGTTGTCAAAAATACTTGAGTTTGTTTTTGTGTTTGGCATTATGTCATTTCAGTTTTTCTGTGTGCATCCATTATGTACTTCCTGTGTCATCATTGTATATGAGCTGAAGTGTATGTGCACACCACCTGTGCTGATGAAGATCATACTTGTGCTGAACCATTTGACATATGCTCCTTGATTGAGCTGCATGATTCCATCTGCCATGTTTACTGCTCTTGAACAATTTCACTTTTGTATTGATTTTCCTTGACCTGTTTCATGAATACATGTTGTTACACCAACTTATATTCATGTATTTGTTAGAACAATGTTATTCCTCAACCATTTTAAAAACTACACCTGAACTGTGTTGCAATGACATTTGCAACACATTGTCATGTAGTCCATTTGCTTTGTGCACCTTGTATATCTATGCTGCCATATGTCGTATGAACTTTGGATTGATCACTTAGCTTGTATCTTCCTAAGTCATGCTTGCTGCATTTCATACTGCTCCACTTACGTCATGTAATCCCTCTTTTGAGCTGTGTTGAACATTGATTGAATGTTGTACAATCATACACTTGTGTGCTTGAGTTCATTCACTTGAAATATGTACATGTCGAGTTGCACAGCCATAAGTTTTTCATGTGCATAACCACTGTTTGTATTTGCTCTTGTTGATAATTGTTGCATGTCATGGAGATGAGGTTTCCTTCATTTGTTTGCATGCTCCATTCATGTATATGCTATATCACTTGAGGTCTGGAAAAAATGACTTGTCCACTTGAACATTGCTTGAATTGGCTCGACACATGTTTGAGCCATGTATGCATTTACATATTCCTGCTGCACTGGCTTGACCATTTTACTTTCACTTGTCTCACCACTTGGACTTGTTGTGATTGAGCTGAACTTGTATTGACATGCTTGGGACTCTCTTGTGCTTGATCATGATTGTTGCTTGTCTTTACCATGTTCACCTGTCCATATGTGTATACATATACACAATAGTATGTGTATACATATGTTGTGCATGTGAAATGTATATTATTTTATATCAGCAGACTGTTGCACTGTGTTGAGGCTGGTTAGAATCAGACAGTTTGACGCTGGTTCTGATTAGCAAACCAATGTGGCAAGTTGAGGCTGACCAGTGGGTACTAAATGAATACAAATCAGATCGAGTCAGAAAAATGATAAGAAAACACACCAGAAAAAACTGAGGCAATTTTTTTTTAAATTATATCTGCTTAGATTAAGAAATTATATTTGTTCCAGATACTGTGTGTATATTTCTGTGTATGACAGGTATGAAGATGATGACTGGACTGACAACTGCTGTGAAGACTGAAGACAGGAGACAGTCTCAGTAAAAGTGTATAAGTGTCTGTATATAAGAAAGTCTGTAAATGAGTCTGTGGATGTATTGTAATGTAGTGAATATCAGTGAATATAAGAGAAATGTATAAACAGTAGAGTTTATAAATTTGTACTGTTTTGATAGTGAAATAAAATATTGTATTTAAATAAAATACTGTGTGAATATTTAAATTTCTGTACAGTCATATTCTATTTAAATATAAATATTATATTCCAGTCTGTGATGTATAATAACAGTACAGTATCAAACACATTAAAATAATTTTTATTTATTTGTTATCATCAAACAAAAATCATATAATTGTGTATACAACACCGTTATATACAACAATCTCCCCCTTTTGATGATGACAAACAAATAAAAGATTTTGTATACAATAACTGTGTTTGACAGTGAAAAAATGAACTCCCCATATTTATTAGCTCCCCCTATTTATTAGCTCCCCCTATAACTGTGCTTGAGTGAAATTAACTGAATAAGAAATAATTTTCAAAATTAAAAATATTTATCAAATATTCACTCATAAATCAAAATCTCAATCCATTCTCCCCCTTTTGTTATCATCAAATGGATACAGAATTTAAAAAACAAATGATAAACGACTAAAAATATAATATCAGCTTAAGAGGAAGAACAGTCATCATAGATCTCAATCAGTCAAACAAAAATCATAATAAACTGAGAACTAGTGGCATATTTCACAATGTAGAAACTGACGGACTTATGATGAATGTAAAATGGAGAGTTTCAAAAACATATATTTCCAATTTATTTCAAAAGAATTTTGAAAAAACAGGATGGATTTGGACTATAATTAATAATTCAACTTAAGTGACAAAATCCAATAATCTCAAATCCCAATAGTTATCAATCAACAAATCATAATACGTCATAAGATATTAACATATTTCACTGATTAGAACATGGATTGATAGGATAATTTTTACATACCAAGTAGAAATTCATATTAATTTATATTTAGTACATTATTTCCTTTTTTTATTTAAGAGCACACTGACCACGCATAACCAGAGCTTGTGTTTTTAAATGAGGTCAGTCGCAGCTTAAAATATAAGTTGTCTCTTAACCATGCATGACTAGAGCTTGGATTTTTAAATGAGTTTAGAGACACACTTATTTATTAATTATATATTTATCATTTTATCTTTAAAAGGAAAATACTCCTCGGTATATAAAACCAATATATGGATGATATAAGATGGGGTAGGTACAGGAATGGACTGTGAAATAAATTTCTAAATTAATTATATTATGAAATATGATCAACTGTACCGAGATCATTGAAAATTTTCAATTGTCACTAATTATGAAAAAATAACATAGTCCCATTTCTATCACAAATATTTCCACTGTTTATTCAAAAAGATATTAAAACATGTTAACTCTCCACATTACTATAAAAGACATGATGCATGGCAGAATGATGATTGATAAAGAAGATGGTCGTGAAATAATTCCCAGTTCAAAGATATTATAATAAATGTTCAACCATCATGTAAAATTTAAACAAAATCTCCTCTGGTTGTGAAATATACTGCAGCCACAATTCATCGCAATTTCAAAATCTGATAATAATTTTGATGAACTATAAATACAATTCAATTTGGATATAGGTTTCAATTTCTGAATGAATAATGAATAAATAATCTTAAAATTGGAAATCAATTACAAGTGGAATATGAAGATCTATACATGCCAAGAGGGATAAATTTGTACAAGGCAAAAAAAAGTGTGTAGATCTATACAAGGTGAAGATTAGAATCTAAGTACAGATGAGTGAGACAAATATAAGGAACTTCTGATACCACTTGGTGTCCCTATTAGTGAGGATTGTAACAAAACACAGAAGACAAATACGAGTATCATAGATAAAAGAAATTTAACCATAAGGCCCTAGCAGACAAGATGACAAATTAGGCACATTTATCAGAGCAGCAAACAGATCATAAACAAGCACTTATCTAAGAAAAGTATCAGAGCAGCACAAGGACAGTTTCCAAGCAGACAAGACAAGATGATGGTCACAAAAAAATATTTCATGATCCTAGATTAAAAAAATATACTTTATTTTAAATCATTTGAAGAAATGTGAAAGTATTATGATATAACGAATCAATCACACCAGGTTATATTTCAGATTCAAAAATTATGTATGAGATTCGATAAATCAATAATTTCAAATGATTTCAAACAAAAATATATTCAAACCAAATAATCATGAAATAATAGTGATATTTATGACCATATTTTCAAAAGAATTTTCAATAAATATTTTTGAAAAGTATAAAGAATATTCAGATCATTTACATCTAATTTGAAGGATATTCATGATCAAGAAAATTTATTTGAAATCACTTAAATCAATGTTAAGTTTTGAGATATATTGAATCAATCACACAAGATTGATAATTTCAAATTTAAGAAGTGTGTGATATTCAAAGTATCAAAGAGTTCAAATGATTTCAAACAAATAATTTTCAACCATACAGATCATGAATATAAAATGAATTTCAAGATGTATTATTAAAATTCAGTACAATTCAAAATATCCAAGCCAATCTGAAAAATAATGAAATTATCACAACTGATTAATAGCAGAGTGCTGTAAAGAGTATATTATTTCAAGCTTTTCTAAAATGAATTTAGAAGAAACTCAAAACAGCGAAGGTGTGTGAAATTCCATTTAATTTACAGATTTTCAAAAATTTAGAATTCAAATCAACAGTGTTAAGGATATCACAAAAATACATCAACACTGTTATGAATTCATAAAACAGAAAATAAACTTCAAAACAATTGCAAATATTTACAAATTTAAATTCAATATCTGGAAATAATTAAAACATCAAAGTTATATTCAACTAAAGCGAATTTCCAGAAAATATGAGTTCTGCAATTGGAAGCTTAATGAAGCCCAAAAAGTTACAAAGATATGACAGTGACAAATCAAAACCGATAAAACAAAAAAAATAAACAGAAGGGACAGAAGGAGAAATAAACAAAGAAAACAATAGAGAATATTTGCAAAGGTGAGTTTAGAGATCATACCAGAATCCAATGTAAATCAGAATCCCTAACTCAGCAAATCTTAGCCAAGGAACTGTAAAGAATACAGAAATATAGACTTGCTTGATTTCAAATCTCTTTTTAGCAAAGTAGTTCCTCAGCCTCCTCTAGTACCTAACAGTTTATAAAATCGAGTGGTCTAACAAAATTTAAAAAACCACTCATAGTTTTATTCACACATTTTGGTACCCATACTTGTTTAAACAACAACCCATCTGAATTTACCATTGTACCCTTGGGAACCCAAATCTGTTTGAATTTAATGAAGCCTGTTTTATTTCCTTTTGGGATCCAAGATTGTTTAAATGGTTTGTTATAAAACAAATTCTCACCTCGGTTATGATTCAAAAATCCTTTGAAATTATTAGTGTTCAAATTATCAAGTCGATTCTTTTCAAAGCAGTTAGCGGAATTTTTCAAATCATTTGAATTTTGTTTTCCAAAAACATCATTTCTCTCGAAGCCAAGACCAGATTTATTTCCAATAGAAACTTGGTTTTGTAATAGCATATTCAACATTTTTTCCCCATTAGAAAATTTATCCATAGTTGATTCTAATCGTTGAATTTTGGATTTTAGATTGCTATTTTGTTTTAGCAAATTTGAACAATTATTTATAGCGATCTTCTGTTCAGCACTAGACTGTTTCAAAACCAGATTCTCATTTTCAAGCAATTTAATTTTGGCTTGGGATTCGGAAATTTCAACTTCAAATCGTTTTTGTTTTTCAGACTCAAAATTCTTGGATATTTCAATCTCATTTTCAAGTTCTTTTAAAATCAAACCACTTTTCACCAAATTTTCATTTTCAGCAATTTCAAATTTGGAATATATATCAGTCTTAAAATTTTCAAATTCCTTTTGTAAAAAGTTATTCAAATTTGATAACTCAATCTTGTTTTCTTTTAAGATCAGAATTTCCTTTTCAAACTTTTGAATATTTTTATTGAGATGAACAAGATTGGTTTTCAATTTAAAACAATTTTTGCAATCTGAATTTGAAGAATTTTTTAAATGCTCAAGTTGTGATTCCAAATCATCAATTTTGTTGGTCAACTCAAGATTTTTAGATTTTAAAAATTTGTTTTTAGATTGGAGTTTATCAACAGACTTAGTTAGATCAGCACATATATAAACTAAATCTTCATATGTGAAATTTCCTGTCTCATCGTCTGTTGAATCTCCATCGACTGATCAATCTGAACTTTCATTTGTAAATTCTGTTAAGTAGAACTTTGAATCTGAGTTGACTTTATCGGGTTTTGAGCTGTGGTTGTCAGATCTTCCATACTTTGTATTGAGAGTATCCCAGATTTCCTGTGCAGATAAACAATGGCAGCTAAGATTAAACTGTTTATTACTAAGATAATCAAATATAATTTTCACAGCATGAGTATTGAAAGTAATATCTACACTATCAAATCCATCGATAACAACATCCCAATATTTAATATTAACAGATTTTAAATAAAATTCCATTTTGGATTTCCAGTTTAAAAAATCTGTTCCATCGAAAATAGTTGGAGATGAACTGGACTGACTCTCACTAGACTGACGACTAGGATTACCCATCACTCTAGAGTTAAAAATACCTGCTCTGATACCACTTGTAGTCTCCTTCTCGAGGATTTTAATCACACCCCGGTGGCCTACAATGGAACCTCAGAGACTGATTTCACGTCCTGCCTCTCGACATGGACAACCACCCACGGACATGTAGGGATAAGAGTCACTACTTTGCCACTAGATCATAGAGCGAGAACTACCTATCATGTTGTAACCTTATCCCAGCTCTGATACCACTTGTTGGATCTAGATTAACCTTAGAGGGGGGTGAACAGGGTTTATCACAGTTTTTAACTGAATTAAAATTCTAACGAGATATATAATAATAAACAAATCACAGACTATAGCAGAAACCTAAATGCAGAAAATAAATCACACACAAATATACCCAACTTCTGCAAAACCCTGCCTACTGCTGCATTTCAAAAGTTTCTACTAGGTGATAGAACAGATCCCGCATACAAGACCATGTACACTCGCAAACCCTACTCCTATTTTATCCCTATGCTCAAAACCATAGACTGACCGATATCCCCTTAATCAGATTTCCCCTAGTCACGACCCCGTAACCAGTAACCCAGATTTTACAGACTCTGTCAACTGTTAGTCAACACCCTGACTGACTTCACTAGATTTTACAAACCTAGAAACTGATTGATCACAAAAGAAATTAAAAACTAAATACAATTAAAAACAAAATATAAAAGGCCTAGAATTAAAATAGGAATAAAAATATTCCCTTTAACACCAAAATGACCGGCCCATTTGCTTTAGGGTTGCACCCGCGTTCATTTGATTAGCTCGATCTCCCTTGTCATAGAAATGGCGGCTCTGGAAGAATGAAATCAAAACTTGGTTTTTTTTAATTCCTCCCCAAATCAAATCGCTGATATGATAAAAACACTGGATGTTGATCTCTGAATGCTCGAAGCGTTGATGCTCTCATTTTCGATTTATTTGGTCTATTGATTTGGGATTCTCCTCTCTGGCCCTCGATCGAAACCCTAAAATTGTGAGTTATTTGAATTTTAAATCTCTACTTGGAATTTTTGATGTTTTTAGTTTCGATTTGAAATGTTGGGTTAGTTTTTTTATAGCTGCCGATGATGAATTGCTGTAAATAAATATAGGGTTTTCAAACCCTTTTATTCTCTCTGATTTCGTTTAATGGCTTGATCTGAAATGCACTGTTTCCCTTTTTGATTGCCCTCGATTTTTCTCTGATTTCCCTCGAATGAAATACTTGATTATTAGATGGATACCATGGAAAATCTCTTCCCAAACAAAGGAAAATGAATGTGGTCCCTTGAAAGATTTAATTCATTATGTTGCCTCAAATTAAAAATGCTTTGCTCGGCACTGAATTCTCTAATTGAATTTGTTGGAAAAATATTGAGGAGAAAAATCTTTCCATGATTGTTGCTAGATTTCTTGAAATAAAATTGTTGCCATCTCGAATTCATTTGCCCTTGGAATAGATTTAATGCTTTCCCAAAACTGATTTTATACATGCCAATTTTTGTATACTGAAAGGCTGGAATCAATTCGAACGATATCTTGCCAAAAATGGATTTTCTGATTTCTATAAATAACATCCATGATTGATGTACTTCCTGAAACATTTAAAATGTTTTCTTACCAAAAAACACAGTTTTGTTAATTTTTAAAAGAAAGTTCATGTTAGAATTGTTTTGCTCCATCATGTATATGAGCTGTAGCACCATGCTTATGCACACCCTTGTTTGTAATTTGAACCGCTGCAATCCTTTTGCACTTGTGACTACTCCACCATTCATTTGTGTTTGTGACTATACCATGATCATATCTGGTAATAATCTATTTTCTCATTTTAAAAATAGTTGTCAAAAATACTTGAGTTTGTTTTTGTGTTTTGCATTGTGTCATTTCAGTTTTTCTGTGTGCATCCATTATGTACTTCCTGTGTCATCATTGTATATGAGCTGAAGTGTATGTGCACACCACCTATGCTGATGCAGATCGTACTTGTGCTGAACCATTTGACATATGCTCCTTGCTTGAGCTGCATGATTCCATCTGCCATGTTTACTGCTCTTGAACAATTTCACTTTTGTATTGATTTGCCTTCACCTTGTTTCATGAATACATGTTACACCAACTTATATTCATGTTGTTAGACCAAAAAATGGTCCTAACACCCAATTGATCGTATTTTGCAGAGAATATTGAGGAATCATGAACTAAAAACAAGAAAAGTCAATCAACACACGAAATTTATAGTGGTTCGGCGTTAATGAGCCTACATCCACTTCATAGTCTCTCATTTCATTCATGGATTACAATTACAAGGAATTTAATCACTCAATCATTCAAATACAATGAATAATTCTCTCCGAATTCATTGATTTTCATTGGAGAAGAAGATGGTTATTGGTGGGGGAATTCGGCCATGGCTACCATGTATGAATGAAATGCAAAAAGTCCCTTCAAATGGCCATGTTGTGGTGTATTTATAGCTGTAGAGAAGCTCTGGGCAGTTCCGGTTCGGATGGGCCACGTGGCGTGACCGGAGGAGATTTCAGAAGTAGTGGAGAACGTGGAAAAGTGGCTACCAGGTCGTGCTTTGCCAAGTGGAGTCCGATCCGCAATTGTAGGAGTCGGTTATGCCAAGAGAAGAGGTCAAACTCCATGTGTAGAAGCAGGTCCAATCGGTTCGGATCGGACCCGAACCGAACCAGTTGTTCGAGCAGAATGCCTGCACGCACTTCTGTACAGAATACTTCAGGCGGTTCGGGTAGAGGTTACTCCGATCCGATCCGGGGAAGGGGATCCGATCCGATCCGAATGGAAGGATCCGATCCGATCCGATTCAAAAGGAGGGATCCGATCCGGTGACATTTGCATGTATAATTCAAATTTTCCATCTTTCTATCACTCCATCCAAGTGATCGCCAATCAATGTAAGTTCATACTCAAGTCCCTGGCTTTCGGTAGCCTGGTCACAAAGCAGGCTAACATTTTGCCCCCCAAAGTACATCTTATCGCAGATGAGATGTGCTTTGATTAAGTCAAGATAAATCTTTTTAGAACGTCATCCACCCTTGAGGAGGTTTTATTAGATTGTTGCGTTACTTCCATGGGTGCTAGTTAGTACAAATTCTATGGAAGGAGTAGTCGAAATGATCGGGTAACCGTTTTAAACATCGTCGAATCAAGATGTTGATCTCCTTCATGATAAGTCATATAGGGTCGTTGGCTCTTGTGTGAGATCGTGCATACACGGGACATTGCTAAACGACTTCGTTCCCCAAACAAGTCAAGTGTATTATCGATTCAGGGTTTCTTTTACACATAAGTCAATGTATGAACTAGATATCCAAATCATGTGGTAGTATAAGAATCTTCTGGCCTTGAGCTAGTATTTAGACTGTTGGGATAGACCACATCATACTTGGTGCATGCGTCTTTCATTTGCGCTCGTCTTGGGACTATCCGGACATCAGGATAGTAATCAGATCATACTAAAAGAAATCCACAAATAAGTTCATCATAATCGTAAGGCAGTAAAGGAGTTCTCTATATTCTCTAGTTGATAGAGTTGTAGATCAATTCTTTGAAGTCATGCTTGACCCATTAGTTGGCTTACTTAGACGGTCAAGATGAATCATGTCATATTCCAGAGATATAAGGTATATGTTCTGAATCAAGCATCGAGTAAGGGTCATGTTCAAAGTCAGTTTGTCAGTTGAAGCTCGTGCTCCCAACATCAGTGGAGGAAAAGCGAAGTCAATGCTCATGCCCTCAGCGTCGGTGGGGGTTGGACTAGGTTAATCGGACATCCAGTCTGTAAGCCTTTGAACTTTCTTTCTTCACATCGGGTTGGAGCTGCAGGTTCAGCAATCTTAGTCACCCTATGTCGTTATGTGCACATTCCCAAGTCATCAAGGGTTGGAGTTGTATATGCGAATAGTCGAATCACATTCGCGTTGGGGTCAACCCATCTGTTTAGCCAGAAAGCAGTGATCGCCTTATTGAGTATATCAGCAAACTTAGATACTCTCCTCGCATCAGCTGCAGAGTTAAGTAAGCTCGTCAATCTTGCAAGCGAGCGAACGTCGTTAGTGAGTTATTCGAGCTCCTTCGTTCACGCTTTGGCATAATCCGAAATAGCCATCATAGTCTTGTTGAGTCCATCTCCCATGCTTGGTTCCATTAAGCTTGACAATCAAGACCACGGGCCCGATTAATGACATTGGTCATTTCCAGAATTGTAAAATCCTGTTAGTCTTTCCTGGGGCTTTTCTTTTTCCTTTATTATTTCAAGAGTCAGATGGTGCTCCATTCTATCGTGAAGACATTGAGATCATCCATTTCAACATTAGCACACTCTTATTGCACGAATCTGTCTGTCTCAGGATAGGATTTTCCAACGTTTCTAGGAGAATCTCATGGTAAAGAGATACCTAGGTTTGTTTCAGAGGTGAATCTGCCAAGTCCTCTTGGTGGGTCTCGATGCAAAGAGATTTTGAAGTTTGAGATATCCAGAATACCGGATACTACAGCAATCAACGCTATATATGGTCCAGGTCGATTTACCGATGCCATTGTGGCGGTGATTCTTTCAAGGAATGCATGCAGGGTCTCACCTGATCTCTGTTGAAGCATCAATTAATGTTGCCAATTTGGCCCTCATCTTTGAGAAGTTGTCGCTAATTACCTAATTTTAGCGCTAGTGCCCCCAGTATGAAGTCTTAAATTGGGTCGAAGCCGGTTTCTGGCTTCTTGGTTGCGCATATGTAATAGCCATCAATCAGGCTTCTGTTTTTTAAGTCTGGATGGTGATCCGCTACTTGGATGTATGCAGGTTGTTCTTGAGGAGCCATTCTTCTGCTTATGGTCTGGGTTATTGTGAAGCTCAGATAATCGTAAATGTGCCAAAAGCTGGCAGATAGTCAGATGATGATATTCGAAGCTCTTATCTTGTACTCCCCATCCATGGGGATTTTACTAAATGGTGGTCATCAAATCCACGTATTCTCTGAATTCATACTCCCTCATCGAGCTGTGAGTTAGAGTTTGATAGAAAATGATTTGTTCGTGTCTGACTCATGTTAGTTTTGGATCTCCCATCCAAGCTCTGAGGATTGGAGTCGAATTGCGATATGTCAAATTATTGCCACTTCAAATGCTTCTACTTTCCCCTTTCATGAGGAGCCTCATGTTGAGGTTGAGCTGGGTTTTAAACATTCCTCCGAATTGGAGCAAAGGCTGGTCGGGCTTCGTTTAATTTTTCGGTGGCTCTTACATATCCATCGTTTTCATCCAAAATGTTACAGTCGGAAGTTGCATGCTACAAATGCCTGGGAGGAGGTTGGTTGCATCTTGTTTCATTAAAGACGACTATGCCAACTCGTCCTAGGGTCCCATATGATCTGGACCATGGAGCAAGGAGTGTTTGAGCCAAGTTCATTGTCGCTTGAATTTCCATGGTGCTCGCTCCAGCGAGTAAGCCGTAGTTACTCGGCCTTCCGTCTATCCAAGTAAAAAAGTTATCCATCATTTTCTGTCGTTTCCAGAGAAGTTTGTCTCACTGAGCCATCTGAGTTCACAAATCAGCAAGGGTACCATCTATTTCATATCTAGCTTGACATGCTGAGGGATCATCACAAGAAGAAATCTGCTACCTTCCTTCGATCCTAGCGCCTTCTGCGCCTATATCCTTAGCACGGAAGAAATTTCTATCTTCCTTCTTCTTAGCTTTTGAGTCTGAGTGTCAGGCAATTCGCCTCCTCGCAAGTTAGGAGACAAAGCAATGACATCTCCCTTTACATGGGGTCTTTCAACCGGGATGTCGGCCCGGACTAGCAAATGGACGTTCACTCTGCATCCATTTCGTGGTCCTCAAGCAGCCTGTCAAGATCGAGATATAAGTTAGACACAGACATATAACATTTATGAATATTTTCAGCAGTGCGGCCCCAGTCCGGGGGTAATGGATAAAGGTTGGCAGTTGTATCACATCCCTTTTAAATTTAGACGTGGATGCACGGAAGGGAGACATTGTTTTCAAAGCTTATGTGATTGAGTTATCCAAGTGCTCGAGTTATCGCGTTTTCTATTCAATATATTTGCGAGGTAGCACTCGTCGTTGCACTTGGGCTATGGCCAGTCACACATGGGTGTGTATGTTGATTTGATATATCACTCTTAGGACCTCCTTTCGGTGATTGCATTGAGTCGTGTGGGAAGCTTAGCATTAGAAGTCGACGTCATTCCTTCAAACACGACCCCTTTGTTGTTGTACGCGAGTATCCCTTGTGTCTTTGCTTTGTATCTGTACATAATCTTGCAATTCGAAAAAGAATAGTCAGCTTAATCTTGCAAGCTACTAAGTCAATCTTTAAGTCACAAGCAATTGTAGCTCGAAATGAAAACATGTTGAGTGCTAATCTATCTAGCATAGAATTATTAAATGTCAAAGTGTCAGGTGTCGTAGTTTGGAGGTATAGTGTCTGTAGCCTCCATTTAACTTTGAAACACGGGTCGCGTCCGAAGCGTGTTTGAAGTTAATTCAGAAATCTATGTCCGTGCCCCCAGCGTTGATGGGAGCCGGATTAAGTCATTCGGATGTCCGATCCGTAAGTCTTTTATAATCCTGTCCTCAGTCGGAGGGCAATGAAGATTGCATGCACGTCGCAGCATTGTCCTTTATACTCTCTCTCAAGTCGTGAGAGTTAGAGTTATGGACGTCGCGGTTCGTCCTTTATACTCTCCCAAAGTCAGTTTGGGTTAGATTTGTGGATCGAGTGGTCTTAAATCTTGGCGCGCCTGTCACACTCGTCCTAAGTTTATACTCATATCCAAGCTCTGAGGATTAGAGTTAGTCGGGCAAACAGTCGGGTCACATTTGCCTTGGCATTGTCCCTTTGCTCCCATGTCAAGGGCAAAGGTCGCCATCAGGGATGGTCGGTTCACGTCCCTGTTGATTTTATACTCCTCCCGTCGGAAGCATGGGAAAGAGTTAAAGATGTTGTTGGAGAGTGGTCGAGTCATACTCATCCTCGTCTTAACATTTCCCTTTTGCCCCCACATCGAAGGCAAAAGTTATGTCGTTCATGTGATCGTGCCCCTGTCATTTTTTCACTCTTCTCGTTGGATCAGGGGATGGAGTCATAGAACTGCTAAGTGGTTATGTCACACCCGAGTATATCTCTATGTCGCGTCTGGCAAATTAAAGGCTAGATGTTGAGGATGCCTCATTTGTATGCCTATGCATAGATATGTTGAAATCATGTGCATATATTCGCTTGCCCCCTACTTCAAGGGCAAAAGGTCCGTGAATGAATGGTCGAACTTCATTTATGTCAGATTGTTGGCATCAGGAGGGAGAATAGTTGAATCACGTTCGTCAAAGCTTTACGTTCCTCTGACTAAACCATGGAAAGAGTAGTTGGCACCAAACTTCGGGTACCTGCATCATTCATATCGCATGAGTTAGTCATGTCCATAACTCAGGCAGCATGTAAAAGTAAATTGTATGATTGAAAAGTAAGCATATCAAGGGGCAGTGCTGCCTCCTTTAACGGATCGAGCCATGTAGACGGTCGAACTACATCCATCCGGAATCGGATTCCGACGTTGAACGTCAATGCACAATTATCTTGAGGTCTTCCACGTGTGAGCCAATGAATGAATGGTCACCTCGGATCCATCCTAAGCTATACAACTTCTCTCAGGTGAAGGACGTGGCTCTGTAAACGAGCAGTTCAATCGGGCTCGTTACGGCAATGCTCCATAATTATTCCTGTAGGTGCTCAAAGTTTGATCGGTACCAGATTCGGGGTACCTACATCATCCATATATAAATTCATCTGAGTTAGTTACATCAATAACTCATAAAGCATGGAAATATAAGAGTCATGGTTAAAAAGTAATCCTGTTAAAGGAATGGATATCATTCTGTGCGAAGATGGCATTGCACGCTCTTTGCAGGTCCATTTTTCCTCACTACATCTCTGTCAGGGGATGGCTGTCAAAATCTTTAACTGGAGATGAACGTCTTTTCAAACCGTTGTGGGGTGGCAGTCCTAAGAATGAACAAACCTTGATTAAGTACTTGGAGTGACAAAGGCAACTAGGTAAATACTATAAGCGAATGACGAGGTCGCATCTTATTTGAATCGCCTTCTTGCCCCCATGCTAAGGGCAAGGATTGAGTATAAGGGAGTCATGGCTGCTAGGGGGATAGTCATATCTCATCCATCCGCAGATATGCCTTTAGTCCCATGTTGGGAATAAGATCTAATGCACAGATAATCAACCAGCACCCAGGCTTAAGTGCTCTAAACCTTTTAACTTGCCACCTCTATCGAGTAGCATCTCCTAATTAGCTAAACAGCAGGCTCTTCCAGTAACATGGTCGCCATGGACCATTCCCATTTCATCTTTCATTAGGAATTTTAGCAATAAATACCAGGGTGCAATGTAAGCTCTAATCGCCGCTAGAGCTGGTCAGTTTAGACCTTAGTCAGATAAACTTGACTACAATAGCATGGCTTCCAAGGCTTGAAGTAATGTTCACGTTTTCTATCACAATTTATGTATGAAGTCGAGAGCTAACGGTCGATTCATATTTGTTTTGATCTCGAACTCTCATCTCTTGACAAAGGTCATATGGTGACTGGTGAGCAGTCAAGTTGCTATCATCCGAGCAAAGATTCATATGTCCAATCATGGCCTGCAGGGGTTCAGCTGTTACCAATCGTTGGGAACCAAAGTATGTTGACCTAACCCTTATTCGATGGAAATCAGTCTTCCTCTATGCAATTGACAACAAATAGCCATTGCAAAGGTTAGCTATGTTCTTCGGGAGGTGAGACACAGGACATTTTATTCATCACATCATACAATTGAAGTGTAGCTTTGGGATGTTGGGATCTTTAGCTGCTTTCTGGTATCCCACTATTGACAATCATGGTCACTAAGATCATATGAATCATCTTTGAAGTAGTGTTCGAACTGTTCTATATAACTGTCATTCGATGCTCCGCCGATTGGACAAGTTTAAGTCATATAAATGGGATGGTCACTACTCATTGGGGAACAACATCAATTGCATTGTTGAAATCTACACTATCGGTGTTCCAGAAGATGAGGCTACTATTAGACAATCATTATCTCGTATACTGTCGTTGTTAGCAAGCTGAATCTGATTGACAGCTCCTCCCATTGAATGGCATCAGCAAATAGAGGCTATGGCTTCTGGAGGAATCCTAGTCGTTGCCATTTGGTTGTCATATTCTTTGACTATCCACCTTATCTTCATTAACAAACTTTGATGACTACTGTTAGTCAAAATATACGTCGAGCCGAAGGCGAGACGTGATCCGAGCCGAAGGCGAGGCCGTCAGCGGGTCCGGGCGCAGCGCCGGCGGGGGTCCGGGGCCCCGCAGTCCCGGCGGCGATCGACCTAACCGGTTAGGTCGAAAATGTGGGCACCGCACGATTTTTTCGATTTTGGAAGATGGAGCCTTTTCTGAAATGACCTTAAAAATGTATTTTTACCAAAAATAGCTGTTTCGGGTCGGATCGGATCATGCCTTCAAATTTGCGGTTCGGAGATTGTCTTCAGGTCGGGTCGGATCGGACTAGTTCCTCCGAGCCGGATCGGAGACGTCATTAGCTAGTCGGTTCGGTATATATGAAAGAGCCGGTTCGGATCTCCTCCTCCTGTTCGGATCGGTCTTCCCTACCCTGCATCTCCACTTTCCTGCGGTTCGGGTCGTGGCACCCTCTTCGGTTCGGTTCGGAGATGCATCATTGGGTCGGGTCGGGGTATCAATCAGCAGTTGGATTCGAGTCCTGCTCAACAAGTCGGGTCGGAGCACTGTCCCCGGGTCGGTTCGTGGTGCCACTCCTTTATGGCTCGGGTCGGGGGTACACATCCGATCCGAGGATAAATCTTGCTAGGAACTTGAAGTACTTGGCTCTCTTTCGAGGTGATAGGGGATCGGGTTAGATTGAGGTATCAGTATCGGGTCGGTTCGGGTCCGATCCGACCCGGGCACACTTGAACCAGTGACTGGAATGAAACTTGCAGCCTTCTTGTCATCTTGTTCTGTACTCAATTCATTTCTGCGAGAAGCCCGTCGCTTTTTATCTTTTCTTGTAGGCATGGAAAACGTGGATTATCTCTTCGGATTTGGTGATCCAAACAATAGAATAATAATCCAGAAAGCTGAGGATTCAATCTTCTCAGTGAAAGCACCAAAATGTTAGACCAAAAAATGGTCCTAACACCCAATTGATCGTATTTTGCAGAGAATATTGAGGAATCATGAACTAAAACAAGAAAAGTCAATCAACACACGAAATTTATAGTGGTTCGGCGTTAATGAGCCTACATCCACTTCATAGTCTCTCATTTCATTCATGGATTACAATTACAAGGAATTTAATCACTCAATCATTCAAATACAATGAATAATTCTCTCCGAATTCATTGATTTTCATTGGAGAAGAAGGTGGTTATTGGTGGGGGAATTCGGCCATGGCTACCATGTATGAATGAAATGCAAAAAGTCCCTTCAAATGGCCATGTTGTGGTGTATTTATAGCTGTAGAGAAGCTCTGGGCAGTTCCGGTTCGGATGGGCCACGTGGCGTGACCGGAGGAGATTTCAGAAGTAGTGGAGAACGTGGAAAAGTGGCTACCAGGTCGTGCTTTGCCAAGTGGAGTCCGATCCGCAATTGTAGGAGTCGGTTATGCCAAGAGAAGAGGTCAAACTCCATGTGTAGAAGCAGGTCCAATCGGTTCGGATCGGACCCGAACCGAACCAGTTGTTCGAGCAAAATGCCTGCACGCACTTCTGTACAGAATACTTCAGGCGGTTCGGGTAGAGGTTACTCCGATCCGATCCGATCCGAATGGAAGGATCCGATCCGATCCGATTCAAAAGGAGGGATCCGATCCGGTGACATTTGCATGTATAATTCAAATTTTCCATCTTTCTATCACTCCATCCAAGTGATCGTCAATCAATGTAAGTTCATACTCAAGTCCCTGGCTTTCGGTAGCCTGGTCACAAAGCAGGCTAACACATGTATTTGTTAGAATGGTGTTATTCCTCGACCATTTTAAAAACTGCACCTGAACTGTGTTGCAATGACATTTGCAACATCATGTAGTCCATTTGCTTTGTGCACCTTGAATATCCATGCTGCCATATGTTGTATGAACTTTGGATTGATCACTTAGCTTGTATCTTCCTGAGTCATGCTTGCTGCATTTCATACTGCTCCACTTACATCATGTAATCCCTCTTTTTAGTTGTGTTGAACATTGATTGAATGTTTTACAATCATACACTTGTGTGCTTGAGTTCATTCACTTGAAATATGTACATGTCGAGTTGCACAGCCATAAGTTTTTCATGTGCATAACCACTGTTTGTATTTGCTCTTGCTGGTCATTGCTGCATGTCATGGAGATGAGTTTGCCTTCATTTGTTTGCATGCTCCATTCATGTATATGTTGTATCACTTGAGGTCTGGAAAAAGTGACTTGTCCACTTGAACACTGACTTGAATTGGCTCGACACATGTTTGAGCCATGTATGCATTTACATATTCCTGCTGCACTGGCTTGACCATTTTACTTTCACTTGTCTCACCACTTGGACTTGTTGTGATTGAGCTGAACTTGTATTGACATGCTTACGACTCTCTTGTGCTTGATCATGATTGTTGCTTGTCTTTACCATGTTCACCTGTCCATATGTGTATATATATATACACAATAGTATGTGTACATATGTTGTGTACGTGAAATGTATATTATTTTATATCAGTAGACTGTTGCACTGTGTTGAGGCTGGTCAGAATCAGATAGTTTGACGCTGGTTCTGATTAGCAAACTAGTGTGGCAAGCTGAGGCTGATCAGTGGGTATTAGATGAATACAAATCAGATCGAGTCAGAAAAATGATGAGAAAACACACCAAAAAAAACAGAGGCAATTTTTTATTTTTTAAAATTATATCTGCTTAGAATAAGAAATTATATTTGTTCCAGATACTGTGTGTATATTTCTATATATGACAGGTATGAAGATAATGACTGGACTGACAACTGCTGTGATGACTGAAGACAGGAGACAGTCTCAGTAAAAGTGTATAAGCGTCTGTATATGAGAAAGTCTATAAATGAGTCTGTGAATGTATTGTAATGTAGTGAATATCAGTGAATATAAGAGAAATGTATAAACAGTAGAGTTTATGAATTTGTACTGTTTTGATAGTGAAATAAAATATTGTATTTAAATAAAATACTGTGTGAATATTTAAATTTCTGTACAGTCGTATTTTATTTAAATATAAATATTGTATTACAGTCTATGATGTATAATAACAGTACAGTATCAAACACATTAAAATAATTTTTATTTGTTTGTTATCATCAAACAAAAATCATATAATTGTGTATACAACGCCGTTATATACAACAACCTGTTAGTCCTATAGATCTATGAGAGAGCTTTGTTTTGACTGGTTATGGTTCCACTAACTCAGAATCGATACAAATTTATGAATGGCGGAACAACCCACGTCTGTTGGGTGCAACATCGAAGTCTTGAGGTGCAACATCGGTTTGAAAATCAAGGATTGCACTATATGACTCTTTAAAACTCATTTATGGGTTAGAAATAGAAATATAACATGGGGCATCATATTCCAAAATATAGTAAATAAAATTCCGACCATGGACAAACCCCCTTTGATCAACTAAACAACATGTGAAAAATTAAAACTTAAGCTAAAAAAGCTTTCGATCTTCCCAAATGTCATTAAGATGGAATTTCTTGGTTACTGAACTAAGATGAAATCGGTGTAACCTGTTAGTCCTATAGATCTATGAGAGAGATTCGTTTTGACTGGTTATGGTTCAAGTAACTCAAAATGGATACAAATTTATAAGTGGTGGGACAACCTACATTTTTTGGGTGCAACATCGTAGTCTTGAGGTGCAACATCAGTTTGAAAATCCAAGATTGCACTGTATTACTTTTGAAAACTCATTTATGGGTACGAAATAGAAATATAACATGGTGCATCATATTCCAAAACATGCTAAATCGAATTCCGACCATGGTCAAAACCCCTTTGACCAACAAAACAACATGTGAAATATTAAGCTAAAAAAGCTTTCGATGTTCCCAAATCTCATTAAGATTGAATTTCTCTGTTACTAAACTATGATGAGATGGTCATAAATCTATGAGAGTGTTTCGTTTTGACTGGTTATGGTTCTAGTAACTCAAAATGGATACAAATTCATGCGTGGTGGAAAAACCCACTTTTGTTGGGTGCAACATCGAAGTCTTGAGGTGCAACATCAGTTTGAAAATCAAAGATTGCACTATATGACTTTTGAAAACTCGTTTATGGGTACGAAATAGAAATATGACATGGTGCATCATATTCCAAAATATAGTAAATCGAATTTCGACTGTAGTCAAACCCCCTTTGACCTTAAAAAGCTTTCGATGTTCCCAAAAACAATTAAGATTGAATTTCTTGTTTACTGAACTAAGATGAGATGGGTGGAACCTGTTAGTCCTATAAATCTATGAGAGATCTGTTTTTTGATCGGTTATGGTTCTAGTAACAAAAAAGGAATACAAATTTATGTGTGGCAGAACAACCCTCGTCTGTTGGGTTCAACATCGAAGTCTTGAGGTGCAACACCAGTTTGAAAATCCAAGATTGCACTGTATGACTTTTGAAAACTCGTTTATGGGTACGAAATAGAAATATAACATGGTGCATCATATTCCAAAATATATTAAATCCAATTCCGACCATGGTCAAACCCCCTTTTACCAAGAAAACAACATGTGAAAAATTAAGCTAAAAAAGCATTCGATGTTCCCAAATGTCATTAACATTGAATTTCTTAGCTACTGAACTGAGATGAGATGTGTGGAACCTGTTAGTCCTATAGATCTATGAGAGAGCTGCATTTTGGTTGGTTATGGTTCTAATAAGTATAAAATGTATAAAATTTATGCATGGCAGAACAACCCACCTCTGTTGGATGCGACATCTAAGTCTTGAGGTGCAACATCAGATTGAAAATCCAAGATTGCAATGTATGACTTTTGAAAACTCGCTTATGACTACTAAATAGAAATATAGCATGGTGCATCATATTCCAAAGTATAGTAAATAGAATTCCGACCATGGTCAAACCCCCTTTGACCAACAAAACATCATGTGAAAAAATAAAAATTGTGCTAAAAAAGCTTTCGATGTTTCCAAATGTCATTAAGATTGAATTTCTTGGTTACTGAACTAAGATGAGATGGGTGGAACCTGTTAGTCCTATAAATCTGTGAGAGAGCCTTAATTTGACTGGTAATGGTTCTAGTAACTCGAAATGGGTATAAATTTATGCATGGCGAAACATCCCACGTCAGTTGGGTGCAACATCGAAGTCTTGATGTGCAACGTCAGTTTGAAAATCCAAGATTGCACTGTATGACTTTTGAAAACTTGTTTGTGGGTACGAAATAGAAATTTAACATGGTGCATCATATTCCAAAATATAGTAAATAGAATTCCGACCCAGGTCAAACCCCCTTTGACCAATAAAATAACATGTGAAAAATTAAGTAAAAAAGCTTTCGATGTTCTCAAATTTCATTAAGATTGAATTTCTTGGTTACTGAACTAAGATGATATAGGTGTAACCTGTTAGTCCTATGGATCTATGAGAGAGCTTCGTTTTGACTGATTATAGTTCAACTAACTCAAAATGGATAAAAATTTATGCGTGACGGAACAACCCACGTCTCTTGGGTGCAAAGTCAAAATCTTGAGGTGCAACATCAGTCTGAAAATCCAAGATTGCAGTGTGTGACTTTTGAAACCTCATTTATGGGTACGAAATAGAAATATAACATGGTGCATCATATTCCAAAATATAGTAAATAGAATTCCGACCATGGTCAAACCCCCTTTGACTAACAAAACAACATGTGAAAAACTAAAAATTGAGCTAAAAAAGCTTTCGATGTCCCCAAATGTCATTAAGATTGAATTTCGTGGTTACTAAACTAAGATGAGATGGGTGTAACCTGTTAGTCCTATAGATCTATGAGAGAGCTTCATTTTTACTGGTTATGGTTCTACTATCTAAGACTTGAGGTGGAACATCAATTTGAAAATCAAAGATTGCAATGTATGACTTTTGAAAACTCGTCTATGGGTACGAAATAGAAATATAACATGGTGCATCATATTCCAAAATATAGTAAATTGAATTCCGACCGTGGTCAAACCCCCTTTGACCTAAAAAAGCTTTCGATGTTCCAAAAATCATTAAGATTGAATTTCTTGGTTACTGAACTAAGATCAGGATGGTGGAACTATTAGTCCTATAAATCTATGAGAGAGCTTTATTTTGATTGGTTATGGTTCTAGAAACTGAAAATGGATACAAATTTATGCGTAGCGGAACAACCCTCGTCTGTTGTGTGCAACATCGAAGCATTGAGGTGCAATATCAGATTGAAAATCCAAGATTGCACTGTATGACTTTTGAAAACTCGTTTATGGGTACGAAATAGAAATATAACATGGGGCATCATATTCCAAAATATATTAAATCCAATTCCAACCATTGTCAAACCCCCTTTCACCACCAAAACAACATGTGAAAAATTATGCTAAAAAAGCATTCGATGCTCCCAAATGTCATTAAAATTGAATTTGTTATTTACTGAACTAAAATGAGATGTGTGGAACCTATTAGTCCTACAGATCTATGAGAGAGCTTCGTTTTGACTGGTTATGGTTCTACTACCTCAAAATGGATACAAATTTATGTGAGGTGGAACAACCCACATCTGTTGGGTGCAACATCGAAGTCTTGAGGTGCAACATCAGTTTGAAAATCCAAGATTGCACCGTATGACATTTGAAAACTCATTTATGGGTACGAAATTGAAATATAACATGGTGCATCATATTCCAAGATATAGCAAATAGAATTCCAACCATGGTCAAACCCCCTTTGACCAACAAAACAACATGCGAAAAACAAAAAATTGAGCTAAAATAATTTTCGATGTTCCCAAATGTCATTAAGATTGAATTTCTGGGTTACTGAACTAAGATGAAATGGGTGTAACCTGTTAGTCTTATAGATCTATGAGGGAGCTTCATTTTAACTGGTTATGGCTCAACTATCGAAGTCTTGATGTAACGATCCAGAATTTTTAACCAATTTAAATTTGAATTTGAATTTGACGTAAATATATATGGTTAAGAATATCTAATAATTTTGATAAGCTATATGATAAGTTTTACTTGAATTATAAACGAGAATGATTATTAATAATTTTGGATTTATTGACACTATTTGTCATTCGATCGGATTTGTCAAATTATAACGCAAATTAGTAGCATTAGAATTAAGTGTTGCCCTTAGTTTTCATAGCATTCAAGGGAAAATGCTTCCAAAAGTTCACCTTCTCTTCTTAAGACAAGTGTATGGACACTTGTAGTTTTGCATGTAAGATTTCATGCATGCCTTCCATGTGCCCCCTTATGTGTCATCACCTCCTTAACTCTCCATTCCTATATAAGGAGACCTTTTCTCCATTTTCTGACCATTCCATTCCGTTTCCACCTTTCCACCTTCTTCTTAAAGCTTATGGCCATGGTTTCCATGGCATAAGTCTTCCTCTTTTCCACCACCACCTTACCAAAGTTCGTCATTCTCCTCCTCCTCCTTCCCTTATAAAGAGAGATTAATATATATTATATATATTTTGGTGAAGAAGACGTTGCGCCGAAATACCGTCCGACGGTTCGCTCAACTAGGCTCGCCTACCGTGAAGATTTGGAAAGCTGTTTGGTGAGAACTCTTTAACCACGATTTATATAGTAGTTAGACTAATTTAAATATAGTGATGAATTATTACTGGTTAATGATGATTGATATTTGTTGTGATGGATGATGGGTGCGAAGTTTAAAACACACACTATTAAGCGTTAGTGTTATAACGCTTGTGCACAATTATAATTTTTTTTTTTTTGGCAAAGCCGACCAGTTTTTAAGGTGACCGCAAACACCTTTTATTATTACCAATAATAAAATACATGAAGTTCAGGTGATTGTGGTTAACAATCAGCTAATGGTTTTTAAGGTGGCCCGTCCACCGCATACATATAAAAACAGGAGCTAAGCAGATTTGCCTAGACTACTATGCGCTATCAGAGAAACTAGCCTCCAACAGCATCACCTGGTGTAACCTTCTGCGTGGCCTCAGTAAAGTGGGTAGCCAGATCAGACACAAAATATGGAGAGCTCTCAGAATATATAATTCGTCTGTCCCAAACAGTGTCCTGGAGAATTTGCTTGTTGTTTTTACCATCATCACCATCCGTTGCTAATATAAGCCCTTCACCTTCCACTCGGTACATTAACTTCCTTGCTACATCTTCCTTGTCTACATGAACGTAAAAAGTTCACTCAGTCAACTTGTGTTTCATACCAGTGTTACTGTGAGTCAGAATCCTTTCTGGTTTATTCCAATCAAAGCTTTGCCCTGCAGCCGGTACCTTATCATTGATCCTATCACCACCATCGCTAGTAGGTGGGGAAACAATAGACTTGATTTTAGGAACCCATATCATTGGAGGAGCACGCGGAAGAGGTACTTTGACGGTTTGAATATTGTCACTCGATGCAGAACATTTCTCTTTAACATGTCCAAATGATTTGCAAAGGATGCATATGTCCGGACACCATTTGTATGTAACATCAACAAAATAAAAGTGATCTTCAATGCATACCTTTAACTGGGTTGGGAGAGGCTTATCTGGTGTAACTTCAATCGATGCTCTCGCAAATACAAGGTTTCTTCTAGCTACCGTGTTGGAATCAAAACATTTGAGTTGGCCTATATGGCACACAAGCCAATTGAGCCTAATTAAAGGTTGTAGAGCTGAAGGGACATTGTTAAACTGGGTCCACACAGGGATCGAGAGGACCTGGTCTCTAGCTCTATCCACTGAAGCATACCAAGGTGTGACTATGAATGGTTTACCTCTAATAATTGCTGGAGCTGCCTCCAGGACTCTTTGCTTTTCTTCTTTAGATGAGAATTTCAAATAAAACATTCCATTAACATGAGTGATCCACAGCTGACCATGAAGCCGCCAAACTGCACGGCACGCCTCAATCATATCAAAGTTTGGTAATTTAGAATCTAGAAAGAATCCAATGACTTGATCTTTCCAAAAAGATTTGGCTTCATTGAGAATTTTGATTGGAGGAGCTGGACCGGATTCAGGATCAGGGATGGAGAAGTGTGTCGGTTCATAACTACCAACAATGTTTGGTAATGATTCAAAAAGGGATTTCCAGGGCGCTTTAGCTGGCTTGGCATTTTGTCGAACATCTTGTTTGCGCTCCTGAGCAACAATATCACTAAACAAACCCGGCACTGCATTGCACTCAGAATTCTCATTTGTATTATCAGCATTACTCTCAACATTCACTGTTGTTACACTAACTACCAGACCAGCAATACTGTTCACATTCACTGCGGTACCATTCACAGCCGCAGCATCATAACCATCAGATTGTTCCCCTAATACCATTTTACGGAGAGACATACCTTGAGTAATTGGCCAAGAGTCGACAGCAGCAGATATCATGGCCAAGATAGCAGTGGGGTTAGGTTTCACTGGAGGTTCAATTGACATTCGCGGAGCTATGGGAATTTCATGAAGGAGAGAATCTAACGCTTCCACAGTTGCTAAATCGGACGTTGGCGGTGTCTCCGAAGCATCAGAGTCAGACGATGGCAACTCAACTTCAAAGTCAGTGATGTTAGGCTTATAACGGCGACCAGATCTCGTTTCCGATTTGTCAGATCTAGACCCAGAATTGAGACGCAAAAGCTTGTTTTTGCTCTTGACCATCGACGGCGGAGATGGAAGGTGGTGAAAGGCGGAGTGAACGAGATGGGGTTAGACGAGATGGTGGGGTAGTCGAAGTTGAAGAAGATCAGTCGCCATTTTTTATTGTTTATTTTGGATGAAAAATGAGGGGGATTTGATTATAATTTATTGAACCAAGTTGATGATGGTTGTTATGGACGTTTAAAGGGTTGTTGATGTTGTTTTGCACACACTATGACACAACAAATATGGTATCACATTGGTGATCGAAAAATCTTGTAACACCCCACCTCCGCCAATGCCACTCTTGCAAGGACATTAGCTTTGGAGGGGCGTTAAACAAGGTAAACATGCATGCAGATATCACAAGACAGAATATATAAGTAAAACAGAGTAGTAAAGCAGCGGATAAAACTAGCATTTCAAAACCATAGTTAAGTTAAAACAAAGTACTTGATCATTATTTTCCAACAAACAAAGTCTAGCATAAACTTAAAAACTGAAATACATAAAGTACTATCCCCAAAATGAAGTGATAAACCATAACTAGCTCAATGTCCGAGACCGTACATGAGCAAATCCCATAAGCAAGCTGTAAAGATCCAAGCTAAGCTCCAATGTTCCCACCCTGAGGACCTGAGGGGGGGAAACGGAAGAAAAGAGGCGAAAGAAAACGGGTCAGTCAAAAAGACTGGTAAGCCCTACTACTATCTGTCTATGAACTAGTAAAGTTAACTGGCATGAGAAGCTGAGATGAACATAAGGATAATAACATACTGGCATGATGATTAACTAACAAGGTAGATAAAGGTGTCATCGCATAATCAAGGTTAAGTTTTGCACCACGGGTGTACTAGCATTCTAACATGTCAAGTAAAAACAAGAATCGATCCCTTGACCCAAGCATGGCCCAATATAATGAGGTGACCTAAATCAAGGTCCAACTACACAGTCTAGTCAATCGGCTCCCTATAAGCCTAACTCGTCAAGTGTCGGTGTCATACGGCCTAGTCATGTAATGTAGTTGACTGTGCAGGGTCCACCCCATAGGGTGTATCAGGCCCTACGGTGTAACCCTCAAACACCATTACAGGATGCACAGTCCAAACCTACCGATGCCCGTGTTCAACTCCGGACTTGATGTGCACGACCATGGTCCGCCTGAACAACCGGTGCATCATTCAGCCGTCTCTTTTGGTCTCTTACAATCAGCCCAGTAATCGTGCCCCACCCTAGCCTAGTCCTAGGGTCTTATGATACTACCTAGAAGGTTACTGCTGAAAAGGACCACGCAACTAGGGTTTCTTAACGGGTTAAATGTGGTTAACCCGATCCAAACGTGGATTAAATTGGTTAAGAGTACCCAAGGCTCCTGACTTAACCTCGATTAATCGATCAAGCCCAAATTGGTTAAGTATTAAGTGGACCAAGACTTAACCCTAATCAGGAGGCATTAATTAACTTAATGCGCTTTAACCTCTCACATTAGACTTTGTTGTGGTTACTAGTTAAGCCGGGCGGGTCCGGGTAGCTTTACACCACAACTAGGTCTAACCTAGGGTTCGAGCACAACATGACCAACTTCTAACATTGGGTCCTATTGTTTGTAGCCACTAGTTAAGCCGGGCGGGTCCGGGTAGATTTATCCTACAAACTCAACCCAACCTCGAGTTGGCCACACTCATATTTGCTAAGTGTCATGTCCATTATGTTTCCAAAACATAATTACAAGTTAACATATCACGTTATGTTATAAAAACCATGTTTATGTCATAATGTTACCCAACCCCAACGTAATCCCATCGTTTACATAATCGCAACAACGCATAAAGGATAAAATGGGGAACTTAGCATAATCATAACATAAAGGTATTGAAGCCACAAGTTTATCATGGTGGCATATGAAATGTACATATGTTCATATACTTGCATATTGCATTATTAGGCTTCAAAAGCATGCATAAAACAAAACTTAGCATATGAGTGATACATGGTGATAAATGACATGTAGAAGTTGCTAGAAGTTCGCATTTTGCCTCACATGCAAGTTATCATAAGGGATATGATAACTTTCATGTTGCCAAAATGCAACCTTTAATATAAAGCTTGGAGCTTTATGCTCAAAACCTCAAGTTTAACTTGCATAACATGATAACATGATCAACCCAAACTTGCATAACATAGCAACATGTGTCATACATAATGATTAAACCAACTTGCATAATGATCATCCAAACTTGCATATAATGATCAACCAAACTTGCATATAATGATCAACCAAACTTGCATATAATGACCAACCAAACTTGCATATAATGATCAACCAAACTTGCATATAATGATCAACCCCAAACTTGCATCATTCATTTAACTTTAGAGTTCAAAGAAAGAAAGTAGAAAAGGGCTTACAATGCTATGAAGACACAAATAAATATTTATTATAAAGATTGAGACGAAGCCCTTATGCAAGCACCAAAAACCCAAATATGCAAGCTCCAAATGAAAACCCTTGAGCCAATTCAATAAAAACCCTTGCTTTGAAATAGAAATGTTGCAACTTGACTTGAATGCAAGCTAAGAACACTCATACAAGTTTGAAAACACTTGTATGAACTCAAAATCTCTCATAGAAATTAACTTAGAAATTTTAGCGTGAGAGTGGAGGCCATGAGAGGAACAAATTTGACATAGTTTAGTTGTAGGATTGAATAATGGTGATTTAGGCTAGGTTTGGGGTCTTTTTATAGAGGATTAGGATAGTATTAGCCATAGGATTAACCCTAGATTCAATCCAAGCCATCAAAGCATGTCTTGGGGAAGAAGTCAAGTGTAGGAACCATCTAGGGCCTTTAGATTAAAGCTGAACCATGAGAACCATTCAAATGCAAAATCTGCATTTAAGCGAATCGGCCCACGGGTTGACAGCCAAACACCCTGGATTAACCCCTAGTCGACCCAACGGTCTCGGGTCGACCTCAAAAATCGGCCGGTTCGGTTATTCCCCTCTCCCAATTCGCTGTTTTGAACATTTTTGCATATTTATTTATTTAATTTTCAATTATATATATATATATATATCAATATATATATATTTCTCTGCGCAACCCATTTCACTTAATTAAGTATACTTTAATTTGTGAATTTTTCGTGAAACTTCGCGAGGCCATATCTTGGTCATACGGACTCCGATTTTCGAAAACTCGGACTCTATTTCGCGTATTTTTCCAAGACGAACGCAATGGCACAGCCCGTTTCCCTTGATTCAAATTTTACAGTTTAATTCTGCCTCCATTTATGTTATAACATGTTATTCAAAAATACGGGTTGTTACATTCTCCCCTCCTTAAAGGATTTCGTCCCCGAAATCTCCAAGTTAGGAAGAACGTATCCTACCATCCATCATCCATCTACTCAAAACATCATCCACGAGCAATCATTGTCCTTAAAAGCTTCTAAATGTTGTATGATCATATGCAAAGGTGTGTGTATATGTACTTATCTAATGCGAAAATCAGGAGGTTACTGATTCAGTAAACCCCCTTAATGCAAAATATGTTAGTGAAATGAGTCCATATGTATGCAAATTCCTAACATAATTTATAATCTCTACATGAGTGCACATAACATTCATCCATATGCAACATCCACATGATAGCATAACAAGTTTTCATCCATGAATAAGCATAAACACTCATGCATATGCGGTATGAAAGTGTGTGAGCCGATCTTAGTGCCTAACGTGTATTATGCATCCACGAGTATCCACTTGCAAACACTTGCAACCACTTGCAAACATCAAACATAACATGTTTCAAATACATGTTTCAACCAAGGGTTTCTACCTAAGGTTCTCATGACAAGATTTACGAAACAAGATAAACTAGATAAGCATGGATAGCAAAGGGAAGATATACCAATCTAGGAAAAGAGATTGAAAATGTATCCTCCAAGAGAAATGGATAAAGCACGCGCCTCTTCTCCTTGGTTTCCCAAGTTGCGTCTCCCTCTGTTTCACTCCATTGCGCCTTAACAAGCTTAACTTCTTTGCTTCTTAGCTTCTTTGTCTTCATTTCCATGATACGAATCGGAGCTCGTCTCAGGGTTGCTTCATCCTCTACCTCCATGTCTTCAAGAATACTTGGTTCAACCACTTTGGCGGGTCTGTGCAAACACTTCCGGAGATGCGAGACATGAAAGACATTATGCACTCCGGCCAGCTTCTCGGCAATTCCACCTTATAAGTCATCTTCCTGACTCTTTCTATAGTAGGGAAGGGTCCTACGATCCTTGGTGTCAGCGAACCATATTTCGCAAAGGAGAAATCTTCACAAAGACCATATCTCCAATTTTAAATTCCAAGTCTGTCCTTCGCTTGTCTGCATAGGATTTCTGTCTGTCTTGGGCTGTTCTTATCCGTCTTCGAATCAATTCAACCCTCTCGGATGTGTCCCTTATCATGTCGGGCTCAATTATAAGCTTATCCGTCGTCTTCCCACCAACATGTTGGTGGCTTGCACGGCCTCCCATACGAAACTTCAAATGGTGCCATCCCTATGCTGGCTTGATAGTTATTATTATAAGCAAACTCTACAAGAGGTAGGTGGTCTTCCCAAGTACCACCGAAGTCGAGAACACAAAACCTCAAAAGATCTTCTAGCACTCTATTCAGAAATGCTTCGCCTAATAAAATTCTTCTCAAGCAACTCCTTGATTTGCTTACTGAGCTCCCTTCTTTCACGAGGGGCCATGTGCCTAACGGGCAATGATACTAGCATGGCATTATCAACTAGATAAATGCGGAAATCTATCTCTCGTTTAGGGGGTAACCCCTTAACTTCTTCAAAGACATCGGGATAGTCTCGGACCACCCTTACAGATTGCAGATCATCGATGGACGAGTCGAGAGATTCAAGATAACATAACATGACGGGACCTCTAGGGTTACAAGAAATTTCTAGGGTGTTACCGAGGCGAGTCATGATCCTCTCCACCCTATGCTCACAATCGAGGATGGCTCCATAACTGGACAACCAATCCATGCCCAAGACCAACCCATATCCCGTGACCCCGAGAACATAAGCACTACACGTGAATTCTACAGCCAAGATAGAAATTTTCAAATCCACACAAATCATAGACAGATGGGCGGAACCCCCAATTGGATTTGAAACACAAACGGGATCCTCAACTAAGCTAGTACTTAGGTGCAAACTTCCAACAATATCAGAAATAAAACTATGCGATGCGCCAGAATTAAATAAGGTATGAACAGGGAAATCAGAAATGTAAACAAGGTTTTCTACAGAAATACTACCTCGATCAAGAACTGGAGCGATGTTGAGCGTATGCACTAGCCCTCCAGAAGGTCCTGCATACTGATTCTGCCCTTGCCCTTGTCCTTGCTTCTTAGGGAAATCCTTGCTAAGATGTCCAGGCTCTCTACAGTGAAAGCATTCGCCCAACTTCCTCTTCTTATTCCTGCAGTCTTTGGCTATGTGCCCAGTAATCCCACAGAAGTTGCACTTCCTTCTTTCTCTTGACTTGTTGTCCTTGCTATTGTTGTTGTTCTTATCTCTTTTCTCGGTATCTTCCTTCTTGCCTTGGGACTCATTTGCCTTGACCTCCTTCTTGCCACTCTTATCTTCCTCTTGAAGTAGGGTCATATTCACCAAACTCTCGAAGGTCGCCCCCGGGGGTATATGAGATATGGCCAAACCGCGCAAGGGCTCATTTAATCCTAGAGCAAAGCGTAGGGCCTTCTTCCGAGTGGTGTTAACCCATTCTAGACCGAACTGAGCAAGTTGATTCAACTTATCCACGTATTCTCTAACGGTCATGTCCCCTTGCTTTAGTGATAGGAACCTCTCTAGCTTAAGGTTCTCTTCTGTCGATGATAGAAACTTTAGTCCAAACCTTCACCTAAAGTCATCCCAAGTCTCAATGGGTCTAGTAGTGGTGGTGACTATCCACCAATAAGCAGCTTCCCCTTTCAATAGCCATACCGCCAACAGAACTTTCCTACGATCTTCCACATCAAAGATAGCAAAGAGGTCTTCAGTTTCCTTTAGCCAGTTTCTTGCCTCCACGGGAGTCTCCGTTCCGACAAAATTCTTGCAACCCATCGCCTTAAAGTCTTTGCAAAGCTTTGCGAAATCCTCTTGCGGATGCTGAGGGGGAGGAGGAACCTCAGCTATGGGAGGAGGAGAGATGTTAGCGACGGGGGAAGGAGGAGGAATGTTCGCGGGGTCGGCTTCATTCGCCCTTGCCTCCATAAATCTCCAGAACCAGACGGGTACTTGTATGCCTTCCGGGATGTTAAAGCGATCGGCCATACTAAAACGAAGAAAAAGATAGATTCAGAACGAAGAAACGAAGGACAGTGCTATGGCTTTTGGGGAATAGCCTTTTTAAAATAACTAGACTTTTCTTGGAAAATACTTAATTGGTTTTGAAAATAGTTTTTCAAAAGGTAAGTTTCGAAAACACTTTTGCTCAAATCTTGTAAACCTGGCTCTGATACCAAATGTAACACCCCACCTCCGCCAACGCCACTCTTGCAAGGAAATTAGCTTTGGAGGGGCGTTAAACAAGGTAAACATGCATGCAAATATCACAAGACAGAATATATAAGTAAAACAGAGTAGTAAAGCAGCGGATAAAACTAGCATTTCAAAACCATAGTTAAGTTACAACAAAGTACTTGATCATTATTTTCCAACAAACAAAGTCTAGCATAAACTTAAAAACTGAAATACATAAAGTACTATCCCCAAAATGAAGTGATAAACCATAACTAGCTCAATGTCCAAGACCGTACATGAGCAAATCCCATAAGCAAGCTGTAAAGATCCAAGCTAAGCTCCAATGTTCCCACCCTGAGGACCTGAGGGGGGGAAACGGAAGAAAAGAGGCGAAAGAAAACGGGTCAGTCAAAAAGACTGGTAAGCCCTACTACTATTTGTCTATGAACTAGTAAAGTTAACTGGCATGAAAAGCTGAGATGAACATAAGGATAATAACATACTGGCATGATGATTAACTAACAAGGTAGATAAAGGTGTCATCGCATAATCAAGGTTAAGTTTTGCACCATGGGTGTACTAGCATTCTAACATGTCAAGTAAAAACAAGAATTGATCCCTTGGCCCAAGCATGGCCCAATATAATGAGGTGACCTAAATCAAGGTCCAACTACACAGTCTAGTCGATCGGCTCCCTATAAGCCTAACTCGTCAAGTCTCGGTGTCATACGGCCTAGTCATGTAATGTAGTTGACTGTGCAGGGTCCACCCCATAGGGTGTATCAGGCCCTACGGTGTAACCCTCAGACACCATTACAGGATGCACAGTCCAAACCTACCGATGCCCGTGTTCAACTCCGGACTTGATGTGCACGACCATGGTCCGCCTGAACAACCGGTGCATCATTCAGCCGTCTCTTTTGGTCTCTTACAATCAGCTCAGTAATCGTGCCCCACCTTAGCCTAGTCCTAGGGTCTTATGATACTACCTAGAAGGTTACTGCTGAAAAAGACCATGCAACTAGGGTTTTTTAATGGGTTAAATGTGGTTAACCCGATCCAAACGTGGATTAAATCGGTTAAGAGTACCCAAGGCACCTGACTTAACCTCGATTAATCCATCAAGCCCAAATTGGTTAAGTATTAAGTGGACCATGACTTAACCCTAATCAGAAGGCATTAATTAACTTAATGCGCTTTAACCTCTCACATTAGACTTTGTTGTGGTTACTAGTTAAGCCGGGCGGGTCCGGGTAGCTTTACACCACAACTAGGTCTAACCTCGGGTTCGAGCACAACATGACCAACTTCTCACATTGGGTCCTATTGTTTGTAGCCACTAGTTAAGCCGGGCGGGTCCGGGTAGATTTATGCTACAAACTCAACCCAACCTCGAGTTGGCCACACTCATATTTGCTAAGTGTCATGTCCATTATGTTTCCAAAACATAATTACAAGTTAACATATCACGTTATGTTATAAAAACCATGTTTATGTCATAATGTTACCCAACCCCAACGTAATCCCATCGTTTACATAATCGCAACAACGCATAAAGGATAAAATGGGGGAACTTAGCATAATCACGACATAAAGGTATTGAAGCCACAAGTTTATCATGGTGGTATATGAAATGTACATATGTTCATATACTTGCATATTGCATTATTAGGCTTCAAAAGCATGCATAAAACCAAACTTAGCATATGAGTGATACATGGTGATAAATGACATGTAGAAGTTGCTAGAAGTTCGCATTTTGCCTCACATGCAAGTTATCATAAGGGATATGATAACTTTCATGTTGCCAAAATGCAACCTTTAATATAAAGCTTGGAGCTTTATGCTCAAAACCTCAAGTTTAACTTGCATAACATGATAACATGATCAACCCAAACTTGCATAACATAGCAACATGTGTCATACATAATGATTAAACCAACTTGCATAATGATCATCCAAACTTGCATATAATGATCAACCAAACTTGCATATAATGACCAACCAAACTTGCATATAATGATCAACCAAACTTGCATATAATGATCAACCCCAAACTTGCATCATTCATTTAACTTTAGAGTTCAAAGAAAGAAAGTAGAAAAGGGCTTACAATGCTATGAAGACACAATAAATATTTATTATAAAGATTGAGACGAAGCCCTTATGCAAGCACCAAAAACCCAAATATGCAAGCTCCAAATGAAAACCCTTGAGCTAATTCAATAAAACCCTTGCTTTGAAATAGAAATGTTGCAACTTGACTTGAATGTAAGCTAAGAACACTCATACAAGTTTGAAAACACTTGTATGAACTCAAAATCTCTCATAGAAATTAGCTTAGAAATTTTAGCATGAGAGTGGAGGCCATGAGAGGAACAAATTTGACATAGTTTAGTTGTAGGATTGAATAATGGTGATTTAGGCTAGGTTTGGGGTCTTTTTATAGAGGATTAGGATAGTATTAGCCATAGGATTAACCCTAGATTCAATCCAAGCAATCAAAGCATGTCTTGGGGAAGAAGTCAAGTGTAGGAACCATCTAGGGCCTTTAGATTAAAGCTGAACCATGAGAACCATTCAAATGCAAAATCTGCATTTAAGCGAATCGGCCCACGGGTTGACAGCCAAACACCCTGGATTAACCCCTAGTCGACCCAACGGGCTCGGGTCGACCTCAAAAATCGGCCGGTTCGGTTATTCCCCTCTCCCAATTCGCTGTTTTGAACATTTTTGCATATTTATTTATTTAATTTTCAATTATATATATATATTTCTCTGCGCAACCCATTTCACTTAATTAAGTATACTTTAATTTGTGAATTTTTGGTGAAACTTTGCGAGGCCATATCTTGGTCATACGGACTCCGATTTTCGAAAACTCGGACTCTATTTCGCGTATTTTTCCGAGACGAACGCAATGGCACAGCCCGTTTCCCTTGATTCAGATTTTACAGTTTAATTCTGCCTCCATTTATGTTATAACATGTTATTCAAAAATACGGGTTGTTACAAATCTCCTTCATAATTAAAAGCAATATCATTACTGAAATTAAAGGTTAATAATTGGAAAAGACCATATGTATGAATCCATATATATTGTTAAAGTCCTTTAGATGAATAAATAAATACCGGAACATTCTAGGATGACAGAGAGGATAGTGTTTAGGCTTGGGTTTGGAAATAAAGTTTCCTGCTCTCCCTGGCAATCCCTAACTGGTCCGACGAATGGGATGGTTAATTTGAAGTTATTTGAATTTAGAAATGAACTGGAATTTGATTTATTAAGTGAAAAGTAAAAGTTGGATTTTGAACCCAAAATAAATTTGGAAAGTCAATATAAATTACTTTAAATGGTTTACAGAAGTATATAATGGTTTTCTAAGGTATTTTGAAGTATTGAAGAATAATTTTTATTGCGGTCAAAATAGGGCTTGTTGCACAGCGGCAATTAGTGTATTTTAGATGCAAACTTTAAACGCTTATAACTTTTGCAATCTAAATCGGATTTGCATGAAACGAAAAACGTTAGATGTATATTAACAAGAGCTTTAAAATGATTGAAAGCATATTTTAGTTTTGAGTTATAATTTTCAAGATATGTTTAAAACCGTTTTGGGGGAAAGGTCGCTATAAGAGAAGTTATCGACCATAACTATAAATAGCCATTTTTAATGTTTCTAAAATATGGAAAAAAAATTGTAAAATCATTATTAATTATGTAAAAGTGTTTTGAATTGTAAAGTTTAAGTTTTGACCAAGATAAATGATATTTGATCAATGTAGTTGAGATAACTAATTTGTGACGCTTTTGTAACACTTTCGAAACACTATTGTAACGCTTTCTTTGAAATAATCTATTTTGAAGTTTTTAAACCACGAACTAAAAGAAATCATTTGTAAATGATTGGTGGAATGTTTTCAAAGGTTTAAAAATATTGAAAATAATTTGTTTGGAATTTAAATTGATTTATTTAATAATTAAATGTGTTTTTCAATTTTAAATAATTGGATATGGTTGGAGATAAATCTTCGGATGGTTGATATTAATTTGATAGATGATGATTCTTACTATTTGAGGAATTTAAAAGGTAGTTCACCATTATTACGCTTATAGTGTGAGTTGGATATCGATATTAATATTGAGTATAAGTTGATGGTATTTCTATCCAGATCTAATGTCAAAGAGTTGGATAAATCTTTAAGTTAAGATACGAGTTTCCTAAGTTAACTGGGATATGTTGGATAGAAATAATCTTTAGATATTTGATATGAAATTCTGTGGTGTAAATGTATACTATTTGAGGAATTTGGAAGATATTATTATATCGTTATTCCACTTATAGTATTCGTTGATTATGAGAATTGATATCGAGTATAAGTAGATACAATTTCTGTGTAACTTATGCTCAATATCAATTGATTTGGGTTCTGTCGTGAACTATATCTTCAATAATATCATTCTTGAAACCCCATGAGATTGAGTTATGGAAATTCATATCGTAATTTGAGGATTCAATCAGATCTTTGATTTGAGAAATAAAAAAATAAGGAACTGGACAGAAAGTAAAATCTTTTAGTTAAGATTAAAGAATGGAATGTTGGAAAATCAATTTAATTGGAAACTATGGTTGAAATGTGGATTAAGGATTTTCAAAGGAAACTGGATTTTGATAACAAGTTATCAAACGGAAAATTAATTAAGACTTTAAGGCTAAATCATCTTTGATTTAAGGGATGTGTTTTAAAAGAGAAGGCTTAAACATGGATTTTGTAATAATTTGAGAATGGGTTTGAAGAAGTTTAATTTTGACAAAATCCAAGACGGAAGGAGATTTGTAGAAAGCCTATGTGTTCTATAATTGTGTTTTTTTTAAATTGTGCCTATTATTTGGAAAGACCGGGATCAGATGTATGTCTGAAACCATTCCAAGTAATAATACGAAGTTGTGGAGAAATTGAAGACATTGGAGACGACATTGAAGACCGGGACCCTTCATGTCGTAAGGACGACTTGCTGAATGTCTCGAGTGGGACGCTCCCATTTGTAGATGGATTTATATCAGTTAGGTTGCAAGAAGCCCGAACGTATGTGAAGGAATTCCGGATTGTGGTTTCGTTCAGACCCAGAACGGACTCATATGGATTGTGTGTCTGACATTGTAATTAACTGCGTAGCACTGTTTTATCAATATACATCTGTTTGGTGGCGGGGAATTACTCTCTTGCTTAACAACCTTCTCTAAGACGTACGAGATTAGAGGTTATATATTGGAAATCAGTGATGCGTTGTTAATGGATAATGTGGCATACTTAAGATATGTGGTGAGCTATAGATGATCAAAGCATGGCTTGTTTAAGCATAGCTTTGTGTATCGTGACCTCGACAAGCCTCACAACCCGGTGAATGGCCAAAACAGGAAGAAATGCAGCAAGGTTATGGGGTGTTGTCTCCTTCTAGATAAAAGGCATACTATGGTATGGAGCCCAGGTATTAACCTATGTGGTAAAAGCATCTACTTTTGTGGTTGTTGTTGGGCCATGCTCGGAAAGGTCGATCACGACCGGGAGATGGCATACTCTGGCGTACTCTAAGTTACCCAGTTAATGGGTAACCCGGACTTGTGTTGGCATGAGGAGCATTAGTTGATAATCGGGCATCCCTCTAGAGGTGTTCAAAATTCGGTTCGGAAGGAAGTTCCTTTACCTGGTCATTGTCGGAAACCCAATCTCCGCTACGAGCCTGTACGGTTTTAGTTGTATACCATACGTCAGTATAGTATATGGTACCTATGCTGGCTAAGATTGATACATTTACTTTCGAAATGATTTTTCACACTATATTATAGTATTGGAAGAGGATTTTCACGTATCAAGCATTTTTGACTATCATAAGGAGAAACCTCGCCCATGTGTGCGTTTACATTGTGTGTGTGCCGCGAGACCTTATGGTTGTTTCATTTTTCAAAAGTAATTGCGAATTTCTATACATGGGAATTCATATGGAGTAAACACAGTTCGCATTAGCGGCGTGGTCCGTTGAATTACCCAACTTTAAAATGAATCTTAAATAGTGTAACAACCCGGAAAATCTGGGCCAGTTTAAAATTTTTATTTTTTGGCAATTTTAGTGAATTTTGAATATTTAAAATAGATTATTTTAAAAAAAATCGACGGGAAATTTATTTTGAATAGAATTTGAACGTATATATCATACGCGTCGTCGTTAGAATATAAATATTTATATAGAATTATAAATAGGAATTGAAAATGGCGCGGTAGTTCGATAATTCGATTTCAAACTTCAATTGAATGTACCGGGTGCAAAACAATCCGGATTTTAGTGAAACCAAAAACATTAGGATCTAATTGATAATATCTTTCTAACGGATGTAAGAAACTGAGATTTTACTTTAAAAATTGAGAGATATGCCCAGTTGAAAATTCTGAATAGTCGCTATGAAATTCAGGCCCTTAAAAATGGACATTTTGCAAATGACCTCGGATTTCGACGAAACCACTTTTGTTAGATCCGTAGTGTCAAGTTATTGCTAGATTCCAAATTTCATAATTTTTCGAATCAATATGTGAGCGTGGCAAAGGAAAACGCATTTGACCAGTTTCAGTTGATTTTAATCGACTGGAAATTAGCCATTTTTCGAACGGTCTCAGAACTCGACGAAACTAGTTTTGTTAGGACCGTATCGTCAATATGAAGCTAGAAAATATTTTTATGGAATTTATAGAGTTAGTATGTGACCCCGGTAATTTGAAATGTACGCTTAAAATTCAATATAGTGATTTAAATGTAAATTTAACAGAAACTGATTGTAACAGCCGAATCAGCCTACGATACATATCCCGTTGTGTTCAGAAGGGGGGTGAAACGCTATGGACGGCAGGCGGTGGGCCTCGTTTTGAGGTCGAAATAAAAAGTCAACTTTTAGAAATTTAAAATGATAATTAAATAATAAATAAATAAATAAATAAATAAAACCCTTTCCCCCTTTTTATCTTCTGCCCCCCCCCCCCCCCCCCCGTTCCTCATTCAGAAGAAAATAAGAAAAAAAAAAAAAAAAGGGAATCGGGCGACGAACCCTAGCCAGGCGCCTCCACCGATCGCGCCTCCATCGCCTCCCATCCCCGTCAATACTTCCCTCTCCTCTCACGCGTCTTCTCCTTCTTCCCCGCTCGAAGCGCCTCCGCCCACGCACCCAGGACGCGTCGCCAGTGGAAGACCCCCTCGCCCTTGCGTCTCGCTCCTCCTCACCCTGATGCCGACCGCACCATCGCAGAACCCCCCCCCCCTCTCTGTGAGTCCTTTTGTTCCTTCTTCTTCTTTTTATTTTATTTTATTTTATTTTATTTTATTTTATTTATTAGATTATTTCTGTTTATATTTAAAGATTAATTCTGTTTTTGTTTTAAAGATTAATTCTGTTTTTGTTTTAAAGATTAATTCTGTTTTTGTTTTAAAGATTAATTCTGTTTTTGTTTTAAAGATTAATACTGTTTATATTAAAGTTTAAATACTGTTTATATTTCAGTTTAAAAACTGTTTATATTTAATTTTCGAACAGATTTTTAAAATGCAAAAAGTTAGATTTTTAAAATGCAAAAGGATTATATTTTTAAATATTGAACTTCGAAAGAAAATTTGATTTTTAAATATTGAACTTCGAAAGAAAATTGATTTTTAAATATTGAACTTCGAAAGAAAATTTGATTTTTAAATATTGAACTTTGAAATAAAAATTCGATTTTTATGTATTGAACTTTGAAATAAAAATTCGATTTTTATGTATTGAATAGCGAACTAAAAATTCGATTTTTATATATTGAACTTAGAAATAAAAATTCGATTTTTACATATTGAATAGCAAAGTAAAAATTCGATTTTTATATATGGAATAGCGAAGTAAAATTCGATTTTTACATATGTAGTGAAAGCGGTCAACGAAAGCGACAAAAGGCGTGTTGGCGAAGGTTTCCTGCATTAGAAGAGCCGTGGAGCTAGGATAGCTATATGTGAGAACTTCTCACCTTTCAATTTTATTTCTAGTTATATATATATACTAGGATGCAGACGGTGCTTAGTAGCACCCGACACAATCGTCCACAGACCATGGACTTGTTTGTTTGACTGTTTGGTGATTGATTGCGATATTGGTTTGAATGTGGTTTGTGGTGTGAATAATCGAATCGATAAATTGGTTAGGATTAGACGTGCGCCGTTATAAGGCGAAGGAGTAAGGCTAGGTTAGACTCTTACTCCAAATTTTGTGGTTTGCATAACGAATTGATTTGATTGATGTGTGAATGGCGTGGGCCTTCACTAGACCGGGGATAAGGCTAGGCCTCGTCCCGTTTCTAGTATCGTGCCGTTATGCCGCCGAAATTTTCTAAAATAAGTTAGAAAAATAAAAATATCATTTTATTTAATGAATAGAAATTCATAGGTTGAAATAAAATGTTTTATCGTTAAAAATATAATTTTTAACGTGAATATGAAAATAGTGAAGTGAATAAATAAATATTCATTTACAAACCAGATGGTTTGTTTATGTACACTTATTTGAATGACATTGATTGGGACGATAAATTTTACACATCGCCCAACTGCACAAATAAAATATGCGTTTGATTGTTTGAAACCCCACACGGGTGTTGGGATGAAATTTGAAGTTCACTCATCCTGATTGATTAAATATGTCGATCGATTGATTGACAGACTGTTATAAGCGTTGAATATCTATATTTGATGCTTTTACAGTGTAGTGCACTTTGGTTGATGGTTGATTATTTTTAATGTTATTATATACATGTGTTGTATGAAAATCCATATAATTAACTTTATATGGTGATTGATTGGGCCTCATTCCAATTTGAAAAATAAAGAATATTATAAAATAAAAGTTCATGTGTTGACAGTACTCATTCATTGAGATTGGTCATGTGTTGAACGAAATATTTTGATAATAACAACTATTTTGAAAAAGAAATATTTGAAATAGAATATTTGAAAATAGAAATTTATGAAGCCGTGTTGATTAGATTGACGCCATTTTGACGTGAACGATATTTATATCGATTTTATTCATCTTAAAAATGAATATTGAAAAGTGATTTCGAAATCGAATATTTTGAATTGAATTGAAAACGATTTCGAATTGAATTGAATTGAAAACGATTTCGAAATGAATTGAATTGAAAACGATTTCGAAATGAATTGAATTGAAAACGATTTCGAAATGAATTGAATTGAAAACGATTTCGAATTGAATTGAATTGAAAACGATTTCGAAATGAATTGAATTGAAAACGATTTCGAAATGAATTGAATTGAAAACGATTTCGAAATGAATTGAATTGAAAACGATTTCGAATTGAATTGAATTGAAAACGATTTCGAATTGAATTGAATTGAAAACGATTTCGAAATGAATTGAATTGAAAACGATTTCGAATTGAATTGAATTGAAAACGATTTCGAAATGAATTGAATTGAAAACGAATTGAAATGAATTCAAATTGAATTGAAATTTGAATTGAATAGAAATGAATTTTGAAACGAATTTATAAAGAAGAATTCAATTTTGATTTGAATTGAAAAGGAGGTTGAAATTGCTTTTGAAACGAATTTAAAACTATTTATATAATTCGTTTTAAATAGAAATCGACGAAGTATATATTATATATATTATATATATATAATATAATGGCCTGAATAGAACGCGCCGCGCCGCGGCAGTTCGTGAATTTCGACCATATATTTCAAACGGACATTACGGGAGATCCGACCGTCGGATTCTCCTAAAACCAGAACCGTTGGGTTCGTATCGAAAAGAGCTTTCTAATGAATGTTAGAAATTTGAAATCTAACGGTTGGATTTGGAGATACGTCCAAATCAAATTCGAAAAAGGTCGCTGTAAGTGCAGTTCGATGGCCGTTAATGGAAATCGACTGTACGTGCCTTGATAAAATTATTAAAAATAGTAATAATTTGTGTAAAATCATAAGAATTGATTTGTGAAAGTTTGGGATGAAAAACTCCATATTTGAAAAGATAAAAATAGATTTTTATCGAAATGAACTAGTTTTGAACTAGAATTATAATTCTATTTATTTTTAAATAAATAAATTGAATTCGAAAAGGGTTTTAAAAGTAACCAAAATTCCAATGATTGCATTGGAGTGGATTTGAATCGAAATTGTCTTCGGAATATTTCGATGTTGGAATTCGTGATATTACAGGTGTTGTTATGGAAATTTGAAAGATATATATTTGTATCGTTATTTCCAATACGACATTTGTTAGTCGTAGAATTCGATATTGAATATAAGCCGATATATTTTCTATTCAGAGCCTTGTATTGAATATCGAATGTGATTTGGGTTTGTCGTGAATGGTGTCTTCACTAACACTGTTCTTGAACCCAGCTGAGAAAAGATTAAATCTTTTTATTTAGATTTAATGAAGTGTACCAATTAAATGATATTTAATTGGAATTGAATTGATATTGATTTTTGGGTTTATCGTGAACAGTGTTTTAAATAACACTTGTTCTTTAACCCGATAATTAATGAATGTGATTTGGGTTTGTCGTGAATGGTGTCTTCACTAACACTGTTCTTGAACCCAGCTGAGAAAAGATTAAATCTTTTGATTTAGATTTAATGAAGTGTACCAATTAAATAATATTTAATTGAAATTGAATGGATATTGATTTTTGGGTTTATCGTGAACAGTGTTTTAAATAACACTTGTTCTTGAACCCGATAATTAATGGGATGTGACTTTGGGTTTATCGTGAACCGTGTTTTAAATGACACTGATTCTTTAACCCAGTCACAGATTAAAACTAAGTGGAGTTTTAATGAATCTTTAATTAGATTGAAAAGATCGAGAATGGAGTATCACCAGTTTTGCTCCAGGCGATAGTTAAATCTTTAATTAGATTTGAATGTGAAATTTAGAAACTAACTGGCGGTTAGCCAAGCAGAATGGTTTTCTGGATATTGATCTGATGTTGGTTTCGGCCTTCGGGGTTAATATTTGGGGAATTATTCTCTTGATTAATTTACGGTTAGTGACTAATGAATTGGAATGAGGCGTATGTTGTGTTTGTGTAACACTTATTTAAAATATACGCGAGTTATTCGGAAAGACCGGGTTTATCCCATTCTGAGTAACTGATACGACGATAAGTCGAAGATGAAGACGATGGTCGAAGACCGGAGGTCTTCACGTCGTTTGGGTGATAACTGATGATCTTGATTGGGCTGTACACCCAAGAAGATGGAAACAGTTAGTGATCGTCCAGACGTACTTGGAGATCGATGGATATGCGGGGTACTAGGTGCCTCCGGTTTCGTTCAGACCCAGAACGGACTTGTAAATGGACTGTGTGTCTGACATCGGATTTCATTCTGTGTGACTGATATCGGTTGCATAGGATGGCTTGCCTGTGTGGCATGCTAAGATGCAAATGATCAAGGCTTCTGTTGAAAAGCAAAGTCTTGTGGTTGATGATCAAAGCACGGCCTTTGTGGCGTAGCTTTGTGTAACGTTTACCTCGCGTGTTTCACACCAGGTATGAACCAAAAACGGGAGAAAGGACCTCAGGGAGGGCCTGCGTTTCTTCCTAGTTAGAAGTGGCGTCAGTGGTTTTACACGCCCTGACGAGTTTGACTTATGTGGTTGTTGCTGTTGCGAGGCGCCTCGGATTGATCGGTCGTTCTCGAACCGATGGAGTCATTTAGTGGCTCATTTACGCCCCAAAGGGCGGGGAAACGTAGTGTTCAGGCATTTTAATCCACATCGGTGGACCGGCCCTGTCGCTCCTAGGGTCACTCGAGCTCTGATCCTGAGGCTGGGGCTAGGCAGTCTCGAATCGGTTGAGGACTATCTTTTGCCTCGGTTCATAGACGGAAATCCAATTTCCAAATACGTGACATTTGCGGTTTTATATGTAAACCTATATATGGCGACATAGTGGCATGGGACGCTCATGCCGCCTATGATTGATACTTATGATTTGAAGTTGTTTTATACACTATGCACTTATAATAGTATCAAATGATTTGTTTTAAAACGTATCAAACATTCTTTGGCTGTTATAAGGGAAAACCCTATCCTCGGCTGCGTTACATTGTGTGATGGGACCTGGGTCTTATAACAGCTTCATTTTTCTTTATTTAGCATTGCGCTGTTTGTTTTATGCACTGGTATTCTTGGGAGGAAACCCGTTCCGTGTTATACGGCGTGGTCCCTTGATTTACCGAACTTTGAAAATAAAGATAAATAACTGTTTTAGTTCTCACACCAGTCACATGACTGACCTGGAGTTTATTGTTTTAACCTAAACTCTGGGTGCCCTTATTTGACACGGGCAGCTAGTAGTTTTGGTTTTGCAGATTTATATTCACAGGATCCTGGTTTACAGCTGGAACGATATCCGGAAAGCTTTGTATCCGTATATCTTCTTCTAGTTGTGTATTGTATTATTTTCCGCTGCTATGTATTTAAATGTAATTTAAATCTCTGATATTTCTGTGTAATATTCATTTATACTCTGTATATTCTTGTATTCTGATGCACTGTTGTAATATATAGTGAAATGTTCTTTTGTATGCGTTCTGTTGTGGTTTGTTCTCGAACTATCCGACACTTTCCTTTACGGGGAAGTTACGGGTCTTTACAGGTGGTATCAGAGCTTTGGTTTACAAAGCTTAGAGAACAAGGCACATTAGAACCATACGAAAGAATTCATCAGATATTGGATTAGTAATATCCAATGGGAATGACTCGTTAGAGATGGGATCAGTAGTATCCTAGAACGAGTGTGAAGAGTAAATTTTTAAAGTGAAAACAAATTTTGTTTTGAAAATTTAAATCAATTATTCGTATTTGGTTATTTATTATATATTGATTAGGACAATCCGATATATAAAGATTTTGCATATGCGTCTTGCAAACGTGTATTCGAAGTTTCAATATACTGGATGGTTATAGGATCATACTCTAGTTGCCCGGGAATGATTCTGGTGATGGGGCACTGTCGCCAGTATTTATTTTCGAGCGACGAAAGTGAGATTTCTATATATTTCCTATTGACTGGTGTGAGAACCAAAATTAGATAGGGTCTATTGTTGTGAATTGGCATCAAAAACAAGATTTTCAGTATGTATCAAAATTATGAATTTGAAACTCTAATTCACTAATTGATTGATGTTTGTGTTGTTTGTTTATTTGTTTGCTAATTTTTAGCCAATTAGCCTAACTGAATCAAATATTGAATTATATTGAAAATTGGTCGCATATGCTTGCATATACATATACTTACATTGAACAGGTCATAGCAAGGAGGCTAGAGCAGAGAATAAAATTTGTTTGCCCGACAAATAGGTACATGTTTACTACATAATTTCCTGTTTTGTTTGGGTGATGATGATTTTGTGAGCCTATTGGCTAGCCGCTTGGCTTTTTCTTTTTCTTTTTGAGATCTGAAGGACCGGGGAAGCTATTTGAAATTCCCCGATGCTCCCGGTGCAGGGGAGGTTATGGCGAAATTTTTCAAAAATTTAGGGTGTTAGCCAAATTTTTGAAATTTTAGAAAATTCTCAGAAACTAAAGAGTTGGAGAATGGAAGCCAGATCGAGCGTAGAGTTGAATAATCAAACCACTTTCGACTTTGTTCCTTTTCGGGGACGAAAAGTTTTAAGTGGGGGAGATTGTAACAACCCGGAAAATCTGGGCCAGTTTAGAATTTTTATTTTTTGGCAATTTTAGTGAATTTTGAATATTTAAAATAGATTATTTTAAATAAAATCGACGGGAAATTTATTTTGAATAGAATTTGAACGTATATATCATACGCGTCGTCGTTAGAATATAAATATTTATATAGAATTATAAATAGGAATTGAAAATGGCGCGGTAGTTCGATAATTCGATTTCAAACTTCAATTGAATGTACCGGGTGCAAAACAATCCGGATTTTAGTGAAACCAAAAACATTAGGATCTAATTGATAATATCTTTCTAACGGATGTAAGAAACTGAGATTTCACTTTAAAAATTGAGAGATATGCCCAGTTGAAAATTCTGAATAGTCGCTATGAAATTCAGGCCCTTAAAAATGGACATTTTGCAAATGACCTCGGATTTCGACGAAACCACTTTTGTTAGATCCGTAGTGTCAAGTTATTGCTAGATTCCAAATTTCATAATTTTTCGAATCAATATGTGAGCGTGGCAAAGGAAAACGCATTTGACCAGTTTCAGTTGATTTTAATCGACTGGAAATTGGCCATTTTTCGAACGGTCTCAGAACTCGACGAAACTAGTTTTGTTAGGACCGTATCGTCAATATGAAGCTAGAAAATATTTTTATGGAATTTATAGAGTTAGTATGTGACCCCGGTAATTTGAAATGTACGCTTAAAATTCAATATAGTGATTTAAATGTAAATTTAACAGAAACTGATTGTAACAGCCGAATCAGCCTACGATACATATCCCGTTGTGTTCAGAAGGGGGGTGAAACGCTATGGACGGCAGGCGGTGGGCCTCGTTTTGAGGTCGAAATAAAAAGTCAACTTTTAGAAATTTAAAATGATAATTAAATAATAAATAAATAAAAAAAAAACCCTTTCCCCCTTTTTATCTTCTGCCCCCCCCCCCCCCCCCCCCCCCCGTTCCTCATTCAGAAGAAAATAAGAAAAAAAAAAAAAGGGAATCGGGCGACGAACCCTAGCCAGGCGCCTCCACCGATCGCGCCTCCATCGCCTCCCATCCCCGTCAATACTTCCCTCTCCTCTCACGCGTCTTCTCCTTCTTCCCCGCTCGAAGCGCCTCCGCCCACGCACCCAGGACGCGTCGCCAGTGGAAGACCCCCTCGCCCTTGCGTCTCGCTCCTCCTCACCCTGATGCCGACCGCACCATCGCAGAACCCCCCCCCCCCCCCCTCTCTGTGAGTCCTTTTGTTCCTTCTTCTTCTTTTTATTTTATTTTATTTTATTTTATTTATTAGATTATTTCTGTTTATATTTAAAGATTAATTCTGTTTTTGTTTTAAAGATTAATTCTGTTTTTGTTTTAAAGATTAATTCTGTTTTTGTTTTAAAGATTAATTCTGTTTTTGTTTTAAAGATTAATACTGTTTATATTAAAGTTTAAATACTGTTTATATTTCAGTTTAAAAACTGTTTATATTTAATTTTCGAACAGATTTTTAAAATGCAAAAAGTTAGATTTTTAAAATGCAAAAGGATTATATTTTTAAATATTGAACTTCGAAAGAAAATTTGATTTTTAAATATTGAACTTCGAAAGAAAATTGATTTTTAAATATTGAACTTCGAAAGAAAATTTGATTTTTAAATATTGAACTTTGAAATAAAAATTCGATTTTTATGTATTGAACTTTGAAATAAAAATTCGATTTTTATGTATTGAATAGCGAACTAAAAATTCGATTTTTATATATTGAACTTAGAAATAAAAATTCGATTTTTACATATTGAATAGCAAAGTAAAAATTCGATTTTTATATATGGAATAGCGAAGTAAAATTCGATTTTTACATATGTAGTGAAAGCGGTCAACGAAAGCGACAAAAGGCGTGTTGGCGAAGGTTTCCTGCATTAGAAGAGCCGTGGAGCTAGGATAGCTATATGTGAGAACTTCTCACCTTTCAATTTTATTTCTAGTTATATATATATACTAGGATGCAGACGGTGCTTAGTAGCACCCGACACAATCGTCCACAGACCATGGACTTGTTTGTTTGACTGTTTGGTGATTGATTGCGATATTGGTTTGAATGTGGTTTGTGGTGTGAATAATCGAATCGATAAATTGGTTAGGATTAGACGTGCGCCGTTATAAGGCGAAGGAGTAAGGCTAGGTTAGACTCTTACTCCAAATTTTGTGGTTTGCATAACGAATTGATTTGATTGATGTGTGAATGGCGTGGGCCTTCACTAGACCGGGGATAAGGCTAGGCCTCGTCCCGTTTCTAGTATCGTGCCGTTATGCCGCCGAAATTTTCTAAAATAAGTTAGAAAAATAAAAATATCATTTTATTTAATGAATAGAAATTCATAGGTTGAAATAAAATGTTTTATCGTTAAAAATATAATTTTTAACGTGAATATGAAAATAGTGAAGTGAATAAATAAATATTCATTTACAAACCAGATGGTTTGTTTATGTACACTTATTTGAATGACATTGATTGGGACGATAAATTTTACACATCGCCCAACTGCACAAATAAAATATGCGTTTGATTGTTTGAAACCCCACACGGGTGTTGGGATGAAATTTGAAGTTCACTCATCCTGATTGATTAAATATGTCGATCGATTGATTGACAGACTGTTATAAGCGTTGAATATCTATATTTGATGCTTTTACAGTGTAGTGCACTTTGGTTGATGGTTGATTATTTTTAATGTTATTATATACATGTGTTGTATGAAAATCCATATAATTAACTTTATATGGTGATTGATTGGGCCTCATTCCAATTTGAAAAATAAAGAATATTATAAAATAAAAGTTCATGTGTTGACAGTACTCATTCATTGAGATTGGTCATGTGTTGAACGAAATATTTTGATAATAACAACTATTTTGAAAAAGAAATATTTGAAATAGAATATTTGAAAATAGAAATTTATGAAGCCGTGTTGATTAGATTGACGCCATTTTGACGTGAACGATATTTATATCGATTTTATTCATCTTAAAAATGAATATTGAAAAGTGATTTCGAAATCGAATATTTTGAATTGAATTGAAAACGATTTCGAATTGAATTGAATTGAAAACGATTTCGAAATGAATTGAATTGAAAACGATTTCGAAATGAATTGAATTGAAAACGATTTCGAAATGAATTGAATTGAAAACGATTTCGAATTGAATTGAATTGAAAACGATTTCGAAATGAATTGAATTGAAAACGATTTCGAAATGAATTGAATTGAAAACGATTTCGAAATGAATTGAATTGAAAACGATTTCGAATTGAATTGAATTGAAAACGATTTCGAATTGAATTGAATTGAAAACGATTTCGAAATGAATTGAATTGAAAACGATTTCGAATTGAATTGAATTGAAAACGATTTCGAAATGAATTGAATTGAAAACGAATTGAAATGAATTCAAATTGAATTGAAATTTGAATTGAATAGAAATGAATTTTGAAACGAATTTATAAAGAAGAATTCAATTTTGATTTGAATTGAAAAGGAGGTTGAAATTGCTTTTGAAACGAATTTAAAACTATTTATATAATTCGTTTTAAATAGAAATCGACGAAGTATATATTATATATATTATATATATATATAATATAATGGCCTGAATAGAACGCGCCGCGCCGCGGCAGTTCGTGAATTTCGACCATATATTTCAAACGGACATTACGGGAGATCCGACCGTCGGATTCTCCTAAAACCGGAACCGTTGGGTTCGTATCGAAAAGAGCTTTCTAATGAATGTTAGAAATTTGAAATCTAACGGTTGGATTTGGAGATACGTCCAAATCAAATTCGAAAAAGGTCGCTGTAAGTGCAGTTCGATGGCCGTTAATGGAAATCGACTGTACGTGCCTTGATAAAATTATTAAAAATAGTAATAATTTGTGTAAAATCATAAGAATTGATTTGTGAAAGTTTGGGATGAAAAACTCCATATTTGAAAAGATAAAAATAGATTTTTATCGAAATGAACTAGTTTTGAACTAGAATTATAATTCTATTTATTTTTAAATAAATAAATTGAATTCGAAAAGGGTTTTAAAAGTAACCAAAATTCCAATGATTGCATTGGAGTGGATTTGAATCGAAATTGTCTTCGGAATATTTCGATGTTGGAATTCGTGATATTACAGGTGTTGTTATGGAAATTTGAAAGATATATATTTGTATCGTTATTTCCAATACGACATTTGTTAGTCGTAGAATTCGATATTGAATATAAGCCGATATATTTTCTATTCAGAGCCTTGTATTGAATATCGAATGTGATTTGGGTTTGTCGTGAATGGTGTCTTCACTAACACTGTTCTTGAACCCAGCTGAGAAAAGATTAAATCTTTTTATTTAGATTTAATGAAGTGTACCAATTAAATGATATTTAATTGGAATTGAATTGATATTGATTTTTGGGTTTATCGTGAACAGTGTTTTAAATAACACTTGTTCTTTAACCCGATAATTAATGAATGTGATTTGGGTTTGTCGTGAATGGTGTCTTCACTAACACTGTTCTTGAACCCAGCTGAGAAAAGATTAAATCTTTTGATTTAGATTTAATGAAGTGTACCAATTAAATAATATTTAATTGAAATTGAATGGATATTGATTTTTGGGTTTATCGTGAACAGTGTTTTAAATAACACTTGTTCTTGAACCCGATAATTAATGGGATGTGACTTTGGGTTTATCGTGAACCGTGTTTTAAATGACACTGATTCTTTAACCCAGTCACAGATTAAAACTAAGTGGAGTTTTAATGAATCTTTAATTAGATTGAAAAGATCGAGAATGGAGTATCACCAGTTTTGCTCCAGGCGATAGTTAAATCTTTAATTAGATTTGAATGTGAAATTTAGAAACTAACTGGCGGTTAGCCAAGCAGAATGGTTTTCTGGATATTGATCTGATGTTGGTTTCGGCCTTCGGGGTTAATATTTGGGGAATTATTCTCTTGATTAATTTACGGTTAGTGACTAATGAATTGGAATGAGGCGTATGTTGTGTTTGTGTAACACTTATTTAAAATATACGCGAGTTATTCGGAAAGACCGGGTTTATCCCATTCTGAGTAACTGATACGACGATAAGTCGAAGATGAAGACGATGGTCGAAGACCGGAGGTCTTCACGTCGTTTGGGTGATAACTGATGATCTTGATTGGGCTGTACACCCAAGAAGATGGAAACAGTTAGTGATCGTCCAGACGTACTTGGAGATCGATGGATATGCGGGGTACTAGGTGCCTCCGGTTTCGTTCAGACCCAGAACGGACTTGTAAATGGACTGTGTGTCTGACATCGGATTTCATTCTGTGTGACTGATATCGGTTGCATAGGATGGCTTGCCTGTGTGGCATGCTAAGATGCAAATGATCAAGGCTTCTGTTGAAAAGCAAAGTCTTGTGGTTGATGATCAAAGCACGGCCTTTGTGGCGTAGCTTTGTGTAACGTTTACCTCGCGTGTTTCACACCAGGTATGAACCAAAAACGGGAGAAAGGACCTCAGGGAGGGCCTGCGTTTCTTCCTAGTTAGAAGTGGCGTCAGTGGTTTTACACGCCCTGACGAGTTTGACTTATGTGGTTGTTGCTGTTGCGAGGCGCCTCGGATTGATCGGTCGTTCTCGAACCGATGGAGTCATTTAGTGGCTCATTTACGCCCCAAAGGGCGGGGAAACGTAGTGTTCAGGCATTTTAATCCACATCGGTGGACCGGCCCTGTCGCTCCTAGGGTCACTCGAGCTCTGATCCTGAGGCTGGGGCTAGGCAGTCTCGAATCGGTTGAGGACTATCTTTTGCCTCGGTTCATAGACGGAAATCCAATTTCCAAATACGTGACATTTGCGGTTTTATATGTAAACCTATATATGGCGACATAGTGGCATGGGACGCTCATGCCGCCTATGATTGATACTTATGATTTGAAGTTGTTTTATACACTATGCACTTATAATAGTATCAAATGATTTGTTTTAAAACGTATCAAGCATTCTTTGGCTGTTATAAGGGAAAACCCTATCCTCGGCTGCGTTACATTGTGTGATGGGACCTGGGTCTTATAACAGCTTCATTTTTCTTTATTTAGCATTGCGCTGTTTGTTTTATGCACTGGTATTCTTGGGAGGAAACCCGTTCCGTGTTATACGGCGTGGTCCCTTGATTTACCGAACTTTAAAAATAAAGATAAATAACTGTTTTAGTTCTCACACCAGTCACATGACTGACCTGGAGTTTATTGTTTTAACCTAAACTCTGGGTGCCCTTATTTGACACGGGCAGCTAGTAGTTTTGGTTTTGCAGATTTATATTCACAGGATCCTGGTTTACAGCTGGAACGATATCCGGAAAGCTTTGTATCCGTATATCTTCTTCTAGTTGTGTATTGTATTATTTTCCGCTGCTATGTATTTAAATGTAATTTAAATCTCTGATATTTCTGTGTAATATTCATTTATACTCTGTATATTCTTGTATTCTGATGCACTGTTGTAATATATAGTGAAATGTTCTTTTGTATGCGTTCTGTTGTGGTTTGTTCTCGAACTATCCGACACTTTCCTTTACGGGGAAGTTACGGGTCTTTACAAATAGTAACTGTTTTGAGTTCTCACACCAGTCCCACGACTGGCCTGGAGTTTATTGTTCCCTCACCTAAACTCTGGGTGCCCATAATTTTACACGGGCAGCCTAGTAGTTTGGTTCACAGATTTAGCCTTGGAGTTGGTTGGAGCAGTATTCAGGTTTTAGCTGAAGCTATTATGACTTGGAGCATTCACATTCTTCCGCTGAATTTAGTATCTTTTCCACTGTGAAATCGACGTACTCTGATGTATCTCTTGTAACTCTGATGTAATATTATTGTAATGATAATGGAAAAGTTCTTTTTATTTTGTGCAAATGTGTAAGTACCCCTAACAATCCGTCTTTATGAACGGTTTAAGTTTAATTACCGGCGAAAACCGGGAAAAAAAGTCGGGTCGTTACAACGTGGTATCAGAGCTTTGGTTTATATAAAGCAATGGGGTACGACACATTTGAACAAATGGAAAGACTCATCAGAGTTATATATCTCATTAGAGATAGGGTTAGTGATGCCCTAGAATGAGATTTTGGAGTATTATATTTGAGAGAGCGTATTTGAAAATATGAAATGAGTTTTGAAAAGTTTCAATTTAAGAAACAGAAATATTTTGGAAATATATAGTTAATTATAACCTGGATACTTAATCAAATGATTAATATTACATTTTGTGATTATAATTACACATAAAATACTTCTTATGGCATGGTAATTAAAACCCTTCAACTGATCAGGAAAACGATCCGAGTACAAATGCCTTTTGGATTTAATTCACCATTGGAGATTTCGAAATGTCGTTAAACTTGGGTCATATTTGTTAAGGTAACTAATCAATATGGTTAGAAATTAAAAAAAAATAGAATTTAAGTATTATATTCGATGCTGAGGTTGGACTATCGCGTATAAGAAGATTTTGAATATACGTCTAGCTAACATATATAGGAAGTCTTAAGTATACAAGATAGATATAAATTCACACTCTAGTCGCTTGAAGATGATTCTGTTGGTGACTGCAGCATCTTCACTATGTATTTTCGAGTTTTGAAAATGGGATGACTATATGAATCCAATTAAAACATCAATATATGTATTTAAACCAATTTTTATAAGTATTTGAAAATATTTGATAAATTGATGAGAACTAGAATAAGTAAGCAAGATCTTGAAAATTTGATAAGTTGTAAGAATTATATCAGGTGAACCTATAATAAGGATAAGCCAGTAAATTAAGTAGAGAGTATATGAGAAAGTGTATTTGTGATATATAAAAAAAAGGTTTTGGAAAGATATATAGTTTGGAAACTCAAATCAATATTTTGAGTAAGAATTGGAAATAACTTTGAATTTAATTTTTGGAATTGATTTTGAAAGAATATATATTCAATATAAAGGAAAAAGGGTATTTGAAAATATTTGGAATTCAAAACTTGAGCACGACATCTTGTGATTGGAATTTCTTAATTGACTAAAGGACGTTTATGAGAAGTTGTAATTTACATAAGCAATCCAATTAGTTCGGGAAATGATTTAAAGGCTAAGTTGGAATGAATCAATTAGAATATTTATAATTATTCCTCCCCAACTAATTAAATTTGAAATGTAAATATTGAGAATTCAATATGACGATAAGATATTTGATGATATTTTGGTTGAGGACAACATTGGTTAAAGCTGTTTTTTCTAAAATTTGAAGGAAATAAGTTTTGTAATCTTGAAGTTAGAATAATTAATGAGGATAGCCAAACTTAAATAAGGAAAAAAAGTCTGGAATTATCCGTAATTTTGGACAGTCGATAAGTTCTAAAGTATATTGTGACAAAAAGAGGAATTATTTAAGTAGACACGAATATCTTGTGAATTAAGTTTCACAAATTGATTAAAGGATATTTGGCAAGCAGGTGTAGTAAGAAGAAATTACCTCAACTGAAACGTTTAGATAAGTTGAGTTTTGAGGATCGAGTTTTACGTGTAAAGAATAACAGTAAGTTTGGCGAATTAAAAGGAAATAAGTCCCATAACCATTGTATTTGCAAGATAAGATCAAAGAGAATAATTTATACCTCTAATTTTTTTGGGAAAGCAGTAAATGGTTGAGTATAAGTAATTGGCTCAGTAAGCGATGAATCGAATATAATAGGTAACTGGAGGTTATCATAGGAGGACATGTAACACCCCGTGTATTTTATAACAGTGAAATTCACGAATTAAAGTATAATAAATTTCAAATCAAAGTATTAAAGGGAAACGGGATATGCCATTGCGTTCGTCTCGGAAATATACGCGAAATAGAGTCCGAGTTTTCGAAAAACGGAGCCCGTATGACCAAATTATGGCCCGATGAAGTTTCAGAAAATTCAAATTTCGAAAACAGATTTGAATTTCAGCCCAATCAGAGTAGGCGGGAAAATTCCCACCCAAACCCACCAGGTCGACCTGGGGGTCGACCCTAGGGTCGACCTGCCAGGCCAGGTCGACCTGGGAGTCGACCTAGGTGTCGACCTGCCCCAGGCAGGTCGACTCTAGAGTCGACCTGGGGGTCGACTGGGGAGTCGACCTGGCCCCTGAGCCAGGTCGAACCCAGCCCACCCTGGCTGGCCTGGTCTGTGTTTGGTCGATTTTCTGAGCCTTGCCTTGGCACTAGGGCTAGGTGCCAGCTCCTGATTGGCCTCTCCTTTGAACGAACGGCTATTATTAAACCAAGCTCCATCGACGGTCTAAATCCACTCTCAAACTCTATAAAAAGGACCTAAGACTAACCCTAATTTACACAAACTAAAATGGAGATGAGACCGTCATGCTGCTGAGGAGAGACTGAGAATAGCCGTCAGAAATAGAGAGACAATTAGGAGATAATTCAAAGCTTAAAGCAACGTCAAATCTATCAAAACAACGCCTACAACAAAGGATAGCATCTCCAAATTCAGAATTCAGATTCCTGAATTGAAGATTCGTCATACGTTGTAAGTAGAGTGCTATTCCGATGTGAATTAAATAATTGTGTTGATTTGTGTAAAGTAAGAAATGGAATTGTGGCGATAATAATCTATATTTGTACGTTGCTTTGATGCTAAACGATTTGGGAATATTATGGTATACGATTGGATATTTGCAAGTATGCGATTTGCGTTGGAAGTTAACAACGAAATGGAATTGTGGCAATAATAACCTGTATTTGTATGTTATTTTGATTCTAAACGATTTGGCAATGCTATGGTGTACGATTGGATTCATACAAGTATATGGTTTATGTTGACAACCACATGTTGTGGAATTTTAATTGGGATTCATGCAAGCATATGATTCATATTGGAAATTACATGTTTGTGGTAGTTATTTACAATACCCATTTGAAAATTGCAAGTATATGATTCATGTTGAAAATAACAACTATATGTTGTAATAGTTTATTTGAAATTCATGCAAGTCTATGATTTATTGTTATGCCAACATGATGTATAATTCTATGGTCATCTTTAGTGCAATTTGGTCCATTTGAGTATTATGATTCATATGAAGTTATGTTGGATTTGGCATTATAGTTCAAGTATAAAAATCATGCTTTTGTGATAGTGACAAAAGCAAGCATCTTCGTGAATTTGTATTAATTTTATGAACATGACTAAACTATGTTTGTCATTATGCCCAATTGAAAAACATGTTTTTAGGCTTATGTTGTTATCATAATCATATGATAATATATGTGATACATAAGTTACATTGGAATTACATTAGAATTACATTCCACTTGCAAGTTTACATAGATAGAATAAAAACCATGATTTAAGTTTAGGTATGTTTAGGCTATAATTCTATAAATGGATTAAAAACCATGATTCATATAAGGATTAGGTTGGGATAATTCTAGTTGAACCATACTTTTGTATTAGTGACAGAAGTAAGTACCTTTTTGTTAGCATGTAGTGGTTTTATGAACATGATTAGTTTATATTATGCCTAAATAAAAATATAGGCTTATATTTCTAGTCAAGACCATGTGCCAATAATAACGATATCTAATTTGGTTAGATTCTTAATTTCAAGTTTACATGGTTAGTTGAACCTATAATTCATGTTTAAGTATTATTTATGCCATAATCATATGAATAGAATAATTAATGTTTAAGTATTTTCTATGCCATAATCATATAAATAGAATGATTCATGTTTGAGTATTGTTTATGCCACAATCATATGAATAGAATGATTCATGTTTAAGTATTTTCTGTGCCATAATCACATGAATAGAATGATTCATGTTTGAGTATTGTTTATGCCACAATCATATGAATAGAATGATTCATGTTTAAGTATTTCCTATACCATAATTATATGAATAGAATGATTCACATTTAAGTATTGTTTATGCTATGATTATATGGATAAAATGATTCATGTTATGCCATGACTATGTGATGTTACAATTACAAGTTCACATGTGCCTACTTTATGTTAATTGAATCGTTCGTTGCAAGTTCATGCGTTCACACTCCCCTCTTCTATGTTACCTTATAAACACCATGTTATAAGCCTCCCCTTTTCATATGGCTAAATTGGGTTTAAGTGTTAAACCCAACACACCTTACATTGGAGCGAACGTATAAAACGGGGGTAACGACGTTTGGGCTAAAATATAGAACATATGTGTTGGCATGTTTGACGCATGCCAACAACCTTGAAAAACAATTAAGTGGCATAAATAAATCTTAATCAATAAAGATGAATTTGAATAATGGGCCGCAAATATTTACATATAAAAAGAAAAGAGACAAAATATGTAAATGTAGAAAATACGATGTGTTTAACCCGAGGTTGGATTGAGTTGTGATGTAAACCTGCCCGGAACCGCCCGGCTGTCCAGTAGTCACAACAATACCTATCCAATGTGGGTGGTTAAACACGGAGCCCAATAAGGACCCGAGGTTAGACTGAGTTGTGGCGTAAGACTGCCCGAACCCAACCGGCAACAGGCAGCCACAACAATACCTGTCTAGTGTGAGAGGTCAAGGCATTAATAAGACAATTAAGGCTGAGTCAGGATTGGTAGGATTAAGTGAATTAAGACTTAATCAAAATGGAACATGCTAAACTAAACAGACTGATTGGGGGTTAGGTTTATAAAACACTTAACCAACTTAGCATGTTGGCTAGAAATAGAAAAACCTAGTAGCGGGGGACCCTTTTCAGCAGTAACCCTGTAGTGACCCGAAAATCCGGTCCAATTTGAGCTGACCAAAAACACAAGTCCAACCCCAATTTAAACTAGAAATTCAAGAAACTAATAGAAAGAAGATAGAGGGTGAGCATAGATAAGGTAGAACTTATAGAATAGAAGAAAAAGAAGAACATCATCATTAGAGTAAACACGAATCTCACAGCGGAACGAATAAAATATAACATACTTTTGAAATACAAACAGTATATGTATACAATAACATTGCAGAGTACAACACTTACAACACAGCGGAAATAACTATAGCTATATGATCCTGAAGCCTCCTGCTCCAAGCTCTTCCAGTATATCTGTAAATCCCGACAACTTGACTGCCGTACAAATTTAGGCACCCAAGAGTTTAGGGAAACAAAACAAATAAACTCCGGGTCAGTCATGGACTGGTGTGAGTAAACTCAAATCATTTTAACAGGTATATGATATCTCATAAGACCACGCCGTGAATACGGAACGGGTTTTCCTTATGAGAATCCAACATCTTTGAAAAGCAGTATCACTGATATTATAATAATGTCTAAATACAATTAGATATCAATCTAGCAGAAACGCTTTCATCTCACGTTCTACATATATAGTATACAATCAAAACCGCGGGTGCGTATTGGATGATTGGATTTACAGCTATGACAAGGTATGGAACCACCTTCCGATCAGTGTACTCTAGGAACGATACACTGGAGTTCAACAAGAACATCTTGTAACTCAGCCACACATGACCGACCACTCATTTCGCTTGAGTGTATCGAATGTACATCACCCACGGTTGGGATCAGCAACCGTTTCCCGTATATATATGGGACAACATTGATAGATTTAAGAAGCAAATGAATATTCTCTAGATAGGTGATTATACACCCTACTTCGGTGCGACCGACTTAGCCATGCTGCCTGCCCGATTTCTGTCATTTACCGGATGTGAGGCTAGAAGCTACGCTTACTTTCCATTCATTTATAACACGATCACTTTGAATGCCACATTATCAGATCCGTTAATCATTAGTTGGATCTGCACAAATAGATTCTGGATATTATGCGAAGGGAATAAATCCGTTGGCCACCATATATATTTGTACAGTCCAACCCTTTCGATCATTGGAAATACTCTGTCAGACATTCGTCCATATACGTTCGTTCTGGGACTGAACGAAACCGAAGGCACTATTCTGTAAACAGGACATCCCTTGCATAACACCGTCTTCAATTAGCTTCATCGTATTTAATCACAACGCTTATGTCAATATGGAGTGGTTCTTCAGATAATAATCCAACCGGTCTCTCCATATTTACAACGTAAAATGGTCAAAACTTGATAGTCTGTGATTTAACTATCAATGAAAACATGTCAGTGTACAAACAACGATCTTATTTCTAGATAGAAATTTGATCGATCAACCATCATCATATATATATATACACATATATATTCATATTTCCTTATTTTCTATGATTAGAAAATATACGTTATTTACATTGGAAAACATTTCCAATCCTCATTTACGCATCGCTACCATTCCACAACTATTAGTCCCTAACTGTAAACTAGTAAGAGAACAATTCTCTAAGTATAAACCCCGAAGGCCGAAACCAACATCAGATCAACACTCAGAAAACTATTCAACTTACTAATCTCTAGTCAGTTTCTAATTTTTGTTTAACTTCACTTCTTAATTTCTAAATTCGATTAACCCCTTTTTATAAACTACGTTTGATTAACTCCTTTTGATAAACTACGTTTTCCGTTACAACTATTTCCTTTTTATAACGTTTACTTACCGTTACAAATATTCTCTTAATTATAACTACTAATTACTGTTACAAATATTTCCTATTTATAACTTCTATTTACCGTTACAAATATTTCCTATTTATAACTTCTATTTATCTTCTAAATATATTTTTCTTTATTCTATTTATTTTCTAAATAAATATTTCCCTTTTCAATTCTATTTATTTTCTAAATAAATATCCCTTTTTATAAAACTCTATTTGTTTTCTAAATATTTCCTTTTATAAAACCGTGTTCGTTTTATAAATAATTTCCTTTGTAAAATCCTGTGATTTTATCAAATCCCTTTATTTCAATATATATTGAAATATTCCTTTTTACAACTCAGGGTTTCTTATGATATTTAAAATATCAAACAACGATGATCAATATCGTTCTAACATCCATAATCAATAACAGATTATAAATCACAACATATATCACAATATATGAAAACAGTAAAATAATTGTTGAGGAACCCAGTCGGATTCCTCCAACCTGTCTCCCTGCATCCACAGATGTTACACAGTATAATATATATCATATTTCATTTTGAAATGAAATATCCTGCTGTACAGAACCATATTTGATTAATGGTACATAGATTAACTATAACTACGTTTTCAATCAAATCTATTTAACAGTCCAGTTTAACAATCAATATACAGCAGTCAATAAATAAAGTACAATTTATATTAAAATATAAATTAAGGAGAGTTAGTGAGTTTTACTCACATTGTCCGTAATCGTTAAATACGAATAACGGTCGATGGTTCTGATCATAGTTTCATTCCACTATAAATTCAGTCGAGCTCCAACCCATTTCCAGTCGTCTGTTCTTGTAAAAAGAACGCAGCTGATTCCCGATCTTCCCTGGTATCCCACGTTCAACACTTCGTGTTTTTAAACAATAACCCTTTTTAAACGTTGGGCTTCCTCTCTTTTCTTTCCTTTTCCTTGTTATTTTTGTTTTCTTTTCTTTGTTGTTTCTATTGGGCCTCATCAAATGAACAACGGCCCATTCACTTGTGTAAAGACCCACACCCTTGTCTCTTCCTTAGTAAACCGTCCCCTCCAGATTTTTGTTAACCAAGAACGAAGTTTCTGGGAGCATTAAATACTACCTCAGCGTGTGTACTCAACCCACTATCCTTAACTCATAATTCCCACTAAATCAATTAATCCACGTTTAGCCGCTACTAACCCCTCAATACAGCTTCTAGCAACTCCAACATCACTGCGCTTCATTTCCATCCACAAACATCCAAACTGATATTGATACTCCACCACAGCTTCATACTCCGGAACCTCAATCACAACAACATTGAAACCCTGTCACCCCAAGTCATTTCCGCCACCATACTTCATCAAAACTCCACACAGTACATTCTGCAAATTTCGAAACTGTTTACACCACCACAATCATAATAGGAATCACCCCCAACCGCTCACCATCACACTCAGACCGACGCCCTTGAACGAAGTCCGTTCTTGGCCTTCCTTGACACTATTACAGTATTAACGCGAACCCTAAGTGCACCGATTCCTCTCAGAAAAATAACAAAGGACCCAAACTCACACAGGAACTCGAACACAAAATCGAAATCGCACCTTGTAGTACCAATCCCTCAATTTTTCCGTCGCCGTTCTATTTTGCAGCATAGTGAAGGGAGTTCGAACTCCTTGAAATTGGTATAACGGTGAAGAGAACCTTCTCGTGAATCCCAATATCTATGTAGTTTGATTTATGGATTTTTATGGCATTTGTTTGGGATTTTCCAAGTATGGATTCCTCTCGTTGAAGAAGTGAAAACCGAGGCCGGTTTCAGGAGAATGGTTTAGGTTAAAATGAGAGAGAGCGAGGTGTATTTATAAGCAAGGGATTTAGATATTTGTTTTATTATTTTATTCTCCTAACTTCATCGAGAAATATGTGCAAAAGGTCCTACAAACGAACCCTGGTCGAGATGAAAAACACTAATCTTAACATAGAAAAATATTCCGGATCTAATGGGACAGGTTTCGTCGAATTCCGACACCGTTTGTAAAAATCCCTTAGAAAATATCGATGAAAAACACGGAGCATTAATTCCTTAAAATTACAGAAAAAATCCTAAAAATATGAGGCCTTGACGTTTCACTAGACCTCTTCCTAAGGTTTCTTATGAAACTTGTTTCGTTGAATTCTGAGTTCGTTTGACCAGTTAACTATTCAAATAAAGTTACCCCTGTTTAAAATGTATAAATGGTTAACTTAGAATAAGGCGTTTTTGGCCACCGAGGTCACATACGTCATCGGTTTGTCACGAAACTTGCTTCCCTTAAAATCATTAATTAATACGAATCCAATGGCACACAGTTCGTCGCATTCCGAGACTGTTTCCCGATACGCTATTTTCTACGCACCCTAAGTGCTCCTTTAGACACCAAATTTTCCAATGTTCAAAAATAACAAACTATATATGTTTTCTGACTCTAAACGACGATACGAACTCAATGGAACTGATTTCGTGGTTTAATTCGATCGTCTGCTCAAGTTAAGGTCAAAACCCTTTTTAAATAGAATTAAATTATTAATAATTCCATAGCGACTATTTTAAAATTTGATTTGAACATAACTCAAAATCTACACGACGAAATCCCGATTTTTCTCTTCCACTAGAAAAATATACTTCACTAGCTCTGTACGTTTCTTGTTTCACAGAAATCCGACTTAAAACGGCTTCTGTATATTCAGTTGAAGTTCGAATCGCCAAATAGCGAACTGCAGCGCCATTTCGAGCTCGGTTTTAATTATAATATAATTATACGTTCTAACGTCGTCGATTAAATAATATATTCGTCATTTAAATAATTAAATAAGTTAATTATTACAATGTCAAAAATCCGGGTCATTACATTCTTTCCCCCTTAAAATAATTTCGTCCTCGAAATTGCTAAGCTAGAAGACGACCCTATCTACTGGGTAAATATTTATCGGTTTACCCCTTAACTTCAGTCTCAACTGAACCAATTAATATCGACTAAAATATTAATTTATTCCGACTAACTAAAATTTCCAAAAATTCTGAAAATTTTCTAACGCCTTTAATTTTCGGAAAATTTCGCCATTACCTCCTTTGTACAGCCCTATCGGTAAAACCACAACTTGCCTCTCTAGGCCTTCTCAACCCAAAAGAAAATCAAAACGCCAAGCGGCTTGCCAAATCGGCTCATAAATTCCAACTTATATGAAATATAAACTTGTACCTTTTTGCTGACCATATCATTATACCATTCCCATTGGTTATCAACTTTGCATATACCATGCCATTCCAATCAAACTCCAATCAGTTTAATCTCATCTAAATCATTTGGTTATATCCAAGTCAAATTCCACTTCAAGTTCCATTCTTGATTCTTAATTCTTATATCGTAAATCAACTTACTCGATATCCTTCCAATATAATTCCATATTATATTTAACCTTGCCTAAGTTTGATTCATATTTATTTATTCACTTTTACTATTTTAATCCATTTAACTTCATAAGTTAAATTCAAATTCCAGAATTTAAATTCCTGGGCTCATTTCAAATCAATTTGAAACCATAATACCAATTCAAAACCTTTGAATTTCTAAACACTTGTTTTCATTAAATAATTCAAAAACACAACCTTTGGTAGTAATCCGTCACTTAGAACTCGAAAATGAACACTGATGATGTGGCCACACTCATCAGGGTTATTTCCCAGCGAACAAGTGAGTTCAATACTATATCACTTTTAGATTGAAAAACATTTTCAAAATCTCCCAGGAACTTAAAATTTCCTTATTTTAAATTCCAAATCTGATTTAAATTCAGATTTACTTCATTTTATTTCATATATTTTACTTATATGAATTTTGATCAGTTATTTATAACCATTTCACTTTTATAATCTTACTCGATTATAATAACAACCAACACAACCAATATACTATAATGATTCAAATCTTAACCATTCTTTTATATCAAAATATACTTCGGGTAAAATTACTGCATTCACCCTCTTTCAAAACATACTGTGTCGACCCATCGTATTCGAGTGTTTAGAAACCCCTATCGATATTGTGGTGCCCCCCCATCGACCAGAATTCATAAGCCACTCAACCAATAAAGCTCCACAATATAAAACAAATTTTTATATCAAATAACAAATACGTTCACTCGTATATATACACTCAATCTCAGTCTAGGGTATTGCTAACCCCATCTCTACTGAGTAATGCCACAGAGCCAAGGTAATTCGCTTAACTTAAGCTCTGATACCAACTATAGTGACCCGAAAATCCGGTCCAATTTGAGCTGACCAAAAACACAAGTCCAACCCCAATTTAAACTAGAAATTCAAGAAACTAATAGAAAGAAGATAGAGGGTGAGGATAGATAAGGTAGAACTTATAGAATAGAAGAAGAAGAACATCATCATCATAGTAAACACGAATCTCACAGCGGAACGAATAAAATATAACATACTTTTGAAATACAAACAGTATATGTATACAATAACATTGCAGAGTACAACACTTACAACACAGCGGAAATAACTATAGCTATATGATCCTGAAGCCTCCTGCTCCAAGCTCTTCCAGTATATCTGTAAATCCCGACAACTTGACTGCCGTACAAATTTAGGCACCCAAGAGTTTAGGGAAACAAAACAAATAAGCTCCGGGTCAGTCATGGACTGGTGTGAGTAAACTCAAATCATTTTAACAGGTATATGATATCTCATAAGACCACGCCGTGAATACGGAACGGGTTTTCCTTATGAGAATCCAACATCTTTGAAAAGCAGTATCACTGATATTATAATAATGTCTAAATACAATTAGATATCAATCTAGCAGAAACGCTTTCATCTCACGTTCTACATATATAGTATACAATCAAAACCGCGGGTGCGTATTGGATGATTGGATTTCCAGCTATGACAAGGTATGGAACCACCTTCCGATCAGTGTACTCTAGGAACGATACACTGGAGTTCAACAAGAACATCTTGTAACTCAGCCACACATGACCGACCACTCATTTCGCTTGAGTGTATCGAATGTACATCACCAACGGTTGGGATCAGCAACCGTTTCCCGTATATATATGGGACAGCATTGATAGATTTAAGAAGCAAATGAATATTCTCTAGATAGGTGATTATACACCCTACTTCGGTGCGACCGACTTAGCCATGCTGCCTGCCCGATTTCTGTCATTTACTGGATGTGAGGCTAGAAGCTACGCTTACTTTCCATTCATTTATAACACGATCACTTTGAATGCCACATTATAAGATCCGTTAATCATTAGTTGGATCTGCACAAATAGATTCTGGATATTATGCAAAGGGAATAAATCCGTTGGCCACCATATATATTTGTACAGTCCAACCCTTTCGATCATTGGAAATACTCTGTCAGACATTCGTCCATATACGTTCGTTCTAGGACTGAACGAAACCGAAGGCACTATTCTGTAAACAGGACAGCCCTTGCATAACACCGTCTTCAATTAGCTTCATCGTATTTAATCACAACGCTTATGTCAATATGGAGTGGTTCTTCGGATAATAATCCAACCGGTCTCTCCATATTTACAACGTAAAATGGTCAAAACTTGATAGTCTGTGATTTAACTATCAATGAAAACATGTCGGTGTACAAACAACGATCTTATTTCTAGACAGAAATTTGATCGATCAACCATCATCATATATATATATACACACATATATATTCATATTTCCTTATTTTCTATGATTAGAAAATATACGTTATTTACATTGGAAAACATTTCCAATCCTCATTTACGCATCGCTACCATTCCACAACTATTAGTCCCTAACTGTAAACTAGTAAGAGAACAATTCTCTAAGTATAAACCCCGAAGGCCGAAACCAACATCAGATCAACACTCAGAAAACTATTCAACTTACTAATCTCTAGTCAGTTTCTAATTTTTTTTTAACTTCGCTTCTTAATTTCTAAATTCGATTAACCCCTTTTTATAAACTACGTTTGATTAACTCCTTTTGATAAACTACGTTTTCCGTTACAACTATTTCCTTTTTATAACGTTTACTTACCGTTACAAATATTCTCTTAATTATAACTACTAATTACTGTTACAAATATTTCCTATTTATAACTTCTATTTACCGTTACAAATATTTCCTATTTATAACTTCTATTTATCTTCTAAATAAATATTTCTTTATTCTATTTATTTTCTAAATAAATATTTCCCTTTTCAATTCTATTTATTTTCTAAATAAATATCCCTTTTTATAAAACTCTATTTGTTTTCTAAATACTTCCTTTTATAAAACCATGTTCGTTTTATAAATAATTTCCTTTGTAAAATCCTGTGATTTTATCAAATCCCTTTATTTCAATATATATTGAAATATTCCTTTTTACAACTCAGGGTTTCTTATGATATTTAAAATATCAAACAACGATGATCAATATCGTTCTAACATCCATAATCAATAACAGATTATAAATCACAACATATATCACAATATATGAAAACAGTAAAATAATTGTTGAGGAACCCAGTCGGATTCCTCCAACCTGTCTCCCTGCATCCACAGATGTTACACAGTATAATATATATCATATTTCATTTTGAAATGAAATATCCTGCTGTACAGAACCATATTTGATTAATGGTACATAGATTAACTATAACTACGTTTTCAATCAAATCTATTTAACAGTCCAGTTTAACAATCAATATACAGCAGTCAATAAATAAAGTACAATTTATATTAAAATATAAATTGAGGAGAGTTAGTGAGTTTTACTCACATTGTCCGTAATCGTTAAATACGAATAACGGTTGATGGTTCTGATCATACGTTTCATTCCGCTATAAATTCAGTCGAGCTCCAACCCATTTCCAGTCGTTTGTTCTAGTAAAAAGAACGCAGTTGATTCCCGATCTTCCCTGGTATCCCACGTTCAACACTTCGTGTTTTTAAACAATAACCCTTTTTAAACGTTGGGCTTCCTCTCTATTCTTTCCTTTTCCTTGTTATTTTTGTTTTCTTTTCTTTGTTGTTTCTATTGGGCCTCATCAAATGAACAGCGGCCCATTCACTTGTGTAAAGACCCACACCCTTGTCTCTTCCTTAGTAAACCGTCCCCTCCAGATTTTTGTTAACCAAGAACGAAGTTTCTGGGAGCATTAAATACTACCTCAGCGTGTGTACTCAACCCACCATCCTTAACTCATAATTCCCACTAAATCAATTAATCCACGTTTAGCCGCTACTAACCCCTCAATACAGTTTCTAGCAACTCCAACACCACTGCGCTTCATTTCCATCCACAAACATCCAAACTGATATTGATACTCCACCACAGCTTCATACTCCGGAACCTCAATCACAACAACATTGAAACCCTGTCACCCCAAGTCATTTCCGCCACCATACTTCATCAAAACTCCACACAGTACATTCTGCAAATTTCGAAACTGTTTACACCACCACAATCATAATCGGAATCACCCCCAACCGCTCACCATCACACTCAGACCGACGCCCCTGAACGAAGTCCGTTCTTGGCCTTCCTCGACACTATTACAGTATTAACGCGAACCCTAAGTGCACCGATTCCTCTCAGAAAAATAACAAAGGACCCAAACTCACACAGGAATTCGAACACAAAATCGAAATCGCACCTTGTAGTACCAATCCCTCAATTTTTCCGTCGCCGTTCTATTTTGCAGCATAGTGAAGGGAGTTCGAACTCCTAGAAAATTGGTATAACGGTAAAGAGAACCTTCTCGTGAATCCCAATATCTATGTAGTTTGATTTATGGATTTTTATGGCATTTGTTTGGGATTTTCCAAGTATGGATTCCTCTCGTTGAAGAAGTGAAAACCGAGGTCGGTTTCAGGAGAATGGTTTAGGTTAAAATGAGAGAGAGCAAGGTGTATTTATAAGCAAGGGATTTAGATATTTATTTTATTATTTTATTCTCCTAACTTCATCGAGAAATATGTGCAAAAGGTCCTACAAACGAACCCTGGTCGAGATGAAAAACACTAATCTTAACATAGAAAAATATTCCGGATCTAATGGGACAGGTTTCGTCGAATTCCGACACTGTTTGTATAAATCCCTTAGAAAATATCGATGAAAAACACCGAGCATTAATTCCTTAAAATTACAGAAAAAATCCTAAAAATATGAGGCCTTGACGTTTCACTAGACCTCTTCCTAAGGTTTCGTATGAAACTTGTTTCGTTGAATTCTGAGTTCGTTTGACCAGTTAACTATTCAAATAAAGTTACCCCTGTTTAAAACGTATAAATGGTTAACTCAGAATAAGGCGTTTTGGCCACCGAGGTCACATACGTCATCGGTTTGTCACGAAACTTGCTTCCCTTAAAATCATTAATTAATACGAATCCAATGGCACACAGTTCGTCGCATTCCGAGACTGTTTCCCGATACGCTATTTTCTACGCACCCTAAGTGCTCCTTTAGACACCAAATTTTCCAATGTTCAAAAATAACAAACTATATATGTTTTCTGACTCTAAACGACGATACGAACTCAATGGAACCAATTTCGTGGTTTAATTCGATCGTCTGCTCTGTTGAACCCGTGATTTTTTGTTTGATGATAACAAACATTTTTTAATGTGTTTGAAACTGTACTGTTTACTGCTCTTCACATCATATTGGAATAAAAATATTTTTGTCTAATAATGCTCCTACACAGAAATTTAAAATTTACATAAGCATTTATTATTCAAAAATCATATTTTTATTTCATAATCAAAACAGTACAATACTTTCTTAACTCTCAGCTATACAAATTTTCACTCATTATTTCAGTACAAATGAATCTCACTACATGTTTCACTCTCACTCATCAATACATTCTTACTGTCTCTTTATCCTGTTTTGCTCCTGTTGCATCATCCTGAAACCTGTCACAAAAAAAAAAAAAGGAAAAGCACACAGTAGACTGGAACTAAAATTTTATTTTATAATTTTTTATGTGCCTCAGATTTTCTGTGTGTTTTTCTCATCATTTTTTCTGACTTGCCTGACACATATTTTACAAGTATGGCACAATACTATACAAGATCAGAAACGATCAAGTATAGCAAGAAAGCCAAATACTTGTGTATACCAAAACCAACACATTCAAGTTGGATCAAGAATGGTATCTGTTTTTTTCATTTTTGTGTTACAGGGTCACAGAAGAATATATGGCAACAATAACAAATCAGTTCAGGTTCAAGAAGCATTCAAAGAGAAATGGTCAAAGCAGTGTGCACAAGGTTTCAGAGCTACATATGGAAAGCATTCAAACTGCATGGATTTCATATGCAATACAGGAAATTCAGACATACACAAGGCAGCAAACATGCAACATGACATTGCAGGATGGAAATATATGGCAAGTTGTTCAGCAATTAAAAAAAAATAAAAAAATCCTGTTTTCTATTTACATGAAACTAAAGCATGTGCAAATGAAGCAGATTTGATTTACTAGATTGGAAATGAACACAATTAACATGCAAGAATTATCTGGACATAATTAAGTGGTGATGGCATTTAATACGGTGAAAAATTCGACATCAAAGAATAAAATGAGGGCCTAAAATCATGCAGTTTGTTTTCTGAAGATTTTTTGTGAATAATGGTTGACAAGATAATCAGTTTCCACTTATCTTGTTTCCTGGTTTGAATTGTTAAAATGGTAAATGTTTTAACACGACTTTATGGGCAATACAATTTTAGGGAAGTGTTTAATACATTCTTGGGTAATTGTTTTTTTATGCTAATCAATCAATCCCAAGCTCATTTTTGACAAGGAAATTTTTCTCTGGAAATCAATACACACAGTAAAATGGGCAAGCAAGAAATCAAAATCTTCCAGAAATGATTCAATTTATTCAAGGGGATAAATTAATATATTTTTTAGGATTCAATCAAGCAATACACGCAGGCAACAAACAAAAGCAGTGAATAAATTGGTTCATTCATATATGGAAAGATCAATTCGTGCATGTCAATATTTGTTTCCAGGTGGCAATTCATTTTTCCAAATTCATCGATGGACAATTCATGTCTATAGTCATCAATTCAATCAGAAAGGGAAATCATGGAAAATTCAGAACAATTAAAAGAGGAAATTCACGAAAAATCCTTCCAAATATTCATCAAACCAAATCAAGCAAGTCATAAGTGAAATCAGAGAATAAGGGTTCGAATTTCCCCTATAAATTCACATGTTTCCTCATAAGCAAAATCATCCAACTCATTCGAAATCAACTAAAACCCTACAGTCAAATCAAAGAGCTTACAGTGTTGGATTGGAGCAGAAAGACATTCGGAGTTAAGCTAGAAAGCATCGCAAATCATCTGGAACAAAATCAAAGCCATCAGAACCTCAAACTAAAGAAACCCCAGCCGCCTTGTTTATTTTCTTGAAGAAATTAAGAAAAAGGGACGACAGATTTCTAATTGAAGCTACAAAGGGGGTGTTTTCATTTAAGGGATTTTTGTTTTAATTTTTAATGTACTTTGTTTAGTTCTGTTTGAAAAACAATCTGTGGTTTACTAGTTACGTCCGTAAAACTAGGGTGTACAGATTACGGTTTTGTGATCTGGGAAAATCTGGTCTAGGGATTTTAGATCAGTCTAAGACTTCGAGCGTAGGTTTAAATCAGTAGCAGGTGTTGCAAGTTTGCAAAACTCTTTAGGTGGTAGCAGGGTTTGCAAGTTTAATGAGTGTTTGTAAGCGGGAGACTGTTTTAAATCCTAGTAGATATCTTAGTAATGCAGCAGTAGGCACAGTTTGCCAAAGCTGGGTAATTTCTGTGTGTTTCTTTTATTGATTCCTTATTATTCTGTGACTGTTCTAAATATTGGATAAACCCTATTCACCCCCCCCCCCTCTAGGGTTAATCTTGATCCTACAATTGGTATCCGAGCCTGTGTTTATTTAACTCTAGAGTCATGACATCAATGAATAATGCTTTTTCTGAGGGACAGTCTATTGCTAGACCACCCATGTTTAATGGTAGAGATTACGCGTATTGGAAAGCTAGAATGAAAATCTATCTTGTGTCTGTTGACTATGATGTCTGGGATATCATTGAAACTGGTTATAAACCACCCACTATAATTGTTAACGAAATTGAAATGCTTAAACCAAAAGATAAGTGGGATGCGAATGATAAGAAACTTTACTCTATTGATTCTAAAGCTATGAATGCTTTGATCTGTGCCTTAGATAAAACTGAATATAACAGAATTTCTCATTGTAAAACAGCTAAGGAAATCTGGCATACACTGGAGGTCACTCACGAAGGAACATCGCAAGTGAAAGAATCTCGTCTTGCTCTATTCAGCAATGAGTATGAAAATTTCACTATGCAGAAGGATGAGAGTATCAAAGACATGTATGGATGTTTTTCTGTGCTAGTGTACAATGCTAGAGCCCTTGGAAAAGTTTTTACTGAAGTTGAACTTGTGAGGAAGATTCTGCGTGTTTTGCCAATGAATTTCGAGGCAAAAGTCACAGCTATTCAAGAATCAAAGGATCTGAGTAAGCTGAGCATGGAGGAGCTTGTTGGAAATCTAATGACGTATGAAATGGAGCTAAAATCACGAGAAGATCGCAACAACTCTGATCTAAAGAAGAAATCAATTGCTTTGTCCAATACTGTCAACAGCGATGGCGAAGACCCCATCGAACAGCTTGCAATGGCCGTTAGACAAATTGCAAAGTGGAGCAAATTCAAACCTCGAAGAAACAAACCAAAATCTAACAAGCTGAAGAACTCTGACAATTCAGATGAGGAACCACTTTGCTACAACTGCCAGAAACCTGGACATCTGAAACCAAACTGTCCCCTTCTTCAGCACAAAAGGAACAAGAAGAAAAAGAAAGCCTTTTATATAACTTGGGATGACGAGGAAGGAGAAGAAGACTCAGATAGCAGCGAGGAAGAAAGTAACCTATGCTTCATGGCAAAATCAGATTCAGAAGATGGTAGAGAGGAATCGACTGAGGTATACAGTTATGATGATTTGTTTTTAATGTGTAAACATCTTTCTGAAATCATTGATACAATAGAAGCAAAAGTAGAAAAACTTAAAGCAAAAAATTTAGAACTACCGACTCTCAAGTCCACCATTGAGAATCTTGAAAAAGAAAATTTGACTTTGAAAGAAACTGATGAGATTAAGAGAGAGAATTTTATTAAAAGATGCACTTCACTTGTGGACGAAAATACAGGACTAAGAACCAAAGTTCAGAATCTTGAAGTCACCTTAAATAAGTTTTCAATTGGACAAACATCTTTCAAAATGTTGCTAGGAAACCAATTGTTTGCTAACAATGGAAAAGGACTAGGTTTTGGTAAAGTTCAAAATGATGTGACTGTGATTGACAATGCAAAAGGTAGAAGCATCTTTCCTAAGTGTGTAAAGTGTGGGGAAATTGGCCATAAATTTGAAAATTGCAAGACTATGAATAAAATCAGAAAATCCACTAGAGTTTGGGTTCCTAAACACTTGGCACACAATTACCATAAATTTTGGAACACAAATAAGAGGACAAAACAAATGTGGGTTCCAAAAGATTCTTGCTTTCATCATACTTCAGTCACTGATATTTTTGGACCTAGGAACGTCTCTAGGTCATCTTTCTCTCTTCTTGTGTAGGTATGTTGGCGGGCTAAGGAGCAACAAAAATGGTATTTGGATTCAGGTTGCTCCAGACATATGAGACAAGAGATTGTTCCTTAGCCTAGAAAGATATAAAGGTGGGAGTGTGACATTGGGTGAAAATAGCAAATGTAAGATTATTGGTAAGGGAAAAGTAGGTAACAACATTTTTGCCTTAGCTGATGTCTTATATGTTGATAATTTGTATCACAATCTTATTTCCATAAGCTAACTGTGTGACAAAGGAATGAATGTAGTTTTTGACAGTGAGATTTGCAAGATCATTGATACATCCACTGGAAAAGTTGTTTTTACTGGCAAAAGAAAAGGAAATATCTACACACTCTCTTTTGATGATGTAACTGTTTCTAGATGTTTGGTTGCCACTGAAGAAGAGGCAGTTTTATGGCATAGAAGGCTAGCACATGCTAGTATGCATCTCCTTGAAAAACTAGAAACAAATGAGCTTGTCAGAGGTTTACCTCATCAGAAATTTAAAAATAACAAAGTGTGTAAGGCTTGCTCCATGGCTAAACTTAGTCGCTCGTCATTCCATCCAAAAAATGTTGTTAGCACTTCACGTGTTCTTGAATTGATTCATATGGATTTGTTTGGACCTACTGATACTGCTAGTTTAAATGGTAAACGTTATTGTTATGTACTGGTTGATGATTACTCTAGATTTACATGGGTTTATTTTATAGCCAAAAAGTCTGAAACTTTTGATTATTTTTCAAAGATTTCAAAACTTGTTCAAAATGAAAAAGGTGTTTCAATTAAAACTTTGAGAAGTGATCATGGAGGTGAATTTGAAAACTTTGTTTTTGAAAAATTCTGTGAAGAAAATGGCTTTAAACATGAATTTTCCGCTCCTCGAACACCTCAACAAAATGGCGTGGTCGAAAGGAAAAATCGTACATTGCAAGAGATGGCTAGATCTATGTTATGTGAATATAAATTACCTCAAACATTCTGGGCTGAGGCAGTTAATACTTCATGCTATGTAATGAATAGAGTCATGATTAGACCAATACTTAATAAAACGCCATATGAACTATGGTTTGACAAAAAGCCTAACATCTCATATTTTCGAGTTTTTGGATGTACTTGTTATATTCTGAACACAGGAGATCAACTTGGAAAGTTTGAAGCAAAAACAGTTGATGGAATCTTCATGGGTTATTCTTCAAGGAGCAAAGCTTACAGAATCTTCAATAAACAATCAAGAACAATTGTGGAGACCATTAATGTGAAGTTCAATGAATCAGACATAGAGATGGCTTCTGAAAATGATAAAGATGAAGGTGGTGTGCAAGAAGGCGAGAAAGATAGCAATGAAGTTGAGGCAAACAACGAAGAAGTCACAGAAGCAACAGCTGAAGCTGAAAGGCTGAAATTCAAACCCAATCATCCTCCAGAATTGATAATTGGAAGCCCAACGGCTGGCGTTCGCACCCGTTCCTCTCTCAATAAGAATGTTTGTGCTTTCTGTATTCACAATGCTTTTATTTCTGAAATAGAACCAAGTTCATATGATATTGCTCTTAATGATGAATCTTGGATTTTAGCTATGCAAGAGGAACTTAACCAGTTTGAGAGGAATAAAGTCTGGATGTTGGTGCCTAGGCCAAAAGACTATCCAGTTGTTGGAACAAAATGGGTGTTTAAAAATAAACTTGACGAATCTGGTAATGTAATTAGAAACAAAGCTAGGTTGGTTGCTCAGGGATACAATCAAATTGAAGGCATTGATTTTGATGAAACATTTGCTCCAGTTGCTAGGTTAGAAGCAATTAGAATTTTGCTAAGTTTTGCATGTTTTAAAGGTTTTAAACTTAAGCAAATGGATGTTAAGAGTGCCTTTTTGAATGGTGTGCTGAAAGAAGAAGTTTTTGTTGAACAACCCCCTGGTTTTGAGAGTCATGAATTTCCAAATCATGTGTACAAACTAGAAAAAGCATTATATGGTCTTAAGCAGGCTCCTCGAGCTTGGTATGACTGTCTTTGTTCATATCTTTTGGAAAATGGTTTTAAAAAGGGATGTGCTGACACTACTCTGTTTCTTTTACATGATGGTAATGATTTCTTGATTGTTCAGATTTATGTTGATGATATCATTTATGGTGCTACTAATGATATTTTGTGTGAGAAATTTGAAAAAGTCATGCAGGACAAATTTGAGATGAGCTTGGTTGGAGAGCTAAAATACTTTCTTGGATTTCAAATCAAACAGAGCAACAAAGGAATCTTTATTTCTCAGACCAAGTATGTAATGGAGTTGTTGAAGAAATTTGGAGTTGAAGATGCAAAACCAATGAGAACACCAATGAGCCCAACAACTAAGCTTGACAAAGATGAAAAAGGTGTTGCTGTTGATCAGAAAAAATATCGCGGTATAATCGGTTCACTTCTCTATCTCTCTGCTTCTAGACCCGATATTATGTTTTCTGTCTGCTTATGTGCTCGTTTTCAATCTAATCCAAAAGAATCTCATTTAAAAGCCACAAAACAAATTCTGAGGTATTTGTTGTACACACCAAAACTTGGCTTGTGGTATCCATCTAGTGACAATTTTGATTTAGTTGGTTTTACTGATGCTGATTATGCTGGCTCACTCACTGATAGGAAGAGCACTAGTGGAACTTGTTTCATGCTAGGACATTCTCTTGTTTCTTGGTCAAGTCGTAAACAATATTGTGTTGCATTATCCACCACTGAAGCTGAGTATATTGCATTAGGAAGTTGTTGTGCACAGATTTTATGGATGATGCAAACTCTTTCAGATTTTGGCCTATTCTATAAACAAGTTCCTTTGAAATGTGACAGTAAGAGTGCAATAGATCTATCAAATAATCCTGTACATCATTCACGCACAAAACACATTGATGTGAGACACCATTTCATTAGAGATCATATTGCTAGTGAGGACATTTGTATTGAATTTATTCCAACTGAATCCCAACTTGCGGATATTTTTACTAAACCCCTTTCTGAAGATAGATTTTGCAGATTACGATTGGATTTGGGAATTATAGAAATTAATTAATCTCTTTGCATTTTTGGGTAAAAAATTTTCTTAAGATGTTCTGTTATTAATTTCATTTTCTGGCAAATTAATCCAATCTTCAAATCATCAAGAAAAGAACAGTTTATTTTGGACATTTATAATAAAATTGTGACTGTGTTAGATCTCAGAATATGAGATGGATGAAAGCTTCCCTATAACCATGATTTGATTGAATGTATTTTATAATATGAGTAATTTAGGAATTATTTTTCACATCCATCTCTATCTATATCACCCTTCTATCATCCATTATTGTTCTCATGTATTAAGCGGATTTCGTATATAATAATAATAATAATAATAATAATAATAATAATAAGTATTTCTTTGATCTCATTTAAAAATCCAAGCTCTGGTCATGCATGGTCATGAGTTTACTTATTTAATTTCATGCTGCAACTAATCCCATTTAAAAATCCAAGCTCTGGTTATGCGTGGTTAGTGTGCTCTTGAGATTAAAAAAAAAAGGAAAATGTATATAGAATCCTCCCTGGTATATGTTAACTAGCTTTCCATTCCATCTTCTAAATTGTGAAATGTATTCATGTCTTACAGATTATTATGATTTTTTTTGTTTGATTGATTGGGGTTTGCGGTTTCTGATTCTGTCAAATGACTTGATCTCTTACTATGGTCCATATCATTTGTAAATGTCCAGCCCTGTTCATCTTTTGATGATTACAAAGGGGGAGAAAGAGCTAAGATTTTGATACATATACAGACATCTATAGATTTTATTTTGCCATCAATGCAAAAAGTTTAGTTATTTTCTATTCTTTTTGAATTTTTTGCTATGTCAGTTTACTGTTATAGGGGGAGCACATATATAGGGGGAGTTCTCATTTTTTTTTCCATACCAAACACATTTTGCTGTATTCAAAATCTTAAGTATGTTTGTCATCATCAAAAGGGGGAGATTGTTGAACCCGTGATTTTTTGTTTGATGATAACAAACATTTTTTAATGTGTTTGAAACTGTACTGTTTACTGCTCTTCACATCATATTGGAATAAAAATATTTTTGTCTAATAATGCTCCTACACAGAAATTGAAAATTTACATAAGCATTTATTATTCAAAAAATCATATTTTTATTTCATAATCAAAACAGTACAATACTTTCTGAACTCTCAGCTATACAAATTTTCACTTATTATTTCAGTACAAATGAATCTCACTACATGTTTCACTCTCACTCATCAATACATTCTTACTGTCTCTTTATCCTGTTTTTCTCCTGTTGCATCATCCTGAAACCTGTCACAAAAAAAAAAGGAAATGCACACAGTAGACTGGAACTAAAATTTTATTTTATAATTTTTTATGTGCCTCAGATTTTCTGTGTGTTTTTTCTCATCATTTTTTCTGACTTGCCTGACACATATTTTACAAGTATGGCTCAATACTATACAAGATCAGAAACGATCAAGTATAGCAAGAAAGCCAAATACTTGTGTATACCAAAACCAACACATTCAAGTTGGATCAAGAATGGTATCTGTTTTTTTCATTTTTGTGTTACAGGGTCACAGAAGAATATATGGCAACAATAACAAATCAGTTCAGGTTCAAGAAGCATTCAAAGAGAAATGGTCAAAGCAGTGTGCACAAGGTTTCAGAGCTACATATGGAAAGCATTCAAACTGCATGGATTTCATATGCAATACAGGAAATTCAGACATACACAAGGCAGCAAACATGCAACATGACATTGCAGGATGGAAATATATGGCAAGTTGTTCAGCAATTAAAAAAAATCCTGTTTTCTATTTACATGAAACTAAAGCATGTGCAAATGAAGAAGATTTGATTTACTAGATTGGAAATGAACACAATTAACATGCAAGAATTATCTGGACATAATTAAGTGGTGATGGCATTTAATACAGTGAAAAATTCGACATCAAAGAATAAAATGAGGGCCTAAAATCATGCAGTTTGTTTTCTGAAGATTTTTTGTGAATAATGGTTGACAAGATAATCAGTTTCCACTTATCTTGTTTCCTGGTTTGAATTGTTAAAATGGTAAATGTTTTAACACGACTTTATGGGCAATACAATTTTAGGGAAGTGTTTAATACATTCTTGGGTAATTGTTTTTTTATGCTAATCAATCAATCCCAAGCTCATTTTTGACAAGGAAATTTTTCTCTGGAAATCAATACACACAGTAAAATGGGCAAGCAAGAAATCAAAATCTTCCAGAAATGATTCAATTTATTCAAGGGGATAAATTAATATATTTTTTAGGATTCAATCAAGCAATACACGCAGGCAACAAACAAAAGCAGTGAATAAATTGGTTCATTCATATATGGAAAGATCAATTCGTGCATGTCAATATTTGTTTCCAGGTGGCAATTCATTTTTCCAAATTCATCGATGGACAATTCATGTCTATAGTCATCAATTCAATCAGAAAGGGAAATCATGGAAAATTCAGAATAATTAAAAGAGGAAATTCACGAAAAATCCTTCCAAATATTCATCAAACCAAATCAAGCAAGTCATAAGTGAAATCAGAGAATAAGGGTTCGAATTTCCCCTATAAATTCACATGTTTCCTCATAAGCAAAATCATCCAACTCATTCGAAATCAACTAAAACCCTACAGTCAAATCAAAGAGCTTACAGTGTTGGATTGGAGCAGAAAGACATTTGGAGTTAAGCTAGAAAGCATCGCAAATCATCTGGAACAAAATCAAAGCCATCAGAACCTCAAACTAAAGAAACCCCAGCCGCCTTGTTTATTTTCTTGAAGAAATAAAGAAAAAGGGACGACAGATTTCTAATTGAAGCTACAAAGGGGGTGTTTTCATTTAAGGGCTTTTTGTTTTAATTTTTAATGTACTTTGTTTAGTTCTGTTTGAAAAACAATCTGTGGTTTACTAGTTACGTCCGTAAAACTAGGGTGTACAGATTACGGTTTTGTGATCTGGGAAAATATGGTCTAGGGATTTTAGATCAGTCTAAGACTTCGAGCGTAGGTTTAAATCAGTAGCAGGTGTTGCAAGTTTGCAAAACTCTTTAGGTGGTAGCAGGGTTTGCAAGTTTATTGAGTGTTTGTAAGCGGGAGACTGTTTTAAATCCTAATAGATATCTTAGTAATGCAGCAGTAGGCACAGTTTGCCGAAGCTGGGTAATTTCTGTGTGTTTCTTTTATTGCATTCCTTATTATTCTGTGACTGTTCTAAATATTGGATAAACCCTATTCACCCCCCCCCCCCTCTAGGGTTAATCTTGATCCTACATGCTCAAGTTATGGTCAAAACCCTTTTTAAATAGAATTAAATTATTAATAATTCCATAGCGACTATTTTAAAATTTGATTTGAACATAACTCAAAATCTACATGACGAAATCCCGATTTTTCTCTTCCACTAGAAAAATATACTTCACTAGCTCTGTACGTTTCTTGTTTCACAGAAATCCGACTTAAAACGGCTTCTGTATATTCAGTTGAAGTTCGAATCGCCAAATAGCGAACTACAGCGCCATTTCGAGCTCGGTTTTAATTATAATATAATTATACGTTCTAACGTCGTCGATTAAATAATATATTCGTCATTTAAATAATTAAATAAGTTAATTATTACACTGTCAAAAATCCGGGTCATTACAAACCCTACAAGGTATCATGATACCCTGAAACTAGGCAGGGTGGGGCACGATTACTGGGCTGACTGTAAGAGGTCAAATCGACGGCGGTGGTGCAACAGTGTAGGTTCTAACGGGGTGTGGGCGTGCACACACTACGGCGTAGAAAAATAAGGCACTGGGCACCAGTAGCATACCTGTGCATTCTAGGATTGTGTCGGGCCGCCACCATGGGACTTGATACACCCCATGGTGGGACCAGCATAGGTAACTACAACATCGGGGGCCGTAAAACACATGTAACTATACGAGTAGGAGACGATCATCATAACAATGGATCACTTCACCCAGATTATGGGGTGCCTGTTGGGAACTAGTTTATATGGGTACAGAGATTAATATGGGGTATGATAGTATATTCGACCCTAGACAACTTAACTTAGTTTATGGTGCTTTCCCATTTCTAGTTTATACTTATCATACCCAGTTCTTTGTTCATAGACTGAATAGTTCTAGACTTACTCAGGCTTTATGTCTGACTCTACTTTTCTTTCGTCTTCTTTTCTTCCGTCCCCCCCCCCCCCCCCCGGTCCACAGGGAGGGAATACCGCAGCTTGACCAGCCTTCATATCCAGCTTAAAGAGAAAGAATGTATTGCTTGGATCTTTTCGTTTTGGACTATGGCTTTGGATAGCAATTATGGGACTTTTGCAGTTTATTTATGTTTTCTTTATGCTTCTTTAAATAATGTAATCAAGACAGTTATGAAGATGTTATGTTTTTGGAAGTGTTGTAAGACAATTATGGTATGGTTGGTGTAACACGTATTTTAATGAAATAAAAGTTGTTGTTTTCCGCTATTCAAAAATATGTGTTATTATATCTGTCTTGTATATCTGTGATTTATACTTACAAACCTCCACCAAAATTAGGGCATTCCCTTTTAGAGTGACCCTAACGGAGGTGGGGTGTTTCACTTGGTATCAGAGCATAGGTTTACCGGATAAGATAAAAAGTTTTGAAAATTTATTTTTCAAAAAGAAATTTAAAGAAGCATTTTTAAAAGATAAAATATTATTTTATTTTAAAAGGCAAAGTCCCCCCAAAGCCATAGGAACTATCTCTTATCCTTCATTTTGAATCTATCCTTTCTGTTTCAGCATGTATGGAGACCTTACTCCCCACCTGCTGACGCTTTCACTCCTCCTCCACGTAAACCAGCAAGCGGAAGAGTCCCAGAGTAGGAAGATGAATAATAGTCAAACAAGAAAGGGTCGTAACAGTAATGACAAGAAACGTGAAAAAAGAAAATGTTATTTCTGCGGAATTCTTGGACATCTGGAGGGAGACTGCAGGAAGAAGAAGAGGAGGATGAGTGCTACTTGCTTTCAGCGTAGGGAGACAGGCCACTGGGCTAGGGACTGCCCAATGAAGAAGGAGACAAAGGCGGAAAGCTCTCAAGGGAAGAAAGAGGGTTTACAGCTTAAGAAGACAGACTTTAAGAAGGGCGGGAAAGACAACAAGTCCCAAGAGAAGAGGAAGTGTAAATTCTGTGGCAAAGTGGGGCACTTAGTGAAAGATTGCCGGAAAAAGAAGGCCAAGATGAACGGCGGGTGCTTTTCTTGCGGTGAGACGGGCCACATGGCTAAGGATTGCCTAAAGAAACGAGGACAGGGGCAGAGGGCTGGATCCACCTCAAGGGCACAAGTTCATGTGCTAGAGGCGCCACCTCTGCAATAGCGAGGTATAAATACTTCTGTAGAAAGTGTAGTTTATCTTTATGATCACCCCGTTCGCACTTTATTTGATTCTGGCGCATCACACTCCTTTATCTCGTCTTCTTTAATAGAATCTCGGCACCTAAAAAACTAGTATGGTAGAGGACCCCTTAATTGTTTCAAACCCAATTAGGGGCCCACCTCATTTGTCTATGATCTGTTTGGGATTGAAAATTTCTTTTCTAAGCGTAGAATTTAAATGTGGTGCCTTTGTTTTGGGCCTTTCGGGATATGGTTTGATTTTGGGTATGGATTGGCTATCCAGTAATAGGGCCATCCTTGATTGTGAAAAAAGGGTTGTTAGGCTCCTGACCCAGCTCGGTAACACTTTGGAAATTTCTTGTAATCCCTCGTATGCGGTTATGCTTAGTTACCTTGAATCGCTAGATGCCTCCGTTGAAAATTTGCAATCGGTTAGAGTGGTCCGGGAATATCCGGATGTCTTCGAAGAGGTGAAGGGCTTGCCTCCGAAGCGGGAGATAGACTTCCGCATATACCTTGTAGATAATGCAAAGCCCGTTGCGTTGCCCGTTAGACACATGGCTCCACGGGAAAGGAAAGAGCTCAGTAAACAGATTAAAGAGCTTCTAGAAAAGGGGTTCATTAGGAGAAGCATTTCAGAATGGGGCGCTCCAGTGGTGTTCGCCACTAAGGCAGAAGGTTCATTTCGCTTATGCATGAGTTGTGGAGAATCACCTTAGTAAGTACATTTGGCAACATGGTTGGCATTTATTTCCGAGAGATAGTTCTTCTACGTGGAATACCTGATAGTAAGTGGACGAGATCCAAGATTCACTAGTGAATTTTGGAGAACTTGCATGAAACCATGAGTACGCCGTTATGTTTGAGCCGAGTATACTAGAAGTAGAGTAAGTGAAAGAGGAACGAGAGGCAACAGTGAAATAGGTTCCAACTAAAATTTTGGAAACAAGAATTAAGAAGCTACGAAATTGTGAAGTTAAAAACGGATAAAGCATAATGGAGTTAAGCTCAAGGTAATGCGACTTAGAAGATTGAAGACTAGATTCGTGCATCATATCTCTTCTTAAGAGTATATCTTTGATCCCTCTCTTCCTGTAGAGCTTACTTGCATGTTATCTTTTGTGTATATCCTCTCGGTCCCATTCTCAATCCAATTTCTGTTGCAAACCCCATAGGGAGTATGACTCATCTGTTAGCAACACATGTTGGGGCTTGAGGGTGTTCGTTGGTTTGACTAAACTTTTTGGGTTTTATAGGTTGGTCTTAGGAAGGGACTCCCTTGTGACCTAAAAGGAGTCCATCATGCTTAGTTTCCTAGAATCTAGTGGTTGGGTTGAGTAATTCTTTGGGTGTCAGTCTGATGTTGATTTCGGTCTTCGGGGCTGATGCTTAGAGAGTTCTTCTCCAAATCAATATATATGTGGCATAGATTTCCAGTTTTGACATTGCCTAATGGGCACAAAGTTTTTACTTGCTTCTATCATTTGACTATACCTTTAGGTAGGACCATTTCCTATCATTGAGAAAATTGGGAAAATGGCCTATAGATTAGAGCTACCCGAAAAATTGGCCGGAGTTCACAACGTCTTTCACGTTTCACATCTCCGAAAATGTCTACATGAGTCTGCTGAAGTGGTAGAGCCAAATATCCTAGAAGAAGATGAAGTGGAACGCGAAGCAACCATAAGGAAAGTTCCAACCCGCATATTAGGAACGGAAGTGAAGAAGCTACGCAACCGCGAAGTCCAGCTCGTCAAAGTTCAGTGGAGCGACGCCGAAGGAGATGCAACTTGGGAAACTGAAGCTAAAATACGCACAGCCTACCCTTTTCTTTTCGAGGGTACATCTTTAATCTTGCCTTTTTCCTTAAGTTGCGCTTTTATCTATCTTTTTAGGTATATCTCCTCGACCCTATCTTTTATGTAGAAACCCTTTGGATGAAAACATGTAATTGAAACATGTTATGAATGATGATTGCAAGTGGTTGCAAGTGATTGCTAGTGGTTGCTCGTGGTTGCATATACACACACAATCTAGGTTTTAGATCGGCTCAATCACTTCATATTGCATATGCATATATGTTTGCATTCGTATATGGTTGAGCTTTAATATGTGTCATATGGATGTTGCATTTGTATGAATGATTGTGCACTCATGTAGAATCATGAATAGGAGGATTTGCATACATAATGGATTCATGGCACTTACATAATTTGCATTAAGGAGGTCAACTGAATCAGTAGACCGCCTGATTTTGCATTAGATAAGTACATGTACACACACACTTCGCATATTATCATGAAGCATTAGAAGTCTTTTAAGGACAATGGATGCTCGTGTTTGATGGATGAGTAGATGGATGTTAGGATGTACATTCTTCCTGAACTTGAAGATTTCCGGACGAAATCCTTTTAAGTGGGGGAGAATGTAACACCCCGTGTATTTTATAACAGTGAAATTCACGAATTAAAGTATAATAAATTTCAAATCAAAGTATTAAAGGGAAACGGGATATGCCATTGCGTTCGTCTCAGAAAAATACGCGAAATAGAGTCCGAGTTTTCGAAAAACGGAGCCCGTATGACCAAATTATGGCCCGATGAAGTTTCAGAAAATTCAAATTTCGAAAACAGATTTGAATTTCAGCCCAATCAGAGTAGGCGGGAAAATTCCCGCCCAAACCCACCAGGTCGACCTGGGGGTCGACCCTAGGGTCGACCTGGGAGTCGACCTAGGTGTCGACCTGCCCTAGGCAGGTCGACTCTAGAGTCGACCTGGGGGTCGACTGGGGAGTCGACCTGGCCCCTGAGCCAGGTCGAACCCAGCTCACCCTGGCTGGCCTGGTCTGTGTTTGGTCGATTTTCTGAGCCTTGCCTTGTCACTAGGGCTAGGTGTCAGCTCCTGATTGGCCTCTCCTTTGAACGAACGGCTATTATTAAACCAAGCTCCATCGACGGTCTAAATCCACTCTCAAACTCTATAAAAAGGACCTAAGACTAACCCTAATTGACACAAACTAAAATGGAGATGAGACCGTCATGCTGCTGAGGAGAGACTGAGGATAGCCATCAGAAATAGAGAGACAATTAGGAGATAATTCAAAGCTTAAAGCAACGTCAAATCTATCAAAACAACACCTACAACAAAGGATAGCATCTCCAAATTCAGAATTCAGATTCCTGAATTGAAAATTCGTCATACGTTGTAAGTAGAGTGCTATTCCGATGTGAATTAAATAATTGTGTTGATTTGTGTAAAGTAAGAAATGGAATTGTGGCGATAATAATCTATATTTGTACGTTGCTTTGATGCTAAACGATTTGGGAATATTATGGTATACGATTGGATATTTGCAAGTATGCGATTTGCGTTGGAAGTTAACAACGAAATGGAATTGTGGCAATAATAATCTATATTTGTATGTTATTTTGATTCTAAACGATTTGGCAATGCTATGGTGTACGATTGGATTCATACAAGTATATGGTTTATGTTGACAACCACATGTTGTGGAATTTTAATTGGGATTCATGCAAGCATATGATTCATATTGGAAACTACATGTTTGTGGTAGTTATTTACAACACCCATTTGAAAATTGCAAGTATATGATTCATGTTGAAAATAACAACTATATGTTGTAATAGTTTATTTGAAATTCACGCAAGTCTATGATTTATTGTTATGCCAACATGATGTATAATTCTATGGTCATCTTTAGTGCAATTTGGTCCATTTGAGTATTATGACTCATATGAAGTTATGTTGGAATTGGCATTATAGTTCAAGTATAAAAATCATGCTTTTGTGATAGTGACAAAAGCTAGCATCTTTGTGAATTTGTATTAATTTTATGAACATGACTAAACTATGTTTGTCATTATGCCCAATTGAAAAACATGTTTTTAGGCTTATGTTGTTATCATAATCATATGATAATATATGTGATACATAAGTTACATTGGAATTACATTAGAATTACATTCCACTTGCAAGTTTACATAGATAGAATAAAAACCATGATTTAAGTTTAGGTATGTTTATGCTATAATTCTATAAATGGATTAAAAACCATGATTCATATAAGGATTAGGTTGGGATAATTCTAGTTGAACCATACTTTTGTATTAGTGACAAAATTAAGTACCTTTTTGTTAGCATGTAGTGGTTTTATGAACATGATTAGTTTATATTATGCCTAAATAAAAATATAGGCTTATATTTCTAGTCAAGACCATGTGCCAATAATAATGATATCTAATTTGGTTAGATTCTTAATTTCAAGTTTACATGGTTAGTTGAACCTATAATTCATGTTTAAGTATTATTTATGCCATATACATATGAATAGAATAATTCATGTTTAAGTATTTTCTAGGCCATAATCATATGAATAGAATGATTCATGTTTGAGTATTGTTTATGCCACAATCATATGAATAGAATGATTCATGTTTAAGTATTTTCTGTGCCATAATCACATGAATAGAATGATTCATGTTTGAGTATTGTTTATGCCACAATCATATGAATAGAATGATTCATGTTTAAGTATTTCCTATACCATAATTATATGAATAGAATGATTCACGTTTAAGTATTGTTTATGCTATGATTATATGGATAAAATGATTCATGTTATGCCATGATTATATGATGTTACAATTACAAGTTCACATGTGCCAACTTTATGTTAATTGAATCGTTCGTTGCAAGTTCATGCGTTCACACTCCCCTCTTTTATGTTACCTTATAAACACCATGTTATAAGCCTCCCCTTTTCATATGGCTAAATTGGGTTTAAGTGTTAAACCCAACACACCTTACATTGGAGCGAACGTATAAAACGGGGGTAATGATGTTTGGGCTAAAATATAGAACATATGTGTTGGCATGTTTGACGCATGCCAACAACCTTGAAAAACAATCAAGTGGCATAAATAAATCTTAATCAATAAAGATGAATTTGAATAATGGGCCGCAAATATTTACATATAAAAAGAAAAGAGACAAAATATGTAAATGTAGAAAATACGATGTGTTTAACCCGAGGTTGGATTGAGTTGTGATGTAAACCTGCCCGGAACCGCCCGGCTGTCCAGTAGTCACAACAATACCTATCCAATGTGGGTGGTTAAACACGGAGCCCAATAAGGACCCGAGGTTAGACTGAGTTGTGGCGTAAGACTGCCCGGACCCAACCGGCAACAGACAGCCACAACAATACCTGTCTAATGTGAGAGGTCAAGGCTTTAATAAGACAATTAAGGCTGAGTCAGGATTGATAGGATTAAGTGAATTAAGACTTAATCAAAATGGAACATGCTAAACTAAACAGACTGATTGGGGGTTAGGTTTATAAAACACTTAACCAACTTAGCATGTTGGCTAGAAATAGAAAAACCTAGTAGCGGGGGACCCTTTTTAGCAGTAACCCTACAAGGTATCATGATACCCTGAAACTAGGCAGGGTGGGGCACGATTACTGGGTTGACTGTAAGAGGTCAAATCGACGGCGGTGGTGCAGCAGTGTAGGTTCTAACGGGGTGCGGGCGTGCACACACTCCGGCGTAGAAAAATAAGGCACTGGGCACCAGTAGCATACCTGTGCATTCTAGGATTGTGTCGGGCCGCCACCATGGGACTTGATACACCCCATGGTGGGACCAGCATAGGTAACTACAACATCGGGGGCCATAAGACACATGTAACTATGCGAATAGGAGCCGATCATCATAAAAATGGATCACTTCACCCTAATTATGGGGTGCCTGTTGGGAACTAGTTTATATGGGTACAGAGATTAATATGGGGTACGATAGTATATTCGACCCTAGACAACTTAACTTAGTTTATGGTGCTTTCCCATTTCTAGTTTATACTTATCATACCCAGTTCTTTGTTCATAGACTGAATAGTCCTAGACTTACTCAGGCTTTATGTCTGACTCTACTTTTCTTTCGTCTTCTTTTCTTCCGTCCCCCCCCCCCCCCCCAGGTCCACAGGGAGGGAATACCGCAGCTTGACCAGCCTTCATATCCAGCTTGAAGAGAAAGAATGTATTGCTTGGATCTTTTTGTTTTGGACTATGGCTTTGGACAGCAATTATGGGACTTTTGCAGTTTATTTATGTTTTCTTTATGCTTCTTTAAATAATTTAATCAAGACAGTTATGAAGATGTTATGTTTTTGGAAGTGTTGTAAGACAATTATGGTATGGTTGGTGTAACACGTATTTTAATGAAATAGAAGTTGTTGTTTTCCGTTGTTCAAAAATATGTGTTATTATATCTGTCTTGTATATCTGTGATTTATACTTACAAACCTCCACCAAAATTAGGGCATTCCCTTTTAGAGTGACCCTAACGGAGGTGGGGTGTTTCAGGACATGTAGATATGGTTATCCGTTAATACATGTGATAACATGAAGCTTTAGTATAAAGAATTTTAATCTTGAATTTGTCGAATGAGTAGTTACGATTCCCATTCCTTTTCGAGGACGAAAAGTTTTAAGGGGGGGTAAATGTAACGATCCAGAATTTTTAACCAATTTAAATTTGAATTTGACGTAAATATATATGGTTAAGAATATCTAATAATTTTGATAAGCTATATGATAAGTTTTACTTGAATTATAAATGAGAATGATTATTAATAATTTTGGATTTATTGACACTATTTGTCGTTCGATCGGATTTGTCAAATTATAACGCGAATTAGTAGCGTTAGAATTAAGTGTTGCCCTTAGTTTTCATAACATTTAAGGGAAAATGCTACCAAAAGTTCACCTTCTCTTTTTAAGAGAAATGTATGGACACTTGTAATTTTGCATGTAAGATTTCATGCATGCCTTCCATGTGCCCCCTTATGTGTCATCACCTCCTTAACTCTCCATTCCTACATAAGGAGACCTTTTCTCCATTTTCTTACCATTCCATTCCATTTCCACCTTTCCACCTTCTTCTTAAAGCTTATGGCCATGGTTTCCATGGCATAAGTCTTCCTCTTTTCCACCACCACCTTGCCAAAGTTCGTCATTCTCCTCCTCCTCCTTCCCTTATGGAGAGAGATTAATATATATTATATTATATATATTTTGGTGAAGAAGACGTTGCGCCGAAATACCGTCCGACGGTTCGCTCAACTAGGCTCGCCTACCGTGAAGATTTGGAAAGCTGTTTGGTGAGAACTCTTTAACTACGATTTATATAGTAGTTAGACTAATTTAAATATAGTGATGAATTATTATTGGTTAATGATGATTGATATTTGTTGTGATGGATGATGGGTGCGAAGTTTAAAACACACACTATTAAGCGTTAGTGTTATAACGCTTGTGCACAATTATGATTTATTGAACCAAGTTGATGATGGTTGCTATGGATGTTTAAATGGTTGTTGATGTTGTTTTGCACACACTATGACACAACAATTATGGTACCACATTGGTGATCGATAAATCTCCTTCATAATTAAAAGCAATCTCATTATTGAAATTGAAGGTTAATAATTGGAAAAGACCATATGTATGAATCCATATATATTGTTAAATTCCTTTAGATGAATAAATAAATACCAGAACATTCTAGGATGACAGAGAGGATAGTGTCTAGGCTTGGATTTGGAAATAAAGTTTCCTGCTCTCCCTGGCTATCCCTAACTGGTCCGACGAATGGGATGGTTAATTTGAAGTTATTTGAATTTATAAATGAATTGGAATTTGATTTATTAAGTAAAAAGTAAAAGTTGAATTTTGAACCCAAAATAAATTTGGAAAGTCAATATAAATTACTTTAAATGGTTTACAGAAGTATATAATGATTTTCTAAGGTATTGTGAAGTAATAAAGAATAATTTTTATTGCGGTCAAAATAGGGCTTGTTGCACAGCGGCAATTAGTGTATTTTAGATGCAAACTTTAAACGCTTATAACTTTTGCAATCTAAATCGGATTTGCATGAAACGAAAAACATTAGATTTATATTAACAAGAGCTTTAAAATGAGTGAAAGCAGATTTTTATTTTGAGTTAGAATTTTCAAGATATGTTTAAAACCGTTTTGAGGGAAAGGTCGCTATAAGAGAAATTATCGACCATAACTATAAATAGCCATTTTTAGTGTTTCTAAAATATGGAAAAAATTTGTAAAATCATTATTAATTATGTAAAAGTGTTTTGAATTGTAAAGTTTAAGTTTTGACCAAGATAAATGATATTTGATCAATGTAGTTGAGATAACTAATTTGTGACGCTTTTGTAACACTTTCGAAACACTATTGTAACGCTTTCTTTGAAATAATCTATTTTGAAGTTTTTAAACCACAAACTAAAAGAAATCATTTGTAAATGATTGGTGGAATGTTTTCAATGGTTTAAAAATATTGAAAATAATTTGTTTGGAATTTAAATTGATTTATTAAATAATTAAATGTGTTTTTCAATTTTAAATAATTGGATATGGTTGGAGATAAATCTTCGGATGGTTGATATTAATTCGGTCGATGATGATTCTTACTATTTGAGGAATTTAAAAGGTAGTTCACCATTATTCCGCTTATAGTGTGAGTTGGATATCGAGATTAATACTGAGTATAAGTTGATGGTATTTCTATCCAGATCTAATGTCAAAGAGTTGGATAAATCTTTAAGTTAAGATAAGAGTTTCCTAAGTTGACTGGGATAAGTTGGATAGAAATAATCTTCAGATATTTGATATGAAATTCTGTGGTGTAAATGTATACTATTTGAGGAATTTGGAAGATATTATTATATCGGTAATCCACTTATAGTATTCGTTGATTATGAGAATTGATATCGAGTATAAGTAGATACAATTTCTGTGTAATTTATGCTCAATATCAATTGATTTGGGTTTTGTCGTGAATCATATCTTCAATAATATCATTTTTTAAACCCCATGAGATTGAGTTATGGAAACTCATATCGTAATTTGAGGATTCAATCAGATCTTTGATTTGAGAAATAAAAAAATAAGGAACTAGAAAGAAAGTAAAATCTTTTAGTTAAGATTAAAGAATGGAATGTTGGAAAATCAATTTAATTGGAAACTATGGTTGAAATGTGGATTAAGGATTTTCAAAGGAAACTGGATTTTGATAACAAGTTATCAAACGAAAAATTAATTAAGACTTTAAGGCTAAATCATCTTTGATTTAAGGGATGTGTTTTAAAAGAGAAGGGTTAAACATGGATTTTGTAATAATTTGAGAATGGGTTTGAAGAAGTTTAATTTTGACAAAATTCAAGACGGAAGGAGATTGGTAGAAAGCCTGGGTGTTCTATAATTGTGTTTTTTTTTTAAATTGCGCCTATTATTTGGAAAGACCGGGATCAGATGTATGTCTGAAACCATTCCAAGTAATAATACGACGTTGTGGAGCAATTGAAGACATTGGAGACGACATTGAAGACCGGGACCCTTCATGTCGTAAGGACGACTTGCTGAATGTCTCGAGTGGGTCGCTCCCATTTGCAGATGGATTTAATATTAGTTAGGTGGCAAGAAGCCCGAACGTATGTGAAGGAATTCCGGATTGTGGTTTCGTTCAGACCCAGAACGGACTCATAGGGATTGTGTGTCTGACATTGTAATTAACTGCGTAGCACTACTTTATCAATATACATCTGTTTGGTGGCGGGGAATTACTCTCTTTCTTAACACCCTTCTCTAAGACGTACGAGATTAGAGGTTATATATTGGAAATCAGTGATGCGTTGTTAATGGATAATGTGGCATACTTAAGATATGTGGTGAGCTATAGATGATCAAAGCATGGCTTGTTTAAGCGTAGCTTTGTGTATCGTGACCTCGACAAGCCTCACAAACCGGTGAATGGCCAAAACAGGAAGAAATGCCGCAAGGTTATGGGGTGTTGTCTCCTTCTAGATAAAAGGTGTACTATGGTATGGAGCCCAGGTATTAACCTATGTGGTAAAAGCATCTACTTTTGTGGTTGTTGTTGGGGCGCGCTCGGAAAGGTCGGTCACGACCGGGAGATGGCATACTCAGGCGTACTCTAAGTTACCCAGTTAAGGGGTAACCCGACCTTGTGTTGGCATGAGGAGCATTAGTTGATCCTCGGGCATCCCTCTAAATGTGTTCAAAATTCGGTTCGGAAGGAAGTTCCTCTGTCTGGTTATTGTCGGAAACCCAATCTCCGCTACGAGCCTGTACGGTTTTAGTTGTATACCATATGTCAGTATAGTATATGGTACCTATGCTGGCTAAGATTGATACATTTACTTTCGAAATGATTTTTCACACTATATTATAGTATTGGAAGAGGATTTTCACATATCAAGCATTTTTGACTATCATAAGGAGAAACCTCGCCTATGTGTGCGTTTACATTGTGTGTGTGCCGCGAGACCTTATGGTTGTTTCATTTTTCAAAAGTCATTGCGAATTTCTATGCATGGGAATTCATATGGAGTAAACACGGTTCGCATTAGCGGCGTGGTCTGTTGAATTACCCAACTTTAAAATGAATCTTAAATAGTAACTGTTTTGAGTTCTCACACCAGTCCCACGACTGATCTGGAGTTTATTGTTCCCTCACCTAAACTCTGGGTGCCCATAATTTTACATGGGCAGCCTAGTAGTTTGGTTCACAGATTTAGCCTTGGAGTTGGTTGGAGTAGGATTCTGGTTTTAGCTGAGGCTATTATGACTTGGAGCATTCACATTCTTCCGCTGAGTTTAGTATCTTTTCCGCTGTGAAATCGATGTACTCTGATGTATCTCTTGTAACTATGATGTAATATTATTGTAATGATAATGGAAAAGTTCTTTTTATTTTGTGCAAATGTGTAAGTACCCCTAACAATCCGTCTTTATGAAAGGTTTAAGTTGGTTTAATTACCGGCGAAAACCGGAAAAAAAAGTCGGGTCATTACAACGTGGTATCAGAGCTTTGGTTTATACAAAGCAATGGGGTACGACACATTTGAACAAATGGAAAGACTCATCAGAGTTATATATCTCATTAGAGATAGGGTTAGTAATGCCCTAGAATGAGATTTTGGAGTATTATATTTGAGAGAGCGTATTTGAAAATATGAAATGAGTTTTGAAAAGTTTTAATTTAAGAAACAGAAATATTTTGGAAATATATAGTTAATTATAACCTGGATACTTAATCAAATGATTAATATTACATTTTGTGATTATAATTACACATAAAATACTTCTTATGGCACGGTAATTAAGCTCCTTCAACTGATCAGGAAAATGATCCGAGTACAAATGCCTTTTGGATTTAATTTCACTATTGGGATTTCGAAATGTCGTTAAACTTGGGTCAAATTTGTTAAGGTAACTAATCAATATGGTTAGAAATTAAAAAAAAATAGAATTTAAGTATTATATTCGATGCTGAGGTTGGACTATCGCATATAAGAAGATTTTGAATATACGTCTAGCTAACATATATAGGAAGTCTTAAGTATACTAGATAGATATAAATTCACACTCTAGTCGCTTGAAGATGATTCTGTTGGTGACTGCAGCATCTTCACTATGTATTTTCGAGTTTTGAAAATGGGATGACTATATGAATCCAATTAAAACATCAATATATATAATTAAACCAATTTAGATAAGTGTTTGAAAATATTTGGTAAATTGATGAGAATTAGAATAAGTAAGTGAGATCTTGAAAATTTGATAAGTTGTAAGAATTATATCAGGTGAACCTGTAATAAGGATAAGCCAGTAAATTAAGTAGAGAGTAAATGAGAAAGTGTATTTGTGATATATAAAAAAAAGGTTTTGGAAAGATATATAGTTTTGAAACTCAAATCAATATTTTGAGTAAGAATTGGAAATAACGTTGAATTTAATTTTTGGAATTGATTTTGAAAGAATTTATTTTCAATATAAAGGAAAAAGGGTCTTTGAAAATATTTGGAATTCAAAACTTGAGCACGACATCTTGTGATTGGAATTTCTTAGTTGATTAAAGGACGTTTATGAGAAGTTGTAATTTACATAAGCAATCCGATTAGTTCGGGAAATGATTTAAAGGCTAAGTTGGAATGAATCAATTAGAATATTTATAATTATTCCTCCCCAACTAATTAAATTTGAAATGTAAATATTGAGAATTCAATATGAGGATAAAATATTTGATGATATTTTGGTTGAGGACAACATTGGTTAAAGCTGTTTTTTCTAAAATTTGAGGGAAATAAGTTTTGTAATCTTGAAGTTAGAATAATTAATGAGGATAGCCAAACTTAAATAAGGGAAAAAAATCTGGAATTATCGGTAATTTTGGACAGTCGATAAGTTATAAAGTATATTGTGACAACAAGAGGAATTATTTAAGTAGGCACGAATATCTTGTGAATTTCACAAATTGATTAAAGGATATTTGGCAAGCGGGTGTAGTAAGAAGAAATTACCTCAACTGAAACGTTTAGATAAGTTGAGTTTTGAGGATCGAGTTTTACTTGTAAAGAATAACAGTAAGTTTGGCGAATTAAAAGGAAATAAGTCCCATGACCATTGTATTTGGAAGATAAGATCAAAGAGAATAATTTATACCTTTAAATTTTTTTGGAAAGCAGTAAATGGTTGAGTATAAGTAATTGGCCCAGTAAGCGAAGAATCGAATATAATAGGTAACTGGAGGTTATCATAGGAGGACATGTAGATATGGTTATCCGTTAATACATGTGATAACATGAAGCTTTGGTATAAAGAATTTTAATCTTGAATTTGTCGAATGAGTAGTTACGATTCCCATTCCTTTTCGAGGACGAAAAGATTTAGGGGGGTAAATGTAACGATCCAGAATTTTTAACCAATTTAAATTTGAATTTGAATTTGACGTAAATATATATATGGTTAAGAATATCTAATAATTTTGATAAGCTATATGATAAGTTTTACTTGAATTATAAATGAGAATGATCATTAATAATTTTGGATTTATTGACACTATTTGTCGTTCGATCGGATTTGTCAAATTATAACGCGAATTAGTAGCATTAGAATTAAGTGTTGCCCTTAGTTTTCATAGCATTTAAGGGTAAATGCTACCAAAAGTTCACCTTCTCTTCTTACGACAAGTGTATGGACACCTGTAATTTTGCATGTAAGATTTCATGCATGCCTTCCATATGCCCCCTTATGTGTCATCACCTCCTTAACTCTCCATTCCTATATAAGGAGACCTTTTCTCCATTTTCTTACCATTCCATTCCATTTCCACCTTTCCACCTTCTTCTTAAAGCTTATGGCCATGGTTTTCATGGCATAAGTCTTCCTCTTTTCCATCACCACCTTGCCAAAGTTCGTCATTCTCCTCCTCCTCCTTCCCTTATAGAGAGAGATTAATATATATTATATTATATATATTTTGGTGAAGAAGACGTTGCGCCGAAATACCGTCCGACGGTTCGCTCAACTAGGCTCGCCTACCGTGAAGATTTGGAAAGCTGTTTGGTGAGAACTCTTTAACCACGATTTATAAAGTAGTTGGACTAATTTAAATATAGTGGTGAAATATTATTGGTTAATGATGATTGATATTTGTTGTGATGGATGATGGGTGCGAAGTTTAAAACACACATTATTAAGCGTTAGTGTTATAACGCTTGTGCACAATTATGATTTATTGAACCAAGTTGATGATGGTTGCTATGGATGTTTAAATGGTTGTTGATGTTGTTTTGCACACACTATGACACAACAATTATGGTATCACATTGGTGATCGAAAAATCTACTTCATAATTAAAAGCAATATCATTATTGAAATTGAAGGTTAATAATTGGAAAAGATCATATGTATGAATCCATATATATTGTAAAAGTCCTTTAGATGAATAAATAAATACCGGAACATTCTAGGATGACAGAGATGATAGTGTCTAGGCTTGGGTTTGGAAATAAAGTTTATTGCTCTCCCTGGTTATCACTAACTGGTCCAACGAATGGGATGGTTAATTTGAAGTTATTTGAATTTATAAATGAATTGGAATTTGATTTATTAAGTAAAAAGTAAAAGTTGAATTTTGAACCCAAAATAAATTTGGAAAGTCAATACAAATTACTTTAAATGGTTTACAGAAGTATATAATGGTTTTCTAAGGTAATTTGAAGTATTGAAGAATAATTTTTATTGCGGTCAAAATAGGGCTTGTTGCACAGCGGCAATTAGTGTATTTTAGATGCAAACTTTAAACGCTTATAACTTTTGCGATTTAAATCGGATTTGCATGAAACGAAAAATGTTAGATTTATATTAACAAGGGCTTTAAAATGAGTGAAAGAAGATTTTAATTTTGAGTTATAATTTTCAAGATATGTTTAAAACCGTTTTGGGGGAAAGGTCGTCATAAGAGAAGTTATCGACCATAACTATAAATAGTCATTTTTAATGTTTCTAAAATATGGAATTTTTTTGTAAAATCATTATTAATTATGTAAAAGTGTTTTGAATTGTAAAGTTTAAGTTTTGACCAAGATAAATGATATTTGATCAATGTAGTTGAGATAACTAATTTGTGACGCTTTTGTAACACTTTCGAAACACTATTGTAACGCTTTCTTTGAAATAATCTATTTTGAAGTTTTTAAACCACGAACTAAAAGAAATAATTTGTAAATGATTGGTGGAATGTTTTCAAAGGTTTAAAAATATTGAAAATAATTTGTTTGGAATTTAAATTGATTTATTTAATAATTAAATGTGTTTTTCAATTTTAAATAATTGGATATGGTTGGAGATAAATCTTCGGATGGTTGATATTAATTCGGTAGATGATGATTCTTACTATTTGAGGAATTTAAAAGGTAGTTCACCATTATTCCGCTTATAGTGTGAGTTGGATATCGAGATTAATATTGAGTATAAGTTGATGGTATTTCTATCCAGATCTAATGTCAAAGAGTTGGATAAATCTTTAAGTTAAGATATGAGTTTCCTAAGTTGACTTGGGATAAGTTGGATAGAAATAATCTTCAGATATTTGATATGAAATTCTGTGGTGTAAATGTATACTATTTGAGGAATTTGGAAGATATTATTATATCGTTATTCCACTTATAGTATTCGTTGATTATGAGAATTGATATCGAGTATAAGTAGATACAATTTCTGTGTAATTTATGCTCAATATCAATTGATTTGGGTTTTGTCGTGAATCATATCTTAAATAATATCATTCTTCAAACCCCATGAGATTGAGTTATGGAAATTCATATCGTAATTTGAGGATTCAATCAGATCTTTGATTTGAGAAATAAAAAAATAAGGAACTGGAAAGAAAGTAAAATCTTTTAGTTAAGATTAAAGAATGGAATGTTGGAAAATCAATTTAATTGGAAACTATGGTTGAAATGTGGATTAAGGATTTTCAAAGGAAACTGGATTTTGATAACAAGTTATCAAACGGAAAATTAATTAAGACTTTAAGGCTAAATCATCTTTGATTTAAGGGATGTGTTTTAAAAGAGAAGGGTTAAACATGGATTTTGTAATAATTTGAGAATGGGTTTGAAGAAGTTTAATTTTGACAAAATCCAAGACGGAAGGAGATTGGTAGAAAGCCTGTGTGTTCTATAATTGTGTTTTTTTTTAAATTGCGCCTATTATTTGGAAAGACCGGGATCAGATGTATGTCTGAAACCATTCCAAGTAATAATACGACGTTGTGGAGCAATTGATGACATTGGAGATGACATTGAAGACCGGGACCCTTCATGTCGTAAGGACGACTTGCTGAATGTCTCGAGTGGGTCGCTCCCATTTGCAGATGGATTTTATATCAGTTAGGTGGCAAGAAGCCCGAACGTATGCGAAGGAATTCCGGATTGTGGTTTCGTTCAGACCCAGAACGGACTCATATGGATTGTGTGTCTGACATTGTAATTAACTGTGTAGCACTGTTTTATCAATATACATCTGTTTGGTGGCGGAGAATTACTCTCTTGCTTAACACCCTTCTCTAAGACGTACGAGCTTAGAGGTTATATATTGGAAGCCAGTGATGCGTTGTCAATGGATAATGTGGCATACTTAAGATATGTGGTGAGCTATAGATGATCAAAGCATGGCTTGTTTAAGCGTAGCTTTGTGTATCGTAACCTCGACAAGCCTCACAACCCGGTGAATGGCCAAAACAGGAAGAAATGCAGCAAGGTTATGGGGTGTTGTCTCCTTCTAGATAAAAGGTGTACTATGGTATGGAGCCCAGGTATTAACCTATGTGGTTAAAGCATCTACTTTTTTGGTTGTTGTTGGGGCGCGCTCGGAAAGGTCGGTCACGACCGGGAGATGGCATACTCAGGCGTACTCTAAGTTACCCAGTTAAGGGGTAACCCGGCCTTGTGTTGGCATGAGGAACATTAGTTGATCCTCGGGCATCCCTCTAGAGGTGGTCAAAATTCGGTTCGGAAGGAAGTTCCTTTGCCTGGTCATTGTCGGAAAACCAATCTCTGCTACGAGCCTGTACGGTTTTAGTTGTATACCATACGTCAGTATAGTATATGGTACCTATGCTGGCTAAGATTGATACATTTACTTTCGAAATGATTTTTCAAACTATATTATAGTATTGGAAGAGGATTTTCACGTATCAAGCATTTTTGACTATCATAAGGAGAAACCTCGCCCATGTGTGCGTTTACATTATGTGCGTGCCGCGAGACTTTATGGTTGTTTCATTTTTCAAAAGTCGTTGCGAATTTCTATGCACGGGAATTCATATGGAGTAAACACAGTTCGCATTAGCGGCGCGGTCCGTTGAATTACCCAACTTTAAAATGAATCTTAAATAGTAATTGTTTTGAGTTCTCACACCAGTCCCACGACTGACCTGGAGTTTATTGTTCCTTTACCTAAACTCTGGGTGCCCATAATTTTACACGGGCAGCCTAGTAGTTTGGTTCACAGATTTAGCCTTGGAATTGGTTGGAGCAGGATTCCGGTTTTAGCTGAAGCTATTATGACTTGGAGCATTCACATTCTTCCGCTGAGTTTAGTATCTTTTCCGCTGTGAAATCGATGTACTCTGATGTATCTCTTGTAACTCTGATGTAATATTATTGTAATGATAATGGAAAAGTTCTTTTTAATTTGTGCAAATGTGTAAGTACCCCTAACAATCCGTCTTTATGAACGGTTTAAGTTGGTTTAATTACCGGCGAAAACCGGGAAAAAAGTCGGGTCGTTACACTTGAGGTGCAACATTAGTTTGAAAATCAAAGATTGCACTGTATGACTTTTGAAAACTCGTTTATGGTTTCGAAATAGAAATATAACATGGTTTATCATATTCCAAAATATAGTAAATCGAATTTCGATCGTGGTCAAACCCCCTTTGATCTAAAAAAAGCTTTCTTTGTTCCTAAAAATCATTAAGATCGAATTTCCTTGTTACTGAACTAAGATGAGATGGGTGGAACCTGTTAGTCCTATAAATCTATGAGAGAGATTTGTTTTGATTGGTTATGGTTCTACTAACTAAAAATGGATACAAATTTATGTGTGGCGGAACAACCCTCGTCTGTTGGCTGCAACATCGAAGTCTTGAGGTGCAACATCAGTTTGAAAATCCAAGATTGCACAGTATGACTTTTGAAAACTCGTTTACGGATATGAAATAGAATTATAACATGGTGCATCATATTCCAAAATATATTAAATCCAATTCCGACCATGGTCGAACCCCCTTTCACCAAGAAAACAACATGTAAAAAATTAAGCTAAAAAAGCATTCAATGTTCCCAAATGTCATTAAGACTGAATTGATTGGTTATTGAACTAAGGTGAGATGTGTGGAACCTGTTAGTCCAATAGATCTATGAGAGAGCTTCGTTTTGACTGGTTATGGTTCTAATAACTCAAAATGGATACAAATTTATGCGTGGCGGAACAACCCATGTCTGTTGGGTGCAACATCGAAGTCTTGTGGAGCAACATCAGTTTGAAAATCCAATATTGCACTGAATGACTTTTGAAAACTCATTTATGGGTACGAAATATAAATATAACATGGTGCATCATATTCCAAAGTATATTAAATCCTATTCTAACCATGGTTAAACCCCCTTTGACCAACAAAACAACATGTGAAAAATTAAAAATTGGCTAGAAAAGCTTTCGATGTTCCCAAATGTCATTAAGATTGAATTTCTTGGTTACTGAACTAAGATAAGATTGGTATAACCTATTAATCCAGTAGATCTATGATAGAGCTTTTTTATGACCGGTTATGGTTCTAGTAACTCAAAATGAATACAAATTTATGTGTGGCGGAACAACCCACGTCTGTTGGGTGCAACATCGAAGTCTTGAGGTGCAATATCAGTTTGAAAAATCCAAGATTCACTATATGACTTTTGAAAAATCGTTTATGGGTATGGAATAGAAATATAACATGGTGCATCATATTCCAAAATATATTAAATCGAATTCCGACCGTGGTCTAACCCCCTTTAACCAACAAAACAGCATGTGAAAAATTAAGCTAAAAAAGCTTTCGATGTTCCCAAATGCTATTAAGATTGAACTTCTTGGTTACTGAACTAAGATGAGATGGGTGGAACCTATTGTTCTATAGATCTATGAGAGAGCTTCGTTTTGATTGGTTACTAACTCAAAATGGTTGCTAATTTATGCATGGCGGAACAACCCACGTCTGTTGGGTGCAACATTGAAGTCTAGAGGTGCAACATCAATTTGAAAATCCAAGATTGCACTGTATTACTTTTGAAAACTCATTTATGGGTACGAAATAGAAATATAACATAGTGCCTCATATTCCAAGGTATAGTAAATAGAATTCTGATCATGGTCAAACCCCCTTTGACCAACAAAACAACATGTGAAAAACTAAAAATTGAGCTAAAAAAGCATTCGATGTTCCCAAATGTTATTAAGATTGAATTTCTTGATTACTGAATTAAGATGAGATGGGTGGAACCTGTTAGTCCTATAAATCTATGAAAGAGCTTCGTTTTGACTAGTTAGGGTTCTACTAACTCAAAATGGATACAATTTTATGCGTGGCGGAACAACCCACGTCTGTTGGGTGCAACATCGAAGTCTTGAGGTGCAACATCTGTTTGAAAATCCAAGATTGCGCCATATGACTTTTGAAAACTCGTTTATGGGTATGAAATAGAAATACAACATGGTGCATCATATTCCAAAATATATTAAATCGAAATCCGACTTTGGTCAAACCCCCTTTGACCAACAAAACAACATGTGAAAAATTACGCTAAAAAAGCTTTCGATGTTCCCAAATCTCATTAAGATTGAATTTCTTGGTTACTGAACAAAGACAAGATGGGTGGAACATATTAATCCTATAGATCTATGAGAGAGCTTCATTTTGACTGGTTATGGTTCTAGTAACTCAAAATGGGTACAAATTTATAAGTGGCGGAACAACCCACATCTGTTGGGTGCAACATCGAAGTCTTGGGGTGCAACATCAGTTCGAAAATACAAGATTGCACTTTATGACTTTCTAAAACTCATTTATTGGCACGAAATAGAAATTTAACATAGGGCATCATATTCCAAAATATAATAAATAGAATTCCGACCATGGTCAAACCCCCTTTGACCAACAAAACAACATGTTAAAAATTAAAAATTGAGCTAAAAAACTTTCGATGTTCCCAAATGTCATTAAGATTGAATTTCTTGGTTACTGAACTAAAATGAAATGGGTTTAACCTATTAGTCCTATAGATCTGTGAGAGAGCTTCGTTTTGACTAGTTATGGTTCAAGTAAATCAAAATGGATACAAATTTATAAGTGGCGGAACAACCCACATCTGTTGAGTGCAACATCGAAGTCTTAAGGTGCAACATCAGTTTGAAAATCCAAGATTGCATTGTGATAATTCTGAAAACTCATTTATGGGTACGAAACAGAGATATAACATGGTGCATCATATTCTAAAATATAGTAAATTGAATTCCGACCATGGTAAAAACCCCTTTGACCAACAAAACAACGTGTGAAAAATTAAGCTAAAAAACTTTCGATGTTCCCAAATGTCATTAAGATTGAATTTTTTGGTTAATGAACTAAGATGAGATGGGTGGAACCAGTTAGTCCTATAGATCTATGGCGGAGCTTCGTTTTGGCTGGTTATGGTTCCACTAGCCCAAAATTGATACAAATTATTGCGTGGCGGAACAACCCATGTCTGTTGGGTGCAACATCGAAGTCTTGAGGTGCAACATCAGATTGAAAATCCAAGATTGCGCTGTATGACTTTTGAAAACTCATTCATGGGTACAAAATAGAAATATAACCTGGTGCGTTGTATTCCAAATTATATTAAATAGAATTCCAACCATGGCCAAACCCCCTTTGACCAACAAAACAACATGTGAAAAATTAAAAATTAAGCTAAAAAAGCTTTAGATGCTCCCAAATGTCATTAAGATTGAATTTCTTAGTAACTAAACTAAGATGAGATGGGTGGAACCTGTTTGTCTTATAAATCTATGAGAGAGCTTTGTTTTTACTGGTTATGGTTCTAGTAACTCAAAATGGATATAAATTTATGCGTGGCGGAACAACCCACGTCTGTTGGGTGCAACATCGAAGTCTTGAGGTGCAACATCAATTTAAAAATCCAAGATTGCACTATATGACTTTTAAAACTCGTTTATGGGTAAGAAATAAAAATATAACATGGTGCATCATATTCCAAAATATAGTAAATAGAATTCTGACCATGGTCAAACCACCTTTGACCAACAAAACAACATGTGAAAAAATAAACTAAAAAAGATTTCGATGTTCCCAAATCTCATTAAGATTGAATTTCTTGGTTACTGAACTTAGATGAGATGGATGGAACTTATTAGTCCTACAAATCTATGAGAGAGCTTCATTTTGACTGGTTATGGTTCGAGTAACTCAAAATGGATACAAATTTATGCGTGGCGGAACAACCCACGTCTGTTGGGTGCAACATCAGAGTCTTGAGGTGCAACATCAGTTTGAAAATCCAAGATTGCACTGCATGACTTTTGAAAACTCATTTATGGGTATGAAATAGCAATATAACATGGTACATCATATTCGAAAATATAGTAAATAGAATTCCGGCCATGGTCAAACCCCCTTTGACCAGCAAAACAACATTTGAAAAACTAAGCTAAAAATGCTTTCGATGTTCCCAAATGTCATTAAGATTGAATTTCTTGGTTACTGAACTATGATGAGATGGGTGTAACTTGTTAGTCCTATATATCAATAAGAGAGCTTCATTTTGACTTGTTACGGTTCTATTAACTCAAAAAGGATACAAATTTATGCATGGCGGAACAACCAACGTCTGTTGGGTGCAACATCAAAGTCTTGTGGTGCAACATCAGTTTGAAAATCAAAGATTGCACTATATGAATTTTGAAAACTCGTTTATGGGTATGAAATAGAAATATAACATGGTGCATCATATTCCAAAATATAGTAACTGTGGTCAAACCCCTTTAACCTAAAAAAGCTTTTGATGTTCCCGAAAATCATTAAGATTGAATTTCTTGGTTACTGAACTAAGATGAGATGGGTGGAACCAGTTAGTCCAATAAACCTGCGAGAGATCCTTGTTTTGATTGGTTATGGTTCTAGTAACTAAAAATGTGTACAAATTTATGTGTGGCGGAACAACCCTCGTCTGTTGGGTGCAACATCAAAGTCTTGAGGTGCAACAACAGTTTGAAAATCCAAGATTGCATGGTATGACTTTTGAAATCTCATTTACGGGTATGAAATAGAAATATATCATGGTGCATCATATTCCAAAATATAATAAATCCAATTCCGAACATGGTCAAACCCCCTATCACGAACAAAACAACTTTTGAAAAATTAAGCTAAAAAGCATTCGATGTTCCCAAATGTCATTAAGATTGAATTTCTTGGTTACTGAACTAAGATGAGATGTGTGGAACCTGTTAGTCCTATAGATCTATGAGACAGCTTCGTTTTTGCTGGTTATGGTTCTACTACCTCAAATTGGATGCAAATTTATGTGTGGCGGAACAACCCACGTCTGTGGGGTGCAACATCAAAGTCTTGAGGTGCAACATCAGATTGAAAATCCAAGATTGCACTATATGACTTTTGAAAACTCGTTTATGGGTACGAAATAGAAATATAACATGGTGCATTATATTCCAAAATATAGTAAATAGAATTCCGACCATGGTCGAACTCCCTTTGACCAACAAAACAACATGTGAAAAATTCAACATTGAGCTAAAAAAGCTTTAAATGTTCCCAAATGTCATTAATATTGAATTTCTTGGTTACTGAACTAAGATGAGATGGGTGGAACCTGTTAGTCCTATAAATCTATGAGAGAGCTTTGTTTTGACTGGTTATGGTTCTAGTAACTCGAAATGGATATAAATTTATGCATGGCGGAACAACCCACGTTTGTTGGGTGCAACATCGAAGTCCTGAGGTGCAACAACAATTTCATAATCCAAGATTGCACTATATGACTTTTGAAAACTTGTTTATGGGTATGAAATAGAAATATAACATGGTGCATCATATTCCAAAATATAGTAAATAGAATTCTGACCCTGGTCAAACCCCCTTTGACCAACAAAACAACATGTGAAAAATTAAGCTAAAAAAGCTTTCGATGTTCCCAAATCTAATTAAGATAGAATTTCTTGGTTACTGAACTAATATTAGATGGGTGGAACATGTTAGTCCTATAGATCTATGAGAGAGCTTCATTTTGACAGGTTATGGTTCTAGTAACTCAAAATGGATACAAATTAATAAGTGGCGGAATAACCCATGTCTGTTGGGTGCAACATCGAAGTCTTGAGGTGCAACATCAGTTATGGGTATGAAATTGAAATATAACATGGTGTATCATATTCCAAAATACAGTAAATAGAATTTCGACCATGGTCAAACCCCCTTTGACCAACAAAACAACATGTGAAAAATTAAAAATTGAGCTAAAAAAGCTTTCGATGTTCCCAAATGTCATTAAGATTAAATTTCTTGGTTACTGAACTAAGATGAGATAGGTGTAACCTGTTCGTCCGATAGATTTATGAGAGAGCTTTATTCTGACTGGTTAGGTTTTTAGTAAATCAAAATGGATACAAATTTATAAGTGGCGGAGCAACCCACGTCTATTGGGTGCAACATCGAAGTCTTGACGTGCAACATCAGTTTGAACATCCAAGACTGCACTGTATTACTTTTGAAAACTCTTTTACGGGTACAAAATAAAAATATAACATGGTGCATCATATTCCAAAATATAGTAAATCGAATACCAACCATGGTCAAACTCCCTTTGACCAACAAAACAACATGGTTAAAATTTAGATAACAAAGCTGTCGACGTTCCCAAATCTCATTAAGATTGAATTTCTTGGTTGCTGAACTAAGATGAGATGGGTGGAACCTATCAGTCCTATAAATCTATGAGAGAACTTCGTTTTGACTGGTTATGGTTCTAGTAACTCAAAATGGATACAAATTTATGCATGGCGGAACACCCCATGTCTATTGGGTGCAACATCGAAGTCTAGAGGTGCAACATCAGTTTGAAAATCCAAGATTGCAGTGTATGACTTTTGAAAACTCATTTATGGTACGAAATAGAAATATAAAATGGTGCATCATATTCCAAAATATAGTAAATAGAATTCCGACCATGGTCAAACACCCTTTAACCAACAAAATAACATGTGAAAAATTAAGCCAAACAAGCTTTCGATGTTCCCAAATGTTGTGAAGATTGAATTTCTTGGTTACTGAACTAAGATGAGATGGGTGTAACCTGTTAGTCTTATAGATCTATAAGAGAGCTTCGTTTGATGTTTGCTATCACCATGACACACACACCCCCATATCACAGTATGTTAGTTCACCTAGAGTATTGTACATCTTGTTGTGCTGACTCTTTGGTTGCAGGTCCAGGTTCAGGTGTGATTATTTATACTTGTTATTGCTTTATTTTTTTGCTATCGCTCATACCAGACTTTTGTCTGACCCTGAGTTTTATGTCTTTTTTTATTACTCTGGGTGCTCCTAAACGAGAAGACTAGAGACAATTCAGGTGATTATGCACGAGTAGCTGTCCGGAGACGAGCAGGAGGCTTCCACGTACTATATACATATATTCTCCTTGTATTGTTGCTGGTCACTACTGTGGGCATTAGTAGTGTACCTCTTTATTTTCTTTTTAGAGACAGTATTTTTAAGTTGTATTTTTAAGCAGCTACTTCCGAGGATCAAATTACTTGGGATCAGTTTAAGACTCATTTCAGTGATAATTTTATCCCAGCTACTCAGAAATCAGAGTTGTTTCGGAAATTTTTGGAACTTAAGCAGAATGGTAGGGCAGTCTCAGAATATATTGCTGAATTCAATACCTTATCGAAATATGGATTATCCTTTATCGATAATACCGAGAAGAAGAACGAGAAGTTCATAACTGGCTTAGATGAGCCTTTACCCTACGCCGAGGAACGAGGTTGCTATTGCATTTGTAGGAGAGCCAAAACCACAGGCAAGCGGTGAAGGCAAGAAGAATTCCCAGAACAAGAGGAATAGAACCAGACCAAGGATGGTCAGAAAAAGAAGGCTGAGAAAGATATCGAGTGCTTTATCTGTGGCAAGAAGGGCCACAATGCCAGAGATTGTCGAGCAAAAACAACTGACAGGAAGTGCTTCAATTGCCAAGTAAGACATCATAAGGATAAATATCCCCAACCACCTAAAGCGAAGCAGATCGTGAAAGCATATGCTATCAACATTGTTCCTCCCTCATTGAATGCCCCAACTACGGCAGAGAAGGGAATGAGTGTCGTTATTCAAGATATGCTTTCCGTTTATGATGTTCTTGTTCGAGTATTATTTGATATCGGGCCTTCCCAATCCTTTGTGTCTAGTGACCTAGTAGATAGGTTGGAATTGGAACCCGAAATAGTCGATAAACCTTTAGTTGTGACAAACCCGATCGGTGGTTCGACTAGCCTTGGTATGATTTGTCGTAATTTGGTCTTATCGAGTCATGGATGTATGTTTGCTTGTGATCTCTTTGTTTTGGGTTTTACTGGGTTTGGTATTATTTTGGGAGTCGATTAGCTCTAAAGGTATGGGGTGGTGGTAGACTGTGAGGGTTCTTCGGTGACCATTAGGGCGGATGAAGGGTGGAATGTGGTATTGGGTGGCCTACCTAGTGATGGGGTGATGACTAGTTTGCTAAATTCCCTCAACATCCTGCATGGTGAGTTATCTGATGTGCCTATTGCTGGTGAGTATCCGGAAATCTTCGAGGTAATGACCAGACTTCCACCACACTGAGAGATTGAGTTTCAGATTGATGAAATATGTCAGATGTATATTGATGTCTCTTTGTCGTATGGCACCAAGGGAGCAGCGAGAGCTTGAGGTGAAAATAGGCGATCTTTTGAAGAAAGGATTTTTCCGAAGAAGTGTTTTCAAGTGGGGAGCACCAGTTTTATTTGCTACTAAGGCCGATGGTTCCCTTCGCTTATATGTCGACTACCGCGAGTTTAACAAGGTGACTAGGAAGAATAAGTATCCTCTTCCATACATGGATGATTTGTTTGATCAGTTAAATGAAGCAAGAGTGTTTTCCCGGTTGGATCTCGCGTCAGGATTTCATCAGCTCTAAGTAGCACCTGAGAGTATACCTAAAACAGCATCTCGAACGCCGTCTGGATTCTATGAGTAGTTGGTCATGCCATTCGGGTTGACCAATGCACTCACATATTTTGTGGATCTTAAGAATAGGGTTTTCAGAGATCAACTAAATAAGTTTGTTCTTGTGTTCGTGGATGATATCTTGATCTACTCAAGGTCAGAGGCAGAACATAAGAAATATTTGAGGACAGTAATGGAGGTGTTGAGGAAACACCAATTGAATGCGAAATTTTCTAAGTGCCACTTCTGGAGGAGGGAAGTGAGGTTTTTGGGCCATGTTGTTTCAGAGAATGGTATTACTATAGATTCTGCGAAAGTGGCTATGGTGCAAGATTGGTCTATGCCCAAGAATGCAGTGGATGTGAGAAGTTTCTTAGGCTTAGCTGGATACTATCGTAAGTTTATTCAAGACTTCTCCAAGATAGCGGCACCGTTAACTCAGTTGACCAAGAAGAATCAAGCTTTCGTCCGGGACGAAAGGTGTGAGAAGGCATTTTAAGGGTCTGAAGGAGAAGTTAACATGTGCACTAATGTTAGTTATTCCTAAGGGGAACAAAGAGATGACGGTATACACGGATGTCTGTGGTACCGGACTTGGTGTTGTATTGATGCAAGGAGATAGGGTTGTGGCTTATGCTAGTCGGCAACTGAAACTGCATGAGAAAAGATATCCTACCCATGATTTGTAATTGGCAACGATCGTGTTCGCGTTGAAGATGTGGAGACATTATCTCTTGGGAAAAAGACTCGAGTTGTTTACCGACCATAAGTCATTAAACTATCTTTTCTCTCAAAAGAATTTAAATCTTCGTCAGTAGAGATGGTTAGAGTTCTTGGCTTCATATGATTTCAATGTCGCATACACACTCGGGAAGGGCAATGCGATAGCTGATGCATTGAGTTGGGGACATGCCAGTTTGCGGGCTATGTTTCTTGAATGGAAGCAACTGGAGTATATCGCGGGATATGATTTCAGACCTAAGTGCGACTTGGATCCAGAGATGTTAGCAAGTTTGACGATCTGATCGACTTTGATCGAGCGGATCTGCTCCAGTCATAGGGACGATCCTAACCTATTGGAAATCATCTCCAAGTTAGAGATGGGTATCGATGGTGAGGAGATGAATGAGTATGGACTTGATAGAGAAGGATGGCTTCGAAAGAATGGGAGACTGGTTGTACCCAACGTTAATGGATTGAGAGATGAAGTGCTTATAGGCCGTGATCACTTGAAACTGACTATTCATCCAGGTGGTACAAAATGTATCGAGACATGAAGTAGACCTACTACTGGGAAGGGATGAATAGAGACGTTGGGAAGTTTATATCCAAGTGCATGAACTGCCATCTAGTTAAAGATGAGCAAAAGAAGCCTAGTGGTTTGTTATAACCATTGGAAATTCCCGAATGGAAATGGGAACAAGTGTCAATAGATTTCATTGATGGTTTACCAAGGACTAAATTGGGTCATGATAGTATTTGGGTGATTGTAGATCGATTGACCAAGAGTGCAAGATTTATACCAGTCAAGTCGAATAGAACGACGACTAAGTTAGCGGAACTGTATATGAAGTGGGTTGTGAGATTTCATGGAGCACCAGAAGGTATTGTGAGTAACCAAGATCCCTTATTTAATAGTGGGTTTTCGAAGAGCTTACAAGAGGCTTTAGGGTCAGAATTACGTCTCAATACTGCATACCATCCTCAAACCGACGGTCAAACAGAGAGAGTGAATCGTGTATTAGAGGATCTTTTGAGAGCTGGTATATTGGATTTTGGAGGGTCATGAGATGACCATTTGCATCTGGTTGAGTTCGCATATAATAATAGTTATCCGTCCAGTATTGGTATGGCTCCATTTATTGCTTTGTATGGAAGACCGTGCAACTCACCATCATGTTGGTTAAAAACCGGTGAGAAATTTGTGCTTGGGCCAGATGTAATAAGGGAAACTTCAGACAAGATCAAGGTTATTCAACAGCGAATAAAGGCTGCACCAGATAGGCAGAAGAGTTATGCTGATAAAAGGCGAAGAGATTTGAAATTCTCCGTTGGCGATTTGGTATTCGTCAAGATTTCTCCATTAAAGAGTGTGATTTGATTTGGTATGAGAGGTAAATTAGTACCAAGGTTTGTTGGTCCATTTCCGGTTCTCGAACGAGTTGGGAATTTGGCGTATAAATTTGGATTGCCTGACAAGTTGGTGGGAGTTCACGATGTATTTCATGTTTCCCAGTTAAGGAAGTTCGTGCTTGTTGCTGATATGACTATTTCACCAGATCGGTTGGATGATATCGATGTAGAATCCGAGGTAGTTGGAAGCTGCAGGACGATTCGTATTGTAAGACACGATACGAAACAACTTCGTAGGAACATGGTGAAACTGGTTAAAGTCCAATGGGGTGATAATGAGAATGACTGTACTTGGGAAACAGAGGAGAACATAAGGAAGTCATATCCATAACTCTTTGTCGGGTAATATTTTAATCGTGATATAGAATTCCTTTTTAGTATACCGCATGTTAGGATAGAATTATTGTGTTATTATGTATGTTTGATTGTGGTAAATGGATGATAGGGCGGGGCACCATTGTATGTTTCCTTGGTTAAGGAATTTCGGAGGCAAAATTTCTTAAGGGGGGAGAATGTAACGACCCGCATTCTATGTATCAGAGGATCGTAGAATATTTATCTCATTTTCATACGAAGTCATATGGTCATGTAACTTTGGGAAATAACTATTGGGGTCATTTCCCACATTCACGATTTTTTCTAAATTTTAAATGACTATTTTGCCCTTGGTGAATCTTGTTTCGCTCATAACTTTTGATTGGTAAGGAGTTTTGACCTAAAACCAATTCCATTGGATTCGGATGACGGTTACCCATTCGTAGAGTAGTCACATTGATCAAACGGACTTACCGTTTAGGAGATATAGCTTAAGGTTCGGAAGATGAAAAACCGCTTAACCGGAATTAATAGGGTGATTAGCAGCTAGGCCCATAACTCATTTTGGGATTAGGGTTATGGAAGGGCTAAAAGGATTGGGAGAAACATCCCCTTTCATTTTTCCAACCGCCACTTACCTTCCTTGAACCCTAGTAATGGCCTCCATCTTCTAAATCACCCTTTAATCACTTTCCAATCACATATTAAGCAAATCAACATCAAAATAAGGTAGATTAGAATCAAAATCGAGATAGAACTGCTGCAATACATTGGAATCCAACCCAAATCAGTTAGAGTTTCAGATCTAACATTCATTTGTGTCTAAGGTGAGTGATTTGCATGTTTACGCAGTAATTACGGCTAAATATGGGTGGTTAGTGATAATTAGCGAAATTATACATCAGAAAAATATGTAAAAATTCTAAAACATTATTTTATGTCATTGATATAAATTTGGATTAATTTGGATTAAGTTTGATAATCCCAGAATTTAGGGGATTTAAGGGAAAAAGCATGGATTTGGGTATGTTTGACCTAAAATAACACATGTGATTTATGTTTTAATATTTTTGATTGAGTACACATGTTATTATTGCTGTTTTGTAACGACCCAAGGGTTATCGGCCTTGAAAATCGATATAAATACATTTACAGTTACTCAAGTCGACCTTCCAACCACCGAAAACAGTAGATAGTTATTGGAAAGAAATTAGAGGGTGAGATAAGAAAGAAAGAAAGTTAGAATAGAAGAAGAAAAAGAAGAAACACACAACACAGAATCAGAGTCTCACACCGCAGCGTAACAAAATATAACATAGAAATAAAACTTTACAGAGAACTTTTAAAATACTTACAATCATCAGAGTACATCACACATTTGGAAAGTTATAATAACCTGTCCTCATATACACCACAGCGGAATACACACAATATATATATAATATGTCTGAAACCTCTCCAACTCGTCTTTGGACTTCGCAGCGTCCGATAACCTAGACCTGTACAACCCCGTCTAACCCAAGCATTTACAAAACACCGGGTTAGTCTGGTGAACCAGAGTGAGAAAAACACACTAAGTTTTACAGGGGATCATCCAACTTGATTTTAAAGTTCAAAAATCCTTTCGAAGGAAATGGATAATCGTAAGACCAAATCCACACATAAATACGGACGGTTTTTACCTTATGATTACCCAAAACATTTTTGAAATCAATATCTTTTCTGATATTATGATAGTGTCTAAATACAAGTAAATATCAATCTAGCGGAACGCTTGCATCTCACGCTCTATATATACAGTATACAATCAAAACAGCGGGCGCTTCTTGCAGATTGGATTCCGACTATGACAAGGTATGGGACCACCTGCCGATAGTGTATATCTAAAGGGAAATACACTGGGTTCAACAAGAACGTCTTGCAGTTCGGCCCATACATGACCGACCACTCATTTCGCTTGAGTGTATCGAATGTATATCACCAACGGTTGGGCTCAGACCACCGTTTCCCGAAAGGGACAGCATCGAAATAGATTAAAGAAAGAAATGAAATTTCTCTAGATAGGTGATTATAGACCCTAATGGGAGCGACCCACATAGGCATGCTGCCTGCCCGATTTTTGTCATTCCCCAGTTGATGAGGCTTGAGGTTTGAATTTCCCTTTTAAACATCTGGTCACCATTCACTTTGAATGCCACATCGTCAGATCCACAAGATATCACTAATTGACGTCAACAAAAATACTCTAGTTATTTGGCTAGAGAAAAACCATTTCTTCGCTATCAACTATGGTACGTTTGAAGAAATCAACGTACGTAATTCCTTTGGAAATACTCTATCAGACATTCGTCTAGACGAGTCATCCAAGAACAGGATGAACCGAAGGCACCCTCCTACCACATCCAAGGAATCACCCCATGAATTGATAGCGAGTAGTCCTTGCCAATCCATAGATTCCAACCACGATAGAGTCACAGTATATCTCTTGCCGCTAAACCAGAGATTATAAGTAATTCTACCGTTTTATAAAGATCCACAGTCTTCAATTTTTTCGTCCTGATCATCTTCTGATATCTTCACGTATTTGTCGGTCGGAATGGTTTTCGAATACAAATTCGATCCCAGTCTTTTCGTACCAACAATCGTATTGGACAGATTTGATAATCGGTTATTTAACTATCAAAATAAACAGTGATTCAATCATGAAAATCCAATTAGCTCACCGGTTCAGTATTCAGCATTCTTTGGCCTTTTAATCAAAAACAAAATTGTAAATTTTAACTCTTAAATATTTCGATATTACGAATATAGCTTTTCGCATCTTATTTAACATAAGATTTTTTTTAAAACAAATTCACTTTTATATATCTAGTTTCCTATTTCACTTTCAAAATATTAGCCACATTATTATCTAATATTGGGGAAATCAATTTAACCTATTTATTCGTAAAACAACATTACAATTCATTACTTGAAACAAAATCCATGCTTATTCTTATATAATAAACTTAATTTTACATTTCCTTTCTAACTCGAACATATCATTATATTTCCGGCAACCTCTTTTTATTTTTATTTTACTTTGGAACTCTAGTTATATATTCCACGCATTTCCATTAATCGTTGCACTATTATTTCTCTAATGGAAATAATACATATTTACTAACCTCTTTTACCATTACAACTAATATCATCCGCAAATAATCCTGTTGTTGTTCAAGTTAGGGTATTTTAATTACTGCTTAGAACTTGATCAACAACGTTCATATCCTAAGATAAATACGAGTTGTAATCCAAACCCACATTTCATTTTAATATAAATACAAATTCCATTTAACTATTTTTTATCAAAATATGGCTTCATACAACCTTCTTATCCTTTTGAAAATCTCTTCCTTATTATTCCTTAATTCAGTAATTAAATAATTTCCTATAAAATACCACATTTTAACCTCGACCACTTTAAACAAATTCATTTTTTTATAATTCGGATTTAGTTACAAAATCCTACGACCCACTTCTTTTATCAAATTCACCTTTTCCAACTCTTTTTCAAATCCTTTTGACCATTTCCCGCTTGAAATTCACATTTCAATTCCTCACTTTTACTTAATCCCATTATTACGTGACGTTAATGTAAAATTAACGCTTTAACACTTTAAACTTCATTTATCTAACTTTGGTTTAATATAAACCATTTTATCCCAATCTCCTTTGACTTAATTCATATAATTAAGTAACATTTATTTCAAGCTATTGTATTTGCTTGAAATTCCTTTTATAACTTTGTTATAAAAATTTGGGTTTCAAAATATAAAACCCGTACATAAACTCCTTCCACCATCCAACTAGATTTGGTTTCAACTCCAATTACCTTTTAAATAAATTTCCATTTAAAAAGTATTTTTTATATTATTATTAAATAAAATAATAATTTATCTCGATCATTAACTGTTGTAAAAATAGTTAATTCCTTAATTAACTAAAATAAATAGTAAATCCCTTTTTAAATATCTTATTAAAATTTAAACAATATTCATTAAACTATTCTATTCAAAATGTACTAATTTAATCCTAATTAAAAACGGTCGATATAGTCAACTCAAAACACGGTTGTCCCATTAACCGATCCAATTCATTTTTCCTTCAAACTAATTAATAATATAATTAATTTAAATAATTCATTTAACTATTTCTTCACAAAACAATTATCCAAATTTAACCGTTAGGTTAATTTCTATAATTTATAAATTTGATTAACATCAAAATTTACTATATAAAATAAATTAATAATAAATTAGAAATTTAAATAATAAATAATAAATATTTATTTTCTTTTGATAAATATTATTTAAAATAAAATAAATTCAAAATTTATATCCAGTTATAAAATAAATTTTATAACTTCATCTCTGTCGATTTGCCTGATTGTAAATTAACATTCACAAAATGATTTTATAGGCCATATGCTGCCAATTACTCAACCAATACCGCCCATTGGTTTAACAGATGTTGAAATTTCAATCAACAATCAAATCAATCACTCAATCAGGTCAGTTTGTATATCACAATATGAAAATAAATAATATATTTGAGGAATCATGTTGGATCCCTCCAACCTGTTCTTCCCTGTATTAAACTGGTTATCTCAAATCAGATTATTCAGTTCCATTTAACTGGTAATTTCTATAATAGAAAATAACGACCGTTTAACATCAATCAATCAACAAAATAATTCGAACAATTAAACGTGTTTATAAATAAACATGACCAATAAGGTAAGTTGCCTTCATTGGATCCAATCGTTAAAATAACGATTTGGTATTTCACTGAAATTAAACAACGGTTTAATTCATCGATTAAATCAACAAATGAATATATAATTTGCAAACAGTCAACTATTAGCAACCAGAGCACACAAAATAAAAATCCAATTTATATAAAATATAAATGGGAAGAACTGAGTGAGTTTAACTCACCTTGACTCAAATTGTCGTTATAACGGTACGGGTTTCCAGTTAGATTCAGCAGTCTCTAGTTCTCTCTTCGTCAGTTCCAGATTGTTTTGTTCATCCATATAGTCCCAATGCAACTCATTTGGTTTAATTCTAATAAGATATGCACCAGTAGTAAATAGTCGAATTATATGATTTAATTAAAGTAATAAATTTCCTTAATCAAATACAAATAAAATAATTACATTTTCAACAAACGTTACTCTGGTCCGATCTAGTTTCTACAACTTTCTGAACTCTGCTTTACGTTCTTAAACCTCTGTCCATGCTACCATCATAATCTATTATGATTTACGCATGATTGAAAATTTAAAATATATTAATTTGCTTTAATTAATTCAATTACTTTAATATATATGTTTACATGCCGGCGACGGTCACCGTTATTTCCTTCGTAAACACTGCTTTTCGTCCCTTCACAGCAGCAGACTTCACCGTTCCATTTTCCTATTTCAATAACCTAGGCATTAATTGTAAAGATTATAAGTTTTTGAATTTGTTAAAATAATATTACTAAATTAATAGTTAATTAATTATAATTACGGTGATTAAAGAGGTTCGGTTGGTTCCCCTCCTTGTTTGCACACTGTTGTGGTTCCAAACATCACCCTCGATCACACTACCGTACTATCCTACATTCCGTTCAAACAGATGTGCCTGATTCCCTTCCGTGTTCATACTGCTACCAAACCAACACTGAAACCATTTACGTTTGTAAATATCACACTTTAATTAACGAAATAATCCTTAATCATTTTAATTAACTATAGATAACTACTTACTAGTTAAGCGATTACGGGTATATTACTTCGCAACCTCCTAGACGTGATGACTTTGGAGTCGTTCTGCACTTTAAAATGCCTTCCAGAAAACAAAACCGATGCACCCATCTCCATTCACCACCGTTGCGTCTCCACTGGTTATCGGATTCCAACCCGATGCTGCTGGCCGATGCTACTAGGTCTCCTCCGCCTTCGCCTCAACTGCCAGCCTGCCAGTCGTCATCGATCTCAGGCAAACCATCATGAATGTTCGTGCCTTCATGGCTTGAATCCGGTCACTATTTATCATTAGAGAGGATCATCACAGGTCAATAGATAGTGCTGACCAAAATAAAGGGAAAAGTTGTTGTAAAATTCTTGAGAAGATCAGTGGATTTAGTTTTTAATCGATGGAATGGGTGGAAGCTTGTGTTCGTTCATTCCCTGATGACGGCGGAAATAACACGTTGACCTCGCAATTGTTTATTTAGGGTTTAGTCAAAAGAAGGGGTGTATATATAAGGTGTTGGATGGAAAATAATAATATTATATTATCATATGAACTTAGTTGCGAAATAACACTCAAAACCACAACATATCATTTCCATTTTTGACAAAATAGAGTAATCCTCGAAAGGCAATTTTATTACATAGACAAGAATCAATTACACAGAAAGAATTTCCAGTGACTAAACTAAAACAACATACACTCCAAGAAACAACAAAATACTATACAGCTATTTGTAATGAGAAAAAAAAACTATACCAAAAAAACACTGAAGCACAGAAAAAACTCATTACAAAAGATTACTGAGAAACAAACACTCCACCATAGCAAAATCATCAAGTTATCCTTCTACCAATATCCTTCAAAATCCTTGTACTGATCAACAAATGCATTTCATTCAAATTCATATTCCCAAGCCCAAACACTCGACTATTCCTTTCTTGCCAAATTGCAAAAATGAACATGTTAAGCATTTTAAGCAACATGACAGACTTTAATGATCTCCATTTTGTTCCTTTAAATATATTGAACCACTCCTCCTTACTATCTCTAGAAGGTTTATGCATTTCTCCTTGCGCCAGAATCACACACCATAATTGATAGACAAAATCACATTAAAATAACAAATGAGTGTTAGACTCTACCTCCACATCACATAGAACACATCTACTATCATGAATAATACCAAGAGAGTGTAATTTCTGATTTGTATTCAATGCATTTTACATAACTTTCCACAAAAGCAAATTTTCCTTTGTTGAACTAGAATTATTCCACACTCTTGCATGCCATGGGAAGATAGGATTATCACCATGCAAAAGCTTGTAAATAAGATTCACTGAATGCTTCTTGCCCTTCCAATTGACATCTTTATCACCATTCAATCTTAAATTGTCAACCAGTTCACTCCAAAGTCGTTTGAGAGAAACTGAATTTGTATGAGGTAATTCTAACCAAACATCCACAATATAAATCTCAACAAAAGCGTGTTCATGAATACCAGAGAATCTTCTAGTATTATAATCAACCAAATCACTCAAGATAACACCCTCTTTAAACCAAGGAGTGTGCCAAAAAGAAAGATTCTTAACAGTCCTAAAATTACACTGAATAAATGGAAGAAAGGTACTCCTTAATTTCAAAATATTCCTCCAATGCCAACTACATTGTTGTGGAATGTTCATCTTCCAAAAGTTTTTGTCCCCAATCAAATTACTTTTCACCCATTGAGACCATAAATTTCCATCCTCAGTGATAAGTTTGTTAAAATATACAGAAGATGATGCCTTGTTCCATAGGAGAATATTTGTTATACCAAGCCCACCGTGTTTCTTTGCATCATATAGTTTCTAAAAAGAAATAGGAATTAATTTCCTGGAGAAAGGAACACCATGCCACAAAAACTTATTAAAGGCACTACACACCATGTTAACCCGTTTAAGTGGAAAAATATAATGCTTAGTCCAATAAGTAGTCATAGCATTCACAATTGACTGTATAATAGTGAGCCTTCCCGCTTGAGACAACTTAGTAGATGGCAACTGTAGCAGCTTATTAATAATCTTTTCAAACATTGGGAGACACTATATTTTAGAAAGTCTAGAAGAAATCAATGGCAGTCCAAGTTAAGTAGAGTTAGAAGGTAGTTCTTGCAAACCAGAACTTTGAATTATGTCATTTTTCAGAGGAGGAGGCAGACCAACAATCAGAATGTGGGATTTGCTGATGTTATTTTGCAATCCAGTGATAATATAGAGTTTATGCAGAATGGACAAGATACACTGAACATTTTCCATTGAAGGCTTAGTAAATAAGATCAAATCATCAGCAAATAACAGGTGAGTAATTCTAGGAGATTTACATTTAGGGTGTAACTCCAACTATTTCTTGTTAATTTGTCAATCACTAACGCATTTAAAAGCTCCATCACTATAATAAACAAGTATGGGGAGATAGGATCTCCTTGTCTGACTCCTTGTTTGCCTTTAAACTAACATACTAAACTGCCATTTCTTGCAATTGAAAACCAAGGTGAAGAAATGCAAGTATAAATCCATGCAAGGTAGGGTTTGGGAAAATTCATTCTTAAAAGGATAGCTACAATAGAATCCCAAGCAATCATATCAAAAGCCTTTTTAATATCCAATTTAAGCATGCAACGAGGACTAATTTTACTTCTATTATAACCGTACAACAGTTCTTGTGTAATGAGGACATTATCACTGATACTTCTTCCTTTAACAAAGGCTGACTGATTGAGGGAGACGATTGAAGGTAATACAGACTGTAATCTAGTAGCAAGGACCTTAGAAATTACTTTGTAAATCATGTTACAGCAAGAGATTGGTCTAAAGTCAGCAACATGCAAAGGGTTTTCAACTTTAGGCACTAAAGAAATAGTAGCGGAAGATAAAGATAAAGGGAGACAATTATTCAGAAAGAAAAATTTCACTGCCCTGATAACATCCTCTCCAATAGTAGGCCAACATTTTTGAAGGAAACATGCATTGTAACCATCTATCCCTCCACTGCTAGATGGATCTAAACTAAATGCAGCTAGTTTGATTTCTTCAAAAGGGACAGCTTTGATCAAACCACAGGATTCATGCTGAGAGAGCTGAGGAAGCGTAATATGAAATAGCTGTTTAATCTCAGGTGAAAAAGGTGAAGGAGGGGCAAGGATTTGCATAAAATATTTGACAAAGGCTTCGTTAATTCCATCAGAAGATGTTTGTAAAGACCCATGCATATCCTGAATCATGAAAATAGAGTTCTTAGCTTTCTTTACTTTGAGAAAATTATGATACAACTTAGTATTCCTATCACCATATAATTCCCTTCTAACCCATGAATCTTGAATTTTAGACTTCATCTCAAAATCTAACACCTTTACTAAATCATCTTTAAGCTTCCTTTCCAGAGAATGGAGGTAACTATTAGATGGATTTGCCTGAATAGACTCCTGCACTGTACTCAAATCCTTCCTGATATTATAAGATTATCGTGATCCATTTCCAAAATTATGAGAAGACCAAGCTTTTAAATGAAATTTAAGAGTTCTCAATTTAAAAATTAAGCTCAACAGAGGCTTATAGTGAGAACCAGAGGACCAAACCTGCACTAAAATGTTAGTAAAATCAATATGTTCTAACCAAAAGTTAAAATTTTTAAAAGAGGAGTTACCTTTGCTAATGACATTATCCAACCCCCAATTAAAAATAAGAGGAGTATGATTAGATAAAATTGGAGGAATAATTTGAATGAAAGATTTAGGCCAAAGCTGAAGGGATGAAAGATTATAGAAAACATGATCTAACTTACACAACGTAGGTGGCACAGATTTGCAACAATTAGACCAAGTAAAAGAGAGACCATATTGAGGCAGAGGATAGAGCTGGGAATTAGCTAAAGCATTATTCAAAGGTGCAATATCATTAAGAGAAAGAGGACAACCTCCATTCTTTTGAGAAGATGCATACATATAATTAAAGTCACCCCCAACAATCCAAGGATGATTTGAAGGATTAAGAAAAGAAAGTTGATCAAGGAAAGAGCTACGAAGGAAGGAAGAATTATGAGCATAGACAGAGGTGAGCAAAAAAGATTGGTTTAATTGAAGATTTACACAAGAGTAGTGAATAAATTGGTCTGAAGAAGATAATTTCCGAATAGAGAAAAAATTAGGGTTCCATAAAGTAAGCAATCTGCCAAAATTTGCTTCATGCAAGTTATGATCAAAATTCCATGAAAAAGCAATGAATGAAGCCGCCTTTAGAGTATTTTCCTCATTAAGCTTAGTTTCAGAAATACATAATCTGAATATCATTTTTCCTGATAAGGAATTTATTCTCTTCTTGCTTTGAGCTCAAATTTGCACCTCAAATATTCCAAAAAGCTACTTTGTAAATAGTTTAAAAAATTGATTATCTGTAACAATGGTGGAATCATTTTTCCTAGTATGCCTGATGGTGGATTTGATGTTATTTGAAGGACCAACCTCCTCGGGGTCATAAGCCTTTCCTTTATCAATATCAATTGAGGAGCTCTTCTTTTTTTTCCTTCCTTTTCTTTTACTCCCTTTCGAATTTATAGGAGAATCATGCAAAATATCAGAAGGAGGAGGAGGTAAAGTAACATTTGGAGGGGGAGAAAAATGATCATAAGGAGATTTTGATCCACTTGAAGATGGTAAGCTAGAAAGAATATTTGAAGATTTCGCACTGAAGGATGAAGAACAAGACATAGAAATTAAAGTGGAGTTAGCAGAAGTTTGCTGATCCAAAGAGGCAAAACAATTATTATCAAGTGGATTTATATGATAAGACAGAATAGAGAAAGGATTTGAAATGTGAGATTCCTTTTTAACCGCATCACTTAAAACAGCTTCAAAATAAGGTAATCCTAGCATAAAGAAATATTCTGGACCCAATGGAACAGGTTCCGTCGAATTCCGAGGTCGTTTGTGAAAAGTCCTTTATAATTATCGATGAAAAATCAAGCACTTAAAATCTCTAAAATTACAGAAAAATCCAACAAATTTGAGACCTTGCCATTTTACTAGACCTCTTCCTTACAGATCCAACGAATCTTGTTTCATCCAAATCGGAGTTCTTTTGGCCGGTCGTTCATTCGTTTAAAGTTACCTCTGTTTGAATTGTCTAAACAATTAAATAGAACAAAGGCATTTTTGGCCACTGAAGTCACATACGACATTGGTTTATCGCGAAATTTGATTTTCTTTAAATAATTTAACGATACGGCTCCAATGAAACTAATTTTACTGAAAATGGAGACCATCTGCAAAAATGGCTATTTTTAACGCTATATAATATTGATTAAAATATTATATAAATTCCAAATTAATTCAAATAAATCATAATAAATTATTTTTATCATATATACTCAAACTGAATATATATACAAATCCAGATATAATTTATGCAGCTCAATATCATCAATTTTGAGTTAAACTATTTAAATTTCCCATTTAAATATATTAAATAAACCTTAAATTTTAATAATGATTTTCATAGCGACTATTTCAAAATTTGATTTGGCCATAACTAACAATCTATAACACGAAATCTGGATTTTTTTCTTCTATATGAAAATTATAGTCAACACGATCCCAACGTTTCTTGTTTCATAGAAATCCGACTTATATCGGATCCTGTATATTCAGTTGAAGTTCAAAACTCCATATTACGAGCTGTAGCGCCATTTCGAGCTCGATTTATAATTATATAAATATATAATGCTCGAACTTCGTTTTAAATAACGTATTAAATATTAAAATCCATTAATATTCCAAATAAAATATTTTAAAATAATAAATAAAATAAAATATTTGACTGCCAAAAATACGGGTCGTTACATGTTTGGTATGCTTTGAGATTGCATAGGAAAGTTAGAATGGTTGAAAACGTCGTCGTGTGGCAAAATTGGCTTGCTGAAGGACATTTACATGGTGCGACTCGTGACCCCTATCCGGCTCGTGACATAGGCATCATGACCCGACCCCTCAGTAGCTCACGAACCGACTGACCCGCTGGAAGAAAGAACCCCGACCTAACACCAATGAAGTAACCCGACCAAATCCTAAAGGCACCCACGAACAGACTGGTGGAGAGGCATGGACCGGTGGAGAAGCCTGAACCGGTGAAGGAGCACAACCCGGTTCGGTCTAGGCACTACGAACTGACCCGAATAGTGCACAACGACCCGACCCGAACCGAAGGGTGGGATCCGAACCGAACCGCCTGTTTCACAAACTCACGAACCGATCTGACCCTGGTAGAGCGTCACGACCCGAATAGCGGAGCACTCCAATCCGAATGGGGACCGAACCGAACTGGAGATGGCCAAAACCCGAGATACAGAGGAAGTCCAAATGAGTTGGAACTCAAGATTCGGATGGGAACCAACGAGTTAACTTCAAGAGTTGGGCTTTGCTGCGGGATGTGTGCAAAGGGGTTATCGATATCTATAACTTTGGTTCACTATTGAGAGAGAGGGCATTGATTATGGACCAGTGTAGTGGGGTCAGAGGTTGTATGGAGTCGGACTCCATCAAGGTCCCAAAGGGCAAAGTGGTCGTAGTGATAGTTGTACGGAGTTAGACTCTGTAATGGCCTCAATGGTTTTGGCGATCAAAGCGGTGGATATCGTATGCTTTACGCACTGAGTGAGAGATGCGAGGATGATTATTATGTTTGATATCACCGTTACACGCGCACTTCCATATCACACTGTATGTTAGTGTCACCTTAGAGTATTGTACATCTTGTTGTGCTACCTCTTTGGTTGCAGCTCCAGGTTCATGTATGATTATTTATAACTGTTATTGCTTTATTTTGATGTTATCGCTCATAACAGACTTTTTTCTGACCCAGAGTGTTTTATGTCTCTTCTTATTACTCTGGGTGCTCCTAAACGTGCAGACAAGAGACAGGTCAGGTGATTATGCACGAGTAGTTGTCCGGAGACGAGCATAAGGCTTCCACGACTATATACATATATTCTCCCTGTATTGTTGTTGGTCGCTACTTTGGGCATTAGTAGTGTACCTCTTTATTTCCTTTTTAGAGACAGTATTTTGAAGTTATAATAATGATTTGGATCATAAGCTGTATTTTGGATTCCGCTACTCTGATGGATATGGGTTAGTTTTCAGCTTATGCACTGTCTCGCCTGATTTACACCAAGTTATGTTATTACTATATTTTATTTCATGCGATGTGAGGTATACTACAGGTTCTTGATAATTCATCGTTTCAACCCTTTTCATTTGATGACCGTCCAGTTCTAGTTCGGCATTGGCACAGTGAATTTCAGGGAAATGTCGGCTGGCCCTGGGGCGGGCCGTCACAGGAGCTGATGATAAAGATGCTATTACTTGTCATTATTGTGGTAAGGAAAGTCACATACGCAAAAATTGTTATGCATATAAGAAGGATGAAAAGTAGGATGTGGATGGTTATAGTAGCGATGATGCACAGGCAGGTTTTTCGAAAGGTTCCATTAGTGATGTTTCTTGTGATGTCCTGTTTAGTGAAGCTAATCCTTGTAACATGGATTCAAGAGCCAGTTTTCACATTTGTATGGATGTGAAGTGTTTAGCTTCTTATGAGAAGAATGTTGACATAATTAGAACAACAAATGGAGTAAACCTTTGTGGTATTGGATCTGTTTGGTTTTGTATGCATGATGGTGTGGTAAGGGAAATCTGAGGGGTTAGACATGTACCGGCTAGTTTGCATAATCTTATTTCTCTCAGTCAGTTTGATCGTCGTGGTTGCACTTATGATACTCAATATGGAGTTTTGAGAGTAAAGAAGGATGGTCGTGTTATGATGAGAGGAATTTTGCAGGAAGGAAACCTTCATAGATTGATTGGTTCTATGATCGACTGTGGAAGGCGAGTGACTGTTGGAAAACCAAGTCCACAGCAAGGTGGAGAGGTTAATTTGGTCGCTGCTGATGTTTTAGACAAGAATCTTCACGTTGATGATGCTCGAGGGATCGATGATGATCAAGAAAGGGGATCAGGTCAAATGAGAGACGGGTGTCAAGCTGGAAAATCCACAAAGACAAAATGGAGATCTTTGCAGTATTACAAACATTTTTAAGACTGTTCGTTTCTATGTGGTGCAGCCTATAGTGGAAGATGCATCACTTGCAGGTGGTGAGTTATGTTTGTAATGGTTTTAATTGAGAGTACGTGGTTATTGAAAGAGCTAGGTGACATGTTTGTTGATTGCTGGAAGTGTGCTTGATGGTGTGATTTCATATCAAGGTGGAGTGTTGTGATTTGTGACATAAAATCACATGTATGTTAAAGAAGACAATGTTTGGAAGTGCTTTACGATAAAGGAGATAATTTGAAGATTGAAGATCGAAGAATATTATTTTGATCTAGTTTTTCATCTTTATCTATGATATTTCTAAGGGGAAAATTGGATATTTTGCCTAGGCCTTCTATTTTCCTATAAAAGCAGCATCTAGGATTGGATTATAATTATGGGATTGAGACCAAAATAGTTGATCTAATGATTTGTCGTCGTTCTTCATTGTTCTCCTTCAAAATTAGTTGTAGTCATCTAGATATTCTTTCCCTTTCTCAATAAGGTTATTGATTCAATTATAGTTTGTTTACTTTTGGTTTTTGATCCATTAAGTGTAAATAAAATTTGTTTTTTGTGAATCAATAAAGAGGGTGATTGGATGGAATATCTTGTGTTTGTGCGTGCAATTTCATATATGTGTTGTTTTTCCATTGAATCATCTTTAAGTAATTTGGTGAATAATATCCTAGTCACTTCCGCAAAAGCGCAGTTTTCCTTACAGAAACAGCGTTATGTTCTCAGAAAGAAGACTCATCCCTAACAAAGCTCCACAACAAAAACACTGCACACACACGGGACTGTTATTTTCAACACTATCTGTAGTATGCCATAAAGATCAAGCACCCGACGCTTATAGAGAAGGGCGTGGCCATTCTACTTTCTTAGCTTAACCGGTGTTAAGTGAATTAAGCTCCAATACAAGCACCAACATATGTTGCATCAATGGTCTGTGAGAAGGATTATAACAAGTGAACACTCTACTGACCACTAAGATTGCCATTCAGGACGCAACCAATGAATCCCCCTTTTATTCAACCAAAATTGAGGAAATATTAATTGAGTACTACATAAGAGGTTGTCTATAATGAGGAATGTCATTGTCGCATAAAGCGTACTTACAGGAGTGACATAATTCATAGAGCTTGCACTTTTGTTGGCTGAAATTTGATACTAACTGCATGATCAAATTCTCAGCTTATATCTTTATGCTTGTTTAGTACGTCTAGGTAAGTTCAAGGCTTTAAGCTAAAAAGCTTTCCCCTCATATTTTGCCTTCTTTTTCCATCCCAAGTAAAAACTTGAATAGTAAAAGAAATCAAAAGGAAAATGGGCCAAAATACGGAAAAACCACAGTAAGTCATTCAATAAGATTAAATTAATGTATGTTTTATTTTTAAAAACAAAGTTTCAGAAACTGGCCTTCTTTCCGGACGGCTGGTGACATATTTGATAGTTTGCAAGATATATTTGCACTGATGTTTGTTAATAGAATCACCTAAAGCGTTGCTCCTAAATCTTCAAGTTCTTTGATGAGGATTTGTCCTGCTCTTGCATTTTGTAACCCTACACGCTGCACACATAAAAGAATAGCTTGTACATCTTGAAACCTGTTTGAACTTGTAGCAGAAGTATCAGTACTAAGCAACACTTTTTGTATATTAGCAACAATAATGTTTAGTGGATCCTCTGGGTCATCCGCTAGAAGAGGATCCAACCCTTCAAGATCTAAATGTTCAGCTATAGCCCAAATCAGACGAGCACATATTCTTGGGGTGTGAAGCTAAAAATAATTGTCAGAATCACCGTAGAAATTACAAAATACAGATAATATAAATCAACATATAATGGCAAACTGGAAAGATTACACATAAATTACAGGTTCATCGCAGGAAACCTATGTTGCTTCCTGCACCACATTACTTTCGAACAGAAAGCAGGAAGTCGATCTCAACTTAAAATCATTTTGCCTATCTAGTCAATAAAAATTTCTCATAATCATAGAAATATTTGATTTATCATATGCTCCAACTAAGAAGGATGCGTATAATTAAGTTACTGAAGAGAGAAATGTGTTGTATGAAGTAAAGAAAATATTGAAGATCTATGGAAAAACTGATAAGTGCAAAAGTGTAGGCCAGTGAATCATAGACAAAAGTAGGGGAGCTTTCAACAAATGAGAATAATCTTAAGTGATAGTTTGGCAGCTAATATTTTATGTCTCTTCAAATGTAGTTTCCAATGTTAGCTTCGTAGGTATTTTTGAATGAACAATAACAGGTAAAAGTGCTTGAATATAATTTACCTCTGAAGCTCAATAAATTTATAATATTGATATTTACTTAATATGACACTCAAGAGACACTTTCTACCTAAGTACACAAAAAGAATTCGCAAAATTAGCATTCTGATGCATGTACCTAACAATAACGGCATTTTAGTTCTATGGTCGAAGACTCAAAATGATAAGAAATTCTTCCATAAGCTATAGCTAACTATAGGTGCCTCTAATATGTTGATTAAGCAACTTATGTTTCCTTTTTACAAGCAGTTCAGAAACATCCAAGTACAATTAATTTGCATGTAAGGTATTTTGATTACTCGTAATGAATTGCCAGAAAGGTTCTTAGTTCAAATACATGGAACGGTAATGAAACATTGTAGCATACTTTTTAGAAGAAAAGTATTTAATGAAGATTTGGATCAAGAACTAGGATCAACTGATTAGTGATATGATGCACAAAGGTTATGGATTTCAAATTAAGTGCACTACTGGAATAAAGTGCCACTCCAAAATACACACACACACAAAAATTGTGTGTATATATGTGTGTGTACACACACACACAAAAATACACACATACACGCATACATACATACATTCACATAAAGAGAGCAGCTATTGGGACATAAAATTAAACAAACAATTAGATACACGAATTGTGAACCAACGGATTTGTTTATTTTTATGTGAAAGGTGAAATTCAGAGGGAGGTCTAATGATTGAGATTTCTTGTGTCTAAATAATTTGCATATATGTGTGTGCATTTGTGTGCACGCATGCAAGCCGGTGTGTGTATATATGCGGAAATCTATTTAGACATAATCGATTTCTACAATTAGATCACTCTATGAATTCCACCCCCCATATAAGGACAAAAAGAACCCACGGTCCAAATCTCTTATGCTACCAATTGTGTCTAAATTTGTTTTCAACATTTGATCATTTTGTTTTCAACATTTGATCATTTTTTCATTATATAGAGGGTTGGAATTCAAGGGCAATCCAATAGTGGATATCAATTGTGTCACCAATTATGTCTATATTTTGTATCTAAATAGACTTACCCTATATATATACACATACACATGTACTTGCATATATACAGGCGCCCTCCACAGCATCCCAGCCTCAAGTTTGTATTTGATTAATACTTTAACGAGGTGACAGAATGGGTAGGGAGAGAGAAATGTAACTTGTGGCTGATCGTAGATATTGGAGAGTATTTCAGGATGCTGCGCTATTTATAGTACAACGGAATATACACACACATATATACATATATAGATCAAAGGTTTGAAACCGGCTAAAAACTAACGCTAGCTGATTATTACAAACCTCACGAAGATCTCTGACCAGCTGTAACCGCAAATTTCGGAGTCTAGTCTCATTACGGATCTGATCCTGAGAAGCACCATCTTTAATGGTTTTAACACCTCCTCTAGTATCATAAATATGACAAAGCCTAACAAGTAATTTTAAATAACAATCTATAGAATAAGTCCTCCCATCACAATCCCACATAACGCATGGTTTACAAACTTCAACAACTTCTAATGCTGGCTCAGTCCAGTTCAAAGCACTCATAAGCTAAAGCACCGATAACTCTACTTTCCGTGCCAGAAGTTTTCGTCTCAGGCAAAGGCAAAGATAACTAAAAACAAATTTCAACAAGTGAAGCAACTAGCTCTTCTCTGAACAAGCTTTTACTAGTTACGCTATTTAAATCATCTTTTATTCTCACATCCTCAAAAAGAGAAGCAATGTATGTTCCTGGAAGAGGTTTCTAACCCCTTCGAACATTTTATTTTGCAAAAAGATCGACACATAGTGCAGTGCGACAAATGTATGCAAGAGCATGCATACGGTCCGATTCAGCTCGCGGATTCCGGACCATCAGTAGGAGTCTCTTAAACAATTGAACCTGAGTAATAAATGTTACTCATTATTGAAAAATGAATCAAATTAAAATATCCATAAACTAATCAACCTTTTAACAATGTATAACAAAAGTATTTTGAGTTGTTTTTCAAATCCCATTTGATTGGCTCATTCGAAAATCTATTACGATTACATCCTTGTAGTTTAAGATTATAAATACCTGCATGTGCAGATCAAGGAGATGAAGATTAGTAACCACGGCCCTAACATTACTTTCCCGTCCAGATGAAAACTCCTGCATGTCCCAAAGAGTCAAATTTGCAATGATTGAAACTGAAGCCCACTCATGCTTTCCTCTCGCCACATCTGCCAAAGACAACATATTGATCCCCACCTCAAAAATCAATGGAGGATCCAAGCTACTATTCAAAAAGGGTGCCAAATGTGACACTACATCAGACACCCTCACCACCTTCTCCGTTGGCAAGACTAAATTCCTAGCCATCAAAACATTCCTCTTCTTCCATACAAAGTCTACAGCCGTCACCACCCAGTTAGACCTAATGGCAATAGAATTCTCACTATCATTCAATTTATCACCAGCCAATCTACTCACTTTTTTTGTCTCAAACTCCATAAACAACATCCCCACACTCTCGAATGTAATTTTACTGACGATATCAGATTTATCAAGCATGTTATTACAAATCCTAGCCCACCAATCGGATGCCTTGTCCAGCAAGTTGACAGAGTTCTCACATAGCAAAACAAGATCATCCCTGGCCAAAACACAGCCCAATGTCTTCGTAATGGAGAACCTCCAATTTTCATAGTTACTGTCGAAACAGGAAGAGATTTCCTTACTGTTGTCATGAAATATCCTGAACAGAAGATGAGATGGTATGGATGATAGTATAGTGATGGAGGAGGCTATAACGTCGGGGTCTGGGAAGTGGAGATCGGACTGGATAACGAGGAGGACAGTCTCGTAAAGGTCGGAGGTGAGGCTGGTGGAGCGGAGGAGAATGAATGCTAGCTTTTTGGAGACGGCGGAGGCGGGAGAAGCGATGATGTGGTCGCACATAGATTTTGCAATGGAAGAGATATCGCGTCTGGCGGTGGATTGCTGGAGAGACTAGAGAAGGACGCATGATTGTCGGAGGGCATCAGCCGATTTGAGATCGGATTGAATCTGAGCTATTAGGAGGTCCACTATCTGATTCTATAATTCTAGGGATTTGATGATCAGATCTGAATTGACATTGTTGGTCGGAAAAAAGTACAAAGTTGAGCATGATCCGAAAAACCAAAGTAGTACCTTGATGTTTCAATATGTAAAGGGTCCGTCTATAACTTGTTGTTATACCTTTCAAACCAAAATTTAGCACTGAGGCAAAAAAATTAGGTGACATATTTGAAAAAAATCATATTTGAATAAACCAATCTTCAATGCATCACTTTCATTTTAATATAGATGCACATATACCTCACGTTCGTGTATAGTTACCAAACATAGTATTGATATTGATTTATTTTTTTTAAACGTACACTTTGGAATTTCTTGATCCTACAGCTCTGCAATGCACCCTATTAAGGCTAGTTGGTGTACGCATTGTTATAGATTTAATTGCTATTTCTGCTAAAAAAAAGCTTGCATTTTCAAATCATTATTTTGGGACAGATTGAAAAACCCATATTTGTTTTGGTTGTATGTCATCTATAAAATTTGTTGTCTCGCTTGCTTTAGTGTTCATGAGTCATGACAATTACAGCATGCAAAGATGTGAGATGAAGAAGGAAGATAAATATGCATATTAAACAAGTTAATTATTGTTAATGGTTGTAACTGAAAATAAATTTTCCAAATTTTTACTAGGGGGTGAAGAGAAACCACAGGGGTGTCAATAGATGGACCCATATGTAAAAGTAACTAGGGTGAATACATGCTAAGGGACTTTAGTGCAAGTAGACTTTATAAGCAGAGTGATTGTTTACATTGGAATATACACCTAACTCAGTAAAAATGGAAAGTTTCTTCCTAATGTTTTATGTTCTCCCTAATTGTTTCTCCTCTTTTATCTATTTTGTTTTATTTTATAACATGTTATCAGCATGAGGTTCTATTAGAGCTATTTTTGTAATCTTCTAAATCTACATCTATGGGTTTGTCATGTAACTAATTTCATTTGAAGATTATTAATTCATGAGTTTCAAGATTTATTCTGCAATTATTTTCTGTTTGAGAATCCTCGGTTAATGGATATATGAATTTGTTGTATCTTCTGTTCTTCTAGATCTGATTCAAACTTCTAGAACTGTTTTTTATATAATAAAAATATAGATCTTGATTGGGTTGTAATAGATCCATTTTTTTAGATCTAATTAATGAAGATTTGATTATATATGTATTGTTTACATTATTAATGATATAGAGGAAGATCTATATATAATTGTTTGGAAAGACCGAAGACGGAATATATCTCTTAAAAAGAAAAGAAAAAACATTTTTTTTATGTATACCCAGCAAAATTATGGGTATAAAATTATAATGGTGTAGCATTAAATTCAATAGCAATACTGATTTATCATTGGAATGAAACTGAAAAAGGAAAAATTGAAACATAATGTAAACAGATTCTTACAAATATAAAGAAAGGAAAAGGAACTTAAAGTTCATATGCAAAAAGGAGAAAAGTTAAAAGGTGAAATAAAGCTTCAAAGCATATAATTACATTTAATATTTGCTTATAGAAAATGACCTATAATAAGAAAGGATTTTAAAAATCAACGAAAGGAAAAGTTTCAATAAAAGTCAAAATGCTTCTATTCCAAATTTATGCTACACATAATTTCTTGAAGAAATTTATTATTAGACGAGATCATTACACTTGTAATAAGTATTATTTTCTTAAAGAAAAATAGTAAAATGGCTCTTATATGTGAATAAAAACACTTTCTATAGAAATTGCTTCAGTTTAATATAGATAATAAAATGTAAATTAAAATAAAACCTGAAGTTGTATTATAGTAATTTTAGAACATATCATATTTTCAAAAGAAATATTTTAATTGTTTCTTAGAAATTTTTTATAAAGAAAATATGTATGTCGATATAAATATTGATCTTAGTTTATGGGCTCGGTTATGGGCTCGTTTATGGGCTCGTTTATGGGCTCGGTTATGGGCTCGGTTATGGGCTCGGTTATGGGCTCGGTTATGGGGGCTTGGTTATGGGCTCGGTTATTTGGGCTCGGTTATGGGCTCGGTTATGGGCTCGGTTATGGGCTCGGTTATGGGCTCGGTTATGGGTTATCGGTTATGGGCTCGGTTATGGGCTCGGTTATGGGCTCGGTTTATGGGCTCGGTTATGGGCTCGGTTATGGGCTCGGTTATGGGCTCGGTTATGGGCTCGGGTTATGGGCTCGGGTTATGGGCTCGGTTATGGGTTATGGGCTCGGTTATGGGCTCGGTTATGGGTTCGGTTATGGGCTCGGTTATGGGCTCGGTTATGGTTATGGGCTCGGTTATGGGCTCGGTTATGGGCTCGGTTATGGGCTCGGTTATGGGCTCGGTTATGGGTTATGGGCTCGGTTATGGGCTCGGTTATGGGTTATGGGCTCGGTTATGGGCTCGGTTATGGGCTCGGTTATGGGTTATGGGCTCGGTTATGGGCTCGGTTATGGGCTCGGTTATGGGCTCGGTTATGGGCTCGTTATGGGCTCGTTATGGGCTCGTTTATGGGCTCGGTTATGGGCTCGGTTATGGGCTCGGTTATGGGCTCGGTTATGGGTTATGGGCTCGGTTATGGGCTCGGTTATGGGCTCGGTTATGGGCTCGGTTATGGGCTTGGGCTCGGTTATGGGCTCGGTTATGGGTTATGGGCTCGGTTATGGGCTCGGTTATGGGCTCGGTTATGGGCTCGGGTTATGGGCTCGGGTTATGGGCTCGGTTATGGGCTCGGTTATGGGCTCGGTTATGGGCTCGGTTATGGGCTCGGTTATGGGCTCGGTTATGGGTTATGGGTTCGGTTATGGGCACGGTTTATGGGCTTGGGCTCGGTTATGGGCTCGGTTATGGGCTCGGTTATGGGCTCGGTTATGTGGGCTCGGTTATGGGCTCGGTTATGGGCTCGGTTATGGGCTCGGTTATGGGCTCGGTTATGGGCTCGGGCTCGGTTATGGGCTCGGTTATGGGCTCGGTTATGGGCTCGGTTTATGGGCTCGGTTTATGGGCTCGGTTATGGGCTCGGTTATGGGCTCGGTTATGGGCTCGGTTATGGGCTCGGTTCTTTTTTGTTATGGGCTCGGTTATGGGCTCGGTTATGGGCTCGGTTATGGGCTCGGTTATGGGCTCGGGTTATGGGCTCGGTTATGGGCTCGGTTATGGGCTCGGTTATGGGTTATGGGCTCGGTTATGGGTTATGGGCTCGGTTATGGGCTCGGTTATGGGCTCGGTTATGGGGCTCGGTTATGGGCTCGGTTATGGGCTCGGTTATGGGCTTTGGGCTCGGTTATGGGCTCGGTTATGGGCTCGGTTATGGGCACGGTTATGGGGCTCGGTTATGGGCTCGGTTATGGGCTCGGTTATGGGCTCGGTTATGGGCACGGTTATGGGGCTCGGTTATGGGCTCGGTTATGGGCTCGGTTATGGGCTCGGTTATGGGCTCGGTTTATGGGCTCGGTTTATGGGCTCGGTTATGGGCTCGGTTATGGGCTCGGTTATGGGCTCGGTTATGGGCTCGGTTATGGGCTCGGTTTATGGGCTCGGTTTATGGGCTCGGTTATGGGCTCGGTTATGGGCTCGGTTATGGGCTCGGTTTTGGGCTCGGTTATGGGCTCGGTTATGGGCTCGGTTATGGGCTCGGTTATGGGTTATGGGCTCGGTTATGGGTTATGGGCTCGGTTATGGGCTCGGTTATGGGCTCGGTTATGGGCTCGGTTAGGGCTCGGTTATGGGCTCGGTTATGGGCTCGGTTATGGGCTCGGTTATGGGCTCGGTTATGGTTTCGGTTATGGGCTCGGTTATGGGCTCGGTTATGGGCTCGGTTATGGGCTCGGTTTAGGGCTCGGTTTAGGGCTCGGTTATGGGCTCGGTTATGGGCTCGGTTATGGGCTCGGTTATGGGCTCGGTTATGGGCTCGGTTATGGGCTCGGTTATGGGCTCGGTTATGGGCTCGGTTATGGGCTCGGTTATGGGCTCGGTTATGGGCTCGGTTTATGGGCTCGGTTATGGGCTCGGTTATGGGCTCGGTTATGGGCTCGGTTATGGGCTCGGTTATGGGCTCGGTTATGGGCTCGGTTATGGGCTCGGTTATGGGCTCGGTTATGGGCTCGGTTATGGGCTCGGTTATGGGCTCGGTTATGGGCTCGGTTTATGGGCTCGGTTATGGGCTCGGTTTAGGGCTCGGTTTAGGGCTCGGTTATGGGCTCGGTTATGGGCTCGGTTATGGGCTCGGTTATGGGCTCGGTTATGGGCTCGGTTATGGGCTCGGTTATGGGCTCGGTTATGGGCTCGGTTATGGGCTCGGTTATGGGCTCGGTTATGGGCTCGGTTATGGGCTCGGTTATGGGCTCGGTTATGGGCTCGGTTATGGGCTCGGTTATGGGCTCGGTTATGGGCTCGGTTATGGGCTCGGTTTATGGGCTCGGTTTATGGGCTCGGTTTATGGGCTCGGTTTATGGCTCGGTTATGGGCTCGGTTATGGGCTCGGTTATGGGCTCGGTTATGGGCTCGGTTATGGGCTCGGTTATGGGCTCGGTTATGGGCTCGGTTATGGGCTCGGTTATGGGCTCGGTTATGGGCTCGGTTATGGGCTCGGTTATGGGCTCGGTTATGGGCTCGGTTATGGGCTCGGTTATGGGCTCGGTTATGGGCTCGGTTATGGGCTCGGTTATGGGCTCGGTTATGGGCTCGGTTATGGGCTCGGTTATGGGCTCGGTTATGGGCTCGGTTATGGGCTCGGTTATGGGCTCGGTTATGGGCTCGGTTATGGGCTCGGTTATGGGCTCGGTTATGGGCTCGGTTATGGGCTCGGTTATGGGCTCGGTTATGGGCTCGGTTATGGGCTCGGTTATGGGCTCGGTTATGGGCTCGGTTATGGGCTCGGTTATGGGCTCGGTTATGGGCTCGGTTATGGGCTCGGTTATGGGCTCGGTTATGGGCTCGGTTTTGGGCTCGGTTATGGGCTCGGTTTTGGGCTCGGTTATGGGCTCGGTTATGGGCTCGGTTATGGGCTCGGTTATGGGCTCGGTTATGGGCTCGGTTATGGGCTCGGTTATGGGCTCGGTTATGGGCTCGGTTATGGGCTCGGTTATGGGCTCGGTTATGGGCTCGGTTATGGGCTCGGTTATGGGCTCGGTTATGGGCTCGGTTTATGGGCTCGTTTATGGGCTCGTTTATGGGCTCGGTTTATGGGCTCGGTTATGGGCTCGGTTATGGGCTCGGTTATGGGCTCGGTTATGGGCTCGGTTATGGGCTCGGTTTTGGGCTCGGTTATGGGCTCGGTTATGGGCTCGGTTTTGGGCTCGGTTTTGGGCTCGGTTTTGGGCTCGGTTTTGGGCTCGGTTTTGGGCTCGGTTTTGGGCTCGGTTATGGGCTCGGTTATGGGCTCGGTTTTGGGCTCGGTTATGGGCTCGGTTATGGGCTCGGTTATGGGCTCGGTTATGGGCTCGGTTATGGGCTCGGTTATGGGCTCGGTTATGGGCTCGGTTATGGGCTCGGTTATGGGCTCGGTTATGGGCTCGGTTATGGGCTCGGTTATGGGCTCGGTTATGGGCTCGGTTATGGGCTCGGTTATGGGCTCGGTTATGGGCTCGGTTATGGGCTCGGTTATGGGCTCGGTTTATGGGCTCGGTTTATGGGCTCGGTTATGGGCTCGGTTATGGGCTCGGTTATGGGCTCGGTTATGGGCTCGGTTATGGGCTCGGTTATGGGCTCGGTTATGGGCTCGGTTATGGGCTCGGTTATGGGCTCGGTTATGGGCTCGGTTATGGGCTCGGTTATGGGCTCGGTTATGGGCTCGGTTATGGGCTCGTTTATGGGCTCGTTTATGGGCTCGGTTTATGGGCTCGGTTATGGGCTCGGTTATGGGCTCGGTTAATGGGCTCGGTTATGGGCTCGGTTATGGGCTCGGTTATGGGCTCGGTTATGGGCTCGGTTATGGGCTCGGTTATGGGCTCGGTTATGGGCTCGGTTTTGGGCTCGGTTTTGGGCTCGGTTTTGGGCTCGGTTATGGGCTCGGTTATGGGCTCGGTTATGGGCTCGGTTATGGGCTCGGTTATGGGCTCGGTTATGGGCTCGGTTATGGGCTCGGTTATGGGCTCGGTTATGGGCTCGGTTAGGCCTCGGTTTAGGGGCTCGGTTATGGGCTCGGTTATGGGCTCGGTTATGGGCTCGGTTATGGGCTCGGTTATGGGCTCGGTTATGGGCTCGGTTATGGGCTCGGTTATGGGCTCGGTTATGGGCTCGGTTATGGGCTCGGTTATGGGCTCGGTTATGGGCTCGGTTATGGGCTCGGTTATGGGCTCGGTTATGGGCTCGGTTATGGGCTCGGTTATGGGCTCGGTTATGGGCTCGGTTATGGGCTCGGTTATGGGCTCGGTTATGGGCTCGGTTATGGGCTCGGTTATGGGCTCGGTTATGGGCTCGGTTATGGGCTCGGTTATGGGCTCGGTTATGGGCTCGGTTATGGGCTCGGTTATGGGCTCGGTTATGGGCTCGGTTATGGGCTCGGTTATGGGCTCGGTTATGGGCTCGGTTATGGGCTCGGTTATGGGCTCGGTTATGGGCTCGGTTATGGGCTCGGTTATGGGCTCGGTTATGGGCTCGGTTATGGGCTCGGTTATGGGCTCGGTTATGGGCTCGGTTATGGGCTCGGTTATGGGCTCGGTTATGGGCTCGGTTATGGGCTCGGTTATGGGCTCGGTTATGGGCTCGGTTATGGGCTCGGTTATGGGCTCGGTTATGGGCTCGGTTATGGGCTCGGTTATGGGCTCGGTTATGGGCTCGGTTATGGGCTCGGTTATGGGCTCGGTTATGGGCTCGGTTATGGGCTCGGTTATGGGCTCGGTTATGGGCTCGGTTATGGGCTCGGTTATGGGCTCGGTTATGGGCTCGGTTATGGGCTCGGTTATGGGCTCGGTTATGGGCTCGGTTATGGGCTCGGTTATGGGCTCGGTTATGGGCTCGGTTATGGGCTCGGTTATGGGCTCGGTTATGGGCTCGGTTATGGGCTCGGTTATGGGCTCGGTTATGGGCTCGGTTATGGGCTCGGTTATGGGCTCGGTTATGGGCTCGGTTATGGGCTCGGTTATGGGCTCGGTTATGGGCTCGGTTATGGGCTCGGTTATGGGCTCGGTTATGGGCTCGGTTATGGGCTCGGTTATGGGCTCGGTTATGGGCTCGGTTATGGGCTCGGTTATGGGCTCGGTTATGGGCTCGGTTATGGGCTCGGTTATGGGCTCGGTTATGGGCTCGGTTATGGGCTCGGTTATGGGCTCGGTTATGGGCTCGGTTATGGGCTCGGTTATGGGCTCGGTTATGGGCTCGGTTATGGGCTCGGTTATGGGCTCGGTTATGGGCTCGGTTATGGGCTCGGTTATGGGCTCGGTTATGGGCTCGGTTATGGGCTCGGTTATGGGCTCGGTTATGGGCTCGGTTATGGGCTCGGTTATGGGCTCGGTTATGGGCTCGGTTATGGGCTCGGTTATGGGCTCGGTTATGGGCTCGGTTATGGGCTCGGTTATGGGCTCGGTTATGGGCTCGGTTATGGGCTCGGTTATGGGCTCGGTTATGGGCTCGGTTATGGGCTCGGTTATGGGCTCGGTTATGGGCTCGGTTATGGGCTCGGTTATGGGCTCGGTTATGGGCTCGGTTATGGGCTCGGTTATGGGCTCGGTTATGGGCTCGGTTATGGGCTCGGTTATGGGCTCGGTTATGGGCTCGGTTATGGGCTCGGTTATGGGCTCGGTTATGGGCTCGGTTATGGGCTCGGTTATGGGCTCGGTTATGGGCTCGGTTATGGGCTCGGTTATGGGCTCGGTTATGGGCTCGGTTATGGGCTCGGTTATGGGCTCGGTTATGGGCTCGGTTATGGGCTCGGTTATGGGCTCGGTTATGGGCTCGGTTATGGGCTCGGTTATGGGCTCGGTTATGGGCTCGGTTATGGGCTCGGTTATGGGCTCGGTTATGGGCTCGGTTATGGGCTCGGTTATGGGCTCGGTTATGGGCTCGGTTATGGGCTCGGTTATGGGCTCGGTTATGGGCTCGGTTATGGGCTCGGTTATGGGCTCGGTTATGGGCTCGGTTATGGGCTCGGTTATGGGCTCGGTTATGGGCTCGGTTATGGGCTCGGTTATGGGCTCGGTTATGGGCTCGGTTATGGGCTCGGTTATGGGCTCGGTTATGGGCTCGGTTATGGGCTCGGTTATGGGCTCGGTTATGGGCTCGGTTATGGGCTCGGTTATGGGCTCGGTTATGGGCTCGGTTATGGGCTCGGTTATGGGCTCGGTTATGGGCTCGGTTATGGGCTCGGTTATGGGCTCGGTTATGGGCTCGGTTATGGGCTCGGTTATGGGCTCGGTTATGGGCTCGGTTATGGGCTCGGTTATGGGCTCGGTTATGGGCTCGGTTATGGGCTCGGTTATGGGCTCGGTTATGGGCTCGGTTATGGGCTCGGTTATGGGCTCGGTTATGGGCTCGGTTATGGGCTCGGTTATGGGCTCGGTTATGGGCTCGGTTATGGGCTCGGTTATGGGCTCGGTTATGGGCTCGGTTATGGGCTCGGTTATGGGCTCGGTTATGGGCTCGGTTATGGGCTCGGTTATGGGCTCGGTTATGGGCTCGGTTATGGGCTCGGTTATGGGCTCGGTTATGGGCTCGGTTATGGGCTCGGTTATGGGCTCGGTTATGGGCTCGGTTATGGGCTCGGTTATGGGCTCGGTTATGGGCTCGGTTATGGGCTCGGTTATGGGCTCGGTTATGGGCTCGGTTATGGGCTCGGTTATGGGCTCGGTTATGGGCTCGGTTATGGGCTCGGTTATGGGCTCGGTTATGGGCTCGGTTATGGGCTCGGTTATGGGCTCGGTTATGGGCTCGGTTATGGGCTCGGTTATGGGCTCGGTTATGGGCTCGGTTATGGGCTCGGTTATGGGCTCGGTTATGGGCTCGGTTATGGGCTCGGTTATGGGCCGGTTATGGGCTCGGTTATGGGCTCGGTTATGGGCTCGGTTATGGGCTCGGTTATGGGCTCGGTTATGGGCTCGGTTATGGGCTCGGTTATGGGCTCGGTTATGGGCTCGGTTATGGGCTCGGTTATGGGCTCGGTTATGGGCTCGGTTATGGGCTCGGTTATGGGCTCGGTTATGGGCTCGGTTATGGGCTCGGTTATGGGCTCGGTTATGGGCTCGGTTATGGGCTCGGTTATGGGCTCGGTTATGGGCTCGGTTATGGGCTCGGTTATGGGCTCGGTTATGGGCTCGGTTATGGGCTCGGTTATGGGCTCGGTTATGGGCTCGGTTATGGGCTCGGTTATGGGCTCGGTTATGGGCTCGGTTATGGGCTCGGTTATGGGCTCGGTTATGGGCTCGGTTATGGGCTCGGTTATGGGCTCGGTTATGGGCTCGGTTATGGGCTCGGTTATGGGCTCGGTTATGGGCTCGGTTATGGGCTCGGTTATGGGCTCGGTTATGGGCTCGGTTATGGGCTCGGTTATGGGCTCGGTTATGGGCTCGGTTATGGGCTCGGTTATGGGCTCGGTTATGGGCTCGGTTATGGGCTCGGTTATGGGCTCGGTTATGGGCTCGGTTATGGGCTCGGTTATGGGCTCGGTTATGGGCTCGGTTATGGGCTCGGTTATGGGCTCGGTTATGGGCTCGGTTATGGGCTCGGTTATGGGCTCGGTTATGGGCTCGGTTATGGGCTCGGTTATGGGCTCGGTTATGGGCTCGGTTATGGGCTCGGTTATGGGCTCGGTTATGGGCTCGGTTATGGGCTCGGTTATGGGCTCGGTTATGGGCTCGGTTATGGGCTCGGTTATGGGCTCGGTTATGGGCTCGGTTATGGGCTCGGTTATGGGCTCGGTTATGGGCTCGGTTATGGGCTCGGTTATGGGCTCGGTTATGGGCTCGGTTATGGGCTCGGTTATGGGCTCGGTTATGGGCTCGGTTATGGGCTCGGTTATGGGCTCGGTTATGGGCTCGGTTATGGGCTCGGTTATGGCTCGGTTATGGGCTCGGTTATGGCTCGGTTATGGGCTCGGTTATGGGCTCGGTTATGGGCTCGGTTATGGGCTCGGTTATGGGCTCGGTTATGGCTCGGTTATGGGCTCGGTTATGGGCTCGGTTTATGGGCTCGGTTATGGGCTCGGTTATGGGCTCGGTTATGGGCTCGGTTATGGGCTCGGTTATGGGCTCGGTTATGGGCTCGGTTATGGGCTCGGTTATGGGCTCGGTTATGGGCTCGGTTATGGGCTCGGTTATGGGCTCGGTTATGGGCTCGGTTATGGGCTCGGTTATGGGCTCGGTTATGGGCTCGGTTATGGGCTCGGTTATGGGCTCGGTTATGGGCTCGGTTATGGGCTCGGTTATGGGCTCGGTTATGGGCTCGGTTATGGGCTCGGTTATGGGCTCGGTTATGGGCTCGGTATGGGCTCGGTTATGGGCTCGGTTATGGGCTCGGTTATGGGCTCGGTTTGGGCTCGGTTATGGGCTCGGTTATGGGCTCGGTTATGGGCTCGGTTATGGGCTCGGTTATGGGCTCGGTTATGGGCTCGGTTATGGGCTCGGTTATGGGCTCGGTTATGGGCTCGGTTATGGGCTCGGTTATGGGCTCGTTATGGCTCGGTATGGGCTCGGTTATGGGCTCGGTTATGGGCTCGGTTATGGGCTCGGTTATGGGCTCGGTTATGGGGCTCGGTTATGGGCTCGGTTATGGGCTCGGTTATGGGCTCGGTTATGGGCTCGGTTATGGGCTCGGTTATGGGCTCGGTTATGGGCTCGGTTATGGGCTCGGTTATGGGCTCGGTTATGGGGCTCGGTTATGGGCTCGGTTATGGGCTCGGTTATGGGCTCGGTTATGGGCTCGGTTATGGGCTCGGTTATGGGCTCGGTTATGGGCTCGGTTATGGCTCGGTTATGGGCTCGGTTATGGGCTCGGTTATGGGCTCGGTTATGGGCTCGGTTATGGGCTCGGTTATGGGCTCGGTTATGGGCTCGGTTATGGGCTCGGTTATGGGCTCGGTTATGGGCTCGGTTATGGGCTCGGTTATGGGCTCGGTTATGGGCTCGGTTATGGGCTCGGTTATGGGCTCGGTTATGGGCTCGGTTATGGGCTCGGTTATGGGCTCGGTTATGGGCTCGGTTATGGGCTCGGTTATGGGCGGTGGCTCGGTTATGGGCTCGGTTATGGGCTCGGTTATGGGCTCGGTTATGGGCTCGGTTATGGGCTCGGTTATGGGCTCGGTTATGGGCTCGGTTATGGGCTCGGTTATGGGCTCGGTTATGGGCTCGGTTATGGGCTCGGTTATGGGCTCGGTTATGGGCTCGGTTATGGGCTCGGTTATGGGCTCGGTTATGGCTCGGTTATGGGCTCGGTTATGGGCTCGGTTATGGGCTCGGTTATGGGCTCGGTTATGGGCTCGGTTATGGGCTCGGTTATGGGCTCGGTTATGGGCTCGGTTATGGGCTCGGTTATGGGCTCGGTTATGGGCTCGGTTATGGGCTCGGTTATGGGCTCGGTTATGGGCTCGGTTATGGGCTCGGTTATGGGCTCGGTTATGGGCTCGGTTATGGGCTCGGTTATGGGCTCGGTTATGGGCTCGGTTATGGGCTCGGTTATGGGCTCGGTTATGGGCTCGGTTATGGGCTCGGTTATGGGCTCGGTTATGGGCTCGGTTATGGGCTCGGTTATGGGCTCGGTTATGGGCTCGGTTATGGGCTCGGTTATGGGCTCGGTTATGGGCTCGGTTATGGGCTCGGTTATGGGCTCGGTTATGGGCTCGGTTATGGGCTCGGTTATGGGCTCGGTTATGGGCTCGGTTATGGGCTCGGTTTATGGGCTCGGTTATGGGCTCGGTTATGGGCTCGGTTATGGGCTCGGTTATGGCTCGGTTATGGGCTCGGTTATGGGCTCGGTTATGGGCTCGGTTATGGGCTCGGTTATGGGCTCGGTTATGGGCTCGGTTATGGGCTCGGTTATGGGCTCGGTTATGGGCTCGGTATGGGCTCGGTTTATGGGCTCGGTTATGGGCTCGGTTATGGGGCTCGGTTATGGGCTCGGTTATGGGCTCGGTTATGGCTCGGTTATGGGCTCGGTATGGCTCGGTTATGGGCTCGGTTATGGGCTCGGTTATGGGCTCGGTTATGGGCTCGGTTATGGGCTCGGTTATGGGCTCGGTTATGGGCTCGGTATGGGCTCGGTTATGGGCTCGGTTATGGGCTCGGTTATGGGCTCGGTTATGGGCTCGGTTATGGGCTCGGTTATGGGCTCGGTTATGGGCTCGGTTATGGGCTCGGTTATGGGCTCGGTTATGGGCTCGGTTATGGGCTCGGTTATGGGCTCGGTTATGGGCTCGGTTATGGGCTCGGTTATGGGCTCGGTTATGGGCTCGGTTATGGGCTCGGTTATGGGCTCGGTTATGGGCTCGGTTATGGGCTCGGTTATGGGCTCGGTTATGGGCTCGGTTATGGGCTCGGTTATGGGCTCGGTTATGGGCTCGGTTATGGGCTCGGTTATGGGCTCGGTTATGGGCTCGGTTATGGGCTCGGTTATGGGCTCGGTTATGGGCTCGGTTATGGGCTCGGTTATGGGCTCGGTTATGGGCTCGGTTATGGGCTCGGTTATGGGCTCGGTTATGGGCTCGGTTATGGGCTCGGTTATGGGCTCGGTTATGGGCTCGGTTATGGGCTCGGTTATGGGCTCGGTTATGGGCTCGGTTATGGGCTCGGTTATGGGCTCGGTTATGGGCTCGGTTATGGGCTCGGTTATGGGCTCGGTTATGGGCTCGGTTATGGGCTCGGTTATGGGCTCGGTTATGGGCTCGGTTATGGGCTCGGTTATGGGGCTCGGTTATGGGCTCGGTTATGGGCTCGGTTATGGCTCGGTTATGGGCTCGGTTATGGGCTCGGTTATGGGCTCGGTTATGGCTCGGTTATGGGCTCGGTTATGGGCTCGGTTATGGGCTCGGTTATGGGCTCGGTTATGGGCTCGGTTATGGGCTCGGTTATGGGCTCGGTTATGGGCTCGGTTATGGGCTCGGTTATGGGCTCGGTTATGGGCTCGGTTATGGGCTCGGTTATGGGCTCGGTTATGGGCTCGGTTATGGGCTCGGTTATGGGCTCGGTTATGGGCTCGGTTATGGGCTCGGTTATGGGCTCGGTTATGGGCTCGGTTATGGGCTCGGTTATGGGCTCGGTTATGGGCTCGGTTATGGGCTCGGTTATGGGCTCGGTTATGGGCTCGGTTATGGCTCGGTTATGGGCTCGGTTATGGGCTCGGTTATGGGCTCGGTTATGGGCTCGGGTTATGGCTCGGTTATGGGCTCGGTTATGGGCTCGGTATGGGCTCGGTTATGGGGCTCGGTTATGGGCTCGGTTATGGGCTCGGTTATGGCTCGGTTATGGCTCGGTTATGGGCTCGGTTATGGGCTCGGTTATGGGCTCGGTTATGGGCTCGGTTATGGGCTCGGTTATGGGCTCGGTTATGGGCTCGGTTATGGGCTCGGTTATGGGCTCGGTTATGGGCTCGGTTATGGGCTCGGTTATGGGCTCGGTTATGGGCTCGGTTATGGGCTCGGTTATGGGCTCGGTTATGGGCTCGGTTATGGGCTCGGTTATGGGCTCGGTTATGGGCTCGGTTATGGGCTCGGTTATGGGCTCGGTTATGGGCTCGGTTATGGGCTCGGTTATGGGCTCGGTTATGGGCTCGGTTATGGGCTCGGTTATGGGCTCGGTTATGGGCTCGGTTATGGGCTCGGTTATGGGCTCGGTTATGGGCTCGGTTATGGGCTCGGTTATGGGCTCGGTTATGGGCTCGGTTATGGGCTCGGTTATGGGCTCGGTTATGGGCTCGGTTATGGGCTCGGTTATGGGCTCGGTTATGGGCTCGGTTATGGGCTCGGTTATGGGCTCGGTTATGGGCTCGGTTATGGGCTCGGTTATGGGCTCGGTTATGGGCTCGGTTATGGGCTCGGTTATGGGCTCGGTTATGGCTCGGTTATGGGCTCGGTTATGGGCTCGGTTATGGCTCGGTTATGGGCTCGGTTATGGGCTCGGTTATGGGCTCGGTTATGGGCTCGGTTATGGGCTCGGTTATGGGCTCGGTTATGGGCTCGGTTATGGCTCGGTTATGGGCTCGGTTATGGGCTCGGTTATGGCTCGGTTATGGGCTCGGTTATGGGCTCGGTTATGGGCTCGGTTATGGGCTCGGTTATGGGCTCGGTTATGGGCTCGGTTATGGGCTCGGTTATGGGCTCGGTTATGGGCTCGGTTATGGGCTCGGTTATGGGCTCGGTTATGGGCTCGGTTATGGGCTCGGTTATGGGCTCGGTTATGGGCTCGGTTATGGGCTCGGTTATGGGCTCGGTTATGGGCTCGGTTATGGGCTCGGTTATGGGCTCGGTTATGGCTCGGTTATGGGCTCGGTTATGGGCTCGGTTATGGGCTCGGTTATGGGCTCGGTTATGGGCTCGGTTATGGGCTCGGTTATGGGCTCGGTTATGGGCTCGGTTATGGGCTCGGTTATGGGCTCGGTTATGGGCTCGGTTATGGGCTCGGTTATGGGCTCGGTTATGGGCTCGGTTATGGGCTCGGTATGGGCTCGGTTATGGGCTCGGTTATGGGCTCGGTTATGGGCTCGGTTATGGGCTCGGTTATGGGCTCGGTTATGGGCTCGGTTATGGGCTCGGTTATGGGCTCGGTTATGGGCTCGGTTATGGGCTCGGTTATGGGCTCGGTTATGGGCTCGGTTATGGGCTCGGTTATGGGCTCGGTTATGGGCTCGGTTATGGGCTCGGTTATGGGCTCGGTTATGGGCTCGTTATGGGCTCGGTTATGGGCTCGGTTATGGGCTCGGTTATGGGCTCGGTTATGGCTCGTTATGGGCTCGGTTATGGGCTCGGTTATGGGCTCGGTTATGGGCTCGGTTATGGGCTCGGTTATGGGCTCGGTTATGGCTCGGTTATGGGCTCGGTTATGGGCTCGGTTATGGGCTCGGTTATGGGCTCGGTTATGGCTCGGTTATGGGCTCGGTTATGGGCTCGGTTATGGGCTCGGTTATGGGCTCGGTTATGGGCTCGGTTATGGGCTCGGTTATGGGCTCGGTTATGGGGCTCGGTTATGGGCTCGGTTATGGGCTCGGTTATGGGCTCGGTTATGGGCTCGGTTATGGCTCGGTTATGGGCTCGGTTATGGCTCGGTTATGGGCTCGGTTATGGGCTCGGTTATGGGCTCGGTTATGGGCTCGGTTTGGGCTCGGTTATGGCTCGTTATGGGCTCGGTTATGGGCTCGGTTATGGGCTCGGTTATGGGCTCGGTTATGGGCTCGGTTATGGGCTCGGTTATGGGCTCGGTTATGGGCTCGGTTATGGGCTCGGTTATGGGCTCGGTTATGGGCTCGGTTATGGGCTCGGTTATGGGCTCGGTTATGGGCTCTGGTTATGGGCTCGGTTATGGGCTCGGTTATGGGCTCGGTTATGGGCTCGGTTATGGTGCTCGGTTAATGGGGCTCGGTTATGGGCTCGGTTATGGCTCGGTTATGGGCTCGGTTATGGGCTCGGTTATGGGCTCGGTTATGGCTCGGTTATGGGCTCGGTTATGGGCTCGGTTATGGGCTCGTTGTTATGGGGCTCGGTTATGGGCTCGGTTATGGGCTCGGTTATGGGCTCGGTTATGGGCTCGAGTATATGGGCTCGGTTATAGGGCTCGGGTTAGGGCTCGGTTTTGGGCTCGGGTTATGGCATCGTGTTATGGGCTCGTTATGGGCTCGGTTATGGGCCCGGTTATGGGGCATCGGTTATGAGGGCACTCTTCGGTTTCGTATGGGCCTCGGTTATGGGCTCGGGTTATTGGGCTCGGTTATGGGCTCGGTTTGGGCACGTATATGGGTTATGGCTCGGTTATGGGTTTGGGGGTATGGGTATGGGGCTCGGTATGAGATGCATCGGTTATGGGCTCAGAGTCTATGGGCTCGGTTATATGGGCTCG